>CM064871.1:27477900-28130523 GCA_032719365.1 Prinsepia uniflora | reverse complement strand
AACAATCCCACATCGCTTGGGGAGGGAAATGTGAAGTGCGTTATATGTGTAGGCATGTATCTCTCTAGAGCAAGGCCTTTTGGGAGCTCATTAGCTTTGGATTCCTTGGGAACTCCAAAGTTAATCAAGTGTTGGCTGGTGTAATCCTATGATCGGTGACCTACTGGGATGTTGAGCGTGAGTTCCCAGAAACAAAACCTTGAGGGCTGGGCCTAAAGTGAACAATATAGTGCTAGATGGGTCGGGTCGTGACAGAATGGTATCAAATTTGAACCCCGACCAGAAGTGTGCCTGCGAGGACGCTAACCCCCAAGGGAGGTGGATTGTAAGACCCGTGTCTTGAGAAGAACGGTGAACAATCCCACATCTCTCAGGGAAGGAAATATGAAATGCCTTATATGTGTGGGCACGTATCTATCTAAAGAGAAACCTTTTGAGAGCTCACTAGTTTTCGATTCCTTGGGAACTTTAAAGTTAAGCGAGTTTAGGCTAGTGCAATCTCAGGATGGGTGACCTACTGGGAAGTTAAGCGTGAGTTCCTAGAAACAAAACCGTGAGGGCTGGGCCAAAAGCGGACAATATCCTGCTACATGGGTCGAGTCGTGACACTGATTCTTTCAAATCTTTCGACTAAGAGATTTTACCTTCTTCATCTAGTTGGGAAGACCGTATACTACCTTACTTTTGATAGTGTACCAGCAACCATTACTTTATAGATTTGATTGCCCTCATTTGGTGTGCCTCTTGGTAGGTGTACTATTCATCATAGAGTCTCCATGTTAGGATAGGTGTCGCCCAATTTTCAGATTTTGGAAACTTTGAATCTAGTAGGTCATGCACTGTCACCTTTGTAGGGTAAGCTTTCTTATCTTCTTTGGTTAGCCTGATACTCCCTTTACCAGGGTCATAAAAACTGCCCTTAGCTATCTTTGGGTTAGCCATAAATGACTTTAAGTCTATTGGGATGACTTTCTAAAGAGCTCTTCCGAAGGTAGTCTCATTAGGGTTCCATAGGGCGATTTGCTAGTGGAGGGAAAATGGGAAGCACATGCTCTTATGGATCCAATCCCTGCCCAATAGTAGGTCGTATCTAGTAATGTTATCGATCACTAAGAAAGCCAACATTAAAATTTTGGAACAGACTATGCTCTCCAAGGGTAAAACCAGTAGAGGCTTAGTAACGATTCTAGTGAATTTTGATATTAATATCGTTGTTGGCAAGTAGCCCTTAACTGCCCTACCAAGTCTTTCTAGCTTTCTGGATGGCATGACATTGATGGAAGCTTTCCCATCAATCATGACCTTGCTGATCAGGATACCTTCTAGGTAGACAATGACGAAGATGGGTCGTAGGTGATCTGTCATTTCCTCGGCAGGATTTGAGGATATTATCTTCTCTTTCAAGCACGTAGCTTATGAAATGAAACCTTAGATCTCCCCATGGTTGGTCAGGATCTCGATTACTACTCGAGATGGCACGAAAGCAATCATTTCACCTTTCATTTGGTTCACCTTGATTTAGACAGCCACCAAATGCTCTGATAGTTGATAGATAATTCATTGAACACTATGAATATGATAAAAAATCTATAGTGTAATAACATCAAATTCGAAATACGTGCAGTAACAAGAAAACCAGTGACGTCAAGAACCTTACCAAAGTGAAACTAGGTCAAACATCACTGCATATACGACTAGACCAAAGCACAGACTCAACAATAGAGAAAGCCACCCTGATCCAATGACATGACCACACCAGTGCAGAAGCATACCAATCACACATCACCAACCATACCGAAATAACCAATATACCCAACCAACCAATTATATCAATTAACCCAACCTCGATGTCTTCTGCTGAATCATCATATCAAAGGTGCACTACCTGTAGGCTAATATCACTCGAGAACTGTGGACTGGCTTAGGAACTAACAGAGTCCCAAACTCGACGTCTGAGTCACGGTCCTAGTCCTAGGAACTAACGGAGCCCCAATCATTGCAAGGTCATCTATTACATCTCACATCATCACAATCATCGCAATCATCATAACCTCCCACATCACGGATAACGAGGCAATCATATATTCACATCAACATCACGATCCAAACCATAGTCCCACATTCCGGGCCTAAGCTCACAACCACAACTCAATCAAGACCTCATAAAACACACCATTAAAATATTCGTAAAATCATATAAAATCATAAGTCATCAATCATCACCAAAATCACATAAACAAGACATATTGAGTATAAAACCGTTTCCCAAAACTCAGTAATGATCCGGAGTATGATAAACCATTTCCTCGCAAAATACCTTAATAACGTTTTCCTTAAATATTCATAAAGATTACCAAAATTTATATAAATCATACGTAAATAACCATCAAGAAATTCTCATTATAAATTGTATAAAAACCATATAAAAATGCATGCATAGAGTTCCAGGAAAACAAAAGTCCCTTCACATGTATCTTGCATACGATCAAACTGAATTGCATGTTTTTTCGTAACCACAGAAGACCTCAATTCCTGTCAAAAATCATCTAGAAGGGTCACTAATCATTCCAATAGGATCACAACTTAGTCCCATCTATTTTTTTTCGGATTTTTAAACAAATTAAAACGGACCCTAAATATTCAGACAGTCAAAACTACTCCAAGATGATATCTGATCACCTTAAAAAATTATACTGTTGGAATCGTATGATTGAATACTACAACTTTCATGTTAACGTCAGGTCCAAATAGTAAACCACTTGCCCTCACTGACCCTCTCTCTCTCTCTCTCTCTCTCTCTCTCTCTCTATCTATCTTTTCTCTATCTCTCTCTCTCTCCCTCCTGATGGAAACACGACCATGGACTTTTTCATGTCATTCGGACCATTCCCACCGAAGATCACAATCACACACACAACACGTTTATAACATGGAACTAAGTCGATGGTGGGGAGATGAGACCATAATCATCTAGAGTTGGAAACCTGTCCAAATCTAATTGGTTACTGATCAAATGACCAAAATGCCCTTGGTGGCAAAATTACCAAAATACCCTTAAGGATTCTTGACCCGAAACAACCTCAAACGATCTCCGATTTTCACGTGGTGCTTGTTTACGAACTCACGATTTCTAAACCTATGCAACGGTCTTCCCGGAATTCCCAAAAGAGGTCCATAGAAAAAAGTTAACATCTTGAATTTATTCAAAGGCAAACTTTTTTACTTTGACTAAAAAGTCAACCTTTGATTTTGACTAAAAAGTCAACCCTTTGACTTCCAGGGCAAAATGGTCCATTTCATCCAAATTTTCATATTTTACCCTCGTTGAAGGTTCAGGTCGTTACAAAATAACCCTAGCTCAATCCTAATTAAGAAGGAAAAATAAATCTTAAACTAGAAGAAATCTTTGTTAGCCGCAATTTGCATCCTTGTGTCGCAAGGAACTGTCTTTGGAAATTACCCACAAGACCCTTGCTATTTCCATGCAACTTCCCTTTAATTCATATATTAAACATCTCCTAGAAGCATGAGAATTTGATATTAAATAGCTAGAAAACGTACAAGGCTTCAATTCCTGGTAGAACAAGTAATCCTACCCGAGAAGTTTGACTATGCCTCACCTAAACAAGAATTCTGGTGGCTGTAGAACTCCAATTTTAGTAATTATTGAACCATTAAAAACAATACTTCTTGATCTTTCAAAAAATACCTTAATTGCATTCGGATTCTATCTGATCGGTTCACAATGGTCTATGGAAATTAGCTGATTTACATAGGTAAATTTCTGCTTTGTAACTTTTAATCCACTTATTCTTTTGGACTTCTTCAAGAACGAATCTTGGCATAATCTTGAGCCTTTTTGTACATATGGACATAATCTTGACCCATCTTGATGAATCCTGATCCAATCTTTATAAATCTTGGCCTATTCTTCATAGCTTATGCGGTTTCGCTCCAATTTAACCTTTTTCCTCCACATTCTTGAGTTAGTACCTAAAAACATCCAAACAAGTTAGAAATTGTATGATTAGGGATATAACAAAGTAAAATGCAAAAGAAATTCAGATAAAAAGGTGATGAAATATGTGCTTATCAGAAACCCTTGATAATTCTGAGTAGAATAGCTGCCTCCAAGTTTGATAAGTAGAAACCCACAAAAAGAGAAGGAATAGAATTCCTTGGGCGGTAAAGAATTCTGATAAGAGCCCTGCCCTTTCTTGAACACCAAGCACGACTTGTAGAGAGAAATAGGAAGATTAACAGCTGTGTAATCCAATAGAATTTAGACTTAACAGTTGTCCTTAACTGGCATTGATGAGAAAACCAAATCCAAGTATCAAAATGAGTTATTTTTTGTCATAAATCTTTCTTGGTTGATCTTCGACACAAAGTCTCATGCTACACTACGATTGTGACACCAAGAAGGCATATGGGCAGCTGGAAATTACCCTAGACACTACGAGCTCACCGAAACAGGTCTATGCCCACAAACAAAACCGAATTGGGCTTGATTTAGGCCATTTTGAAATGTCCTCTGAATTGGTCCATGGCGATGCCCTTCGAAAGAATGCTGAAAATCTGTCTCAAGCGCTTTTGCAATGATGGTAAATAATTCTATTTAGCTAGTGGCACGAAGATATCAAAACCAAGCACCATTAGCCGTTGGCGGCAAGGGTCAGGAAGTGGGTACATGTATTGTCCATGGGATGTATCTCAAGGTCTCGGTACGGCTAAGATTTAGGTACAGAACCTTGGGTGAGGACCTTGGTACTGACTTGCCATAGTTCCTTTATCGTGACTCCAATTTCACCCTTCTTTTTGCATTATTCTTGGGATTAACTTCACTTTCACATTCTACACAAGTCTTACTAAAGAGATCATTTCCTCCTATTGATTGCATAAAATAACTCAAAAGATAAGAACAAGGGGAAATGAATGACATCAAAATGATGCATAAATAATGGCTTATCAACAACACTGCCACTTGGTTTATCTCCTGTTGAACCTTTTGTTGCTCTTCAAAGAACAATCTTTCCTTCTATATAACTTTTAGCAAGTCCTTATTGAACTCTTTAAGCTTTTCATTGGTCATGCCGTGATTGTTGCTTTTCTGAGTGTCTTGGTTGGAATATTTTCTGTTGTTAGGATGTGAAGATTTATGGACGGCTTGTTTGAAAACTCATCTTCTGTAAAGTTTCCAAACCTGATCTTTCTTCTGGCCCCTACAAGAGTTTTAGACGTGAAGCTCGAGAAAATTATGGTTCATTGTAGGCTAGCCTCTTCCTTTCTCTTTCTCCAGTTTTTCGTAAGATGACAGATCAACTCACTATTGGTTACTGGCGGGGTTGCCCCCAACCTCGTCTGGGCCTTTTGTAGGCCCAGTACTATCTCTAGATTTTATGCTTGATAGTCCTTCCCAATTATTTGGTCGGTTTTCCCTTTCCCAATTATTTGGTCAGTTTTCCCTTTCCCAATTATTTGGTCGGCTTGTCATTCTTACCAACCTTACACCATCGTCCTTCTTGGATGATGGCCTTTCTACAACGGTTTTTTTTATCCTGGTCAAGTGGCCTTCTGGCCTTCGAGATTCCTTTGGTTGGCTAACTGTTTTTGTTTCTTTTTAATATCCCCTAACGTTTTGAAGACTGTACTTCAAGGGAGCTCTTCTTTCGGACCATGATGTCTGTAGCTAGTTTTGGGAATCTTGAGGAAATCTTCATCATGTTCCTCTCTAGATATTTTATGTCCTAGGTCTATCTCAACACCTAGGGGAAGGATTTTTATGGCATGCAATTACTACACATGAATAAACCACCAGTTATTGTAGCCAGTGACTTCCCAGGCTCTTGAGTTTTTAAGAAAGCCTTTGGTTGACCTTCTTTGGTTACTTTACCTTTTTCAAGAAACGGCCATTGTAGGTTGACCATGTTCGCAGAAGTCATAGGGAATAGGTTAATGTCTACCATTATTGTTGCTTTGGTATAGGGGCCAAGGCGATGTGTCCCTAGTTGACTAAGTTTTGGATTGTGTCCCTGAATTGGACACAGTTTAGGTATAGTGGTGTGGTGATACATGCCATTTTCAAAATTGCCTTCCTTTGATTTCCTCTAGTTTAGGCATCTCATACTTGGGATCTAGTTTGATTACTTTTACCCTTACCAGTTTATCATATATTTCTCTGGCCTTGGTCAGGTTGAATAAGTACAAGGTGACAATCGGGGGCGGTATTGGCATAGAATCCTCTAGTCAAACTAGCAAGCTTGTAATCTGGCATGGTTTGACCAATGATTTGATGGGCACACGCTATTCACCCATAGTCGGGATCACGATGACAGCTACCACTAGTTCCTACCCCTCTCCACTTTCCTAGGATTCCTCCTCAACATCTTTGTGGTCTACCTGGTGTACATGTATTTTATTTATTTCTACTGGTGCTCTTCTTCCAATAGTCTCTCAAACTTCGATGTAGTTGCCACTATCTCCTGCAGATTTAAGAAAGTGGTGTCGTCGAACTTTTTTCTTAATGAGAACCTCAGCGCTCTCTAAACAATGGCTACCATTTGGGTGATGTTCATAGGGAAAATGCACTTTATCTTCAGTATTTTAAACCTAGAAATGAAAATCTTAGTAGCTTCATGCCCCCTTATTTAATAGTAGTTAGGTCACTGATCGTGACCTCAGACTCGACCCAGTAAAACTTCTCGTGGAACTTAGCCTCCATTTTCTCCCAAGTGCGTATGAAAGCTTCCAGTTACAATGTATACCAAGAAAAAGCATCCCTAACAAGAGAGCAACTGAATAGACGTAGCTATCCTCAAGAGCTACACACTGGGGCGAGAATCTTTCTATATGTTCCACGGATAAAGTAGTACCATCTCCATTGAAGAGCGCAAAAGTTGGTGGTTTGAAGTTCCTGGGAAAAGGATTATCTTTGTCAACGTACATAGGGTAAGGCTTCTTGTATATAAGGACATTAGCTCTCTTAGGAGGTAATGGTTGCCCTTGAATCATACACCTAATCTTGGCCATTTTAGTCATAATGGCCTGATCCTCGACTACACGGGGCAGCTCTAGGTCAGGTTTGAATTCCTTTTATGACCATGTGTCGTAAGATCTTCACGTCTTCACAGACTCGCCCTTAATGCAAGCCATGATATTCCTGGCCATTTTAACCTTTCACTCTTCCTAAATGAGCGGTTAGTACTTGGCCAGGATCCCGACGTCCTTTTTCAGCAGGCCTTCACATGCTCTGCTCATTTTCAGGAGTTCAATTACTAAGTCACTTGAGAATAATGGCCATATGATTATAGTTTCTAGAATAGATACTCCAGAGCATGTGGTCTATTTTCCCTTGTCTAGGCTTATTACTTCCAGCGGTGTGGTGGCAGTTCATTTTGGTTCAACTTTCCCCTATTTGGGGAGCACTTGAACCTGCCTGTTCAGAGCCTTCATCTGAGTACGGTTAAATGCCAGGCTGTCTTTGATGAATTGCATCAATTCTTCCTTAGCTATCTCTTGATTGGTGATGTCTCAAATAGTCCATCTAGAGGAGTTTCTATGCCGTCTTCCATTGGTAGAAACGTAGGAACTTCTTGCAGTGTCGTGGTTATCACAAATCTCAAATTAGCATCACATTTGAGTTTCGTGTATCGGAACTTGGACATGAACCTCAAAAAAGTCCCACTAGGCGTGCAAGATTACGTTAGTGCCCAAAAGTTGAAGTAGCAGGATCCAGAGTCGTCGTAAGATAGCTCACTTCGAAGGAGCGAACTCGCAGGTGTCTAAGGGAATCTCTTCGATGTAGCCGAGTGCAGTGAATGTGGTGTATCGGTGACTAGTGCAGAAAAGCTGAAAGCTATAAACTTTGGGCGATATTGTCATGGTTCTGTCCTAGATGGGCTAATCTAGCGAACTTGACCTTCTAGTTGCCCTAAAAAATAGGTGTGCAACTAGTAAAAACTGCTACTAGACATGGTTATAAATTGTTCTAAATTGTAGCATAAGAATCTTTGCTTTAATCAAGTGATGATGGAGCAAGCGGACATTTTTCCTATGCTATTATTTTCTATGCCTTCATCAAGGACTTTAAATATTTTTTTTTCATATAGTCCAACTTCATTTTATGGCGTGTTCATGTTAGCAGCTTGTTCATTGGGTTAGGTGGGTGTTAAACAGATTAAACCCTTCTCATCGAAATGCGATACTACACTAGTACACAAAGATGGTCCTATGACTTAGTCACTCATAGACCACATTGGTAGGAATATTCCGGATATCTACATCAAACTTTAATAAAGCAATTTTATTAAGATGGAGGTGAAGTACAAACGTTTAGAAAGTAAATTGCTCGAAGAATTAAAGTGGGAAATGAATTACAAGTGTTATAGGTAAACTATCTCTAGACTAAGAAATATGCTAGTCAAGAGACCATTAACTAGATGAACATCCGTTGGAATCATACCAAAGGTTGGCAGAGTAGTAGGAACGACGTGATGGGAAGACTGGTTTGGGGCAGCCGAGAAGAGATGGGTGTTAGGCGGCCATAAAAAATGTTGTAGAAGCAAGTCGGGATGAAGTCGAGTGGTCAAGAAGTCTTTAAGATCAAACATGGAATGAAAATCGTAATAAAGGGAAGCTTAGTGTTCTTGAAGAAAGAATTGAGAAGGGTTAAGAAGAGAAATGAATCTTGATCGTATATCGAGAGAAAAAGGTTTTGTCAAGAAGGTGAGCTTTTCAGTAACTAAGAAACTTTTGAGGGTTTACAGTTGTTGAAATTGATTGAGTTTGATCAATTTGTTTATTTGATTGAGTTGTTGGTTGTCCTTTGGAAAGAAGACTGCTTCTTTTATAAGTAACATGAGAGTGAGGTTGGTCAACATATGCATCCACAGGGTCCCTTTTTTTCACGACGACTTTGTGATACCTTCCATTTGCCTTCTGATGATTTCGGCACCGTGTCAGCATGATTCCGTCAATCACACTAGTGGTTCCCCATGATCCATTAAGATATGCTAGTTGGACTTTTGGTTTTAGTCGAATTGGGTCTTTATGTTTATAAATCCCTACTCTAGCCCATAATGGATTTTTTCCGGTGTAAATAAAGAGATTCATCTAAGGCATCTTAAATTTAGAAAGCAAAGCAACATTGTATGGTTAATTATTGGAACCCTCATCTATTAACCAAAGTCCTAAAGTTTTCCACATATATGTGCAAAATTATAAAATATGCAATTCAAAGTATTTACATGCATACAGCTAAAGACAGGAGTGCTGAAAATAAACATTGTCAACCATAACTCAACTACCAGTAACACCAAGATGACACCTCCATGATGACTCTAATGAACTCTTGCGTAAAAAAATTGTTAGTCAACTCTTCTAATTGTATTAAAAATATTAACCATTACCATAATTACTTATATTGTTGTTCTGTAAAAAAAATACAACTAAGGGCCCTAGTCGTCTTCGATCGATCTCTGCTGAAATCAGTGCAAAAAAAGTAGTGTGAGTAGGTATATGACTGTTTGAAGATTAGGTATGTGTTAAAGGCTATGTTCTTGGAGGTCTTGTGATACCACGATCTTTCTCTAGATAGGCTGACTCGAAAGTATGCAAGTAGGGGCCTGCTACTAGTAGAAGCTACTACTAGAACCAGTTTATAGTGGATTCTATAGTGGTCTATGAACCAGTTTTTAATTACTTAATTGTGAGACGAGCAAGCAAATTTCTGACTTTGTTCTTCTCAATGCCTTATTCTTAATGTATTAAAGTACTTTTATCATTTTACTCTAGTCTGGTCCAAATTTGGTTTGAATTAAGTCTAGCAGGTTCATGTTAGTAGTTAGTTATTGGTTAGAAGTAGTTAGGTGCACGGGGTTCCTTAAGTCAGGATGAAATATTGGGCCAAAACACATAACTGGTATGTTCCATAATACTTGTAATTCATCTTTAGGAATGAAATGTAAAGGAATGAAATACAACTGCTAAAAAGTAAATGTGTAAGTATTAAATACATAAATGAAATAACAAAGTACAAGGGCTGAATGTAAATATTTCTTTGGAGATCAAGCCTTATTTGAGCGGCAGGAGCTTCTATAAATATTCAATTGCAATGAATGTCAATAGGAATCAATGTCATTGACTCACACAGAATTTAAACACCAATAAGGTGCTAAGGGTTGAATGTTTGGGTGCCACAAGGTCTGAGATGAGCAAAATTCGGGATGAGCGAAGTGTTCAAGTTCCAAATCAATAACTGATATAGCGGTTGAGGGAGAGAACTAAATCTCGATTTGAGGTCGAAGAAAAAAATTGTGCCTTTTTTCTAGTGTACCTTTCAACAAAGAAGTTTTTGAGAGTTTGCTTTTTTTTTTTAAAATTGATTGGTCTGATCATTTTTTTTATTGATTGGTTGTCATTTGAGAAAAAGGCTTCCTCTCCTTTTTATAGACAGTTTCAGAGCTGATTTGGCAATTGGACTCCTCTACATGACTCACTACTATAGTTGCTTTTCTTCAAACATCCCTTTTTCTTTTTGTTAGAAACACCGTTCTTCAAAATCGACTTCTCCTCCTTTCCACTTCTTCAAGTGGTCATTTAGGTTGGGCCTTTAATTCTTCAATATTTAATTTTCATCCCAAATGAAATTTTTTCAGATGTAAACGATTGTAATATGATATTGCAATCACCTGATACATATATATGTAGTGTAATAAAAAATTTGGATCATGAGAGATACTTTATGTAAATAATAGTAATGATATTTTTCGACCTAATGTCAGGACCCGACCCTCCTCGGTCAGGACCCGACTCATCTAGCACCATATTGCCCACTTTCGGCCTCGTCCTCACGGTTTTGTTTTCGGGAGCTCATGGTGCAACTTCCCAGGGGGTCACCCATCATGGAATTGCACCTGCCTCAACTCGCTTAACTTTGGGGTTCCAATCCCCGCCAAAGCCACTTGAGCTCCCAAAAGGCCTAGTGCTAGATAGGTGTGTGCCTACACCTTTAAGGCACACCACCATCCTCTCCCAGACCATTCCCCCTCACAGGAATGTGGATTGTTCACCGTTCCCTACTGGACACGGGTCTTACAATACACCCCTCTTAGGTCTGGGTCTGGCTCTGATGCCAAATTTTCAGGACCCGACCCTCCTCGGTCAGGACCCGACTCATCTAGCACCATATTGTCCGCTTTGGGCCTCACCCTCACGGTTTTGTTTTCGGGAGCTTATGGTGCAACTTCCCAGGGGGTCACCCATCATGGAATTGCAACAGCCTCAACTCACTTACCTTTGGGGTTCCAATCCCCCCCAAAGCCACTTGAGCTCCCAAAAGGCCTAGTGCTAGATAGTGTGTGCCTACACCTTTAAGGCACACCACCATGCTCTCCCAGACCATTCCCCCTTGCAGGAATATGAGATTGTTCAACGTTCTCTCCAGGACATGGGTCTTACACCTAAATGGTCCAAAAATGAGTCTTCCGATAGTAACAACTAATAAGAAAAATGGCAATTGTATCGAATAGAATGTAGTGTTAGAGTATTTATTCTGTATTTGCAAAGAACGAAAAAAATTAGTTGATATGCTTTATTTAGGGAAAAACATATTAGAGATTTCATTTTCTTAAAAAACATATCTAAATCAAACTCTACCTCTGGATATTTATAATACTAGCACTACAAGCGGCTCCATGCCTGCGTGAGGCTCTTCGGAGCGCCCGTGCACACTCTTTCGCAATTCGAGATTATATTATTTCTTATTTACAATTATTGAATGTAAAAATCATCAAATCATATATCATATAACTGACTGACTGCTCAACTCTACTCCTGCATAGGGCTTTTAAGCAAGCTTCGTGCGCCACTTTGCGTTATTTGAATTTTTGGGTCTAGGGAAAATTTGAATTTTCCTTTTTTGATGTAGGTAGTTTTTATGTAAAGGAAAATTCAAAATCTCTCTAGCCCCAAAAATTCGGAAAATGAAAATTAGGGCACAGAGCTTGCCAAAAAGCCATATGCAGGTGCATAGTCGAGCTGTCAGTCAGTTGTATAATATATGATTTGATAATTTTTATATTCGATAACTGTAAATAAGAAATAATATAATCTCGAGTTACGAACGAGGGCGCGGAGCCGCCTGCAGTGAGGCTAGTGTTTATAATTCCAATATGATTTTCATTTCAATTAATATCTCTAACACACATCAAAATCTGAATTTTCAATTTAAAACCAAAGTATTTATATTCAATGTAAAATATAAAGATACAACTGGAGTTTTATCCAAGAAATCCGAGTTCTATAGTACGCGAGTTTGCATCAACATATCGCAACCATATATGACTGATTATAACAAAATCAAAATATGCCGCCCATAAAGGTTCATAGTATAAATCAAACTGCTTGATATAACCACCAAAATGATCTTTCAACGTGAACTAAGGACTCCAGTCCCTAGTTATTTTCGAACCGTTCTATCTCCATTTAAAATTTTTAAAATCTATCTAATCCAACCTTAAGCACGAAAACTACTTATTCCATGGCTTCTTCCATCTCTGCAACTTCCATCCTCATCATCGTCTTCATCACAATCTCATCCTCAGTCTCTCCGTCCTTCCTTGGATCGGTTATAGAAGATGTCAAAAATTTAAAACTACCTCGTGATTTCAAGCATCAAGGTCCACAATCACCAAAAACTGTCATCACAACCCATTTATTAGATACTGCACTTCCTCACCCATGGACCTTGATGAGATTTTCAAATCCACCATTGCTGATAAGCCACCTTTAAACGATTATATTTAAAATGTACGGTAGATGGGTTTTATTTGGAGGAAGATAAACTGATTTGCTGAACCCTGCCAAAAAATTTCAAAATTGGATTAAAATCCCCTAAAATTAACTTTTTACGAAGAGAAAATTGAAGGAAGATAAACTTACAATTTCTCAACAGGACAGTGATGGGCATCAAAGGCAGTCACCGTGAAAGTGTCCATCAGGATTTTCAATGATCACGGGCTACTGAACCTCAATATCCACAAATAAAGATTCATCAAAGAACTTAAAATTTAAAATTTAAAATTGAAAACCTAGAATTAGAAGAAGAGAAAACCGAATTAAGATATATATCTTGTGGTAGTATTGACTAAAACCCAAAGTGGATAGGGGAAGGGGGAACGACGATTCCACTCCTCATCGAAAGGTAAAATTCAACTCTATCTCTCTCTCTGGTAATCAGTCTTGTTGAAGTTCACCATACTTGCATCTTAAATCTAAATTATTCCTCTGCTCTTTTCAGCGAAGGTTCATACCCAGAGTCCCTCGCAGCAAGAGCAAACTCGCAGCGCTCACACCGTATGTCTCAAAACTTGTACCTTCAAATCCCATTTCCTTTTGTAACTTCAAAATTTATAGCAACAATTTGTTCTTTACAATTTTGAACTGCAAGCAAATGCCCAATAAAAATACGGCCGGAAAGATTGAGGGAAGAGAAGGAGAAGGTGAGAATGCGGACATGGAATCAGAAACAATACCAAAGACAAATTAAAAATCTCACCAGATTAATGATCCGAGGCGGGCAGCCATATTGAAAGCCTCACTCACAAACCAAACGAGAAATATTGCTCAGGAAATAGTAAAGTGGGAAGAACCACATGCCCGTACAAACAATCAATAAAATAATTTTATCAAACAAAATAAAAATTATAAAATGGAAAGCGTCAAAACGAAGCCAAATGAGTATACCTATATTTCTAGATGTCATTGAAGTACTTCTCCGAGTACTGAATATGACCCATTTGAATTACTTGAATTACTTGCATAGAATCTTCAAACAATTTTATGGATAGTAAAGAAAAATTATCGAATTTAAGTATGTAAATCAACCGATAAAATATATGACAAAAACCTAATTGAAATGTAGATATTTTTTGAAATTCTCCCTTCAATCTATGAACTTAGTAATTAAGTGACAAAACCCATAGAAAAAATAATGAATCCAGACCCAAATTCAAAAAACCCATAACTACATTGAAATAAAAAGATTGAAAATTCTTTAAAAAAAACTCATTCTTGAAGTCGCCGCCTCGAAGATGACGACACTTATTCTTTCTGGCGATCGATGAGGGCTCTCTCTTTGTCACTCGCTCGCACGCTCTCTTTATTTTTGAAGGCTTTCTTCTCTCGCTCGCGCTCTCTTTCTCTCTCTCTGCAGTTCCTTTTTGTATGCTAATGGCATATATTTGCAATTGATCTCCCACATATTTGGTCGCTGCTGCACTTTTTGGAGGAGAGAGCAGTTGTTGTTCGTGGGAGGAGAGAGCAGTTGTGGTTATGTTGGTAGTTTTTCTGAATTTTTTTAATATTTTAATAGTAAATAAAGTGATATTACAATTAAACCATCATTGTATTTAATTTCTGTCGCTTTAGAATTTTTCTTGAGTAAGGATATTTTGGTCAGAAAAGTTCGTGAAGCCTTTTGATTATCCTGACTTTATAATAATAGAGATGATCCAACATTATACTTCTTCATTTACAAAATTTGCCACAAAATTTCTCTCTTTCATCTCCGACTCCTCCCTCACTTTACATTCCAATCCCACCATCTTCCACCTTGACCCTATCATCGATTGTGGAACCATAAAACATCATAAAATTGTGGAGCTGTTATGTGACCCATAATTCTCATAATGTTGATATTACCCATATCATAGGTGATGACAACATGACACGATCTTCGAATTAATTTAATATATTTACCAGTTGAATATATTAATTAATGAGATCAATGCCAATAATAAATAATCTCTCATCAAGTTATTTATTATTATTTATATAGTTAATAATAGTGATTTCTCCTCGTAGGATCATATATTAAGCGATATCTCTTTTAACCAATCAGACACTATAGTAACTCTCAAGATTTCACTCTAAATATAAGGCCTCACTTACCTTTAAACGTAATTCAAAAACTCATAAAAATACTCTGCTAATCTATTCTTTTGATTAAACTGACTTAAGCAACGGAGTGTTCCTAATTAAACCACTCCTTCCGAGCTTCAATCTTAAACCCCTTAATTTTTACAAGCTTGGATTTCTGCATCAACAACTGGAGCTTTCATTGAGAGCCAATTTGAGAAATACTCAAAGCCTGGTTGACAGGACCCGTTCCAATCCCCCCGGGATTAACACGGGACGACCCTGCTCCCGTCTGACATGAAGTGTTAGACAAGGGATATTTCCAACCTTTGCCCTCTCGGGCTATCAGAGTACGCCAGGATCCAGAGGAAGTATGTGTAATCTCGGTCTCTGCTACAGTCCACATCCGATGTCAACTTGAAGGGCAGTCAAAACATTAAAAGCTGTGAGGGGACAAAAAAAAGAGTTTACAAAAACATTTTAACGAAGACATTTGTACCATTCAATACAAAGAATGCATGCATTCGAAAACCATTTATCAAACCGTTTATTAGGGCCTTAGCCCAAAATCGTAAATGAAACCGAATACACGGGCCACTACCCAAATCCATACAGATACAAACCATACGGGCCACTGCCCAAATCCATACGGGACTCATCCTAAAACCTGTACGCATCACATATCATATATCATATCTCATATATCATATATACATATAATCACACAACCAATCCTGTCACGGTTTTCAAAGCTACGTGCATGCTACCCGGCGTCTCAAACCCAAGTCTCACAGAGTCCAAGGTCAATGTCCGTAGACCAATGACCCATCCTGAGGTTACGATCCAAGCCTTCCTGAGAGTAAGGAACCCAACTAGGGGTAACTCCACTGAGTCGGTGCTCCGTGACTACTCCGGGGTCCACACAAGCCAACGACCCTCCCCGGAGGAGATAATACAAGTAAAGGAAGGTATATGAATATACATACATATATATATATAACGAAATCATCCTTAAAACCTTTAAACGGATTCATGCCCGGTTCCTATAAACCGTCATGAATCATGAAAACCTTCCAATTGTTCATGCCAGTTTCCATAAACTGTCATCAACCTGGAAATTCACTAGGGTCCCCGACCGGAAATTATAACCGTAAAGTAAAACTGGGTCTCGTTCCTGAACACATGACTCACTAAGCATCGTGCCCGATATCTCAGGGCCAGTCACGACTCCGATCGTAGTGATGCGTGCAACCATCCATCCAGGACCGCCCTCAATCTTGGTATGTTGCCGTGAACGAATCAACCGACGCGACCACCACATGATCATGGTGCACTCATCACCAATCGATATCCTGAACCGTCAGCACTCCGAAGTCAAGCCTCCACCGGCTGCCCGACTACAGATCGTGCATCGTGACCTCTCCGGTAGGAACACATCCCAATTTGGAGGCGAGCGTCGAATCGTCGGTCGCCGTGCACATAGCACTTGCCAAGACCACGATTCAGACTCGTAGGCCATCAATAGCATCATACGCCCGAGACAAAACCAACTGGGTCTCATGCCCATGTTTATCCTTTTGGAAATCCAAATCCATTTCATTTAAACCAATAAGGAAATACAAACACGTATAGGCACCGTATAAGGTCGAAACCTCGAAATACGTGCCAATACGTAACCACACTCCAATGCACTCATGACATCATAAAACATGTAATTAAACATATAATAAAAAATTATGCATGCACCAATTTAGAAAACAAGGTCCACTCGTAGACCGTTCAAGCTGCCGCCTCGATTTGCGTGTCATACGGCTCTTCCGAGCCAATCACCATCACCAGGACTCTCAAACCTGTCCAAATCATAATAGAAGGTTACTAACTACTTAATTAACCTCCCACTAAAGCCCCGTAATATTTCGGAATTTTTAACTATTTTTAAAGTCGATCCTAAACCTTCCGATGCCCCGAACATTATCGAGACGCTGTCCGATCGACACGAAACCAGTCCCAAAATGTTCGTTACATCGAATAGAAGATTTCACGTGTTGAAAACATTCCCAAAATATTGGACACGCGCTCCCACGCACCCAGAGAAGGTGCTGCGCGTGAGATCACGTGCGCACTGTTCATCATCTTCCCCAAGGGGTGAACCAGGTCTGGCCTGCAACGGAAACGGCCGAACCGGTTTGGACCGGTTCAACGTCCTAACTCAACCATTTTCGGTCCATTTCATCCCTTTTTCACTTCTAAAGTTTCCTAACCTCAAACCTAGTTTTTCTAGCCAATAAAACACAGAAAAGCCGAAGGAAATTATACCTTCAAGATTGGCCATGGCGGTGGTGAGCTTCTCCGCCGTCCACCGTCCATTCCAGGCCATCCCAGCCTTCAAAAACAATCCCAAACTTCTCCTAAGGTCCCCAAAAGCATAACCGAATCAATAGAATTAGCTAAAAACCTCAAAATCTCTTTTTTTTTTTTAAATTTTTGAAAATAAATGAGGTTCCTCGGCTACTCACCTCTGCCGTCCACCACCGTGGCTCGCCTTCTTCAGTCCCCCAGCCTCTCATTCCTCACGGTCAGCCACTCATAAAAGAAATGAAGGTGAGCTGGGGTGGTGATGGTGAGGTGTGGTGTAATGTTCAGTTTTGAAAGAAAATAAGAAGAAAATGTAATGGTTGTCGTGGGAGAGAAGGGAGATTAATTAGATGATAATGATGTTGATCAGAAGGGGAGAGATGAGATGGACGGTGTTGATTGAAGGTTTAGATCAGATGAAGGGCCAAGATTAAAAGATGAGTTAAGTGGATATTATAAAATAATTAAAATATTATTATTTTAATCAAATCTCACCAATCAATGTCAGATCCACTTTTTAGGGATAATGATCAATTGGATGAGTGACACTTGTCACTCATCCATGGGTCCCACACTAAAGTCAACAAATCAGATATTGCCAAGTGTCCTCGCCTCGTAATGCGTGCATAGTGAAATCGAACTTCCGTGACCTATAACTCTCCCGTTCGAAGTCCGATTCCAGCATGCCGCCTGTCTACGGATTCGTATCGTCCCGATCTACGTATCGGTCCTCGTCCCTCGGCCATCGGACATCCCAAGTCAAAAGTTAACTATTTGCCCCTTTTAAGCAAAATTACCAAATTACCCTTAAACTTCCGAACGTCATAACTTTTTCCTCGAATATCGGATTTGAACGTGCCACCTGTCTATGAACTAGTGATGTCCCAGACTACGGACGTCACGGTCATCGGTCAAAGTCCATTTGACTGCCCGAAAGAGAAGTCAACGTTTTACCCATTCTAGGGGTAAAACGATCATTTTGCATCATTCGTCCGATTTCGCCCAACTAATCACCGATTAACCTCACTAATCGTGATTAGTCACTAATCTAATCCCGGATTTCGGGACGGGTCGTTACACTGGTCATCTGAGGCTACCACCTCTATCACAAGATCATTGCTGCGTTTCTTACTCCGAAGATCAAAATTCCCAACTAGTCGTCGGAACCAATCCTACGACATCGTGAAAGACGATCCCAACTAACTGTCTCACGATCAAAACGTTAACGTACATGTACGTTCATCCTTCTATAGGGTCCCACACTATCACCCACGATAGAACTATGGCAAACCCGGCATCTAGCGCCGAACCAAAACAATCCTATCCTACTAACTATCGTATCGGCACCCCATCTATCAGTTTGATCACGAACTGTAGCCCCTTGAGATATCACATCCTCGACCTGCGTACATTCCAAGAGCTCCACGGTTGCTCGAATAGAGACAACCCCGCTCTGATAAGCATCCTATGAGCAATCTTATGCTCTGATACCACGCTGACAGGACCCATCCCAATCCCCCCGGGATTAGTGCGGGATGACCCTGCTCCCGTCTGACACGGAGTGTCAGACAAGGGATAATTTCGACCTTTGCCCTCCCGGGCTATCAGAGTACGCCAGGATCCGGAGGAGGTATGTGATATCTCGGTCTCTGCTACAGTCCACATCCGATGTCAACCTGAAAGCAGTCAAAACATTAAAAACTGTGAGTGGACAAAACAAAAGTTTATAAAAACATTTGATAAGACATTTGTACCCTTCACTAAAAAGCATGCATGCATTCGAAAACCATTTATCCAAAACAAACCATATGTGGGACTAAGTCCAAAGCAGATATAAACCAAGGTCGAAAGGACCACAATGAAAACGACCATACGGGCCACTGCCGAAATCCATAAGGGACTCGGCCCCAAACCATAAAGAAACCAAGTACACGAGCCACTACTCAAAATCCTGTGCACACATGTGCGCACCACATATCATATATATACATATAAGTCACACAACCAATCCTGTCACGGTATCCATAGCTACGCGCGTGCTACCCGGGTCTCAATCCGAGTCTTCTCAAAGTCAAGGTCAATGTCCGCAGATCACTAATCCTACTCGAGGTAATAGTAATCATAGCCTTCCTGAGAGTAAGGAACCCAACTGGGGGGTGACTCTACTCAGTCGGTGCTCCGTGACTACTCTGAGGTCCACCCAGGCCAACGACCCTCCCCGGAGGAGATAATAGAAGTAAAGGAAGGTAGATGAACATATATATACATAACACAATATCCATGCCCGGTTCCCCTGAACCGTCATGATCCATAATATCCATAATCAGGTAACATGCCGGTTCCCATAAAACGTCATGTACCGTAATAACATAAACAGGTAACAGGCCGGTTCCCATAAACCGTCATGTACCGTAATAACCAACAAGGGTTCATGCCGGTTCCCATAAACCGTCATGAACCATGATACCATAACAAGGGTTCATGCCGGTTCCATAAACCGTCATGAACCGGGGAATCCATTTAAGGTTCCCTGACCTGAAATCAAAACTGTAAAGTGACTAGGTATCGTGCCCGAACATAGGACATCAGCTGGCCACCGTGCCCAAAATTTGAAGCCATATGCCCGAGACAAAACCAAATGGGTCTCATACCCGAGTTTATTCTTTTAGAAATCCAAAGCCATTCCATTAAAACCAATAAAGAAGTACAGACCCGTACAAGCACCGTATAAGGCTGAAACCTCGAAATACGTGCTTATACGTAACCACATACAAATGAACCCATGGCATCATCAAACAAGTAATAAAACATATAATAAACATTTAGGCATACACCAATTTAGAAAACAAAGTCCACTCACAGACCGTCCGAGCTACCGCCTTGATTTGCGTGCCATACGGCTCCCCGAGCCGATCACCGTCATCGGGACTCCCAAACCTGTCCAAATCGTAATAGAAGGTTACTAACTACTTAATTAACCTCCAACCAAAGCCCCGTAATTTTCCCGTATTTTTAACTATTTTTAAAACCGAACCTAAACCTTCCGATGCCCCGAAACATATCGAGACGGTGTCTGATCGACACGAAACCAATCCCAAAATGTTCGTTTCATCGAATAGAAGATTTCGTATGTTGGAACCTTTCCCAGATTTCCTGCCACGCGCCCTCACGCAACGCCTGAAGTGGCTGCGCGTGGGCTTCACGCGCCATCTACAGTACCTGCTGACGTCAGCGTGACATCATCACTGAGGACAGCTGTCAGGTCTGACATGTCAAACTCTGATAGGTGCCACGTGTCTCACTCCCATTGGTCCATGTCACTGTGCTGTCAGTGCCACGTGGCAGTCTGACATGTGCCACGTGTCATCAAGGCACTGGTCCATGTCTGTGCCACGCGTCAGCCCCTGATTGGGCCACGTCACTGACAGGTCAGTGCTGACTGTGCACTGACATGTGACACGTGTCGGCTGATGAGTGGTCCATGTCACCTGACAATCTGACAGGTGCCACGTCATCATGCCACGTCACCACCTACAACCTCGCACAGCTGGACCGGGCTGGCCGGTCCGGTCCAACCCCTGCAACTGGACCGGCGGAACCGGTCCAGGCTCATTTCGGCCCAGTTTTTCACCGTTTTCAATCCTAATCAATCCTAACCTTCCTATAATCGTCCTAGGAACCTAACCCAATTAATTAGAACCCCTAAAACCCACGAAAATCCACGGTTCAATTTTGAACCTCACGGTTCAATTGTCCCGAAACCTCCCAGGGCTTCCCCGACGTCCAACCACCACCAAAACCCCTCTAACAACTCCCTAGAAACCTATTTAACTCAAACCAATCGTCCAAATCAATCCATAACATCAAAATCCACGCAAAAATTGAAAATGGGCTTACCGGGTACCCGCTCGGGTTCTGGGTTCCCGCCACCGCCCACGGCGGTTCCAGCCACCAGCTGCCATCCTTAGTCCTCCTCTCTCACCCTCTGGTCTCAGTTATGGTTACAAGGGAAGGGTTTGGTGTTTGGGTGAGAAATGGTGATCGGGTTGGTTTGGGAAAAATAGGAGAAATGGATGCACGGTTAAGGGGTTTGATGCATGAATGAAATTGGTGTCCATTGGATGGGTGACACTTGTCACTCATCCATTGGGCATCAGGACAAATATATGGGCCCACTAGAGACAAAACTGCATGTTTTGTCTCGTAAAACGTGCCGTCGTGAATAGTAATCAGGACCTTCCGTGAACCGTAATTTCGTCGTCGAACGTCCGAATTCGACGTGCCGCCTGTCTACGAATTCGTATCGTCCTTATCTACGTAACGGTCTTGGGCCCTCGGCCATCAGACCTCCCGGTCAAAAAGTCAACATTTGACCCCTTTTATCCAAAATTACCAAAATGCCCCTAAACTTCCGAATGTCATAACTTCCTCCTTGAATGTCGGAATTGAACGTGCCACCAGTCTATGAACTCGTGACGTCACGAACTACGTCACGGTCATTGGTCAAAGTCTATTTGACCACTCGAACGAAAAGTCAACGTTTTACCACGACTAGGGGCAAAACGGTCATTTCGCATCGTTCGTCCGATTTCGCTCTACTAATCACCGATTAACCTCATTAATCGTGATTAGTCACTAATCTAATCATGGAATTTGGGACGGGTCGTTACACCGGCCATTGGGAAACCAAATGTACAATTTTTGGTGCCAATCTTCCAAATCTACAATCAAAACAAGGAAAACCAAGGTTCAAAGAACTAGCACCTATCAAAGGTGACCAAGAAAATGATAATACAAAAAACTAGTTTATCTACTAGAATCGATATAGGAATGACAATAGCACCTGCAGACCTTCAATGGATATCTTCAGAATCTCATAAAAAAAAAGGACATTGTACGAACTACATGGAAAAGGAAGCAACAGAACATCTTGGAAACAAAGGACCCTAAGAATCAGCACCAAAAATGATTTGCATACACATGATCATTACTGAATTAGAGTCGCAAGAAGCGAATTCCAAATAAAGAAAAGGGAAGATCCCTAGTCGTGGCCCAAGCCTCAAGCGTAGCCACAACCCAAGTGATCGATGACCTTGTCATCTGATTCTCTATAAAAGACAGTACAAGACTTGACTAGCCTCACAATGATGCCCTCGTCATTTCAGTCCAAATCGACCATGCACAAGTAGACCATATTCATGGTTATAAAGGAAGCACTGTTAAAATCCTTAGCTTGGATGCAATCCCTAAGATGGGTATGGAGACTTTAGAAATAGGGATAAAGGTTCCACCGTGAGGCTTCAACGGATCAACAAGCATGTATGTTGGCACCATTCATGTGATGTCTAATATCCTCCCATTGTCATGAAGCAGAGCATCTACGTTGTTGATGAGTACTCGCCCTACAACAGCATACTAAGAAGGCCATGGATGCACAAGATACTAGCAAACACCTAAAGCCTATACCACAAAATTTACTTTCTGATCCTCGGAGGAGAAGTTGGAGAAATAAACGAAGATTAGGCCATGGCTCATCAATTCCTCATCGAAGGGTTAACAGAGGTCAACGCATCTAAAATTGTTTCATAGACGAACACTAATTCTAAAGGTAAATCATAAAATACCATATTAGTATTTGTTTCCACCATATCATTATCTTCAATAATATTATCAAGAAGATTGAGATTTCACTTACACAAATTTGCATAGCATTGGCAGCTGCAAGCTTTACCATGGGAAGCATCAAAGCCTTTGCTCCGTGAAGCACGTTAAGCCTTCTCACAAGAAGCATCCAAGTCTTTTCTTAGTGATGCACTCTAAGCCTTCTCACAAGATGCATACGAGTCTTCACTTCCTGAAGCACTTTTAAGCCTTCTCACGAGAAGCATCCCAAGCCTTCGTACAGTAAAAGACTCTAAGACTTCTCACGAGAAGCATATAAGTCTTCACTTCATGAAGCACTTTAAGCCTTTTCATGAGAAGCATCTAAGCCTTCCCTTAATGAGGAACTCTAAGCCTTTTCACATGAAGCATCTAAGCCTACGCTCAACGAAACACTCTAAGCCTTCTCACAAGAAACATCCAAACCTTTGCTCTATGAAGCACGTTAAGCCTTCTGACGAGAAGCATTCATGCCTTTGCTCTACGAATCACTTTAAGCCTTCTTACTAAAAGCATCCAAGTCATCACCTCCAAAGCACTCTAGATCTATCTACGCGAAGCATCCAAGCCTTCACCCTCCAAAGCATCTTAGCCTTCTTATGAGAAGCAGCCAAGCTTTCGACTACGAAGTACTCTCACCCTCCGTCCAAGAAGCATCCAAGCCTTTGACAGCAAAGCAACTCGAATTCCTTTGGGGATCAACACCTTCATTCATGAAGCATCAAATCCTTTGCTCACAAATCATTAACTCCTTCAGTACGTGAAGTAGGCATGTCTTCATCCGTGAACCATCAATGCTTTCAACTAGCAAAGTAGCCACACCTTTTCCCCATGAAGAATCAACACATTCACAAGTGAAGCATCAAAGCCTTCACTCCGTGAAGCATCAAATCCTTCACTCCGTGAAGCATCAAAGCCTTCACTCCGCAAAGTATCAATGCCTCGTCTGTCGAAGCATCAACACCTTCACTTGAGAAGCATCAATGCCTTCCTCCTGCCAAGCATCAATGCCTTTGGCATCCGAAGTATCCAAGGCTTCTCCCCTTGAAGCATCAACACATTCATTTGCGAAGCATCAACACATTCATTTGCGAAGCATCAATGCCTTTAGCTCACAAAGTAACCAAGCCTTCATTCGAAGTAGCAATGCCTTTCTCCAACAAAGCATCAATGCATTCACCCATGAATCATCAACACCTTCATCTGTGAAACATCAACACCTTCATCTGCGAAACATCAATGTCTTCCCTCGTGAAGAAACAATGCCTACACCCTGCAAAGCATCAACACCTTCGCCCTGATCAGTAGCAACACCTTCACGTGTGAAGCATCAAAGCCTTCACCCCACCAAGAATCAAGGCCTTCACCCGACAAAGCATCAACAACTTCACTTGTGAAGCATCAAAGGTTTCACCCCGAAAAGCATCAAGGCCTTCGTCCATCAAAGCATTAACTGTCAGGACCCAACCCTCCTCAATCAGAACCTGACTCTAGCACAATATTGTCCGATTTGGGCCTTCTTACCCTTGTCATCATGGTTTTGTTTTCGGGAGCTCATGGTGCAACTTCCCAGGGGGTCACCCATCATGGAATAGCACTAGCCTCAACTCGCTTAACTTTGGGGTTCCAATCCCCCCAAAGCCACTTGATCTCCCAAAAGGCCTCGTTTAGATCAGAGTTGCGTAGCAGCCTACTCTACCTAACACGATATTGTCCTCTCTAGACTCACTAGCCGAACCAACCCCAGCCTGCACGGTTTTGTTCCCAGGAGCTCACGGTGCAACTTCCCAGTGGGTCACCCATCATGGGATTGCACCAGCCTCCACTCATTTAACTTTGGAGTTCCCTAGGAATCCAAAGCCAGTGAGCTCTCAAGAGGCCTTGCGCTAGATAGGTGTGTGTTTACACCTTTAAGGCACACCACCATTCCCTTCCCAGACCATTCCCCCCTCGCAAGAATGTGGGATTTGTAACGACCCGTCCCGAATATCGGGATTTAATAATATTTAATTATGATTTACTAATCTGGGATTAGTTGGGTGATTTCGGACGAATTGTGCAAAATGACTGTTTTGCCCCTAGGCGTGGGCAAAACGTTGACTTTTATTTCGAATGGTCAAATGGACTTTGACCGATGACCGTGACGTAGTTCGGGACGTCACGAGTTCATAGACAGGTGGCACGTTCGATTCCGACGTTCGTGGTAAAAGTTATGATGTACGGAAGTGCAAGGGCATTTTCGTAATTTGGCATATTAGGGGCCAAATGTTGACTTTTTGACCGGGAGGTCCGATGGACCGTTATGGTCAAGGAAACGAATTTACGAACCGAGGCTCCAATTAAAATAATAATATTATAATGAACAGTACCCGGTGACTGAACACACTTGGATGAGTGACAAGTGTCACTCATCCCCTAAAATCAGGCATTAAACCAGATCCCATGTTTTTGGGAAGACACAATTATGATGTTTAATTAATTAATTAATCCTAATTATCTTTAATTCCACCATTAATCTCCTTTGTTCTTCAAACCGTGTAAAATTTGGGAAGAAAATTGGAGAGTGTTAGCTGCCATCTCTAACTGGTTTTGAGGGCAAAATCGAGTGCTTGTTGAGGCTAACTCAACTGGGTAAACACGGGAGTTTGAGAGTGAGCTGGGAGCTGGAATTCGAAAATTTGGTTTTTGGGAGGAAAAATCGAATTGGAAGAATTGAGCCGTGAGGAGTGGAATTGAAGCTCGAGTTAGCTTCCTGAGGTTGAGACGAGTGGAACCAGATCAAAAACGAGAAGGATTGGTGCCGTTTTGGCTCTGATCGAGCTTGGTGACAGAGGAAGAAATCGAGGATGAGTCGTGGAGTTTAGAGCTGCGATTGACTCAATTGTTGTGGGGAAATGACTCCTCATGATCCCACGATGCTTCTGGGTTCATCAATTGAAGGAACCCGATCGAGATCGATGGAACTCCATGGTTGCACAGTGTACGGATGTTCGAGCTTGAGTCGTGGAGATTGAGCAATGGATTGATGCAATTGAGTTGGGGGAAATGTTTAACGGAGTCCACTGATGCTTCTGGTTGAACCAATTTAGGGAAATCGATCGATATTGAAGGAATCCCATGATTGAACAGTGACCGGAGTGTTCTTCGTGTTCATCATGGAATCGATGGAATCTGGGTAAGTGTTCGCGTAATTGATGTTACAGACTTATAATTGGACTTAAAACGAAGCTAATGGAATGATCAATTGAAGGAATTAGGATCGAATTGACAGGATTGGAACCGGGTTGTGTCACGGGTGAATTGGACCCGTTTACCAGACAAACGGGTTGGGCTGGTGACACTGTAGCAGGCGCGTGGGTTTCACGCGCAGCCACTCATGGCGGCGCGTGACGGCGCGTGGGCACGAATCTCGAGGTGAGGTCAACATGACTTCTATCCTATTTATTGTAACGAACATTTTGGAATTGGTTTCGTGTCAATCGGACACCGTTTCGTTATTGTTCGGGATGTCCGAAGGTTTTAAATCCAGTTTAAAAATACTTAAAAATTCGGGAAAATTACGGGACTTAAATAGGATGTTAATGATGAGATTAGTAATCCTCTAATGTGATTTGAACAGGATTGGGAGTCCCGGTGATAGTGGTGTGGCCCGGGAAGGCCTATGGCACGCGTATCGAGGCGCTCGGTTAAACGGTCTGTGAGTGGACATTAGTTTCATAAATTCGATGCATGCATAACTGTTTTATGATTGTTATAATTATGATTAAATGATTTACTTTGGATATCGGTGAATTTAAAATGATTTCACGTATTTCGAGGTGAATTGCGTATTTGCACGTAAACCGAGGTTTTCTGGATTTGCACCGATTTCCATAAATGTGGTTGGTTATGATTTCATGAAACGGTTACAATCTTGAATAAAGTAAAATCGGGCCAGGGGCCCAGTTAACATGTGGATCGGGCCAGGGGCCCAGTTAACTTGTGAAATCGGGCCAGGGGCCCAGTTGATTTCTACATACGATTGCGGGTCGGGGACCCTAAATTGGAATTGAATAAATGTTTTCTGGTTTACATTTTATATATGTTCACATGCTGGAATCAATAAATGGTTTTGATGATATTTTGGTTATGGCACGTTTCACGGCATTTGGGGCATGAGACCCGTTTGATGAAACGTAACGATCAGTTCGGATTTTACCTATGTATACCTATATGTTTTGCATGTGGATAACGATAAAATGTATTTAGTACTGCACTGTATAGATCCTTCCATATTATATTGTCTCCTCCGGATGAGGTACCCCGGAGAGGTCACGGACGTCTAGAACGTCCAGCGTCTATGACGCTAAGCATCGGGGATGCTGTACCCGAACGGGGTTCGGGGATTGAACTCGGAAATTGAGACCCGAATGGCACGCGTAGCCTTGTGATTGTGACCTTATTGACGTCAGAGACGTCAGACATCAGGGATGTCGGATTGGAGTGTATAGTGCAGTGGCTAAAATAATGGTTATGGTTTATATTATATGCCTTATGGTTCATATTATTGGATTTATGAAATAACTGATTGGTTTTACTTTTGGGAATTGAAACTATGCTTTGGTTTCCGGGCTAAGGCCCTAATGGTTATTTCTAATTAAATATGGGATTATTGGTTTTGGTGCATGCATATGATTTTACTGAGGGGCATAAATGTCTTATAAATGTTTTAAGCAGACTTGTTTATTTTCGTCCACTCACAGCTTTTGTTTTCAATGCCCTTCAGGTTGATTCCGGATACGACTGCGGCAGAGACTTGAGCATCGCACACCTCCTCCATCGATCCTTACGCACTCTGGAAGCCCGTTTGGGCAATGGCAAGCGGTTATCCCTTGTCTGACGCCTCTTGTCAGACGGGAGCATGTCACATTCCATGGTAATCCCGGGGGGATTGGGATGGGTCGTGTCAAGTAATCCCGCGGTCCTGACAACGATGACTGTTGGTCGACAGTTGTGTCGAGATGACTGGCTATCGAGGGTATTTAGTGTGGCTTTCACACTTGGGGATCAGGGGATGTTCAGGGAACGTCCATTATCCTGATGTGCCAGTGGTCAAATTGGGGGTACCCATAGTTGTGAGGTACGAGTGGTGTTACGGGATCGTCGTTCGGAATGAACGGAGATCCAGGGTAACAACTTTGCACACTGTGTGCTAGCATGGATGTTCGTGTGCTAGCATGGGTGTTCGTGTGCTATGTATGGATGTTGGTATGGTGATACCTTTATGCCAATACTAGTATGGATGCCTGTGTGCTGATACTAGTGTTGATAATGGTGCGTTGGTGCTGGTACTAGCGCTGGTGCTGGTGACAGTAATTGTGTCGACGATGAGCCACCATTTGGGGTGTGACTCTGTCATGATGGACATATGATCGGTATCTGCGACTCAGAGGTGGTTGAGTCTTGGACTGGATGGGATCCAGTGGAGGTTGTGTCGTGTTGGGATAAGTCCCAACAGATTTATGATGACAAGTGATGAATGGATCAAAAGGTTTGATTGAAAATTTGGGGAAATTTGGGATGCTGTTCCCTACGTTATGAGAATCAGTGGATTTGGGGAGTTGTTGTCAACTTCGAGATTGGTAAGTTTGTGTACTGCTTATATCCTCAGAGGGTGCAAGGAAGTATTGAAATTGGAAAAGTCGGGGAAAACCATTCGTGGTATTGATGTGTGATGTGGTGATTGTGAATCACTTGGAACCTGAGGATTTAACCTGTTTAGGTTGTGATGTGAGACGAAGGCAGTATGGTATGCACATCCAGGCAAAGTTGTGGATTTCCGTTCGGAATCGGGGTGTGTGCATACATGAGTACTGGCGGACGTGAGGTCTGAGTAATGAATTGATTTTGGACACGTGGTGGTCCAAGTAAGGTATGGACGTGGGCAGTCCAGTGGTTGGACTTGACATCTCATTGGGAGCATGTCTGTTTCCAACATGGTTGGAACTCCCGTTTCGGGGAGAGTTGTGATTGGGAGACGAGAGGAGTGCTCGTTTCCACATCGGTGATTGGTATTCCGAAGTCTTTGGGGTTGACTTCATGTTTCCTGCCGTGGCAGATGATGATTGCTGCTACCAGTACGTTTAGTGTGTATTGGTTGGTGGACCCATGTTTGGCTTGGGGTCATTGGACACAAGCAGTTGTGTATGATTTTGGATTTGGTGGTGAAATGCGAGGTCATCTTTCCACCAAGGGGAAATTTGACAAATGATTTAATTGAGGGTGTAAGACCCTACGATCAGCTTTCAGATGGATTGTTAGCTATGTGAGCATATGTGGATCCTAGGCGGATCTGAT
The DNA here is from genome assembly GCA_032719365.1 of Prinsepia uniflora. Classification (NCBI taxonomy): domain Eukaryota; kingdom Viridiplantae; phylum Streptophyta; class Magnoliopsida; order Rosales; family Rosaceae; genus Prinsepia; species Prinsepia uniflora. The sequence continues at coordinate 28,101,255 of CM064871.1, read as the reverse complement.
TTGTGATGTTGTCGACTTTGGACGATGTGACGATCTAGGATCGTGATGTTACTTGTCGGGTGACGTAGCGATGGATCTGGGGTGTGATCGTGATGATCCAGATTGGATGAGAGTTATCACTCTTACCTTGGTATGTGAGTCGTAGATGACGGGACAGAACTTCTTTTCGGAGTGAAGTCCATTGGTTGTTACTCGGTTGAGTAGGTTTCCGAAGTGGTCGGATTTTGTCAACCTTTGACGTGTGAATATTGGGATTGGCTTCCCTATGAAGTCAATCGAGTGTTTTTGACAGGCAACCGATAGATTCGGTTACGTTACGTCTTGATGGACGTAAACGAGATTTTGGGTTTTGGAACCGAATTTCTGGGTGACGATTCAGGATTCGATTGCGAAGCTCGAAAATGGATTACCGGATTTGGGTGCGGAATGATTATTCCAATGCTAGCTTACGGAATAATGATTTCGGATTCGGATTTGGAAATGGAATAAAAATATGATGTTTGGGTTCGGATTCGGGATTTCTTACGAAATTGCGAATTTGGATTCGGAATTGGAACTAGATAACGGGTGGAGCACGTTTTGTCTCATGATGGTTTGGGCAAATGTACTCCATTTTTGGAACGTGTTTGGCTATGACCTGGGTGGTTATAGGCAGATTGATGGATTGATGTACGTATAGGGTACGTTATACGAGGATTGTTACGGGTTAGGCTGAGTGGTGCCTAATGGCGGTACATGGGATGTACCAGTGGTGTGTAACTAAACGTGTTGGTAATCGGCTTGGTTCCGATATCATTTGTTTGGTTGTGATTGTGGACTGGACATTGGATATTGTGCGCTGTGCAGTGTGATTTTGTCGGGTTCAGTGATTGTATGAGCAGGTGCTCTTAGCCACGGTTGGCTAGTGGAACCCTAGTATCGAGATGTGTGATCACTGCTGGGCTGGTATTCAATGTGTTCCAGTTACACCACTTGATTGGGTAAATTGACGGTGTACGTGCACTCAGGATGAGTGAATTGGTGGTCAGAGTAACCACGAGTAGCCTTGTGTGACTTGATCACACCGTGATCTCCCAGCGTCATGGTTCGCTGACGGAGTCGGCGGTTATGGACATTGAGATTTATTTATGTCGCAGGAATGGGCTTGCCCTGCGAATTGAGATCATGTGGTTGATCCTACGCTACATCGAGAGTGATGTAGTGTGTGGCGTTGTCACTAACTGGCTGATGGTTGGGGCTTTATCAGGGTGGTAAAGTTTTGTGATGACAGTTTGACTGGTGGTGTCAGCGTGGACTGACAAATGAGATTTGGTGACTCCCAACGGGAGCGAATGTAAGGATATTTTGGCAATGGAAAGGAACCATCTAGCTGAAGGAGTTAGCTTAATGGTTAAGCGATTTTATCGCGAATCAGGTGATTATGTCCACTCGAGGTGGTCGAGTGTTGTTGATTGTGACGTATGACTGTGATGGGATGTCTGGGTACAGACGAGACTGGTGTTGTCCCAGTAAGTGGGTGTACAGGTGTACACATGATATGAGGTCGAAATGTTTTCCACGAGGTGGTTGTGGAATAAGATTGTTGGTAATTTCGAGGACGAAATTCTTTAAGGAGGGAAGGTTGTAACGACCCGTCCCGAATATCGGGATTTAATAATATTTAATTATGATTTACTAATCTGGGATTAGCTGGGTGATTTCGGACGAATTGTGCAAAATGACCGTTTTGCCCCTAGGCGTGGGCAAAACGTTGACTTTTATTTCGGATGGTCAAATGGACTTTGACCGATGACCATGACGTAGTTCGGGACGTCACGAGTTCATAGACAGGTGGCACGTTCGATTCCGACGTTCGTGGTGAAAGTTATGATGTACGGAAGTGCAAGGGCATTTTCGTAATTTGGCATATTAGGGGCCAAATGTTGACTTTTTGACCGGGAGGTCCGATGGACGAGGGCCAAGGACCGTTACGTAGGTATCGTCGATACGAATCCAACGACAGGTGGCATGCCAAAATCGGAGATTCGACGACGAAGTTATGGTCAAGGAAACGAATTTACGAACCGAGGCTCCAATTAAAATAATAATATTATAATGAATAGTACCCAGTGACTGAACACACTTGGATGAGTGACAAGTGTCACTCATCCCCTAAAATCAGGCATTAAACCAGATCATGTTTTTGGGAAGACACAATTATGATGTTTAATTAATTAATTAATCCTAATTATCTTTAATTCCACCATTAATCTCCTTTGTTCTTCAAACTGTGTAAAATTTGGGAAGAAAATTGGAGAGTGTTAGCTGCCATCTCTAACTGGTTTTGAGGGCAAAATCGAGTGCTTGTTGAGGCTAACTCAACTGGGTAAACACGGGAGTTTGAGAGTGAGTTGGGAGCTGGAATTCAAAAATTTGGTTTTTGGGAGGAAAAATCGAATTGGAAGAATTGAGCCGTGAGGAGTGGAATTGAAGCTCGAGTTAGCTTCCTGAGGTTGAGACGAGTGGAACCAGATCAAAAACGAGAAGGATTGGTGCCGTTTTGGCTCTGATCGAGCTTGGTGACAGAGGAAGAAATCGAGGATGAGTCGTGGAGTTTGGAGCTGCGATTGACTCAATTGTTGTGGGGAAATGACTCCTCATGATCCCACGATGCTTCTGGGTTCATCAATTGAAGGAACCCGATCGAGATCGATGGAACTCCATGGTTGCACAGTGTACGGATGTTCGAGCTTGAGTCGTGGAGATTGAGCAATGGATTGATGCAATTGAGTTGGGGGAAATGTTTAACGGAGTCCACTGATGCTTCTGGTTGAACCAATTTAGGGAAATCGATCGAGATTGAAGGAATCCCATGATTGAACAGTGACCGGAGTGTTCTTCGTGTTCATCATGGAATCGATGGAATCTGGGTAAGTGTTCGCGTAATTGATGTTACAGACTTATAATTGGACTTAAAACGAAGCTAATGGAATGATCAATTGAAGGAATTAGGATCGAATTGACAGGATTGGAACCGGGTTGTGTCGCGGGTGAATTGGACCCGTTTACCAGACAAACGGGTTGGGCTGGTGACACTGTAGCAGGCGCGTGGGTTTCACGCGCAGCCACTCACGGCGGCGCATGACGGCGCGTGGGCACAAATCTCGAGGTGAGGTCAACATGACTTCTGTCCTATTTAATGTAACGAACATTTTGGAATTGGTTTCGTGTCAATCGGACACCGTTTCGTTATTGTTCGGGATGTCCGAAGGTTTTAAATCCAGTTTAAAAATACTTAAAAATTCGGGAAAATTACGGGACTTAAATAGGATGTTAATGATGAGATTAGTAATCCTCTAATGTGATTTGAACAGGATTGGGAGTCCCGATGATAGTGGTGTGGCCCGGGAAGGCCTATGGCACGCGTATCGAGGCGCTCGGTTAAACGGTCTGTGAGTGGACATTGGTTTCATAAATTCGATGCATGCATAACTATTTTATGATTGTTATAATTATGATTAAATGATTTACTTTGGATATCGGTGAATTTAAAATGATTTCACGTATTTCGAGGTGAATTACGTATTTGCACGTAAACCGAGGTTTTCTGGATTTGCACCGATTTCCATAAATGTGGTTGGTTAGATCAGAGTTACGCAGCGGCCCACTTTACCTAACACGATATTGTCCCCTCTAGACTCACTGGCCAAACCAGGCCCACTTGCAGGGTTTTGTTTCCGGGAGCTCACGGTGCAACTTCGCAGTGGGTCACCCATCATGGGATTGCACCAACCTCCACTCACTTAACTTTGGAGTTCCCCAGGAATTTAAAGCCAGTGAGCTCCCAAGAGGCCTCGCGCTAGATAGGTGTGTGCCTACACCTTTAAGGCACACCACCATTCCCTTCCCAGATCATTCCCCCCTCGCAGGAATGTGGGATCGTTCACCGTTCCCTCCAGTACACGGGTCTTATATTAACACCTGCACTGGTGAAGCATCAATGTCTTCACACTGCGAAGCATCAACGTTTTTATTTGTCAAAGCATCAAAGCCTTCGCCCCACAACCTACATACACTTGCGCCCCACGAAGTACCAAAGCCTTCTACTACGAAGCACTCAAAGGCTTCACCTACAAGGGTCCAATATTTCAAGAATCACAAAACACTCATAAAACAAAATGCTTCTATTAATGAAAATCGAAGAAGTCGGTAATTCACAAGCCAAATGGTTAAGCATTTATTCAAAGCTAAGATTTAGCTTCAAGCCAAGACAAGCTATTAAGCTCATCATGAAGACTAACACGACCTCAAAGTCTCCCCGTTAACGTTCGAGCTTTAACCTTAGAGGCCTTCAATAACCTCCCCATGGAATTCCCATAACAAAATCTCTTTGGCCTTCTTGAAGCAATGAAAGCAACATTTACAATGTTACTCACTTTGGCATACTTGAGATCAATGACCATTTTGTTGTCTTCCATTAAGGTGATGGACTCGACACTTTCACAAGTCTTCAGGCCTTGTTTTTGCCTCCAATTGAACAACCTAAAGGCCTATGCTTGGTTGCTTCCCTCGCTAAGCTAAGCTTTACACGGATAGCTCCAACAATTTTTGGAATGGCGATTGCAGCTCCAATAGCCCACTTTATCATCACTGATGACCTTTGCAGTCCGTGTCTTCATGCCACTTGCCTTCAGCGTCGATAAAATGACACATCCAAGCTCTCTTCCTTCAATCAAGTAATGATGTACAACATCTCGGGCTTCACAGAGGGCATGATCAATCCTCCATTTTTATGTTCCACCTTGTTACCACCCTAGTTTGAGCTCAAAGGGGCCTTGAAAATCAAGTCTATAGAAGGTCCTCAGCCAGCCAAAACAAATCCTCAGAAAGCTTATGTTACTTAGAGGTAGCACACGCACTTCGCCTCTTGTCATAGGACACCTCGCCTTGAAATATGGCATGTCTTGCTACATGTCATATGGCTCATCGCTTCGTGCTCCAACCATGCCTCGCCCTTCGCTATGGAACGGATCGCCTTGCAATGTAGTATGCCTTACCTTGCAGCTGTAGCATGCCTCACCATGCATTGTGATATGCTTCACTTCAAGTCATAGATGCATAGCCTCCCGCTGTTGAAAGCCTCAATAAGTCAAGACACACTCTACTACCTAGGTGTCGTGCTTTCATATTTGACAAGAATCACATGCATGGTAATTGGGAAGAACATCTCAATGTTGGCTCTGCTAACACTTGAAGACGACAAGTCCATCAATGTACCGAGCTCTCCTATTCGCCAACCACCACATGCATGGTCATTAGGAATAATAATGTTGGCTGCACCAACACTTGAAGACGACAAGTCCATCAGTGCGCCGAGCTCTCGCCAAGCACCACGTGCAAGTCGTTGAGAAGAAAATCTCAATGAATGGCTTCATCACTTCTTAAAGTTGGCAACACCAGCAAATTCCAATGACTTGCATGTCTATTGGGAGAACATCTCAATGTTGGCTTCACCACCTTTTGAATTTACAGCTCAAACGAATCAATGCACGCCATAAGATGGATCATTGTCCAACGAGTTTCTACACTCCCAACAAGTGAGTACTTCCAAATTTCACTGATAGGTCTTCAATTAAGCATTATTTTATATTATTTTATACCCTTTATACTTGACTTTTAATATTAAAATAATGAATAATTGGAGAAAATAATATATTTTGTGATATTTTTGTAGAATTAAATAAATCTTGGAATTTGGAGTGTTTTGGCGAAAGAATCGTCTCAATTTGAATTATAACGAAGAAATTATGGACGAATTTCAGTGGACTTATATTAAATTGAAAATCTATTATTTTGTAGCTTAATCCAAGAAGCAGCCCAAATCCATTCATTAATCCAGCCCATTTGTTTAAGGACCAGAATCAGCCCAGCCAAGATACAGCCCATCGCGGCCGAAACGCCCATAAGACCGAGCCCAAAACTCGCAGCCCAGAAGCACGCTTTGTCCAGACTGCGTGAAAACGTTAACCCAATTCTCACAAAGCTCAGACCCACGCGAACCACTTGTGCGACCCGCCCACTTCCGCAACCCGTACGCCTGCCCAGCGCCAATTCGCACTGCCCGCCCATGTGCGCCTAGCCCACCCACTCCGCCTGGCCCTTGCACTCATGACCTGTCCACCTGCATGCCTCCAACTCAACTACTCTGCTCCATCACTGCGCCTGCATCAGCCCACCTACTCCAGTGTCTAGTCCAATATGCCCAGAGCCCAGCACCTCTCACGCATGCACCCCTACCGAACCCATGGGACGTTTTTCAGCGTGGCAGAAGCTGAAATCCACCAACCCGTTAGCAGCCTTCCACCGAAAACACTGCACCTTGACCTGCTCCATTTGCACGTTTTTTTTCCAAATTTTTTTAACATCTTTTCCCTTAAAATCAGCCCAAAATCATCATTGTTCATCATTTCATTTTTTTTTATTTTGTATTTTTATTTGAATATTTTTGGCACTCCTTCTATAAATAGGGATGTCATTTCACTTGTAAAAGGATCCCCATTTTGGTTCTCTTTTTAGTAGTTTAGGTTCTAATTTTTCTCTCTTTTTCACTGTTCATTTAAGTTCATCTTCTTTCTTTTTGTTCTTTATTTTTGGGGACCATTTTAACTTCTTGTAGATTTTTTTATTAATTAGTTTTCTTTTAATTATTGTTCTTAATTTATGTTATTTCGTAATTTCATTTCTTCTTTACTTTGTTCTTGTGATTTTTTTTTAAGATCTCTTAAACACATTTTTATGTTTTCCTTAAGAAATACCTAGGCTGAGTATTTCCGAAATAATTCTAGAATTTAAGTCCGAATTCTTATGTTTTATCCTCCATCTTCATAAGTTTACTTCTGCTGTTCAGAGAATTTTATGAATAACATTCCATTATTTCCATCCACTTTCGGAATGACAAGCTGTTCTTGGGTTCCGAAAATGTAACTTTATTCCCTTTACTTAAATTCTTATTATTGTTTCGGTTTACTTATAATTCAATACATGTGATGGTATTTTCTTTCTAAGCTTTTGTAAGTATGAATGCAATCTCCATGTGTTTTACTTTCTGAATTTCTTTTACTTCATATATTTTAGTGCTTAAACTTCAATTTGAAGCTAAATGTTAATCCGCTGTTCGGGGCATTTAGAATAGAGTTGAAGAGATTTAACGTTTAACCACTGTTCGGCGCATTAAATCACAAACTTAAGGTAAATCATATTGTAGGTAATAATCCGTTATTCGGTGCATTTATAATAGGAAAAATGTATGCATGTATTTGAGATGATTAAGGTAGGATTTTGTGATTGGTTTAATACGAGCATGATGTTAGAGTGTTGGTAAATTTTGTGTTAAGAAAGTTCACTTGTACAAAAGTTAAAGTAGAAGTAGAATTAAGTTCTTAATTATTTTTACATGTTTTCTTTATTCTATGATCACAATCTTTTCGAACCCCCCATTTAATTCTTTATTCTTTTATTCTTTAATTTTTTTTATTCTTTATTTTTTTATTCTTTAATTCATTAATTATCGTATTCATTAATTCATTTATTCTTTAATTCATTTATTAATTTATTATCTAATTTATTTATTCTTTTATTCATTATTCTTTCTCACTAACAAATTATTAATGTTCCCTAATTTCCTCGATTAAGAACGATCTCTATTTACCAATACTACACCTACACAAAAAGGGTTTAAATTGCATAATACTCGAATTACGTGTTTAATTTAATGCGTAGTTTGGGCGTTATCATTCATCGAAAGTTTGCCTTCACGCATCTTGCAATGATCATCTCAAAGAATAGAGTGCACTTGCACTTGAATCATTGCAATCGGATTGCCACAACTCTCGAAATCTTAAAAAGAGCGAAGCTAAAAAAGAAAATGTAAAAAGTTAAAATATATCATAAATATATACATATATTTTATTATATAGTATTTTGATAAGACAAAGGGGGTTGTTAAGTAACAGTGAACAACGAAGACAATTATACATAATCAAAGATGAAAATATTGATATCGATGAAAATATCAACAGTCTAATTTACGGATATATCGATATCGATATCGTTTACGCTTAACAAAAATAATGGAAACTTGATCCAAAAGTTGGAAATTTTTTATGAAATTTTAGGAAAAGTTAAAGCACCCAATAATATGGTATATAAGATAAATAAAACTTTAAAATGATTTTAATATAATAAATATATAATATGATACAATATGATCTGATGATGACTAATAATATAAAATCTTAAATATAAACTAAAATTAAATCATAATTTTATTTAGAGCGCATATCAATTGATCATAAATTCGAAAAACAAAACTAATTTGGGAGTTAGACTCTGAATTCCCATGTAATTTGAGAAGTGATAGAAAATTCCGACAAAAATAAGATTCGGAATTAGAAAACTGAATTTTCAAAAGATATGAATCTGAACTAGCTTGAGAAAATATTGATAATATTAATATTGATTTTATAATTATCTTTATAATTTTTTCCTAAATATCTAAAACAGTAAAATCCTCCAATCATAAACTATGGTGACAAATCTCAACCACCATAATAAACTTATGTCTGCCAAATAAACTTTGATACAAAGAAGATAATTATAAACTATATCAACTTGATAATTGCAAAGAAGATAATTGACAAAAAAACAAGTTAATTATGAACTATGAAATTATCAACTTGATAATTATCTTTATTCCGGTGTAATTATCTCAACCACCATAAAACTCTCCCTCCTTGCCATTCTTCTTCTCTATGGTGAGGAACGAAACTGACTACGACTTGGACCAACCTCAACCAAAAACCACCTCACCACTCCATGCAAACCACTCCCCAAGGCGAGACGATCATGTCTTACTCTCTCTAACCACCAACCTCTGTCGATAGAGACAAATCAAAGTTAAGAACCTCGGAATCCATGTTGTAACGACCCAAAAATTCGGGAAATATAATTTCAAAAAGTTTGTGTGTAAATTGTCAATTTTGCCCTCAAAGGTCAAAGGTTGACTTTTTGCTCTACATAATTGTTGGACTTTTCATGAGTTTGCTATGGGCCTAAATTGAACAGGGCATTTTGGTAATTGGCATTAGGGGCAATTTGGTGATTTCACATAAGGAGATATTTTGTGGATTGCATAAGATGGTGACAAATATCCACCTTATCCCTTTTCCTCTCTCTTTGTGGACCGAATTAGTATCATATATATATATATACACATATATGTGTTGTTGTGTTGGGTTCTGTGTGTTTTTTTCAAACCAATGGAAAAACCATGAGGAAAACCAAAACAATTGAGAAAGGAAACTAGAGAAAGAGAGGAAAATAAATAGAAGAAGAAAGAAAAGAAATAAAAAGGAAGAGAGGAACAAGGAAGAATCCGAGAGGGAGGGAGAAGGGAAATCAAAGAATCAAAAAATCATAAATTGATCCGTCGAATCTTTTGAAGATTCCAAGCTTGCAACGAAGGTTACCAAGCTCTTAGCTGAGTTCTTGAGATGGATTTGAGTAAAAAAAAACTGAATGTTTGGACGTGAAAAAGCTTGGAACATAAAACTTGAACTTAGGCCAAAAATCAAAGATTGAGTTGCGGATTTCGAGGTAAGTTTTTCCTATTTTGAATCCATAGATCTTCTCTTAATTAAATAGATGAATTTTGATGTTTGAAATGTTGAAAATGGACAAGAAATCGGTGCTTTTAAAACAGGTCGGGTTGTCGGGTTGGGCTGCCTAGTTGGGTCTAAGTTGTAGACCCGACGGCAGGTTGAAGAAGACCTTGTGGCAGAGTGCGTGAGGCCCACGCATAGAGAGCAAGGGCGGCACATGAGGACCAGACGCAAAGAGCAAAGGCGGCACGTGGGGGCGCATGGCTCATCACCTTGATTTCCAATCAACACGATATTTCATATAATCAGTGTGACGAGCACATTGGTGCAAGTTTCAAGTCGATCGGACATTGTTTTGGGGTAGTTTTGGGTGTCTGAAGTGTATGCTTAGGTTCTAAATTCATATTTCATCCCAGAAAATTAGGAGATTTAAATGTGAGATTATATGGGACGATAGTGACCCTTGGTTGTAATTTTTTACTAGTACAAATCTCAGATTTACGAAGGAATATGTGGATTGAGATTTAACTACGTGGCCGATGTGTGAGTAGACTTTACTTTTATAAATTGTTATGCATGCATAGTTAAATATTTTAATCTATTTATTGCATAATTTATGTTGCAATGATTCGAGGATGATTTCTAGATGATTATGTGATGATTTTCTGGATTTATTGATTGATTTGTAAATACGTATTTTACGATATTTTGTGTAAACTGTGTTTTGCAATTAGGGCAGTCATCAATGTGTTTTGACTTGGTATTAATTCTATGATATGTATTACATGAGTTGCTTAGTTTTGTGAACTATTTTTCTACGGTCAAAATACTTGGATATGGTCAGCGCTCAGACGTCCAGAGCTCAGCTCCGCAAATTATGAAGCTGTGAGGCTGAAGCGTTAGTTTAGTTCCCGAACTTGACTCAGATGGTACTAAGTGTAGTTCCCGAGTTAGCCTAAGAATAGTTTTGTTATTCATTGTGACTGGTACTTGGGGTTAGGGATTAGATGTTCTTGTTTATGAGGTTTGTGTGATTTAGTCTATGGATTTTGGAACGTGTGGGCTTGGGGCTATCTACTGGTATTTTACGATTGTTGTGAGTTCCACGGTTGATTTGATGTGAGTTGTTCGATTTGAAATCCAATTGTTCATTTACTTTCGTTTCATTCTATGATGCGTGGTTTTAAAAATGGAGGGTAAAATTTTATGTTTCTCAAAATGTATTTTCAAGTACTTATTTTTGTCTATTCATACTTTTCATGGTTTGACTGATCCACCAGGACCGTTGCACGAAAATCAAAGCATATCGAGAGATGGAGGTATTGGCAGTACGGTAGTATTAGTACTCATTTCTAATAAGTGTTGATGGAAGATTTGGAATTTTAGATCGTTTGTCAGACGGGAGTATGACTAGGCATGCTTGTCAAAGTATTTTAGTAGCGAGTCCTGTCACATGTCGCCTTCCACGACCCTATCGGACCGTGAGTGTATCCTCAAATGAATGATCTGGACGAGACAAATCTCACCCAGCTATCCTTCATGGCCATCAGAGCTTGATCCTTGTAAATCAAATCTGAAAGTCAATGGTGTTTGAGAATCAATTTGAATTAGGTTTGTTTTCGAGAATACAAGCCCAAATTTGTAAGTGTGAACCAATTTGTTTTCCTCCAAAATTGGTCTCTTTTGTCTGCTCTTATCCATCCATGATGGATGATTGATGAATTTAGAATAAAATAATTCATCTTTGGATAAAATTAGCTCTTGGTCTATTGATTTGGCTGGATATCAGCCAATATCAGGCGATATTGGCGATTTTTGCTGATATTAGGGGAAACAATTTTTTCCCCTGGTTTAGATGTCGAGCCCTCCAAATTTTGACATATCGGTCAATATATCGGCGAAATCACCGATATTTTCAACAATGTACATAATAAAAATAATGTATGCGTACAAATTTGCTTCAGAGCAGTGTAAAAAAAAAGGTCAAAAGATATCACATGATAGCATAGAGAAAATAAAAAGGTAGATGGGAGATGTGACTCCAAGCCACTTCACTATCCGATCGAGCCCTCGAGCACAATGAAAAGGAAAGCTTCGGCTCACTGCGTCAAGTGCAAGCTCGAGCCAAGCTGCTAGATAACACTTCACTCCCTTGATGCACATGTAACAACCGTTGCAAGGTTAAGCGACGACCAAGTCTTCATTCCTCTTGCCATGCTGATCGCTGTCACCTACCGTGACAACACTTGGTGATTATTGGCCCTATCTGTTTTCAATCTTCAAATTTATTCCAACTGCAAAGAAAACAGACAATATTTTCATTTGAAAATTTTAACCAGACGCTAGAAGCAATAGGGAAGGGGAACAAAATATATATATATATATATATATATATATATTCTACTTCCCAAAAAGGTGATTCATGCTTTTCACCGCAACGGCGAGAAGACATTTCAACCTCTTCAGATAGCAGTGCAAATTCTTTCACTGCAACAACTTGATAGCAGCAATTCTTCTCCACCAGCAGTTGACCAATATTAGGGTTTAGTGTTCATTTTTTATTGAAAATGGAGGTTACCATGACCCCATTTAAAACAAGAAATAATCTAACCCTAATTATCTATTGGACTACAAAAATGAACTACAAGGCATTAAGTCCAAAGCTCCCTATTGCAAACCAAATTTTGGTCCAAGGTCAATCAGGAATTCAATCACTACAAGGAATATACAATGCGGAGTCCTGATCCCATAAAAAAGAATAATGTTTATTGGGACCACAATAAGAATTACATCCTTTAGGGCTTCTTGAATTTCTAAACGATGTGAAGAAATTTGTGGAACCATAAATCAATGAAAAATTGTGGAGCTGCCACGTGGCCCATAATTCTCATAATGTGAATATTACCCTTGATATAGACAATGACGACATGACACGATCTCTGTATTAATTTGATATACTTATTAGTTGAATATATTAATTAATCAGATTAATTCCAATAATAAATAATCTCTCAAAGAGTTATTTATTATTATTTATATAGTTAATAATAGTGATTTCTCCTCGTAGAATCATCAATTGAATTGTCTGCTTCAACCAATCAAACGCTCCAGTGACTCTGAAGACTTCACTATAAATACAAGGCATCAGTCACCTTTAAAGATAATTCAATAAACTGACTTAGAAATCAGAGCGTTCTGGATTAAACCGTCCCTCCGAGCTTCAACCTTAATCCTGTTTATTTCTTGTTATTGTGTGTAGGGATCTAGAAGGAATTCTATAAGTCTGGTCGAGTTTTTCATCAACATCGATTGAGTCTAATCCCATCGTCGCCACCCCTCTCTTCCCTCACTCTGTCCCACTAGGTTGCATCGTCCTCAACAATTCTTCTTGCGGGCCGCCAATTTGACAAACTGGGCAATTTTCGTCGTAACCATCGATGCATGTCTCCTTCATTATACAATTCGACTGCGTCTCCTTTCTAACCCTTTTATTTCCCCCATCCTCCTTAACTGACAAGAAGCCTACCCTCTGCCCTAACTTTTTCGCACAAGGCTGTATTATCCTTGGTCAATTCTTCCTTGCGGGCCACTAACGAACCAAGTCTGGCGATGTTCATCGCCACTAACTTCGACGAGTCCAGCATGATCAGATTGGAATCAAACAGCTTATGTGAAATGGAGGAGCAAGTCATCGCCACTTCTCTCTTTTCTTGTATGATTTAAGTGCGTCTCCATTCATGCCCTCCTACTTTTTTCCTTCCTCCTCACTTGACCCGATGCCCATCCTCTACCCCGAGTCCTTCTCATTAGGCTGCATCGTCCTCAGCCAATTCTTCCTTACAGGCCACTAAGGCAACAAGCCTAGCAACGTCGGCTGCCATCATCTTTGGTGAGTCCAACACAATCAGACTAGAATTGAACAACCTCTGTGAGTTGGCAGAGCAAGTTTTCATCGCTTCTCTCTTTTTACGTATGATCCAAATGTAGCTTGTGACTCCTGACTTAGTGTTGATCGAGTAGAAGGGAGAGAGAGAGAGAGAGAGAGAGAGAGAGAGAGAGAGGGAGATAGAGAGAGAGAGAGAGAGAGAGAGAGAGAGAGAGAGAGAGAGAGAGAGAGAGAGAGAGAGGAGCAAGTGGTCTAAAATGAATGCAGAGCAAGAAAAAAGTCAGGGATAGAAGGGAGAAATTTTGGTGAAGTAGAGTTTAGCTTATATACGTGTTTTAGGGAAGATATATCTTTGAAATAATTTTTCCTAAATAAGGCATATCAGACAATACCCCCTAAAAAATAACAATGGATGAAATAACAATAGTTTAGTTTATGATTTTGGTATAAATTGTCTTAGGCACCAAACACCATGCAAAATTCCAAACAAATATTATTGTACTCAATCTTTGAATGTTAGACCTATGTGATATTAGTGCGTGTCTATATATATATATATATATTGTTGATGCAAAAATCGTTCATGTAGGAATTAATTATTTAATCTTAGAATCGCAAAAGAATTGCTAAGGATATGGTTGAATCCCAAGACAGGGGTTCAACTAAGAATACTCTGATTATTAAGTCAATTTTATTGAGAAAATAAACTGAGTGAGCTTAATTATGAGAATAATTATTGTGTACCTGAGTTATAAGGGGAGACTCTCTATTTACCTGAGAATAATTATTGTGAGCTTAATTAGTGGAAGGAATTTGTAATTAATAAGTATTTCTAATTGGACAATACTTGTAATTGGCTTTCAAAGATGAGTTCTAATTAATTTAAGAAATCGTTTAAGGAAAGGAAATTTATGTATTAATTGAATTCTTCTTGAATGATTGTACAATGTGCATAATTGTCATATTTAAATTATGGGTCATATGGCAACTCCACAATTTTGGATGAATTATGGTTCCACAATTACCCCCACATCCCTTGGGAATTCATGGAATTTCAAGTGAAGTAGGTTTTGGAGTTCCAAAATTTCATCTTTTTTATTGAAATTGGATTTAATAAAGCTTGTTACTCCTCTCCAAGCTAAGAAATGAATGGTAAAGCCTTATTTTTTTTCTTTCTATAAAATGGGTTGTCCATCTCTTAGTAGCTCACATAAATGTTTCTAAATATTTGAGTTTCCAAATTTACTTAGAAACGCTTGAGTGAGTACTTGATGTAGAGAATAAAAAAATTCCAAAGTGTTGGTGGACTTCATACGGAAGGTAAGAACATGAATCCATTTTTTCTTTCTCTTTTTTTCTTTCTCTGTTAATTTTAGCAGGTAGGGACCACTAGAGCACCTAAGTTCCAGTGTGGAGCGATGCATATGGGTGCGGAGCACACTCGACTGAGTTGTAGACACAGCTCGGCTGAGCAATTCCTTCCTTTTTATTTCTGCAACGTCTTGCAGCTTTCGGCTTCTGAGTCTATTTCTCATTTTGAATTTTATAATCTTCAAGTTCATTATGATCAATTGTTGAAAAATTATAAATTCGGTTGGGCATCGCATGTTAAACTTGGCCAAGAGAATGCTTCTTTATCGCGAAGGATCTATTCTTGTCTTGGAGAGTTAGATTCTACTACGAAAGATAATCTTTTTCTCAAAAGTGAATTAGAAGTAGCTAATTCAAAGCTGATTCCTTGTTGAAGGAGTTAAATAGTTCTAATATGCATGTGGATAGCTTGGTAAAGGACTTGATGTAACAGCCCGTCCCGGAAATCGGGATTAAATTAGTGGTTAATGACGGATTCGTGAAGTTAATCAGTGATTAGTTGGGTAATTACGGTCGGACGGTGGAAAAAGATGATTTTGCCCCTAGAATTGGGCAAAATGTTGACTTTTTGATCGGGTGGCCAAAAGGACTTTGACCAATGACTGTGACGTAGTTTGGAACGTCCCGAGTTCATAGACAGGTGGCACGTCCGATTCCGACATCCGAGGACAAAGTTATGACATTCGGAAGTTCGAGGGTACTTTGGTAATTTTGTTGAATAGGGGCAAGTTGTTAACTTTTCAAACAACATGGACTTTTCACGTAATTCGAGGACCGTTAGGTAGGTCTCGAGTCCCTAATTCCTACGACAGGCGGCTTGTGCCATTTGGAGTTCGGGAAATAGTGTTACGGGTCAGGGATTACAAAGGGCAAAACGATAATTTGCCATTTAAGGGCATTATGGTCATTGAGGTGCCTTGGGATTTGTGCCCAGCTACAATTGGCTATGTGGCTGTATTGGGATGGTTGCCTCATCAGATAGGGACACTTGTCCCAGCTCTAGAGGGATGTAGAATTTTCACTAACCGCCTTGATTAGTTTAAACAATTTTGAGAATTTTGGTTGCACGGTGACCGTGAGAGAAAACAGAGACATAGATGTGCTTTGAACCTTAACCTCTCAAACTTGGTTAGATGAGGATGGGGTGTGAAGGAAAGATGGAGGAGAGGTTGTGCTGAGGTGACTGGTGGCCACGGTGAGGCCACGGCGGAGCCTACAGCTGCGGAAGGAGGAACAAACCGTAAGTCCCCTGTTTTTTTGTGTTACTAATGAAGTTGGGTTTAGAGGTTGGGGATCAAATTGAGTAATTGGATAGTGTTCCTAAGGTTGTTAGGAGGCCATTGAGCTCGATTTGGAGGCCCGCCGTGGATGATAACAGTGTAACCCGAGAAGTGGTAGTTTGGAATTAAACATGGCACCTTGCGATCCAGTGCTTAATGATCGATAGTAATGATTGAAACCTGTTGCTGGACGTCCCAGAAGTCATTTTAGGTCGAGACCCAGGCTTATGGCGGTCGGGAAGGTGGAAACTGGAATGGAACAGGGATCGATCGTGTACGGAATTGCAAGGTAATAAATCGACCTTATTCTTACGTTTAAATCAACTAGATCAGTTATAGATGATGAGACGAACCTAAAAGAAGAAAAAGGAATGAAATTGGACTAGAATTAAGTAGGAAACCGCCCACTCCGGTTCACGGTTGGACCAGATTTGCAGTTGACAGGACCTCCCCCGAAGGGACATTGATAATCGTGCCCGGTCCTGCTCTCGTCTGGCAAGTCAACTGAAGTTCCCAATTTACCCTCAGTACTTGCCAAACCAGAGATAGCCACACACGTACTCACTCATGCCTCCACCTCTCGATCAGCCTCGATCAACGTGCCACGACCTGGAGGGTCGATAAAAACACAGAAGGTGTGAGTGGACAAAAATGAATCAGTTTATAAAACAGTTACAAAAAGACATTTGTACCCTCCACGTAAAACCAATGCATGCATTCGAAAATCGTTTCGCAATCCATTTCATTTCCAACGTAAGAAAACCGGGTATGAAAATCAAAATCATTTTCCTTTTCTTAACCTTCGGGTCTTAGCCCGTAGACATAAACACAAGGCCTCAGCCCAAAACCATAAATCAAATCCAAGTACACAACATAATCCATATAAACCGGGCCATTGCCCAACACATCCGAAAACATCGAAAATCAACAATAATCCAGAAGTCAATCAATCTGCTGGATCTCAAGTACGCCCGAGTTTTTAAACTCAAAACCATGCGCATAATCAGGCCTTCCCGGGATATCAACGAGTCTTTAAACTCAGAACATAATCAATAGGCCTCGGGGGTATCATACCAAGTCTTTAAACTCAAAACAGTAACCGAGTCTTTAAACTCATCAAGGGCCCTCCCCCGTCATCAACTAACCGGGTCTTTAAACTCAAAACAGATCCAACAATAGCACCGGGTCTTTCAACCCCAAAACCATTTGTAAATCACAACAATCCAGGATTCATCGTGATCCATTTTCCAAACCATTCCGAAATCACATTTCGTCATAATAGGACTCATGTCCGAATTTCACATTCAAATCCCCAATCATATCCGTCATCCATTCCCGAAACCGAATTCGCAATAATGATTCCGTAAGCTGGCATCCGGAACCACCATTCTGAACCCAATCCAGAAATCCACTTTCAAGTTTCCGAAATCCGAATCTCATTCATCAAAATTACTTTTATGCCCTGGGCATCAAGCCCGAAATCACCTTTTCCAAAATCTATTTTAAATCTTTGAAATCACATCATATTTCAAATCCCAAGGTCAAAGCATCAAAACCATGATCAAAAGACAATATACTCGAAATCTCGTAAAAATCTCGAAATCTATGTTAACACCGTAAGTCATACTCACAATCATAATCAAAACATCCTTAAAACATCATACGCACAAATCATGTAAAATCGTTCATCAAACCACCATCAAAACATAAGAGAAACCATAGTCTCGAAATACGTGCAGTTTCGTATTGCATATCAAAATACGTATAAATAGAGAAATCGAAATCACCACAAGTCACAATCATAATCATAGAAATCATAGAAACATTTATGCATGCATTAAATTTTGAAAGAAAAGTCCACTCACACAGTCCATAAAGCTCGTTTTCGCGCCGCACGCTTTTCCGTAATTTTCGGCATTTTCCAGAAATCTCAAATCCTATCCGAAATCATTCTTCAGGGAATTAAACGTTAGTTAAAAATGTAACATAACCCTTCGGACCCTCGAAACAACATCGAAACGGTGTCCGATGAATTCAAAATCAATGCTAAAATGTTCGTTACAATGTATAGGACAAAAGTCGTGTTGAACTCACCTCGAGAATCGGGCCCACGCGCCCTCACGCGCCTGCTACAGTGCTGCTACAGTGTTCTTCCTCATTCGACTCGCCTGGTAAACGGGTCTGCGACCCGCGTGTTCGACCCGATTCAATTCCTGCCATAATCAACCTAATTTCCTCAATTGATCTATCAAGTAGAATCGCAATACACTTAATTAAGGGTCTGTAGTAATCATTCCAATCAACACGACCTAAAACCAACTCAATTGAACTCTAGTTCTAATCAAGGTTCATCGTCCCAATTTCACTAAACAGTCACTGGTTTCCTCAATTGATTAGTTAGGGAGTATCGTAGGCTTACTATAGAGATGATTTTGTGACCAATTCCATTAAAACTTACCTCCAATTGCACGACTCAATGCTCGATTTTTCTAGAATTTTGTCGTGTCCGTCCATGGCTCCAAGGGCTTCGAG
Source organism: Prinsepia uniflora (assembly GCA_032719365.1). Lineage (NCBI taxonomy): Eukaryota > Viridiplantae > Streptophyta > Magnoliopsida > Rosales > Rosaceae > Prinsepia > Prinsepia uniflora. The sequence continues at coordinate 28,082,548 of CM064871.1, read as the reverse complement.
CTTCGAATTCATGATCTGGATCGACTAAGTGAGGTCCTAGAAAACTGATTCGAGCCTCAATTTGGCTTGGGTTGGCCTACATTTCCAATTCGGATTTTAATTTGTCCAAAAATGAGTTTCGGGTTCCAGTTTATAATCTCTACTCTGTCTCCCCGTTTTTCCTCTCTAATTCGTCTCTCTAGTTCTCTCCAGTTCTCTGTCCCTCTCCAACCGTCCCAGGAATCGATCAAACTACTCCAATTAATCCATCAAATGCGACCGGTGCTCTGCTCAAAACTCTCACATGAATACAACAATTCTGCCCGTGCTCTGCCCCTCACCGTCCCAGGGCATGCTTGCTTCCCACTCAGCCCCAACTAGCCACTGATCCAGCCCCTGTTAGTGACAATTGTCACTTGATTTGCTAAACAAAACACTAAACAGATTAAACAATTCACTCACTCTGTTCAACAAAGTCCCACTCACCGCTGTTTCAAATTTCAACACTCAAATTACCATTTTGCCCTTCCTTTGGCAATTTATCAAAATGCCCTTCACGCTTCTAGACCCGTAATTCAACCGTCCGAGGTCCGTTTTCAACGTGCCGCCTGTCGTTGTACTCAGGGCATCGAGACATACATAACGGTCCTCGAATTGCGTGAAAACTAGTGGTCAATCAAAAAGTCAACATTTTCCCCTTTTTCGTCCGAATTACGAAAATTCCCTTGAACTTCCGAACGTCATAACTTTCTCCTCGGATGTCGGAATCTGACGTGCCACCTGTCTATGAACTCGTGACGTCCCGTACTAGCTCACAGTCATCGGTCAAAGTTCGTTCGACCGCCCGAGCAAAAGTCAACCGTTCGTCCATTACATAGGGGCAAAATCGTCCTTTTTTCAAATTTTCCAAATTTCCCTTTTTTGAACGTCTGGGTCGTTACATGCAGATCGGTTCAGACCAGTCGATTAAGGAAGACGATGAACAGTGACTTAGGCGCGTGAGGCCCACACGCAACCACTTCAGGCGGCACGTGTAGGCGCGTAGCACGCCTTTTGAGGAAGGTCCCAACATGACTTTTAGAGTATTCAATGTAACGAATATTTTGGGATTGGTTTTGAGTCGATCGGACATCGTCTTGATATGTTTCGGGATGTCCGAAGGTTTTAGGCCTCGGTTAAAAATAGTTAAAAATACGGAAAAATTACGGGGCTTAAGTATGATCATTATGAAGTAGTTAGTGACCTTATTGGAGGATTTGGATAGGATCAGGAAAGTCGGTGATAGCGGGTTAGCCGATAACAGTGTAAGCGCACGCGTATCGAGGCAGCATCGAAAATGGTCTGTGAGTGGACTTTGCTTTCTAACTTATGATGCATATATGTTTTTATATGTTTTATATACATGGTTCTATGATTTTGATTATGATCTTAATGGTTTATGGTTTTGCACGGTTTTCGAGATATTTACGGAATTATACGTTTTACGATATTTCGATCAATGTTGTGATTTGACTATGGTTTAAATAATTTGATTTCGGGATTTAAAATACGATTTGAAGTCACTGAATTAAAATGGATTTTGAAAAGTGATTTCGGGCTTGGAGCCCAGTTCAGAAAAAATGGTTTTAAAGAACGTGATTTCGAGTTTTTGAATCGGATTTCAAAATGATAATTTTGGATTCGATTTTGGAAACTTGGAAATGGATTTCCGGGTTTGGGTTTGGAATGATTATTCCGGATGCTAGCTTATAGAATGATGTTTCCAGATTCGAATTTGGAAATGGATGATGAATATGATACTAGGTTTGGATTCGGGATCCTGATGAGATTGCGGATTCGGATTTAGAAATGAAAAATGGTTTTTGTATTGGATTTTCTGGATCTGGTTATTGGGTTTAAAGACCCGGATATGATTATGACGGGGCGGGCCCGGATTGGGTTTAAAGACCCGGATTGAGTTTAAAGACTCGGATATTGATATTTCCCCCGTAGGCCTATTGAGTTTAAAGACTCGGGAGATTAAAGACTCGGATTATATTGAGGCCTGGATTGAGTTTAAAGACTCGGATAGATCCAGCATGTTCGATGAATGGATATGTGTTTTCAAATGTGTTTTGGATTTCACTGAGACATGATGATGATGGTTTTCAATACTAGTTTTCTGATGTTTTGGGCTATGCTCGGATGAAACGGTTTTCAATGGTTTTGGGCTGAGGCCCGGGATTTGAGAAAAGGAAAATGTGCACGGTTTTTCTTACATGGTTTACTTAACCTGAATATTGAATGGTTTTATGACATGGATTTGATATACATGCATTGGTTTTTTTTTTCATGGAGGGCATAAATGTGTCTTTTCTAATAACTGTTTTAGAACTTTTACTTTAATTTTTTGTCCACTCATAGTCTCTTCGTGTTTTCGATACCCTCAAGGTTGTTACTGTGCAGGCTGTTGATCGAGAGAGACGGAGACATCATACCCGTGATCCACAGTAGATTCGGCACACTCTGGGAAGTTCGGATACTTTTAGGACGGTCGGATCGAGAATCGCTTGTCCGACTTACGTGTCACATGCAGGTTGGACGTCAGTTTAACTTTCGTGTCATGCGTAAGTTAGACGGGAGCAGGATTTAGCCCTTAATCCTGGGGGATTAGGGTGGGTCCTATCAATTGAAGTATTACATGCCAAATTTTTTTATTTGGAGTACAAGATAAAAAATTTGGAACACGAGCCTTATGTGACAAGGAGGCAACCCCACAAACTTTGCGGGTGGCTAAGGTGGAGGCCCGTCCTGCTAACACCATTATTTCCAATCTTTAGGAATCCAAGGAGGAGTAACAGCAAAGATTGTTGGTTACTGAAGAATCACTATACTGCGAGCTATCTTCATTCTCAGAGTCGTCTTGACTTGAAATATTTATTTTATCATGAGAATCTTGCAGCGACCTTTGTGGTGACGAGGGCCATGATGGAGGAGGCACTTAGGGGCCAAAGTGACTTCATGGCGTGTCCTAATGTCAAACAGCTTCATCATTCCAATTAGAACTTTAGTCCATATGAATGATTTAACTTTAATTTTTGTAAGATTATAATTATTTTTTTTTTTTTTTGCATAGAGGTAGGTCATTTTTTAGCAAAAAGTTAAGCTTTCAACTTGTTCATTGCCAACTTAAGCTTAGACATAGGCTAATAAGGTTGCGCATCTTGTTGCTGCTTATGTTAGTAGAGTAGAAGGGTAGCATTGTTTGGGATGAGTTCCGGAAAAATTGGTTGCTTGACACTTTTACCTTGGATGCTGGTATTTCAGTTTGTTATCAATAAAGATTAGTGACTTTTTGGTAAGAAAAAAAAACTTAATTTTTTTGAAGAATTCTTTAAGTTTCATTTTGATTCACAATTGTCGCAGCTTCTGGTGACATTGACCTTCGTTCCGTTTTTTGGCCATTCCGTACCCAATTTAAGTCAAGATTGAGTTATTCTAGTGGGACTGGAAAGTTGACTTCCATACATTTCTAATTTCATTGAATTTTCTCAAGTTGAGAATTGAATTTTTAAACATTTTTTGAATTTGGGTCATATGCGCAGTTTTGCAGCCTTTCTCATGTTCAACGTATGTCAATTAATAATTCTTGGCTAGTCGGAATTGGTTGAATTTTGCGAGGTTAGAAATCTAACACCTACACCTTTCCAATGCTATCAGGCATTTTTTCCCTTTTTCACAATTTTAAACACGTATAATTCATCCACTCTCTGAATTAGCTGTTCTTTATAGGGAGGTGAAGCTAATATTTATATCTTTCCAACACAATATGGATTGTTTAGAAAGGTTAAGATCGAGTTGCGCTCTTAAATCAACTCTCACAGCATGCCATTGGGCATAATCGTGTTTGACCTTGCCTTATTAAAATGGGCATTTTGAATTGGTCGTACATCAGATTGAGATGGCGTGGACAGTGTCGAAAAGATGATATCCATATCATTCCAACGCCACCTAGATCATTCAATGGGTAGGAGTGATGGATTTTTCCTTGCAAGTGACGTTTTTTGCACAAGAGAAATATGGCCTTGATGTTTGTTTCAACTTAGATATCCTTGGGATTTTTTTGGACTTAAAAATTCTTTCTTCTTTGTTGAAGGCTTTTATACTTTTCAAGTGCAAAAATTTTGATACTTATTTTGTAAGAAGATTTTTTTATGTTTTTTGGAAGAACAATTGATTTCTTATCAAAGAAGAAGGCTTATTCGCTTCGTATGCCGAAGGCTTTGATTGCTCCTGCGAGAGAAAGTCCAGTTGCTTTGCACAGTGATAGTTTTGATTCATCCTGCGAGAGAAGACTTAGTTGCTTCACAAGTCGAATGCTTTGGTTACTTCCGTGAGAGAAGACTTAATTGCTTCACAAGGCGAAAGCTTTGATTGCTTATGCGAGAAAAGGCTTTACTTGCTTCACAAGGCGAGGGCTTTGATCGCTTCCGTGAGAGAAGGATTAATTGTTTCGCAAGGCAAAGGCTTTGATTGCTTCTGTGAGAGAAGGCTTAATTACTTCAGAAGGCGAAGGCTTTGATTGCTCATGAGAGAGAAGGCTTAGTCACTTTTGGTGAAGGCTTTGATTGCTACTATGAGAGAAGGTTTAGTTGCTTCGTAAGGCGAAGGCTTTGATTTCTTATGCAAGAGAAGGCTTAATTTCTTTGCAAGGAAAAGGCTAATTACTTCTTTGAGAGAAGGCCTAGATTTTTCGTACGGCAAAGGCTTTGATTGCTTCTAAAGAGAAGGAATAATTGCTTCGCGAGGTGAAAGTTTTGATTGCTTCTACGAGATAAGGCTTAGGTTCTTCTCAAGATGAAGGCTTCGATTGCTTATACGAAAGAAGGCTTAGTTTCTTTGCAATGTGAAAGCTTTGATTTCTTCTGTGAGACAAGGCTTAATTGCTTCCCAAAGGGAAGGCTTTGATTGCTTCTGCAAGAGAAGGCTTAGTTGCTTCGCAAGGCGAATTCTTTGATTGCTTATGTGAGAGTAAGCTTAATTTCTTTGAAAGGCGAAGGTTTTGATTTGCTTCTCAAGGAGAAGGCATGTTTTTTCAAGCTTACGCTATTTTATCTAAAAAAAATTGTCAATAAATAATTTTATTGATGATTTAAATTTAAACTGTAGAAAGCTCGAAATGAATGTTGGTTTGGGCATTGCAACATTTTGTGGTGGGCTAGGCGTGGCCTTAACTCACACGTGGTATTTCCACAAGCAATGAGCGTCCATGGAACCACTCACCAATTTTCCGTCCATGGTCTCCAAAACATAGCTTCTATTTCCACTTACTTGCTAGACAAATAAGGGCTTCCATAAGGATTTTAGCTTTTGGGACCTAGATTAATTTGGTGTTACCAACCTTTTCTTGAAGACAAGATCACATAGAAAGAAGTTCTGAATCTTGGCTTTCTTGTGGTAAAAATTTTTTGTTTATCATTCGATTTGCACTTGATGACTTGTTTCCGAAGTTCCTTGCTTAATTTAGAGGCGTTTTGAGGTTGACTCTATCATCAATTCTGTAAATAGTGAGGGTATGACCATATGAGGGGGAATGACATCGTTGGTTTCGAAGACTAATGTGAATGGTGATTCATCAGTTCGTGGGGTCATGCGTTAAGCCCATAAGGTGTCGTCTAGGTGTTCCTCCACTTGTCATTTTTTTTTTCATTAAGTCACTTCTTGATGCAATCGAAGTAGTTTTGTTGGATTCCTTGGCTTGGTCATTCCTTTGAGGATAGTATATCATGGAAGTAAGCGGTCCGAATCACCATACATTCTGGCTCCATACAAATTTGTGTACGTCGACTTGAGTGATGGTGACTAATGCCTTAACCTCCATCTATTTGGTGAAGTAGTCGATGTCAACGATTAAGTACTTTTAATTTGGCATTCGGGTACTGGGAAAGCGCCCCACAAGCTCCTCTGTGGTGGCAAGTGGCTTGGCATGAACTTTTGGAATTTGTCACATGCTTGAGAATACTTCAGTACATCTTGATGTAAGGTTGTCAAATAGAATCCAGCTTTAAGTGTCCTTTTCACTAATGACCTTCTTCCTAAGTGGTTGTTGCATTGGCCTTCATAAATTTTCGTAAAAACTTTAAGTGGTTTTTTATACTTTAAGCGTTGTAAGTTTACTCCAATAAAGTTTCGATGAAAAATTTTCCTTTGGTCAAGGTAGTATCGCGGGCATTAGAAATTTTCGCACTTCAAGTCGATCATCAGGTAGCACTCCATTTTCCATGTAGTTGATGAACGGATCTTGCCAACTTGAAGATTGATCCACTTGCTTTACTTTGACTTCTTTAGCAGTTATGTTGCGTTGTTTGAGATGCTTAATAAGGATTATAGGTTTGAAGCGATGGGCAAATGATGAGGCCAGATTGGCTAGAGCATTAGCTTGCACATTTTTGGCTCTTAAAAACTGGCAGAAAGTGAAAACTTTGTAGCAAGAAATTAACTCCTGAACTTTGCTGTTGTATTAGGGCATTCTTGTATCGCGTGTTGCATATTCTCTAGCGGATTGGTTAGTGTCAAAATGAATTGTGATTTGCTTGACTCCAAATTCCATGGCGAGTGCTAATCTGAATCCAATGATTAATGCTTCATATTCAGCTTCATTATTGGAAGTTTTGAATTCGAATTGGATTGCTTGTTTAATCATTGATCTGTGACAAGATCCCACCCGAAAACACACGAACAATACAATTGGCACCTGCTCCCGTCTGACAGAAATGTTGTCCGACAAAGGATAAATGTAAATTTCGCTAATTCATGTCTCCGCTTCTCGAGCCTTGAATCCCGTGCAACGTCCCTGGAGGATCACAAAACCAAAGAAACGTATGAGTAGACAAAAGAAACATTTTAAAAACATGATTTGAAAACATCCAGCTTTTACACTCCGTTTTCAAAAACCATGCATGCAAACGAAAACCATTTCAAAACTGTTTCACTTCGATTAGAACCAAACACATTTTATCATTTTTGAAGTACGTGAAAACTTATATAAAGCAAGTATATAAGATCACAACCATCGACGCACCATCATCACAATGTCAAACATTAACCACTGCCCTATAGGCAGGCACATCACAAGTTCACTAGAGAACCAGAGCCCAACTCGACGTCTAAGGTTACCAAATTCATCAACATGCATCTCGAGGAAATAACTCATCACAAAGCACAACAGAAACACACAATCAATCCACAATCAAAATTACCACAAACTTCACCAGAATCGCACCACATCGATTTGCAAGCACAAAATCAATCATCACATGCACCACATCAATTATCATATCAATCATAACATCACAAGTGTACTACCGGTAGGCATACCACATACTCGCTCTGGAATAGGAGCCCTAGGCTCGACGTCTGAGACTCACATTCAATCATTACAATCACAATCATACACAATACTAGTCTCAATATTCTGAGTCCCGTACTCAACGTTTAAGACTACTCCATCAATGAACATCATCAAACATAATCAACTCAAGTCCACATCATAATCATCATCAGAACTCATACCATCAATACCAATAATACATACACACGTCACATAAAACACATTTAATTCATGTAAGTATGCATGCATAAAAGTTCAGGGAAAGAAAGTCCACTCACACACCTCCATATCGCTGAATTCCACTTTACACGCTTTATCGTAATTTCTGGTAATATCACTTCCTACCATAAACCACATCTAATGGTCATTAACTATCTCAAAAAACTCATATTTTAATCCCATAATTTTTTTTGTGAGATTACCGGGTTTCGTAATTTTTTTTGTGAGATTACCGGGTTTCGTAATTTCCGATAATATCACTTCCTACCATAAACCATATCACTTTGCACCCTTTTTCGTAGTTTTGTCTTTCCTTTTTCTTCTTCAGTCGTGGACACACAAACACACCCAACACACTAAACTCATGGTTTTAAACATGCACAACCCAAGTCGGTGGCACATTGCCCTAAGAGATAGGGACTTGTCACCACCAATTGATCCACTCAAATATCTCACAAATAAAATTTACGAAAATTCCCTCTTTTAACCAAATTACCAAATTACCCATATCTATTTCAGACTAAAGACGAAACCATCTGAGCTCCGTTACAGGCATGTTGACTGTTAACACACTCTGGAAGCCGAAACCTTCATAACGGCAATTTTAAATTGCCAAAACCCGGCCCGATCAAAAATTCAACTCTTTGACTTTAACCAAAAAATGTCAACCTTTAACTTTCAAGGGTAACATGGTCAAATTCATCTAACATTTCTGATTTTACTCTCGTTGAAAGTCTGGGTCATTATAATCTATCTGGGGTAATAATGATGATCCCAGCTCTTACTTCGGACTAGCTGGAGGATTTGCCGACAAAAACCTTCCAAATAGGGTATGCCTTTTATCTTGGAAAAGGGGTGAGACATGCAGCCAAGGTGGTGTCAGCCAGCCAAGTAATGGCTCGGACTTTTAAGGGGTTGTAAATGACCATTTTACCCCTAAGTCAAAGGGTTGACTTTTTTACCAAGGTCAAAATTTTGACTTTTTTTTATTAGGATGGTTTTTGGCAATTCCAAAAATGTCGTTAGAACGGTTTCGATCTCCCAAGTACGTTGACATAGGCATGCCAAAAATGGAGATCGGGCGGTTACGTTCCGGGTCTAAACTACGTAGGGGCAATATGGTAATTTTCCAAGGAAGGGTATTTTGGTAATTTTTCTTTGTGGGGTTTTTTTGTAGTGGCTGAATTAGAAAGGACTAGTGTCCTTTTCCCTTAGATCAGTGTTCCATCGTCCTTATGTGATTGTCTACTGAGTTATATGTGAGTTTGTTCAAAGTGTGTGCTTGAGTGTACACAGTCGAGAAGGGAAACAAGAAAAAAATGAGGAAGGAAATAGGGGAGAAGAAGAGAGAAGAGGGGAGAGTGAAGGGAAGAGAAAATATAAAGAAGGAAAGGAATGTGGGATTGAGAGTGAGAGGGAGAAGGCTGAACCTGTGAAGCGTTTTCAGGTCTGAGGTTGCGGGACTAATTTTGGACGAGGAAGCTTGAAACCGAGCTTATGATCATCCTCCTATGGTTTCTACTACCCTAAAAAACTGCTCAGACAAAGTTTTAGATGCTGAAATCACCTAGAAACCGAGAGCTGTAGGTCGGTCGTGTGTCATCACTTGGTTGAGTAGTTTTTGAGGTGATTTTCCTTGTTCCAATCATACACATCTTCTTCTATGTTAGATTAGAGAATTTTGGTTGATGTAAAATTGAAAAAGACTTAAAATTGAATGAATTAAAACCTAATCGGGTCGCCGGGTCAAAAAACCAGTGAGTCGGGCGAGATGGAAGGTGAACAGTACATGTTACTATAGCGACGCTTGGCGGAGCATGGTAGGGATTACGGAGTTCCGGCCAACATATTTTCTCATCCTTTTGATGTTACGACCATTTAGGCACAGATTTTGAGACAATCAAGCACCGTCTCGTGGTAGTTTCTGATGTTCGAAGTGCATATTTACTATTTAAAAATTATTATAAAATTTCTGGGAGTTAGGATTTGTACCAAGACGTTACCTAAGGGTTTAAGAAACCATAATAACCTCGTATTATGGTTTTGGACAAGAGACGGAACTCCCGAAGTCCACGTGGAGCGTCCGGAACACGATTAAGCGACAAAATTGTACATTAAGTGGATGTTTGATTTTACTAAAATATTGTGCATGCATATTGAGTTTTAATTGTCTTTCTATGTGTTTTGATGATGATTGAGTGGTTTGAAATTTTATCAAATTTCGGTGATTTAATTAATATTTTATTACACAATTTTTGAGGTTTTCGTATATTCAGTTTTTGTTTCTAATTCGAATGTGGGTTCGGGATTGATTATTACTTGTGATTTGAAAGGCTCTAATGTTGAAGTTTTCGTGATTTCATACGATTTTGGATGGTTTTCGGAAGCCTTTGATGGCTTGTTTTACAAGGCTTCCCTCGAGTATATGTTTTTCTGGACATTGGTTTTAATTATAGATTTGGTTTGAACAAGGTTTGAATTATGAAATAAAGTGGTTTTGAGGTATTTATGATTTTCAATTGATTTTCGTGGAAAATGCCTTATATACACATTTTACGAGGCACGGAGTATAACTTGGTTTTGGGCTTAGGCTTGGGTTTTCTAAAACGAGGTTTTGGATATGAATTGATATGTGATGTGAGTTTGTGATTCTCGGGGTTGGTGCATTGTGATGTGATTGTGAGGATTCGTGATGTATGATGATGGTTATAATGCCTAATGTGATTCTATGTTAATATGTGTCTGGTATTGTGATGTGTAGTCTCAAATGTCGAGCATGGGGCTCCGGTTCCTAAGACTGTTGTGATGACTCGGACATCGAGCCTAGGGCTTTGGTTCCCTAGTGTGTATGTGATGGCCTAACGGTAGTGCACTTGTGATGTGATGATATGATGAATAATATGGTACTTTTGTTTCAAGGATGGTTTGGTTGTAATTGATTATGTGATTGATGTTATAGTATCGAGGTTGGGTTAATCGATATGATTGGTTGATTGTGATATGTATGGATCTATGTGATACTAGATAGGATTTGGGGGTAAGTGGTATTAAGGTGATGGATTGTTATGTCTGTGATGTATTATTATCTCAAGTTTGAGTTGATCTATTGATTAATGGGTGTTTTCTGGTTAAATACTTTACGAGTATTATACGTATTTCAAGATTGTGATTATCTTGTGTTCCACTGCGTTTTATAACTTATATGCATGCACATGTTTCTAAAATGGAAGGTAAATTGTGTCTTCTAAATTTGTTTTCTAAAGTTTATTTTTCATCCACTCACATTTTCTATGGTTTTACTTGCCTCCAGGTTCTGACACGACGAAGGGGGCCATTTAGGAGCGGAGGCATAAACATGTTTTGGTGTGTTTAGTGTAACAATTTTGTATATATGTTTCGTACTATGAACTTGTGCTCTGTATACGTGTTACAAGTATGTATCCCTGGTCTGGCTGTTGACTGTTTTATTATTATTATTATAAACCTTTTTTAATGTTGCTTTCAACTTATTGTAGGGGATCTTTCAGATGGTAGCAGGATCCCTCAGGTTGTCTAGTTGTATCGGGAGGGGTTTTGTCTAGTTGTATCTGAGCATAGGTTTGTTTGTGGCTGCACTTGTGGGTGTAGGGTGTGTGATAGTATATGTTTGATTCAATAATTAGGTAACAACTATTCCTCCGAGACGAGATCCCCATTCCTGATCTAAAGATAAAGTAGATCGAGTTAGTGAGGTCCAGACATAGAAAGAGCCCAACGTTTGGAGGATACTACGTTTACGGGCGGGGTCCGCCAAAAATAGGCGGAGGACTAGATCACTCGAATGGAAAGGATTTTTGAGGTTATGCGTTGTCTACCTTGGGACAAGGTGCTGATAGCTACATTTCCGCTGAGTAAGCTCGCTTATGAGTGGTGCCGAGGGTTGCAGATGATGGGCTAGGATTCCTAAGAGGTGACTTGGGATAGGTTTAAAGATAGATTTCTACAACAATTTTTCCCTCGTTCTTATCGGGATGCTAAAGAGACCAAATTTCTACGGTTAGAAGAGGGAAGTTTGATAATGGCTGAGTATGAACAGCGGGTCTTGAGTTTATCTCGGTATGCTCCGGGACTTGTAGCAGCTGAGGCAGACAAGTACACACGATTTGAGTTAGGATTATAGGGTGAGATTTGAGTTGTTGTGACAGTAGGCTCGTTTGTTACTCTGAGGGAGTTGTTAGATGCCGCTATCCAGGTAGAGGCAAGTTTGATGATGCAATATCAAGGAGCTACTTCTCGACATAGATGTGAGAACTTGTATATGGATACTTCCAATCAGAGGTCCCTCGAGGAGAAAGTGTTAGGGCTGGAACATTTGGTAGTGGTGGTGACAGGACCTACCCCGATTATCACCCCGATAAATACTTCCAATCAGAGGTCCCTCGAGGAGAAAGTGTTAGGGCTGGAACATTTGGTAGTGATGGTGACAGAACCTACCCCGATTATCACCCCGATAACCCGGACGAACCTTGCTCCCGTCTGACAACCAAACTCAAAAAGACCAAAACAACCACACAAAAATCGCGAAAATATACATTGCCAAACCAGGGAGAAGTTATAATACAAAAAGTCCACAGTAGCACAGAGCATAGTACATTACAAGATAAGACGAGAATCCTACTAAAAGATGGCTACACGCGCAACGGGAAAACTCTACGCCTCCGCTTCTGCCTCAACGTTAGCCCCAGCACTAGCACCATGACCTAGAGGGTGTTAAAAACATTAAAAACGTGAGTGGACTAAAAATAAATAAGAGTTATAAAACCGTTTACGAAATAAACCAGGGTTCACCCTCCGTTTGAAAACATGCCTGCATAACCAAGTATTCGAAAACAACTATATGTACGATATGAAAATAAGTATGGAAAGCATTAGAAATCAAAACCAAAGTTTGGGCACTCGGCCGTAAATCCATAAATCCATAAAAACCAAGTTATTCGGGTCACAGCCCAAAACATTCGAAAACCAGCGAAAAACCAGTGAAAAACATCAATCATACAAGTTTACTGGATCTCAAGTGCGCCCGAGTCTTTAAACTCAAAACCACGCGCAAATAACCAGGCCTTCCCGAGATATCAACGAGTCTTTAAACTCAAAACACAATCATAGGCATCGGGGGGTATCACAATCACCGAGTCTTTAAACTCAAAACAAATACCGAGTCTTTAAACTCAAAACATATCAATCCAGGGCCCTCCCCCCGTCAATCAATCCGAGTCTTTAAACTCAAAACCAGATCTAGTGGGTTTTCTCTTTTTCCGGGTCTTTAAACCCAAAACCATTTTTCAAGCATAAGAAAAATGTATCGAAATCGGAAACCCAAAAACAAACCGGAAATCTTTGAAACCGAAATCAAGTTTAACCGAAAGGGGACTTCCGCCCGAATTTCACTTCAAATCTCAATTCATATCCACAAAGCTTTAGTAAAACAGAATACGTATAAACATAAATCATTCATCTGAAACCATACTCAAAAGCATAACAGAATCATATTCTCGAAGTACGTACAAATCAGATAACTTATATTGGAAAACGTGCAATCAAGTAAATCAAGAATATAGAAAGCATAAACATAAAATCATGCATCGAAAGCATAAAAGCATATATCAAAACATAAACAAATAAGTAAAACAGTTATGCATGCTCGTTTAGAAAACAAACAGTCCACTCACAAGGTCCGAACACGTCACTCGCGTCCAGTACGCTCCTCGGATGTCTCAGGAATATCCCGACCTGTCAAAAGTCACCATTCCGGGTCACAAACACTTCATATAAGCTTACCCTAATTTCCCCAATTTTTCCAGATTTTTAAAATTAATTGAACGAACCTCTAAACCTTCGAACACTCAGAACTACCATGATACGGTGTCCGATCGACTCGAAACTTGTCCTAAAATATTCGTTACATCGATTAGAGTGAAAACCGTGTTGAATGTTTCCCCAAAAGAAGCCCCACGCGCCCTCATGAGCCGCACAAAGGGGTTGCAGTGGGAGCCACGCGCAGCTACAGTGTCATCGTCTACCTCCAGCCAACCCAGTTCAGACCAGTCCGGTCCAACCGAGCCGGCGAGGCCAGTTTTCACTCGTTTTCAGTCCATTTTCAACCCTTCCTACACCCTCAGTTTCGTCCTTGAATTTGTGATTGATTCACGTAAGAAAAATACAAAATAAACCCCTAATTCTTACCTTCCAAAGGCGAACCAAAAACTCAGAAATCTCTATCTCTGATTCCGGCCACCCGTCGTCCTTCCAGTCATAGGTTCGACTCCTTGAGGTTGATAGTAACTTCCTAAAGCTGCCAGAGTCAACAAACTCACTCAACCAGTCCCTAAAACTCACGACTTTCGATTTGAACATTTCTGGAAAAACAGGGGACCAGAGACTTACCTGTTTCTCTCCTCACCGTCGTGAGCTCTGCCGTGTCCCTGCACGTCCTAGAGTCTCTCCTCGGGTTGCTAAACACCACCACAAGCCCAACCTTGACTGATTTGATCAATCGAATACTCAGCCGTGCACGGTGGCCTCTCTGTTTTCTGAGTATTTCTCACTTCCTCTCAACCTTTTCCTCACACAACTCTCACCCAAAACCACTCACCAGACTTCTCTGATCACTCACACTCGAACACAAAGAACTCACACCCTGAAAACGGTTCGATTGCCTCACTATCTCAGTCTTTCTGTTTCTCAGTTGATCGATATCCCAAACAACCAATTTAAAATGTTGGTTTAACCATGAAAGAAAAGACTGGAACCCTCTAAGAAACGGCCAGGTGTCACTCACCCTGTGGACTCAACCTAAAAATATCCAATCCCAGCCTCCCAGATGTCCTTATCTGGTTGGACACAAATCCCAAGGTTGTAAAAGACTGATTTGCCCCTAAAAATCCAAATTACCATTTTGCCCTTTACTTTTTAGGCCCATATCTTTTCCGTCCGATGTCCGATGACGGCGTGCCGCCTGTCGTTGTACTCAGGACGTCGAGCTCTACCTAACGATCCTCGATTTACGTGAAGAAAACTTGTCATGAAAAAGTCAACAAATTCCCCCTTTTTAACCAATTTACGAAAATTCCCTCAACCTTCCGAACATCATAACTCCCTCCTCGGATGCCGAAATCGGACGTGCCACCTATCTACGAACTCGTGATGTCTCGAACTACGTCACGGTCATTGGTCAAAGTCCATTTGACCGCCCAAACTAAAAGTCAACATTTTGCCCATTCTAGGGGCAAAATCGTCATTCTGAACCGTCCGTCCAAAAGTATCCAACTAATCACCGATTATCTTCGTTAATCCATCATTAAGTACTAATCTAATCCCGACTTCCGGGATGGGTCGTTACAATCTACCCTCCCTAAAGAAATTTCGTCCCCGAAATTCCTTATCTCGTACCTCCGTAACTAGCGGGGAGAAATCCAACTGATCCTACACTTGGGTCTCCTACCCGGTGTCCATCTCCTGTCAATCTAACTTATCCTCACAGTTCCCAACCTGTCATCTCTACTCGATCGAACGAACCAAATCACCTGAGATCAACCCTACGTACGCCACAATACCCCTATTCCAATTTCAACACTTCTGACACCTTCTCGAATTGAGCGTACCTCGTACACCTACTTCTGTCAGCGATCCGTTCTGACCCTAACAGAGTTGCAACGTACTTGCCTCTACCCTGAATTGACCAAACACCTCACCAATGGTTCCACTACTCACTAACACAGTCACCCTATGCGCACACCAACCTTGTCATATACTGTCTGTTTGCCACCGGTGACAGGACCCACCCCGATTATCGCCTCGATAATCGAGAAGCATCCTGCTCCCGTCTGACAATCGAATCCAAAAGACCGGAAAACTAATTAATATTACAACACACCCATTGTCAGACCAGTGAGATTAAACAAATACATCCGACTGGACGTCAAGTCCACAGTTTCACAGAGCAATATTACAAAACAAGTTAAAGAAACAAGTCCTACTCTGTTAACTAACTACTCCGCAACGGAAAACTTTATACCTCCGCCTCTGCCTCGGCGCTTGCCCCCGCGCTTGTACCACGACCTAGAGGGAATTTAAAACAACAAAGTGTGAGTGGACCGAAACATAAGTTTTACAGAAAACTGTTTTTCCGAAATCGGGTTCGCCCTCCAATTTTGTAACACGCATGCATAACCGAATATTCAAAAATCACGTATTAAACCTCTGAAAAAAAAAACTCTTTTTCCGAAAACACATGAAAAACGTTACAAAGGATCGTCATAACTCATGTAAAACCATTTAATATCACCAGATTCCAGAAACCGTCATTTTGAAACATTATTTGCACAAATCAAGTAAAACGTAAATCAATAATCACGATTATGCCGTTGGATCCATCCGAGTCTTTAAACTCAACATTAGGCCTTCCCGGGATATCAACGAGTCTTTAAACTCAAAACATGATTAATAGGCCTCGGGGGTATCATAATAATCGAGTCTTTAAACTCACGAGTCTTTAAACTCAATTCGGGTCTTTAAACCCAATTTTCGGGCTCGCCCCCGTCATTAAATAACCGGGTCTTTAAACCCAAAACCGGATCCAACAATCCACCGGGTCTTTAAACCCAAAACCGTTTTTAAGCACAATAAACCAGGATTCATCACCAACCTTTTTCCAACATCATTCCGAAAACATATCACATCATAATAGGACTTATGTCCGAATTCACATGCAAATTCCAACACATGCAATTTCCGAAAAAAAAATCACTTCACAATATGATCAAACATCATAAATCCGAAAACATGCATATTCATATCCAGGTACTTCATCAAAATCATCACGCATGCATAAGCAAAAACCGTAATCTCGAAATGCGTGAAATACGATAAATATCTCGAAAAACGTGGAAACATGTAAAACCGATATATCATATCACCATCATAAAATCATAGGTAAAACCATGAGATAAATAATCAAAATAGTCATGCATGCCCAATTTAGAAATCAAAAGGTCCACTCACAGTTTTAGGACGCGTCAATCGCGTCCCGCGCGCTCCTCCGTAGCTTCGGAAGTGTCCGGGCCTGTAAAAATGTACAAGAAGGGTTACAAACATCCTCAAATAGCTCGTATGATTTTTCCCTAATTTCCCGGATTTTTCGGCGAAATAAACCTTAAGGACCTAAACTTCCGGGCTCCCGAGATTATCCCGAACGACTCCCGAACAACTCGAATCCTAAAGGGAAAATGTTAATTAGACTGAAAGGGACAATTCCCATGTTGACCGTGATCGGAGATGACATCGCACGCGCCGTCATGCGCCGCCCAAAGTGGCTGCGCGTGAAGGCCACTCGCCAAGCTACAGTGTCATCGTTCTTACCCGGATAGACTGATAAACGGGTCTGTTACCCGCGACTCAACCCGACCAGTTCAAGCTCAATTCTCAATCAATTCCTCTCGTTTTCATTCCTATCACCTTCTCTAATCCATTAATTTTAGGTCTGTATTGATGATTAACCTCGACTGACACCAAATCGACCCAACTCAAGCTCGAACAGTCGAACAAGTCGACTTCTGGAACTCACCCTACACGGTTCCATTTCCAAATTAATTTCACCAGTAGCTTAAGGGGACCTATACGAACACAATAACACAAACAATTGAACTCGTCGTTACCTGGAAGTCGTCGTCCTCAAGCTCGAAAATTCTCAGAACCAGGGAGCTCAGTTCTTGGCCAATTCGTGAGTGTCGTCCTTCGAAATCGATGTGGTTGGTTTCCTTTTGCTCCCAGAAGACTAGAACGGCCCTTAGTTTAGCTCGAATGTCCCCACAATTTGATCTTCAATTTTTCCCTCCACTGGTTTTTCCTTCGAACTGGAACTTGGGTTCCTGGGCAAAACGGGCTCCAATCTCAACAACTCTAGCACCGTCGTGTTTCTGTCACTCCCAGAAGTCTCCCTATGTGTTTAGTTTTCCCTCAAAGCCCGTAGGAATTGAACTCTGAGTTTCCCCCCAAAAACCCGAAACTGTTTTCTCACCGTCTCTCTCAACCTCAGCCCACACCTGATGCACCAAATGACCCAAACGAAACCTCTCCTCACTCTCTTACACGGTTGATCGATCAATGTGGCCATCAACTCGTGGAAGACCAACTGGGGTCTCTGAAAATGGTTTCCCGCACGCACAGAGACCACGGCCATTTTAGAAACCAGCCCGTGCACTGAGCTCAGTTCAGTCTCCCATGGGTGCCTCCACTGCCTCAATTCTCATAAACAAATCGTCTGATCCATCCACTACCACCCTAAACAATTTGCACGCGTAAAACACCACGGCATGGCCGTGTGCTCTGTTTTTCACGGTGGTGCTACAGTAACCGCCGTGAAATTAACAAAATGCCCCTCTGTGCAATAATTACCAAATTGCCCTCCAACTTACCCGTATCTCGGTCATCCGACGTCCGTTTCACGCGTGCCGCCTGTCGTTGTACTCAAGGCGTCGAGACGAACATAACGGTCTTTGAGTCAAATGAGTATCAATTGTCAAACAAAAAGTCAACTTTTTCCCTTTATAACGTCCAATTTACGATAATGCCCCTGAACTTCCGAACCTCATAACTTCCACCCTGTTCGTTCGAATCGAACGTGCCACCTGTCTATGAACTCGTGACGTCCCGAACTACGTCACGGTCATCACTCCACGTCCGTTCGACCTCCCAATCAAAAAGTCAACAAATTGACCACACAAATCACAGGGGTAAAAACGTCATTTTATTCAATATTTTACAATGTTACATTTTCAGAACGTCCGGGGCGTTACAACCGGACCCTAACACCTTCCTATTTAACCAAGAACATACTTCTCAAACCAAGGTCCCACCAGCTACTCAGTTCGGAGCATCTAGCTCATACCAACACTGCAGTCTACAATAACCAATTTTTTCTCGGGATCACCCTAATCCGATCCACATGTTTTATCCAACAACATCCAACATGTGGGAACTACACCAGTCGTCCGTCTACCCACAACATTCCCTAGCACTAAGCTGATCATCAACACTTCTACCAGAACTGCACGCCCAATTACATCGGCCTAGTTCCGACCACTACAGAACCAATACATCTTCCACGTACCTTCACTAAGTACCACCAACTAGAACTACATTGCACACGCAAGGATAACCCTATGAACTTAAAAAGAAAAAAAGGTATTTTACGACACGGCACAGTTAAGCATGCATAGGATTTAGAAAACCAAAGTCCACTCACAGACCGTCCAATGGTAAGCCTCGATACGCGTGCCTAGGCCTTCCTGGGCCATACCACTAACATCGGAACTTCCAAACCTGTCCAAATCACATTATAGCGTCACTAACCTCTTCATTAACCTCCTATTAAAGTCCCGTAATTTTTCTGAATTTTTAAATATTTTTAAACTCGATTCAAAACCTTCGGACGTCCCGAACAATATCGAAACGGTGTCTGATCGACACAAAACCATTCCTAAAATGTTTGTTACATCGAATAGATTAAAAGTCATGTTGACCTCACCTCGGGATTTGTGCCCACACATCGTCACACGCCTCCGTGAGTGGCTGCGTGTGAAACCCACGCGCCTGCTACAGTGTCATCGTCCCAACCCGTCTCTGTAATTCGGGTCCTGCAACCCGCGAGACGACCCGACTAGTTCTCTGTCAATTCAACCTCAATTATTTCAATTGAACATTCAAACAGCTTCATTTTAAGTCCAATTAAAGTTCTGTAATCTTAATTTTACAAATCCTTACCTAAAATCAATCGATTCGAATATGAACATCGAAGAACACCTAGTTACTGTTCCTGCTTTGAATTTCATCGATTCCCTCTGATTTCTTTCAACTGACCCACTCAGAAGCTTTATTGGACCATGAGAAACTCATTTTCGAGTCCAATTTCTTCGTTTAATCTCTCTAGAAACACGACCCAATCTTCGAATTTGCTCACTGTCGTCAGGTCCGTTCAGATCCAATTAGCCATCAAATTTCTTCGTTCTTGATGTGGATCGACTCGTAATGACCTCAGGAAACTGCCTTAAGCTTCAATTTCGATCCTCAAGGCTCCAAGCTTGAATTTCGGATTTTCCCCCCAAATTTCAAAAATTCGATTTTTGAGTTTCCAGCACCCACACTGTCCCTCGTGTTTCCCCTGCTAACTTAGTCTCCTTAATCTCTCAGTTTTCCTCTCAAAATCAGTTGTGGGAGAAGACACAAGTCTCTCATCTCTCATACTCTGTTTTCGTGTTGTTCACGACTCAAAGAAAACATAAAGAAGAAGATGGATGATGATGATTAGGAATGACGAGGGAGGAATGGTGATGATGTTTAACGGGAAACATAGGGCAGAATTTAGGCCTCAAAATAAGGGATGGGTTACACTTGTCACTCATCCAACCATCCACAATCAACGATCACTATTCAATATTTTAATAATATTTTAATCGAAATCTCGGTTCATTCGGTTAATCGATTTTAATCCCGTGAACATAACTTTGCCGTTCGATGTCCGATTTCAGCGTCCCGCCTGTCTACGGACTCGTATCGACTCGATCAAAGGAACGGTCCTTGGCCCTCAGCCATTGGACTTCTCGGGTCAAAAGTCAACATTTTACCCCTTTCCACCAAATTACCAAAATACCTCTCGACTTCCTAACGGCATAACTTCTTCCTCGAATGTTAGAATCAAACATGCCACCTATCTATGAACTCGTGACGTCCTGAACTACGTCATGGTCATCGGTCAAAGTCCGTTTAACCGCCCGATCAAAAAGTCAACATTTTGCCCATTCTAGGGACAAAACGGTCACTTTGCACATTTCGTTCGATTTCACTCAACTAATCCCAGATTAGTCATTCTAAACCATAAATATTTAATAATTAATCCCGATACTCGGGACGGGTCGTTACATTTTAGAATACCTCAAACACAGCTCGTAGAGTATATCCTCACGTACTTCCACCTACACTTTCCAGGAAAGTCCAACTCAAGGTTCTTCCCAGTCTCCCGGTCCCCTAACCACTATGAAATCCTAAAGTAACTCAACTACGAATCCAAAGAAAACCCAAAACCAGTTCTAGGTCCAATATCCTTGCATATGCAACCACAGATCAAATACGTCCAACAAGGTAAAAATACCCAACTCAAACCCTTGAGCCAGAAGCTGTAACAACCCGTCCCGAGAGCCGGGATTAAGAGAGTGATTAAGGTGGGATTAGTGAGGTTTATCGGTGGTTAGGTGGTCCCTATAGGTCTGTTAGCTTAGAATGACGATTTTGCCCCTGATTTGGGCAAAATGTTGACTTTAGTTCGGGTGGTCAAATGGGTGTTGACCAGTGACCAAGACGTAGTTTAGGATGTCACGAATCCATAGGCAGGTGGGCACACCTGATTCCGACATCCGAGGAGGAAGTTATGATGTTCGGAAGGTTAAGGGCATAACCGTAATTTGGTTAAAAGAAGGGGAAAAGTTGACTTTTTGGACGATCGGGATTTGGTACGTTGACCGAGGATGGTTACGTAGATCGCGTTGTCCTGAGTTCGATGACAGGCGGCACGTATTCATCGGGCATACGATGTGGGAGTTACAGGTCTAGGAAGTTAGTGGCAAAATGGTAAAATTGGGTTAAAAAGAGGGGCAGTTTGGTCTTTTATACTCTGGAAATTGTACAGAGAGAGAAGGCAGATGGACGGCTGGGATTGAGCCATGTGGGAGAGGATGGGGTGGATGGTGACATGTGGCAGGTGTGTAGTGGCTTCTGGGGGTTCTTGTGTGTGTGCACGACCCAAATAATTGGGGTGCACTCATGCAAGTGTGTGTGTTCGTGTTCTTCAACAAGAGTGAAACGGAGGGAGATTGTGAGGAAGAATTGAGGGCTGATCGAGGGTGCTGGTGAGTTTTGAGTGTGTGAGAGTGAGCAGGGAGTGAGAGGGAAGCAGTAAGAGAGGCTGACGGTGTGATGGCTGTGTGTGAGGGAGTCAAGAGCTGCGGGAAAATCAGGGGGGAAACAGGAAGGAAATCAGGGAGTTTGTGAGAAATCATGGCGGTGGCGGCCGTGTACGGTGCTACTGAGATCGTGGTGGTGTCGTGAGGGGTGCGAGGAGTCCACCAGCCCCAGCGGAGCTCACGACGGTGACAGAAGGCAGGTAATTCCCTCATCCCCATTTCGATGCTCTGTTTAGCCGTAGAAGTTCAAAATGGAAGTCGTAGCCTTAGAGGTAGAATCGTTGAGTCTAGGGTGGTCTAGGTGACTCAAGGGAGGCCTGGGTATCTCCTGGTTGTGATGCCGTGACGGGGGTATACGGTGGCGGTTAGCACGACGGCAGGTGCTCTACGTGCTCTGTTTTAGCCGTGACTTTCAAACCGAAAGTCGTGAAGATTGGTGTAGAGACAACATTCCAGGTGAGTTGGGTGAGGTTTAGGATGGTCCTAGGAACCGTTTGGTGTTGCCATCATGACGGGAGGTGACCTGGGTGGTCGGGAAGGCAAACAGGGGAGTTCGGGCCGTCTGGTTCGAGCTTGAGTCGATGAGCTACGGGTTGAATCGCGGTGATTCAAGGACGGGGATGGATAGAGTAAGGCTGGACGAAGCTCTAGGTGAAGAAAGGAGGTGAAATGGTGGCCGGACGGCAGAGAACAGGTCTCGCCGGTCCGAGTTGCAGCACTGGTGTGAACCGGGTCGACGTGAGGTTGACGGTGGTACTGTAGCTGGCGCGTGAGGGCCACGCGCAACCACTTTGGGAGGCGCGTGGGGGCGCGTGCGGCGGTTCTGGGGAAAGTGGTTAACATGTTTTTTGGTCCAGGAGTTGTGACGAGTCCATTGGAATTGGTTTCGGGTTAATCGGACATCGAATCGAAGTAGTTTCGCTAGGGTGAAGGTTTAGGGTTCCAGTTCGTTACGTATAGGACCCGGGGTTTTTTGAGGGAATTTAGGTGGATACTCGTGGAAGTGTTAGTGACGTAATTTGGTGGTTGTTGACAGGATCGGGATTTCCCGAGGAAGCCGAGGAACGTGCAGCACGTTCGGGACGCGATTGAGGGCTCGGTACTGTGAGTGGACCCTTTCCTTAAACTCGAACATGCATAACTGTTTTCTATACTTGTTTTAGGGTTTTAATCATGATGCTATGCTTATCGAATATGTTTTGTTGGTTTTACATTGTTGTACGTTTTTCGAGAAATTACGTATTTGACACGTTTTACGAGGAAGTCTTGATTTCTGATTATGACGCCATGGTTTTGGGATTTCAAACAATAAATGGTTTTCAATAATTATAAAGGGATTTTGGAACATGATTTCGATGATCAAGGTTTTCGGTTTTAGAATCGGATTTCGGGAAGCAGAATTTGGTTTTAAAGTTGAAAAGTGAAATTCCGGATTTGGGTTCGGAATGACGGTTCGGGATGCCGGAAGGGCATCAGACCGGTGATTTCGGATTCGGGCTTGGATGAGGATTTAGAAAGGTTGTCAACTGGTTTTGGATTGGATTTGCTGGATCTGGTTATTGGGTTTAAAGACCCGGATATTGATTGACGGGGGACGGGCCCGGATTGAGTTTAAAGACTCGGGAGTTTAAAGACTCGGATATATTGATATTTCCCCCATAGGCCTGTTGAGTTTAAAGACTCGGGAGTTTAAAGACTCGGATATTATTGAGGCCTGGATTGAGTTTAAAGACTCGGGAGTTTAAAGACTCAGATAGGTCCAGCAGGTTTGATCGGAAAATGAGGGTTTGATGTTTATAGTTATTATATGGTTTTATGATGCACATACTATGATTTCTATAACTGTTTTATAGTGTTTCTGTTTCTTATGATGTTTTCTGAGTATTGGATCCTACTGTTTTAATAACTGGGTTATGCATGTGGTTTCAAAACGGAGGGCTAAATCCGGTTTTATCATAAAATGGTTTTATAAACCTTTCTGTTATTTTGGTCCACTCACATCTTCTGTTTTAAATTGCCCTCCAGGTTGTGGAGATAGCGCGGGGTCTTGACGTCGAGGCAGTGTCTGAGGCATAGAAGTGACGAGCGGGATTTCCGAGTGTTTAAGTTTTTCTTCCGCGTGCGTGTAATTATCATCGGGTTTTTATTTCTTGTAATCCGTACCATGCTCTGTAAACTCTAACTTCGGTTTTTATTGAGTGCTTTCTCCTGCGTCTGACTGTTTTTGTGTCGGGGTGTCAGACGGGAGCAGGATTTACCTCGGGTTTTGGGGTTAAACCGGGGTGGGTCCTGACAGAAGCGATCCAATCCTGATCTACTCACCCTTAAGTAGATCCTACTCATCGGCTCACTACTTCGCTTCCCACAATTGCTCAGACCACCCCGTCGAATCAAATCGATAAGTCCTCAACACATCTAAAGGCACACCTAGGTTGTGGGTTCTCTTCAATAATCTTATCTCGATCAGTTTTAGTTACTCTTTTCTTATTCCTTCCGTTATCCTTCAAGGGAACACACCGTGGTCCTCATCCTTGTCACTCTGAGTCATTCTACCTTAATCCAACTTTCCATCATCCCCTAACACTCGCCACCTATACCATCTCGGAATCAACACATCGTCCTATCGTCCAAACCACAACATCTTCTAATTCCAAGATTCCAATCCTGGTACGTTATCCTTAAGTATGCCGTCTCCAGACTAATTGTCTAAACGTCACCTTCGTAATTACACAGAGAAAATCCTAGACTATTTTCTATAAAGAATAAGGTAGCCCCGGGATCGAACAAAACATGTACAACACGACCAAGGATAGTAAGTGTACCTGTCACTACGTCGGGTGCCGATTGAGCCTCCTGCTGAGTCATCGCAAAAACTTGGGCCTGGGGTCCTGAAGATCGGCCGTGTCCCCTCAAACCACTAGTGGCACCACCACCTCATCTAGTGCCTGCTGCCCCTGAAACTGAGGCCATACTCCATCCTGGCTCCGTCGTACCTTGGCCTGCACCTCCACTCGGTGGTAAGGACGGACATTCCCTTCGGTAGTGGCTTCGCTCACCACAGAAGAAACAAATGACACTAGAAACATCCTGACTAGGTCCTCCACTCGGTCTCCATGTGGACGCAATAGATGTCGCACTTGCTTGCGGAGTTGGTTGTGCTCGTTGTCCACGGAACCCTGAACTCTGGAACTGGAAACTACCAGGTCTACCAAATCGATCATCGCCCGCGGATGAAGCTCCACTGTAACTACCCCTCTTCGGGGTCCTCTAGCTCGATGCTCCAGAAGAAGGATGCTCTCGACGTCGTACACCACCCAAGAACTGTGGTCGTGTCGGAAAACTAGCCTCTACCCTCACTACAGCATCCGACAACTCTCTGAGGGTCGAAAATGATCCACCCGTCACTATAACTCAGATCTCACCTCGCAGGCCCAACTCAAACCTGCGGTACTTATCGGCTTTCGTATCCACAAAAGCAAGAGCAAAACGGGATCACATCTGAAACTTCTATTCATACTCGGCCACAATCATGCTCCCCTGTTGGAGCTGCAGAAACTCAGCCTCCTTGGCATCACGGAACGAACGAGGGTAATACTGATCAAGGAACCGCTCACGAAAAGTCTCCCAAGTCACCGTGTGAGCATCCCAGCCTGACAACTCGAGGGTATACCACCACTCATATGTCGTACAGTCTAGTAAAAAGGTAGCCAGTAACACTCGATCCTCCGGGTGGGTATCGCATCACGGCGAAAATCCGCTCAAGCTGTGTAATCCACATGTGGGTTTCCTCAGGGTCTGCCCCACCACTAAACGCCGTAGCCCCAAGACGCTGGGCTCGCTCAATCGTAGCACTCTCTGCATCTCTCACAACGTCTTCAGCAGGTCGTGGAGGGGGCTCACGTCTCGGAGGCATGGTCGATCGTACTCTGAAAGAGGCATAGAGTCAGTATAACGACCTAAACACAACCTCGTAACAGAAAAAACCGTAAACCTACGCTCTGATACCAATTGACAGGACCTACCTCGATTATCACCCTGATAACCGGGACGAACCCTGCTCCCGTCTGACAACCCAACTAAAAAGACCAAAACAACCACACAAAAACCACGAAATATACATTGCCAGACTAGGGAGAAGTTATAATACAACAATTCCACAGTAACACAGAGCATAGTACAGTACAAGATAAGACGAGAATCCTACTAAAAGCTAGCTACACGAGCAATGGGAAAACTCTATGCCTCCGCTTCTGCCTCAACGTTTGTCCCAGCGCCAGCACCACGACCTGGAGGGTGTTAAAAACATTAAAAACGTGAGTGGACTAAAAAAAAAAATAAGAGTTATAAAGCCGTTTACGAAATAAACCAGGATTCACCCTCCATTTGAAAACATGCATGCATAACCAAGTATTCGAAAACAACTATATGTACGATATGAAAATAAGTATGGAAAGCATTAAAAATCAAAACCAAAGTTCGGGCACTCGACCCTAAATCCATAAATCCAAAAAAACCAAGTTATTCGGGTCACAGCCCAAAACATTCGAAAACCAGTGGAAAGCATCAATCATACAAGTTTACTAGATCTAAAGTGCGCCCTAGTCTTTAAACTCAAAACCATGCGCAAATAACCAGGCCTTCCCGGGATATCAACGAGTCTTTAAACTCAAAACACAATCACAGGCCTCGGGGGGTATCACAATCACCGAGTCTTTAAACTCAAAACACATACTGAGTCTTTAAACTCAAAACATATCAATCCAGGGCCCTCCCCCCGTCAATAAATCCGAGTCATTAACTCAAAACCAGATCCAGTGGATTTTCTCTTTTTTCTGGTCTTTAAACCCAAAACCATTTTTCAAGCATAAGAAAATTTATCGAAATGTGA
This sequence comes from Prinsepia uniflora, assembly GCA_032719365.1. Taxonomy (NCBI): domain Eukaryota; kingdom Viridiplantae; phylum Streptophyta; class Magnoliopsida; order Rosales; family Rosaceae; genus Prinsepia; species Prinsepia uniflora. The sequence goes on along the minus strand of CM064871.1, from coordinate 28,056,102 downwards.
AACTCAAAACCAAACCGGAAATCTTCGAAAACTGAAATCACGTTTAACCAAAAGGGGACTTCCGCCGGAATTTCACTTCAAATCTCAATTCATATCCACAAAGATTTAGTAAAACAGAATACGTATAAAAATAAATCATACATCCGAAACCATACTCAAAAGCATAACAGAATCATATTCTCGAAGTACGTGAAAATTTGATAACTTATATTGGAAAACGTGTAATCAAGTAAATCAATAATATAGAAAGCATAAACATAAAATCATGCATCGAAAGCATAAAAGCATATATCAAAACATAAATAAATAAGTAAAACAGTTATGCATGCTGGGTTAGAAAACAAACAGTCCATTCACAAGGTCCGAACACGTCACTCGCGTCCAGTACGCTCCTCGGCTATCTCAGGAATATCCCGACCTATCAAAAGTCACCATTCCGGGTCACAAACATTTCATATAAGCTTACCCTAATTTCCCCAATTTTTCCAGATTTTTCAACGTAATTAAACGAACCTCTAAACCTTCTAACACTGAGAACTACCCTGATACGGTATCCGATCTACTCGAAACTTGTCCTAAAATGTTCGTTACATCGATTAGAGTGAAAACCAAGTTGAAAGTTTCCCCAAAGAACCCCCATGGGCCCTCACTCGCCGTCCAAAGGGGCTGCGCGTGGGAGCCACGCGCTGCTACAGTGTCATCATCTACCTCTAGCCAACGAGGTGCAGACTGGTCGAACCGAGCCTGCGAGGTAGATTTTCACTCGTTTTCAGTCCATTGTTAACCTTTCCTACACCCTCAGTTATGTCCTAGAATTTGTGATTGATTCACGTAAGAAAAACACAAAATAAAGCCCTAATTCTTACCTTCCAAAGTCGAACCAAAAACTCAGAAATCCCTATCTCTGATTCCGGCCACCCGTCGTCCTTCCAGTCACGGGTTCGAGTCCTTGAGGTTGATAGTAACTTCCTAAAGCTGTCAGAGTCAACAAACTCACTCAATCAGTCCCTAAAACTCACGACTTTTGATTTGAACATTTCTGGAAAAACAGGGGACCAAACACTTACCAGTTTCTCTGCTCCCCGCTGTGAGCTCCGCCGTGTCCCTGCACGTCCTAGAGTCTCTCCTCAGGTCTCTAAACACCACCACAAGCCCAGACTTGACTGGTTTGATCAATCGAATACTTAGCCATGCACGGTGGCCTCTCTGTTTTTTGAGTGTTTCTCACTTCCTCTCAGCCTTTTCCTCACACAACTCTCACCCAAAACCACTCACCAGACTTCTCTGATCACTCACACTCGAACACAAAGAACTCACACCCTGAAAACGGGTCAATTGCCGCACTTTCTTAGGCTCTCTGTTTCTCAGTTGATCGATATCCCAAACAACCAATTTAAAATGTTGGTTTAATCGTGAAAGAAAAGGCTGGAAGCCTCTAAGAAACGGTCAGGTGTCACTCACCCTGTGGACTCAGCCTAAAAATATCCAATCCCAGCCTCCCAGATGTGCATATCTGGTTGGACACAAATCCCAAGGTTGTAAAAGACTGATTTGCCCATAAAAGTCCAAATTTTCATTTTGCCCTTTACTTTCTAGACCCATATCTTTTCCGTCCGATGTCCGATGACGGTGTGCCGCTGTCGTTGTACTCAGGACGTCAAGCTCTACCTAACGGTCCTCGATTTTCGTGAAAAAACTTGTCATGCAAAAAGTCAACAAATTCCCCCTTTTTAACCAATTTACGAAAATGCCCTCAACCTTCCAAACATCATAACTCCCTCCTCGGATGTCGGAATCGGACGTGCCACCTGTCTAAGGACTCGTGACGTCCCGAACTATGTCACGGTCATCGGTCAAAGTCCATTTGACCGCCCGAACTAAAAGTCAACATTTTACAGGTCGTTACAGGTGGTTCAAAGTCCATTTGACCGCCTGCACTATCCGTCCAAAAGTGTCCTAATCATCGATTGTCTTCGTTAATCCATCATTAACTACTAATCTAATCCCGACTTCCGGGACGGGTCGTTACAGGTGGTTCAATTTCAAGCAATAAAGAGATGAAAAGTACTTCGAGCTAAGATCGAGGTCACAGACACCTACCCGGTCTAGTCAAGCCCCACTACAATTATCGAACATATTTGAGGATAGGACTTTCAAGAATTGTTGTTTTGTTTGAGGAGAGCCTAGGCAATTTCGTAAGGATTGTCCAAATCGCCCAGGGGATGGTGTGACAGGACATGATGTATTGAGTATGGTCAAACATCCGACACATCAAGGAAAAGTCAAACCCCCATTAGTGAAGCCGAAAGTAGAACTAGAGGACGTGTCCGTTCTTCCAGGCCATGAGCTCAGGTATTTCCTATAAGACGATCAGAGGTTCGTGAACCACCAGGCTCGATGACAGGTGTGTTATTTACTTCTAAGTGTGATTCATGTGTTATGGAAGTTCTAGAATCCTTATTTATAGTTGCTTAGGGAATCGTGAGTGTTAACTTAGAATTCGAATATCCAGATATTCTCTAGGACATAAATGAGTTTTGGACATACTTGTTTAAATTTCGAGGATGAAATTTCTTGAAGGAGGGTAGGTTGTAACGGCCCGGACTTTCAAGAACTTGGAAATCACAATTTTACCCATAAGTCAAAGAGTTGACTTTTCGACCGGGATGGTTTTTGGCGATTCTGAAAATGTCGTTAGAATGGTCTTGGTCTCCAGAATACGTTGACTAGCGATATGCCAAAAACGAAGATCGGTTGGTTATGTCCCGGGTCTAAACTACATAGTGGAAATATGGCAATTTGGCAAGGTAGGGTATTTTGGTAATTTTTCTTTGTAGGATTTTTTTGTAGTGGCTAAATTGGCGAAGGATAAGTGTCCTTATCTCTTAGATCTTTGTGCCACCGTCCTTGTGTGATTATGTACTGAGTTACATGTAACGACCCATCCCGAATATCAGGATTAAATATTAATTAATTATGAATTTAGAATGACTAATCGGAGATTAGTTGAGAGAATTTGGACGGACGGTGTAAAATGACCATTTTGCCCTTGGAATTGGGCAAAATGTTAACTTTTGACTCAGGAAGTCAAACGTATGAGGACTGAGGACCGTTACGTAGATTGGGATGTTACGAATACGTAGACAGGTGGCACGTCGAAATCGGACGTCGAACGGAGAAGTTATAGTCACGGGATCGAAATTGGATTAATTAACATCTTGGGATTCGCATTAATTAATGTTTAAATCTGACTAGCTGATATTTTTATGTGGGGTTCTTAGATGAGTGACAAGTGTCACTCATCCTATGGTTTGAGACCCCTAAATTGTGGATCTTGTTCCCATTGGTCCATTTGTAATTCTTTTAAAATCAAACACACACACATCTCTCACCCCATCTTTTCATTTCCCTCAATTCTCTCATCCTCACCATTCATTTCCCTCAGTTGATCATGATCATCTTCATCATCGAGTATCCACACCAATTCTGCTAAACCGTGAGAACAAACACCATCATACAAACAGCCTTCAATCCTTCCATTTGATGTTGGCCTTGAACGAAAATGAGAGAAGAGACTGAGACGACCATGATGGTCGCCACGGCGGTGCCCACGACGGCGAGGGGAGGTAAGAACCTATAAGCCCTATTTTAGTTAAAAAAATTGTGAGTTTGGTTTTGTGAGTTTGCTGATCGATTTGGATGACCCTAGGGTGTTGCTAGAACTCATACGAGTCGGATGGGATCGGTTTTGTGGACCGTCGTGAACGGTGGCCAGCAAACCGTGAAAAGGTACGTTTTGTGATCTAAAATGGTACTTTGGATTCTAGTGTTTGTTGACTGATTCTAATGATGGAAACATGTTCTGGAGGTTGCAAGGAGATGATAAGGATCGATTTCATGGCCTAAGGTGGCCTGTGGTCGCTGGAGACAGCGGAGAAGGTTGGCCTTTCATTCTTCGATCGAGAAGGTAAGTTAGAGGCCTGGTTTTCCAGTTTTGAAATCTTAGATTGATTGGAAATTGTTAGATGAAGGTGTAGGGACAATTAGGATCAAAAAAGGGTTGAAAATGGTTGAGAACCAGCCTCACCGGTCCATCTGAACCGGAAACCAGTGAACCAGTTCAGATCGGGTTCGATGGAGGTAGACGATGAACAGTGTCCCGACGCATGGGTTTCACACGCAGGGACTATGGGCAGTGCGTGAGGGCATAGGGGCCCTAGTTTCGAGGCACAATCAACATGTAATTTGATGCTTTCGATGTAACGAACATTTTGGGACTGGTTTCGAGTCGATCGGATATCGTTTCTGACAGGACCCGTCCCAACTGGACCTCAATAACCATGCCCCGGTCCTGCTCCCATCTGACAAGTCCACTAAAATCTCGAAAGTACCCTTCAGCACTTGTCAGACCAGGGATAACTACACTGATTTCTGCTCATGCCCCCGCCTCGTGATCCGCCCCGAGTATCGTGCCACGGCCTGGAGGGTCATTAAAAACAAAGGTGTGAGTGGACACAAATAATATCATGTAAAACACATTTGAAACACATCTGTTACCCTCCAGTTTTACAAATCATGCATGCATAGGATAAAACACATGAATCATCTAAATCATTTTATAAAATCAGTTCACCATATAATAAAGCATATAACTTGGGAATTACACATCCGAGGATCCTCTGGGAATTACACATCCAGAGTCGGCATCCAATGCTGGGAATTACACATCCAGCCCCACCGGGAATTACACATCCGGTCCCTCCAGGAATTACGCATCTGGAGTCCCTCCAGGAATTACACATCTGGAGTCATCAAACATCACTACACAATCAAAAGCATTATTTCAAATCAAGTATCAAAACCATGTCAAAACCATTATCACGGGGCCTCATGCCCAAATCTCATTTCTCGTCAATCCATAAAATCATTAAATAGTTCAATACACACAAATCCGTAAAATCATATCCGAAAACATCACAAATCCATTAAATCAATTTCCCAACTCAGAATCCAAGCCAAAATCAATCACAAATCCCGGGCCTTCGCCCAAAACAGTCATTTCTCATTTTCTCGAAAAACGTGCCCGAAGCAGCAATTAAAATAATCATTAAATCTCAAAATAATCATATCAAATCATTGCAATTCAAATCATGCCATAAATCATATAAAACATTTAACTATGCATGCATATCAAGTTATAAAACAAACATCCACTCACACACCGTCCAACTGCTCGTTTCCCACGCTGCACGCGTTTTCGTAATTTCCGACACTTGCTTGGAATCTCGAATCCTATTCACAATCATTATTCAAGGTTACTAACAAGTCAATTTACATCATCTAATTTTCCCATAATTTTCCGGGAATTTAATATTAATTAAATACGTAACTTAAACCTTCAGACCCTCGAAACATTATCGAGACGGTGTCCGATTGACTTGAAACCAATTTTAAAATGTCCGTTACATTACAAGGAGTAAAACACCTGTTGAAACTTTCCTCAGAAAACGTGCCACGCGCCCTCACACGCCGCCGCAAGCGGCTGCGCGTGAGTCCACGCGCCGTGCTACAGTAACATGAACAGTCCCCTTCCTTACCCGTTTTACTGGTATTCGGGTCTGCAACCCGGTTCTTTATCGATCAATTTGAACCCAATTACTTCAGTTATTTCATTTATTCTCATCTATTCCATATTGCTAACCGATCTGCGACCTCAATTTAATGAAAACATGTCCTAAAACCCACGACTCAACTTCGAAACCCGACGGGTTCTAACTCGGGTTCCACTCAAACACGACCTGTAACATTCAATTAATCATACCAGAAGCATCTAACAGTCATTCTAAATATGAAATCAAAGTCAATTTCAAGAATCATCACCTCTAAGTAATCGAACCCAAGCTCCCACTTCAATGGCGTCGCAGCATCTGTTCTCATTGATTTCCCAGTCAATTGGCTTCCGTTTTGATATGGTTCGACTCGTCTCAGTCCCAGAAAGCTCACTCCATTGTCAATTTCACTCTTTAACGTCTGAAAGATCGAATTCAAGGTTTGTGTTTATGGTTGGTATTTTCGGGTTTTACCTCTCGGGTTCACAGTATTCTCCCCGTTTTTTTCTCCTAATTTCCTTCTGTTTTTCACTCAATTGTTTCCTCTAATCTCCCAAGTATTTCCACGGTCATCCCTTGATCAATCAGTGTTAGAATTGTTAGAATTTAAGCAAGGATTGTGAAGGTGATTTTTGTCCGTATAAGGCATTCAAAATGCCACTAATGAGCATGAGCAAGTGACACATGTCACTTAAGGATTAATCTTAATTCAAATAGGCTGATTCAGCCAAATTAAAACTTAATTTATCGCTTAAGTTTACCCGTTAAAGACAATTACCGTTTTACCCTTATCGCAACAAATTACCGAAATGCCCCTTTTCGTTCTAGACCCATAACGTTCTCGTTCGGACTCCGATTGACGTATGTCGCCTGTCTACGGATTCAGCGTCACGAGACCTACTTAATGGTATTCTCGGAAAGTCCAAACAATGCCCCGATCAAAAAGTCAACTTCCGGCCCCTGTGGCCAATTTACCGAATTACCCTCCAACTTCCGCATATCATAACCTTTTCCTCGAATGTCGGAATCGGGCGTGCCACCTGTCTATGAACTCGTGACGTCCCGAGCTATTTCATGGTCATCGGTCAAAGTCCGTTTGACCGCTCGAATAAAATTCAACCGTCCGCCCAAGTCCAGGGGCAAAATCGTCATTTTCCCCAAAGTTTCCAATTTTCCATTTTCTAATTTCCGGGTCATTACAGTTTCGATATAGTTCAGGATGTCCGAAGGTTTAGGATCGAGTTTAAATACGTTTAAAATTATGGAAAATTATGGGGCTTTAATGAGAGGTTAATGAAGTGGTTAGTAACCCTCTAGTATGATTTGGACAGGTTCGGATATTCCGAGCACGGTGATTTAGCCCAGGGAGACTTATGGCATGTATATCGAGGCGGTAGTGTAGGACGGTCTGTGAGTGGACATTGTTTTCTAAACTGTGATGCATGCATAACTATTTTATAAGTTTTATATATGTGAATCCTATGATGATGATTATGGTATTGGCGGTTTACATATTTGCAAGTATTTCCAGATATTTTCCGTACTTGCACGTATATCGAGGTTTATGGTTTTAATAATGGTTCAATGGTATGATTTTGGATTTGGAAATATGGAATCAGATTGAGTCCCATTTGGTTTACGAACTATCAGACTTAGAGTCTATTTGATTGAATGAGGCATCGGGCCAGGGGCCCAGTTGGTTTACGAAATCGGGCATGAGGCCCAGTTGTGTTTTATGAATGTGATTTCTTGTCGGGGACCCATAAATGGATTTGGGTAAATGTTTTTGGATTTGAGAAATCGGATTTATGGATTACGATGGTTTTATGGAAATCTCGAGCATAGGCCCATTTGAACGGTTTGAGATGATTTATGAAATGGTTTTCAATATACCATCCTTATATCTATGGATTGTCTCCTCCACTAGTTTGGGACGATGGAGTAGTCACGGCGTATTGCCTGCGAGGGGTCACTGTACGAAGCGACCGGACTGTATAGTGACTCAGGAATAGGATTGCTAGACGTCTGGGATGTCAAAGATTGACTCGGGTTGAGACCCCGGGTAGGACGCGTAGCTTGGACCATGACATGACGTCTGGGACGTCAGGCGTCTGGGACGCTAGGCATCTAGGATACCGAGGATTGCTACATAATGATATTGGACGGAATTGTGACTTATGGATTTACTGGATTATGTATTTGGATTTTGGATTTACTGGATTTATTTTTTGGTTTTCGGTGTTAATGGATATGGGCAGGGACCTACATGGTTTGGATTTATGGTTTTGGGTTGAGTTCCCACTTACTTGGATTTATGGTTTTGGGCTAAGGCCCTAATGTTTTAATTAAAGTAAATGGTTTGATTATTGATTTTTGAATGCATGCATACTTTTTAGTGAAGGGCATAAATGTCTTCTTATGAAATCTGTTTTATTAAACTATTGATTTTCGTCCACTCACGGCTTTTAATAGTTTTAATACCTTTCAGGTTGATCACGGATGTGAGCTGTAGTAGAGACTGAGACATCACACTCCTCTACTGATCCTGGTGCGCTCTGGAAGCCCTGAACGGGCTGAGGTTTTAAGTTATCCCTTATCTAACACTTCGTGTCAGACGGGAGCATGGCACATCCAGCAGTAATCTCGGGGGGATTGGGATAGGTCGTGTCATTATATGTGAGTTTTTGTGTTGTGTGCGCTTGAGTGTGCACGACCGAGAAGGGAAACAAGAGAAAAACGAGGAAGGAAACATGGAAGAAGAAGAGAGAAGAAGAGAGATTGAAGGGAAGAGAAAATAGAAAAAAGGAAAGGAGTGTGGGATTGAGAGTGGGAGGGAGAAGGCTGAACTCGTGAAGGTTTTTTGGATCTGAGGTTGCTGGACTAGTTTTTGATGAGGAAGCTTGAAACCGAGCTCGTGATCATCCTTCTTAGGTTCCTACAACCCTAAAAAACTACCTACAGAAAGTTTTAGATGCTGAAATCTCCCAAAAACAGAGAGTTGTAGGTTGGTCGTGAGTCATCACTTGGTTGAGCAGTTTTTGAGGTGATTTTAGCTTTTTAATCGTACATATATTCTTCTATGTTATATTAGAGAATTTTGGTTGAAGTAGAACTAAAAAGGACTGAAAATTGAACGAATTAAAACTGGGTCAGGTTGTCGGGTCTCGCAACCTGAAAACCAGTGAGTCGGGGGAGAGGGAAGGTGAACAGTACATATTATTGTAGCAGCGTATGAATCCCACGTGTAGCCACTTCTGGTTGCGCATGGCAGGGATTTTGGAGTTACGACCAACATATTTTCTCCTCCTTTCAATCTTATGGACATTTTGGCACAGATTTCGAGATAATCGGACACCGTCTCAAGGTAGTTTTAGGTGTCCAAAGGGAATATTCAATATTTTAAAATTATTGTAAAATTCTAGGGAGTTAGGGTTTGTACCAGGCGGTTTCCTAAGGGTTCGGGAAACCTTTATAACCTCATATTATGTATTTGAATAGGAGACGAAACTCCTTAAGTCGACGATGAACGTCTGAAACGCGATTAAGCGACGAATTGCACTGTGAGTGGACGTTTGATTTTACTAAAATATTGTGCATGCATATTTATGATTTTTAAATGTCTTTGTATGTGTTTTGAATATGATTGAGTGGTTGAAAATTTTATCGGATTTTTGGTGATTTAATGTATATTTAATTAATATTTTATTGCACTGTTTTCGAGGTTTCTATAAATTTTGTTTTGGGTTCCGATTCGAATGGGGGTTCGGGATTGAGTATGACTTGTGATTTGAAAGGTTCTAATGTTGAATTTTTGGTGATTTCATATGATTTTGGATGGTTTTCAGAAGCCTTTGATGGCTTGTTTTACAAGGCTTCCCTCTAGTATATGTTTCTGGACTTTGGTTTTAATAGAAGATTTGCATTGAACGAGGTTTGAATTATGAAATAAAGTACTTTTGAGGTATTTATGATTTATGAATGATTTTGATGGAAAATACCTTATATGCTCGTTTTACGAGGCACGGGGTATAACTTGGTTTTCAGCTTAGGCCGAGTTTTCTCAAATGGGGTTTTGGATATGAATTAATATGTGATGTGAGTATGTGATTCTCGGGGTTGGTGCATTGTGATGTGATTGTAGGGATTCGTGATGTATGATGATGGTTATGATGCCTGATGTGATTTTATGTTGATATGTCTCTAGTATTGTGATGTGTAGTCTGAGACGTTGAGCCTGGGGCTCCAGTTCCTAGGACTGCATTGTGATGACTCGGTCGTCAAGCCTGGGGCTCCAGTTCTCGAGTGTGTATGTGATGGCCTACCAGTAGTGCACTTGTGATGTGATGATATGATGATTGGTATGGTACTTATGTTTCGAGGATGGTTTGGTTGTAATTGATTGTGTGACTGGTGTTATCGTATCGAGGTTGGGTTAATCGGTATGATTGGTTTTATTGTGATATGTATGGATCTATATGATACTGGATAGGATTCGGATAAGTGGTATTGAGGTGATAGACTATTATGTATGTAATATATTGTTATCTCAGGTTTGAGTTGATCTGTTGATTAATGGTTGTTTTCTGGTTAAATATTTTACGGATATGATACTTATTTCGAGATTTTGATTATCTCATGTTCCACTGAGTTTTATAACTTATATGTATGCACATGTTTCTAAAATGGAGGGTAAACTGTGTGTTTTCTAAAATATGTTTTCTAAAGTTTATTTTTCGTTCACTCACATTTTCTATGGTTTTACTTTCTCTCCAGGTTGTGGCAAGGTGAAAGGGACCGTTTAGGAGCGGAGGCATAAACTTGTTTTGGTGTGTTTATTGTAACAGTTCTGTATATATATTTCGTACTATGAACTTGTGCTTTGTATATATGTTACAAGTATGTATCCCTGGTCTGGCAGTTGAATGTTTTATTATTGTTATAAACCTTGTTACAGATATGTCCTTCATCGTCTTTAGGATTTAATAGGACTAAGGGTGAAGTTCAGTATGTCTTGAGTTCCTGAAAGGCCTTGTCAAAAGTTTCATCACATTTTTCCTTCGATGCCTACTTAAGTGCCTGGAAGAATGACAGGCGTTTGTTGACTTTGATACAAATTGATTCAAAGTAGCGGCATGGCCGATGAGGCTTTGAATCTCCTTCAGGGTTCATGTTCTTGTCCATGATCTCCTTGATTTTTTTTCGGATGGGCCTCGATTCCCTATTGAGTGATAAGGTAGCCGAGAAACCTTATTGGCCTCGATTCCCTATTGAGTGATAAGGTAGCCGAGAAACCTTACTCTCCCTATGCTGAAAGTGCATTTTAGGGGGAAAAGTTTCATTTGATATTTTCTTGGAAAATCGTAGGACTTCTTTAAATTAGCAATATGATTGCTCTGTTTTTCTCCTTTGACCATGATGTCGGCAACATAAACCTCCATAGAATTGTCAATGAGTTCTTTGAAGATTCGATTGACAAGTCGTTGGTAAGTGGCATCTGCATTCTTTATTGAAAATGGCATGACTTTGTAATAGTAAACTCGTCATTTAAAGACAAAAGCTATTTTGTCTCAATCATTCGTGCACATAAAGATCTGATTGTGTCCTCAGTATCCATCTATGCGTCAAGGAAGTTAAGAAGTTCGTTTCCAACAGTGGACTCCACAAAAAGATCTATAATCAATAAGGGATAGTTGTCTTTTGGAGAAGCTAGGTTTAGATTGGTGTAATTGATGCAAACCCTTTATTGTCCTTCTTCTATTTTCTTTAAAAGTTCCAACTGTGGGACTCTTTCGATGGAGTTGGCAGCAAGTAGCTTTTCGATCTTAGCCTGGATGGTGGCCACCTTTTTGGGGGAGAAATTGCGTTTTTTTGCTTGACCAGTTTATGCGCCAGATTGACATGTAGCTTATGGGAAGCAATGGTGGGGTCGATTCCAGGCATGTTAGATGGTAACCAAGTGAAGACGTCCTTGTGTTGACGTTGTAAAATGGTGAGTTCTTTATTTTCCTCGTCACTTAGGTGTGTGCCAATGTGGGTATGCCTTTCAATTGAAAATCTCTTATTCCCAGGGGATCTTCAAATACCATAAGATCTTGACCCACAACTAGCTACTATTAAAGGCTGGAAGAGTTAGAAAATATTTTGTGCATCCATGGTTATCTTTGGATGCCATTGTAGGGAGAATATTCGTCCATCACATAGAATGTTTAGGACAAAATGAAGGCGATGAATAGACGTCAAGTTAGAGGGTTCTTGCGGTCTTACATGTAGAGCCGTTGACTCCTCGCAGTGGAACGACTTTCTGAGTGATGAAGTCTTCCAATCCCATTTTGCACACTATCTCCAAGATTAGGAGATTTTCGGTGCTTCCCTCATCCACATGTATCTCATCCACATGTATTTATGCGAACATCCTTAGAGGTAAGACCCTTATGGTTTTTATCTCAAACACATTCTATAGCTTTTCTGATGACATACTCAGTGCAGTGTCCCTCATTGATGAATATAGATTTTGCAGTGTCCCTCAGTGGTTCCAAGTAGCTTTTCTGATGGGGATCTAGAAGATCAATTTTCCTTTCGATTGTTTGATCTCATGGAGGGATTTTTGGAGGTGGCGTCACCCTTGGGTGGCGTCATGAATTTGGTGGGATTTTCGCTCGTCTTTACTTGTTCCATTACACGTATCGATAGTTTGACATCTTCTCAAGATGTGTGCCACTCCATGAGGGAGAGCATCTTGGTTAGTGTGTGATCATTGGTCATCACTATGTCTTCGTAGAGCTGGTTGTCCAGTGTTGAAAGCCATTGCAACAACAAGGTCATTGTATCCTACAATGCGAGATTCTTCCATGCAAAATCTATAAATGTATTGATGGAAAGATTCCTTAGATCTTTGTCTCACGAAGAAGAGATGATTGCCTTTCACTTCGAATGCACGAAGTTGGGAGTACTTCTCCATGATGGCGAGTGCTACTTCCTCGAATAAAGAGATACACCTCTAAGAGAGATGGTTAAACCATGTCATAGTCTGACATAGAAGTGAAGCACATAACACTTTGCACATGAGTGCATCGTTGTGCCGATGCAGCACCATGACTCCACGGTAATAGTCAATGTGCTTTATCGGGTCCAAAGTACCCTTGAAATTAATGAAGTTTGGAGTAGAGAACTATTGCATAAACGGCTCATTCTCAATTGACAAGGCAAATGTAGAAGTTGAAGAAGTTATAAATTGGTAGGGTAGATCTTCATCTAAATTTTTGTTGCACTGGCTCGCTGAAGTCGTTGATCCAGCATTCTCCTCACGTTGTTTGCATGAAGTTGATTACGACGTGAGGGAGGGGTTCAACAACAATGGTGGCACCATGTCCCTAGGGTTGTAAAGTCTGAAGCGGAGCATGATGGAGTGTACGTCATGTGCTCGATGCCACGATCCATTGAACGAGTTTGATACTCTGTGATATTGCTCATCTAGAAGAGTTCTGACTAGAGATTCTAACTTGAGAACAATCCTCGACGAGGGGCTTTCCCCCAGGGGATTTAGTAAACTTGCACACCAGTTAGTCTCCCGTAATAAGTTTTCATCGCACAAAAGTTTATGCAGCTACTCTACTTGAATTTGGATTTGGTTGTTATGTCGGGTAATTTTTTGTGACAAATTAGCCCTTGATGGCGATCCACATGAAGTTCGGCAAGTGTTACACCACGATTCCCCTACCAAACTGTGCGTGAGTTCTCGTCCTTCACAATTATTTTGATTTCTGGTGTTGTGGAGCTCGTACAAAATCAATCTTAAATTCTCACTAACAAGTTGGGATGTATCTCCCACTAATCGGCCACGGGTTCGTTGAAATTGGGCTTGAACTCTAGGTTCCAGAGTTAGATCTCCAAATCCTGACATAGCCAAAGACAGGTGTCCTTGGTTACCCAATTGTATGGGTTGTTCGCCATGGACCGTGGGCCTTTTCCATGGAAGTGCTTTCTCCATCGGTATTGTAACTGAGTCCAAAGACTGATCCCAAAGCTTGGGATGCAACTTGTTCTCCACTTGGGACTTGCACATCCCCTCTTGGAAGACCAATGTTGGCGGCAATGCAGATGTACTGGTGCCAACAACATCGGTGTTCTTAACGTTGTGCGAGGGCAGTGGCGTGCAAGTTGTGGTGATGCGGGACTCCTACGTATCAGGTTTAGTGGTCATGGGGCTATGAAGGCACATGAGCTACGGAACCACCCCCCCCCCCCCCCCCCTCCATGTGATCATCACGGCAGTGACCTCCTAGGGTGGTTTTCGTCTCGTTGGACCCCGTGGTTTACCTTGTTCTCACCATTATTCAAAGGATTTTGATGAATAATGATAAAAACAAATTTGTTGATGAAAAATTAGGATTTTTTAGATTAAAGAGCAACTTTGAGAATTTCTCAAATCGGCTCTCAATGAAAGTATCAGATGTTGATGCAGAAATCGTTTAGTAGGAATTGACCTTTTAACCTCTATAATCACAGATTACCACATGTTATTAAGGTTGAATCTTGAGATGGGGGTTCAACCAAGAACACTTTAATACTTAAATCAGTTTAATCAAAGGAATAAAATGGAAGATAAGTATTCCTAATTAAGTAATACTTGTAATTGGCTTTCAAAGAGGAGTGCTAATCAATTAAGTAATCCGTTAAAGAATGAGAGTTTACTTGTTAATTGAATCCTTATTGAGTAAGGATTTCAATGAGATGTCTTATTTTTGTGGTATAATTACTTATTGAATAAGGAATTGATTAAGGAAGGAAAACACAAGGACACCCAAAACATTAAAACACAACTCAAAGTATTCCACAGAAATTATAGAAGTACATGAAATTGAAAGATAATCCAAAATGGCTCAAAACACAGCCATCCAAAGCAAGACAAAATCCCATAATATGATAAACCAAAGTAATCCTAGAAATTAACTGATAATATGTATTACTCTATAATTAATATCATATTACTCTATAATTGTTTTTTGGCGACGAATGTGTTGTATGCAGGTCCTAATTGATTAAAATACTTGGAGAGATGGCATATTGCTGGCCTTGCTTAGTTTCTGAATGTGATGGCTTCGCCATATCACGACGAGATATAACTTATATATTATTCGTTTTCGACCTAAAAAGCAAGAAGCCAGCATGACATGTATCATGTATGTCGCGCTAGCTACTGCAAGAATCATGCCCCTTTGCCATTTCACTTAAACAAAAACAAAACATCTCCAACTCCAAAGGCGACACACGCTCCAAGGATAATTATCAAATATATCGCACTGTCCTTTGTGACTGATAGAATCCAAGGAAATCGTCTCCCTCGATCACCTCCATATCTCTGCTTGGCTCGTTTCAATGTTGTATTGACTTTTTTTTTTCCTTCGTAATTAATTTGTTTAATTTTCCACCAGACGACTGAAATGAAGATTAATGATTAATTTAATATTAAAACAGTGATTATCAAATTACATGCAGTACAATTTTGTTTTTCCTATAATTGGTTAAAATTTGATACTGCTGATTAGTTTTGTTGATCACTTTAAGTCTGCTTGTGTATAAATATTAGTTGTGCTAGAACCCAGAATGAAAATTAGAGAGGGAATATATTAATTATTCTGTAAGCAAACATAATTTTTACGGTGAACCGTTTGATGAGAATTTAAACAAACAAAAAAAAGTATGAGCTTTGGCAATTGGCCAGTAGCCATGCCTGATGGACACAAGACAGCTGTCACCTTTGTCGGTAACATCGAAGACAATACTGAAATATATTCTAATATTCTATTTTTGTATTTATGTATACTGAATTTTGATGGCTTGCTTGGCAGCTGCTTGTCGAATATTGCCGGTCTTGCGGAGCGTATTTGAAGAAGACGACATCACATGTTTTTTACCACCGTAAATTTTTAAAGCATTCAAATCAGACCTAATTAAATTCTTGAATAAATTTAATTTTAAAAGACTTAAAAATTATTAATAACTAACTAATTTTTATAATTATTAAAATTAGATTATTTATATTTTCATCAATTTTAAATATTTTTTTTTTTTCAAATTTGAATGTATAACAAAATAATTTTCTATATTTTCACCAATTTTGAATATTAATTTTTTTTTTCAAATTTGAATATATAACAACATAATTTTCCTAAAACGGCTAATTTATATCTATTTTATATGCAAAACTGATCCAACCCATTATTTAAGTAATTGACTACATATATAACTAGTTTTTTAACGGCTCAAATAAATATATCAATTTTAACGATGAAATTGAATAGAACGAATTTCAGAGCCAAACACAATAACTAAAACTTCAAATCTGAATCTATCTTAAGACGAAAGTAGAGTAACAACCCTAAACTTAAAGTCCTTATTTGGAAGACGGTATATGTGGCGAAAGATGTTTTTCGCCTTCAAAAAAGTAAGGAACACCATTTTGCTCAATATTACCACCATGGTTTATGGTAAAACTTCTAAACTATCTTCATTCTTCCTCGTAATTGTTGAATGTATTAAAATTATCATATCCAAACTCTGTTCGAGGCAACTCGACCTTTCAGATCGTTACATGAAAGTTGCGAAACATCAAAACCTTTATTTCCCAAATACCGGAAAAAATCAAACTTTTCATAACCTATATGAAACATTTTGAGTCAATTAACGACCTAGAAAGGAAAAAAAAATTGGAAATTTGTTTTCTTTTCTTTAAATTTTTGGATAATCACAAAAACTTAGAGCTTGTGAATACAAATGTAGATGAGTTTTGATAATGAAGAAGAGAGTTTGTGAAAAAGAAAGGGTGAAGAGGAGGAAGAAGAGAGGAGAGAGAAACGAGTTGAAGAAATAATTAGTGGGAGGCATCTAGCTATTAGTAGCTAGTCCAAAATTTATGCTTTTGGATACATTTTTAGTTAAATTTGTCTAAGATTTAAATTTTACTACTCTGATACAGATGATCTTACACTATCACAACACATGAGCTCCACCTCCCCTTCTAAAAATCAAGTTTAATAAGTTAGTGAAAAAGATGTCAATTATGACACTGAGCTTGATACATTATATATATAGGACCTAAGGGGCACAAGTTTTGGACGCAAAATAATATAGGGTTTTAAATTGAATTCAAAATTATTTATATTATATTTAATTAATTAATTAATTAATAAAATATACAAAAAATCATAATGTATATTTGATAATGGTTCAAGTTCTTTAAATGGTATAGTTCTTATTTGAAGATTAACGGTTCGTATTGAATATGAAAGTTGTAATTCACTAGTTTTGAATGTAGATATTGTTATCAATGTACAATTTAGAAATATAGGATTTTATCTTGTTTTGTTTTTGAACTAGATGTAATATTTTGGACATGGGGTCATTTTTTTCTTTGTAAGGAGTTTTATCCCAATGAATTTTCACTAACAAGGATTTAACAAGAATCCATAATACAAAAATGAAATAATTAGTTGATAAAACATTACATGTCTAATGGTTAGATATACAAATTGAAGTTACATTTTCTATTTTTATTCTGAACCTTATTCGATTACCAGACAGATTGGTTTTGTTGGTATTATGCAGTGGCTGGTGGCGGGATGTTATTCCGAGCAATGGTATGTGGCTCCAATGCATTTTTTTTTTATTTTTCTCTCATGTGTTGGGGGATATTAATTTGGACCATTTTGGTGCCACTTCTAGCGGTCTTACAAGGATATTTGGATCGAAACCGAACATGCATGATGAAAATCAATTCAAATTGGCCTAGCTATTTAAACATCATTTATAGATAATGTTTTCTAAAATAAGTATGCTTTCGACCATGTATCTGTACATAATTCGCCTATATATACTTGCATTATTTATTACATTGCTATATTAAGGCCCTTCATAACGTTTTATGTGAGTTTGATTTTTATAACACCAATTCTACACTAGTAAGTGTAATGGGACTAAATCCTTTTGTGATGAGTTATATCATATAACTGAGCTGAGTTACTAATGTGATTCTTATGAGTGTAATGGGGCTAAACCCTATATATTGATCTCACAAATGAAAATGATCTCCATTGCACTCAAATTTACCATCCTAATTGAGAAATTTGATTCCTGCTGGTCAAAAGAAATTGACACTAAGGCGAAAATTATAAAAGTGTCCATCTCATAATGTATATTTTTCATCTTTCTAGCAATATAAAAAAAAATTCAAGAATTTAAGCATATCACTTATACATAGAAAATGTAATTGTCTTGTAATACTATATTTAAAAAAAAAAACAGTTAAATTTTATTAAAAAATTTAGAGTTTAGAGTCTTATTGACTTTACAAGACAAGTTTGATAACAATATAACAATTAGGATAACTCTTAATAATACTTTTCAAGAAATATGGCCCCAATATTTTAATAAAATATTTCTTCTAACTCAATTTAAATTGTGGAACCATAAATCACTGGAAAATTATGAAGCTGTCACGTGTCCCATAAATTATGTAATGTCCAAATTGTTGTAGCATCTAAAGCTATAGCATCCAAGTCTTCGCCCTTGTGAAGCATCCAAGCTTTCACCCTTGTGATGCGTCCAATCCTTCGCCCTCACGAAGTGTTCAAGCCTTTGCCCTTTTGCATCCAAGACTTCATCCTTATGAAACATCCAAGCATGAACCCTTATGAAACATCCAAGCATTTGCCCTTATGAAGCATCCGAGCCTTCGCCCTTGCGAAGTACCTAAGCCTTCACTTTACGAAGCATCGAAGCCTTTGTCCTCACGAAGCATTGAAGCCTTCACCCTCAAGAAACGTCCAAGCCTTCACCTTGTGAAGGATCCAAGGCTTTTTCCCACGAAGCATGTAACAACCCGTACCTACAGGAAGGGTACAAATGTAATTTTGTGAAGTTTTGTAAAAAGGACGATTTTGCCCTTGTGAATAGTAAACGAAAAGTTGACTTTTTGTACGATTGATTGGATGAGTGTTAGCCCTTGACCGTGACGTAGGTTAGGACGTCACGAGTCCGTAGACAGACGGCAGGTTCGATTCGGACAATTGGAGGAGAAGTTATGATGTACGGAAGGTTGAGGGCGTTACTGTAATTTTGAGCTAAAAGGGAAAATGTTGACTTTTTGGAGGATGTGTGATTTTCACGTAGACCGAGGACCGTTGGATAGGTCTCGACGTCCTGAGTTCAACGACAGGCGGCACGCTGTCATCGGACGTCGGACGGAAAAGATACGGGTCTGGAAAGTCTAAGGGCAAAATGGTAATTTTGTGTAGGAGGGGCATTTTGGTCATTTTCCCTCAGCCCAATCAGATAAGGGCAAGTGGCAGATATTTGGGGCTGGCCTATGGATGTTGGACACGTGGGAGTGGCTGGATGGTTCCAGGCCATTCTCAAGTGTGCACGGCCACACCTTGTACAAAAATCAAACCGTGTTTGGGTTTGAAACGCAGAAAACAGAGAGGAGTTTGGGTGAGGCGGTGATCGATCTGGAGGCTAGGGAGAGTGAGGAGTGACTGGTGAGAGTGACAGAGAGACGTGGGTGAGGTGCTGATCGTGTTTTGGGATTGGAATCGTGCACGGCGGCACGGTGGTGGTGCGGCGAACGTTTGAGGAAAACAGGGGAGACCGTGGACGGTGGAGGCTGTTGTGTCGTGTGGTGAGGCAAACCAGGGCGGTAGGAGCCTCAGGAGGTTGAGGGGAGTCCCACGAGCACGGTGGTGGGTGACGGTTCTCACGGCGGCGCCGGAATCGAAAGGTAAGCCCGTTTACTCTGTTTTTCGTGGATTTTTCAAATGCAAAGTCGTGATGTTGGGCTTAGAGTCGAGGGGTTAGGAGGTCAGGGTGTTGTTCTGTGAGGTCTTAGGCGTCGTCTGTGGTGGTTGCCGTGACGGGAGGTTCACGGTGGCTGGTGGTTCGACGGCGAGTATCCAATACTCTGTTTTGGCCGTGATTTCAAACGTGAAGTCGTGGACTTCGGGGATGAATCGATGGATTCTGTGAGTTGGGCAGGACTAAGTAGGGTCCTAGGGTGGTGCTGGTATCACCACCGTGAAGGGGGAAGCTGTGGACGGCCGGGAAGGAAAACAGAGCCCACGGGCAAGTTTTTTCGAGGTTGAAGACGAAGGGTTCTAGGCCGTGATTCCTGGATTTTAGGATTGGGTTTGATTGCAGGGGACTGGACGAAGCTAGGGGTATTGAAATGGAGAAGAATGGTGGATGAACGGCGGAGAACCGGTCACGCCGGTTCAACACAGTTGAACCGGTTGACTCGAGGTTGAAGGTGGACTGTAGCAGGCGCGTGAGGCCCACGCGCAGCCACTTTGGGCGGCGCGTGGGGGCGCGTGGGGAGGAATCCGGTTAAGCGTCCAACATGAGTTTAGCTCTAAATGTCCTAAGGAATCCAATGGTACAGTTTTCGGAATAATCGGACGGTATTACGGAATGGTTCGGGAATCCGTACGGTTTAGGGTTTATGATTAAAATATTATTAAATTCCCGAAAAATTGGGGAAAATAGGGAAGGTATCCTTGATGTTATTGTGACCCTATTTGGTATCTATTGACAGGACGGGAGACACCAGAGACGGTTGAGGAGCGCACGGAGCGTGAGTGACGTGTCGTAAACTGTGAGTGGACTCTTTCTTATTTCCGAGCATGCCAAACTGTTTTAATTACTGTTTTATGATTCTATGTGTGTGTTTATGCTTGAAATGATGGTTATACGTGATTGAGATGTTTGCACGTTTTTCGAGATATTTTTGGGGTTTTGCGCGTTTTTCGAGAAAAAGCCGATTTTCAGATTTTGATGCTATATTTGAGAAATTCACCCTATAAATGTTTTCTGATGATGGTAAATGGGTTACGAAACATGGTTAGGGATTTCTTACGGTTTTTGGTATGGAATTAGATTTTCCGGATTTGGGTTCGGAATGTCGGTTCTGAATGCCGGAAGGGCTTCGAACCGGGGATTTCGAATTCGGATTCGGCAATGGATTTTGAATTGGTTTTACACTGGATATGGATTGGATTTGCTGGATCTGGATATGGGTTTAAAGACCCGGATTGATATTGATGGGGGACGGGCCCGGATTGAGTTTAAAGACTCGGGAGTTTAAAGACTCGGATACTATGATATTACCCCCATAGGCCTATTGAGTTTAAAGACTCGGGAGTTTAAAGACTCGGATTGATATGTGAGGCCTGGTTGAGTTTAAAGACTCGGATAGGTCCAGCAGGTTTGATCGGGTTATACTCTGGTTTCTTATGATGTTTTATAGTGTATCTGTTTCTTATGGTATTTATAGTGTCTCTGTTTCTTATGATGTTCATATTATGGTTTTTCTAATACTTCATTGGCATGCCTGGTTTTAAACCGGAGGGAACAAATGATTTTCTTTCTTTACGTTGATTTGCTGGTAAACGGTTTTAAAACTTTCATTCTTTTCGGTCCACTCACACCTTTGGTTTTAATTTCCCTCCAGGTCGTGGTGATAGCGCTGGGGTGAACGTTGAGGCAGAGATCGAGGCATAGGGCTTCCGACGTTCTTCCGTTGCGGACTTAGACTTGTAGGACTTTTGGTGCCCATTTTGTAGAACTATGCTCTGACTTACTGTTGTATATATTTACTCCTTCGTCTGATGGTTATGCTTATAGTGGTGTTAAGTTCCTTTTTGGTATTGTAAGTGTGATTGCCAGACGGGAGCAGGGTTCATCCCGAGTATCGAGGTGATATTTGGGACGGGTCCTGACAATTGGTATCAGAGCATAGGTTTGTGTCAATTTGTGTTGGGTCTAGGTTGTTATACTAACTCTATGCCTCTTTCAGCGTACGATTGATCATGCCTCTGAGACGTGAACCCCCTCCACGACCTGAAGATGAAGCGGCGAGAGGGACTGAGAGCGCTTCGATCGAGAGAGCCCAGAGGCTTGGGGCTACTACGTTCAGCGGTGGGGCTGATCCTGAGGAAGCTCACCGATGGATCACCCGACTCGAGCGTATTTTTGGGGTGATGCACTGTCCTCCCGAGGATCGGGTATTGTTGGCCACTTTTCTGTTGGATGGAGCTGCCTACGAGTGGTGGTATACGCTGGAACTGTCCGGCTGGGATGCACATACTGTGACCTGGGAGACTTTCCGGGAGAGGTTTCTAGATAGTACTATCCCCGTTCTTTCAGGGATGCGAAGGAAGCGGAATTCCTTCACTTGAAGCAAGGAAACTTGACAGTTTCTGAGTATGAGCAGAGGTTCCAGATGCTATCTCGTTTTGCTCCGGCATTTGTGGCGACTGAGGCGGAGAAGTGCCGCCGGTTTGAGTTGGGTCTCCGGGGAGAGATCAGGGCCATAGTGACAGCCGGCTCTTTTGCTACTTTCCGAGAGTTGTCTGATGCTACTGTCAGGGTGGAGGCCAGTTTACCTGCTCGACCACAGTATTCGGGCAGTGTTCGACGCCGGGAGCAGTTATTCCCAGGAGCATCGAGTCAGAGGCCCCCGAAACGGGGTAATTTTGGTGGATCACTATCGGCTGGTGGAGCCCGGTATGGCAGACCAGGCAGTTTCCAGGGCTCAGGATTTCGAGGAGCTAGGTCACAGCCGACTCCTCAGGCGAGTGCGACTTCAGTGGCTTCGACAGGGAGGCATACCGGTGGACCCGGTAGAGACACTTGCTTCTACTGTGGGGAGCGAGGACATTTCCGTCGGGAGTGCCCATTGTTAGCTCCGGAGGGTGGAGCAGGTAGAGGTGCAGCAGAACCCGGGCGGAGTACTGCATCAGTATCAGGGGCGGCAGGCCCTAGGGGTGGCGGTGGTGCCACGAGCAGTTCCAGAGGGCGCGGTAGGTCGTCGGGACCTCAGGCGCGAGTTTTTGCTATGACTCAGCAGGAGGCTAGGTCAGCACCGGGAGTGGTGACAGGTACACTCACCATACTTGGTCACACTGTTTTTGCTTTGATAGATCCCGGGGCTACCCATTCATTTGTAGCTCGGAGTTGTAGTCTGGTTAAGGAGAGGGAGGTGTCTACTTTGGATTGTGCGTTAGGAGTGAGTACACCTACTGGGGAGGTGTTGGTAGTGACTCAGGTTTTGAGAGAGTGTCCGGTACTGGTAGGCCAGGTGGAGTTACTGGCAGATTTGTTACTCTTAGATTTACGGGACTTTGATGTGATCTTGGGTATGGACTGGTTGACGAGACATCATGCTTCTATCGAATGTTTCGATAGGAGAGTGACTTTTCGGAGTCCCGGATTATCAGAGACTACATTTCAGGGGGATCAGCGTGCACTTCCTACGGGAGTTATTTCGGCACTCGAGGCTAGTAAACTGTTACGGAAAGGGTGCCAGGGTTACTTAGCTCATGTGGTGGATACGCGTGCTACGCCAGAGAGGGCGGAGGATATACCAGTGGTACGGGAGTTTCCCGATGTTTTTCCCGATGAGTTGCCAGGACTACCCCCACACCGAGATCTTGAGTTTACGATTGAGCTTCTACCAGGTACACAGCCTATTTCTCAGACTCCTTATCGTATGGCACCTGCCGAATTGAGGGAACTTAAGGCCCAGTTGCAAGAATTGGTCGATATAGGATTCATTCGACCGAGTATGTCACCTTGGGGAGCACCTGTTTTGTTTGTCAAGAAAAAGGACGGAGGATTGAGATTGTGTGTGGATTACAGGCAACTGAATAAGGTAACTATTCGGAATAAGTACCCCCTACCCCGGATTGATGATTTGTTTGACCAGCTCAAGGGAGCACAGTATTTCTCGAAGATTGATCTTCGCTCCGGCTATCACCAGTTACGGGTTAAAGAGGAGGATATACCGAAGACAGCTTTCCGGACCAGGTACGGTCACTATGAGTTTGTGGTGATGCCTTTTGGTTTGACTAATGCCCCAGCAGCTTTTATGGATCTTATGAACCGAGTGTTCCGGCCCTACTTGGATCGTTTTGTGATTGTTTTCATTGATGATATTTTGGTGTTTTCGAAGAGTGCGAAGGCGCATGAGAAACATCTGAGGATCGTGCTTAAAACGTTGAGGGAGCATCAGTTGTATGCGAAGCTCAGTAAGTGTCAGTTCTGGTTGACCAGTGTTGGATTTCTTGGCCATGTGATTTCAGCCGAGGGCATTCGTGTGGATCCTCAGAAAGTTGAGGCGGTAGCCAATTGGGAACAGCCTAAGACGGTGACGGAGATTCGGAGTTTTCTGGGTTTGGCAGGGTATTACCGGCGTTTTATTGAGGGCTTTTCTATTCTTGCAGCACCGTTGACGAGGTTGACATGGAAGGGAGTTCGGTTTGAGTGGGATGAGAACTGTGAACAGAGTTTCCAGGAGCTTAAAAGGCGGTTGACATCTGCTCCTGTGTTAGCCCTTCCAGATGATAGTGGGGAGTTCGAGGTGTACAGTGACGCTTCTTTACAAGGTTTGGGTTGTGTCTTGATGCAGCACGGGAAAGTGATTGCTTATGCTTCCCGGCAATTGAAACCCCATGAGGTGAACTACCCTACACATGACTTGGAACTGGCTGCGGTGGTTCATGCATTGAAGATTTGGCGACATTACTTGTACGGTGAGAAGTGTAGGATCTTTACGGACCACAAGAGTTTGAAGTATTTGTTCACTCAAAAGGAATTGAACCTCAGACAGCGCCGTTGGTTGGAGTTACTTAAGGACTACGATTGTACTATTGAGTATCATCCAGGGAAGGCTAATGTGGTAGCCGATGCTCTGAGCAGAAAGTCAGCTGGTTCTTTGTCGCATCTGAGGACAGTACGGTTACCTTTGCTGGTTGAGCTAGGTAAGTTGGGAGTAGAGTTGACTGTGGATGATCAGGGAGCCCTCCTAGCGAGTTTCCATGTGCGACCCGTTTTGATTGATCAGGTGATTGATGCTCAGTTTGAGGACCCTATTCTGGGCATCATTCGGATTGAGGTCGAGGCTGGAGAAAGACAGGATTTTGAGATCCGTGAGGATGGAGCCTTGGTTAAGAATGGACGGTTGTGTGTACCTGAGGATGAAGTTTTGAAGAAGGTGATACTGGATGAGGCTCACTGTTCAGCTTATGCGATGCATCCTGGTGGGACCAAGATGTATCGTACACTTCGAGAGCATTATTGGTGGTCAGGGATGAAACGTGAAATTGCAGAGTATGTCAGTAGATGCTTGATTTGTCAACAGGTAAAAGCCGAGCGGCAGAGACCTTATGGAGCGATGCAACCTTTGCCGATTCCCGAGTGGAAATGGGATCACCTGACTATGGATTTTGTGTTCAAGCTTCCGAGAACACCGAAGGGACACGATGGTGTATGGGTTGTTGTGGATCGACTTACGAAGTCTGCTCATTTCTTGCCAGTACGGGAGAACTTCAGGTTGGAACAGTTTGCACAGTTGTTTATTAATGAGATTATTCGATTGCATGGGACTCCGGAGTCGATAGTATCTGATAGAGATCCGAGATTCACTTCTCGTTTTTGGCAGAGCTTACAGGAAGCTTTTGGGACTAAATTACACTTCAGTACTGCTTTTCATCCTCAGACTGATGGGCAGTCTGAGCGGACTATTCAGATTCTCGAGGATATGATGCGAGCTTGTGTGCTTCAGTTTCAGGGTACTTGGGAATCACATCTGCCTTTGATGGAGTTCGCCTACAATAATAGTTTTCAGGAGAGCATTGGGATGGCTCCTTACGAGGCTTTGTACGGGCGGCAGTGTCGGACTCCACTATGTTGGACTGAGGTTGGTGAGAGGAGGTTGACTACTTCTGAGCTGGTGGAGCTTACTCAGGAAAAAGTGGCATTGATTAGGGATCGATTGAAGGCAGCGCAGGACCGCCAAAAGAGCTACGCTGACCGTAGGATCAGGGATTTGGAGTTTGCTGTTGGAGACTGGGTTTTCCTGAAGCTATCTCCTTGGAAGGGAATTGTACGATTTGGCAGACGAGGGAAGTTGAGTCCTCGTTACATTGGACCGTATGAGATTTTGGAGCGGATTGGTCCTGTAGCTTATCGGTTGGCCTTACCATTAGATTTGGAAAAGGTACATAATGTCTTTCATGTTTCCATGCTTCGGAAATATATTCGAGATGATTCGCATGTTTTGGAAGCACAACCAGTGGAACTGAGGGAAGACTTGAGTTTTGAAGAGCAACCTGTTGCAATCCTAGATCGGAAGGAGAAAGTGTTGCGAAGGAAGACGGTTCCCTTAGTGAAGGTATTGTGGAGGAATCATCAGGTCGAAGAAGCTACTTGGGAACCCGAGGCCTTGATGCGAGAACATCACCCTTATTTATTTCACTGAATTTCGGGGACGAAATTCTTTTTAGGGGGGTAGATTGTAACAACCCGTACCTACAGGAAGGGTACAAATGTAATTTTGTGAAGTTTTGTAAAAAGGACGATTTTGCCCTTGTGAATAGTAAACGAAAAGTTGACTTTTTGTACGATTGATTGGATGAGTGTTAGCCCTTGACCGTGACGTAGGTTAGGACGTCACGAGTCCGTAGACAGACGGCAGGTTCGATTCGGACAATCGGAGGAGAAGTTATGATGTACGGAAGGTTGAGGGCGTTACTGTAATTTTGAGCTAAAAGGGAAAATGTTGACTTTTTGGAGGATGTGTGATTTTCACGTAGACCGAGGACCGTTGGATAGGTCTCGACGTCCTGAGTTCAACGACAGGCGGCACGCTGTCATCGGACGTCGGACGGAAAAGATACGGGTCTGGAAAGTCTAAGGGCAAAATGGTAATTTTGTGTAGGAGGGGCATTTTGGTCATTTTCCCTCAGCCCAATCAGATAAGGGCAAGTGGCAGATATTTGGGGCTGGCCTATGGATGTTGGACACGTGGGAGTGGCTGGATGATTCCAGGCCATTCTCAAGTGTGCACGGCCACACCTTGTACAAAAATCAAACCGTGTTTGGGTTTGAAACGCAGAAAACAGAGAGGAGTTTGGGTGAGGCGGTGATCGATCTGGAGGCTAGGGAGAGTGAGGAGTGACTGGTGAGAGTGACAGAGAGACGTGGGTGAGGTGCTGATCGTGTTTTGGGATTGGAATCGTGCACGGCGGCACGGTGGTGGTGCGGCGAACGTTTGAGGAAAACAGGGGAGACCGTGGACGGTGGAGGCTGTTGTGTCGTGTGGTGAGGCAAACCAGGGCGGTAGGAGCCTCAGGAGGTTGAGGGGAGTCCCACGAGCACGGTGGTGGGTGACGGTTCTCACGGCGGCGCCGGAATCGAAAGGTAAGCCCGTTTACTCTGTTTTTCATGGATTTTTCAAATGCAAAGTCGTGATGTTGGGCTTAGAGTCGAGGGGTTAGGAGGTCAGGGTGTTGTTCTGTGAGGTCTTAGGAGTCGTCTGTGGTGGTTGCCGTGCCGGGAGGTTCACGGTGGCTGGTGGTTCGACGGCGAGTATCCAATACTCTGTTTTGGCCGTGATTTCAAACGTGAAGTCGTGGACTTCGGGGATGAATCGATGGATTCTGTGAGTTGGGCAGGACTAAGTAGGGTCCTAGGGTGGTGCTGGTATCACCACCGTGAAGGGGGAAGCTGTGGACGGCCGGGAAGGAAAACAGAGCCCACGGGCAAGTTTTTTCGAGGTTGAAGACGAAGGGTTCTAGGCCGTGATTCCTGGATTTTAGGATTGGGTTTGATTGCAGGGGACTGGACGAAGCTAGGGGTATTGAAATGGAGAAGAATGGTGGATGAACGGCGGAGAACCGGTCACGCCTGTTCAACACAGTTGAACCGGTTGACTCGAGGTTGAAGGTGGACTGTAGCAGGCGCGTGAGGCCCACGCGCAGCCACTTTGGGCGGCGCGTGGGGGCGCGTGGGGAGGAATCCGGTTAAGCGTCCAACATGAGTTTAGCTCTAAATGTCCTAAGGAATCCAATGGTACAGTTTTCGGAATAATCGGACGGTATTACGGAATGGTTCGGGAATCCGTACGGTTTAGGGTTTATGATTAAAATATTATTAAATTCCCAAAAAATTGGGGAAAATAGGGAAGGTATCCTTGATGTTATTGTGACCCTATTTGGTATCTATTGACAGGACGGGAGACACCAGAGACGGTTGAGGAGCGCACGGAGCGCGAGTGACATGTCGTAAACTGTGAGTGGACTCTTTCTTATTTCCGAGCATGCCAAACTGTTTTAATTACTGTTTTACGATTCTATGTGTGTGTTTATGCTTGAAATGATGGTTATACGTGATTGAGATGTTTGCACGTTTTTCGAGATATTTTTGGGGTTTTGCGCGTTTTTCGAGAAAAAGCCGATTTTCAGATTTTGATGCTATATTTGAGAAATTCACCCTATAAATGTTTTCTGATGATGGTAAATGGGTTACGAAACATGGTTAGGGATTTCTTACGGTTTTTGGTATGGAATTAGATTTTCCGGATTTGGGTTCGGAATGTCGGTTCTGAATGCCGGAAGGGCTTCGAACCGGGGATTTCGAATTCGGATTCGGCAATGGATTTTGAATTGGTTTTACACTGGATATGGATTGGATTTGCTGGATCTGGATATGGGTTTAAAGACCCGGATTGATATTGATGGGGGACGGGCCCGGATTGAGTTTAAAGACTCGGGAGTTTAAAGACTCGGATACTATGATATTACCCCCATAGGCCTATTGAGTTTAAAGACTCGGGAGTTTAAAGACTCGGATTGATATGTGAGGCCTGGTTGAGTTTAAAGACTCGGATAGGTCCAGCAGGTTTGATCGGGTTATACTCTGGTTTCTTATGATGTTTTATAGTGTATCTGTTTCTTATGGTATTTATAGTGTCTCTGTTTCTTATGATGTTCATATTATGGTTTTTCTAATACTTCATTGGCATGCCTGGTTTTAAACCGGATGGAACAAATGATTTTCTTTCTTTACGTTGATTTGCTGGTAAACGGTTTTAAAACTTTCATTCTTTTCGGTCCACTCACACCTTTGGTTTTAATTTCCCTCCAGGTCGTGGTGATAGCGCTGGGGTGAACGTTGAGGCAGAGATCGAGGCATAGGGCTTCCGACGTTCTTCCGTTGCGGACTTAGACTTGTAGGACTTTTGGTGCCCATTTTGTAGAACTATGCTCTGACTTACTGTTGTATATATTTACTCCTTCGTCTGATGGTTATGCTTATAGTGGTGTTAAGTTCCTTTTTGGTATTGTAAGTGTGATTGTCAGACGGGAGCAGGGTTCATCCCGAGTATCGAGGTGATATTTGGGACGGGTCCTGACAAAGCATCCAAGCCTTCCTCCATGAAGCAACAAAGTCTTCCTCCAAGAAGCACCTAAGCCTTCCTCCTGGAATCACTCCAAGCCTTCTCTTGAGAAGCACTTCAAGTGTTCTTCTTGGAAGCACTTCAATCCTTCTTCAGAGAAGCTATTCAAGCCTTCCTCTAGGGAGCAATTGTAAGACCCGTGTTCTGGAGGGAACGGTGAACAATCCACATTCCTGTGAGGGGAAATGGTCTGGGAGAGGATGGTGGTGTGTCTTAAAGGTGTAAGCACACACCTATCTAGCACTAGGCCTTTTGGGAGCTCAAGTGGCTTTGGGGGGGAATTGGAACCCCAAAGTTAAGCGAGTTGAGGCTGGTGCAATTCCATGATGGGTGACCCCCTGGGAAGTTGCACCATGAGCTCCCGAAAACAAAATCGTGAGGGTGAGGCCCAAAGCGGACAATATGGTGCTAGATGAGTCGGGCCCTGACCGAGGAGGGTTGGGTCCTGACAGCAATCCAAGCCTTCCTCCTTAAAGCACTCCAAGCCTTCTTCCAAGAAACACTTCAAGCCTTTCTACTGGAAGCACTCCAATCATTCTTCCGAGAATCACTTCAAGCCTTCCTCCTAGAAGCACTTCAAGTCTTCTTCCGAGAAGAAATTCAAGCCTTCCTCTAGGGAGCAATCCAAGTCTTCCTTTTTAAAGCACTCCAAGCCTTCCTCCTAGAAGCTCTCAAAGCCTTCATCCGGAAAGTACTTCAAGCCTTCCTTCTAGAAGCACTTCAAGCTTCCTCTATGAAATACTTTTAGTGGATGTTCATGGCACTATAACCCAGAAGTCCCTTTCTTCAATAAGAAACATGGGAAAACCTGAATTTGGCATCAATTTAAAATTTTCAAGTTCTTCTCTCATAAGCAATGGGGGCAACATCTTTAGCTCCACTAACTTTGGCATCACTAAACTTTACAAAGGAAGTCTCAACATCATCCTGAATAGCAGCTGTATCTTTAGCACTCTATGTCAACATGCCACACATCTTGAGATCAAGGACTAGTTCCCTTATTTCCCACAGCGGACAAGGCGTGGACATTTTCATTGGGTGTGGTAGCTTCACATATAGAACGTCAAAATTTTCTTCATTCAAATGTCAAGGATAATAAAGTACAACGTCACAAGTTTTGCATGGGATATATCCAATCCTTGATTATCGAGTCCTACCTTGGATCCACCTTGCTTCAAGTTTAACGGGGCATTCAAGTGGAACCTCGTAGGAGGAAGTTTCCCCCAAGCTAGAAGAAATCTAACCACGAGTTATCACAAGTGAAACCTCGCACAATGGCAAGTCTGATGCATGTCTGAAGCACAAGAGGCATACTGACTTCACATGTTACAAGGTTGAGGTCAAACAAAAACCACTCTTCTAACAAGCACATGAATGGAAAAGCGAGACAGTCATTAACAACTTCTTAGTTATTCTGACAAGGATAGGAATAGACAAGACAAACAGTCTTTGCCTACTTCCCAGTTCTTCATAGAAACACCTTCTTTGCATGACCCATTTCCAACTCACCCACCTTGCTCTCCAACATGAGAATACTCCAAGCAAGCCAAGTCGCATGTACATGGGACGGAATAGAATCGCCGAGCCAGGTCGAAAGTCATTAACTGCCAAACTGCAAGACTAACAAGCATACAATGAATGGCGGTTATAGCTCATCTACGCTGAAAGCCTTCATAAGAACATTCCTCGCATCCAGTAGCTGCCAAACCACAAGACTGACAAGCAGATAGTAGATAACAACTATAATCCACATACATCGATAACCTTCATGGAATGAGAATGCAAACCACGATGAGATTAGCTACCTCATAATACTAATGTACATCGCAGAATGTTCTCTACACCAACCAACCATTGCGCTTAATAAGGAAGCATAGGTGCCAACCTCTGTGCTAGGTGTAACAACCTAGACCTTTGTGGAAAGCAAATTTGGGAAAAAGTACGTAAAAAGACGATTTTGCCCTTGGAAAATTCAAAATGTTGACTTTTCAAATGGGACATCGTTTGGGCATTCCGAGAAAACCATTACGAATGTCTTGGGATCTTGAGTTCAGAGAGGGGCGACACACCAAAATTGGAGATAGTGTGAGATCGATACTGGTAAAAAAACCTTGGGGGTATTTTGGTAATTTATGCTTGAGGGGCATTATGGTCATTTTGTATTAAGAGATTATTAAATGGTGAAAAGTGTCCAACTCTATAAACATATGATATTTTTCTTCTCTCACCGACTTACCACACCACCATATATGATTGTGGTGTGGCTGAGTTTGTGGGTGTTCGGTGAGGAGGAACTGAAACACCATTAACAACACCGCCCCCCCCCCCCCCCCCCCCCCCCCCACACACACACACACACCTTGAAAGAAAGACGAGAAGAAGAAAAGGAAGATTAAAGGGAGAGAATGAACTGAAAACAGTGAGGAGAGAGGGAGAAAACCATGAACAAAACTGTGAACCCGTGAGTTGAGAATCGGGTTTGTAGCTCAAGGACAAGAACATCGAAACTAGGTGTCCTTGTGTGCTTCTAGAGTGCTTGGGATCGTGTTATGCTCGAAAGGCTGAAGTTCGGCACACAGGAAGGTCGTGGAGAAGAACTAGAAACCAGGGCCGAAGATCATAGTTTCAGACTAGGTCTTCGAGGTGAGTTTTCCCTTGTTTTTTTTTATCATAGATCTTCTTTATATTAAATTTATATTAAATTAGGCATTTGAACGATGAAAAATGGTGAAGAAAAACGGATTTTCCAGGAAGGTTGGACTTGCCGAGTCGGGCGACTCGGTTTGTGAAGAATCGAATCGAGTGACCTAGATTGCAGAGAACCGAGTCAGTTGAAGCTTGAAGAAGATGAATAGTACCCAACGCATGAAACCCACACACAGGGACAGTATAGGGCACGTGTGGGCGCGTATGGGGACATTTTGAAATGTTGTCAACATGAAGTTATAGTATGTGATCATACGAGTCTAACGGTATAATTTTCAAGACGATCAGACATTGTCTCAAGGTAATGTTGTTGTCCGAAAATTTAGGTATTATTTTAATTCGTTTAAAAATCCCAAAAATTTGTGGGATTAAAGTGTGGGTCAATTGGGATGGTTAATGACGCGTAGAAGTGAATTTTGACAGGAGATGACATTCTCGGATTTTATGGAAAAACGTGCATTACGGCTCAGTTACGCTTACAGTACGTGTGAGTGGACTTTCATTTTCCCTAAATTATACACATGCATTTTTAGTTTTACATGATTTATTATATGAATTTCTTGATGGTTATTTAAACGTAAATTTCTATGGATTTTTTTTTTATGATTTTAAGGTAATTGCAACCTTACACATTTTACAAGGAAATTGTCGTATTGTGTTCTGGTTTATGACTTAGTTGTGGAAAATGGTTTTATACTCGATTTGACTTGTCTATATTACTTGGGTGGTGTTTGATAGATTGGGTTTTTATATAATTTTTTGGAATATTTTAATGGCTCGTTTTACGAGGCTTTTGGCATACTTGTGATTTGGATTTAAACCCGGGCTATGAGGTTTGATTTTGAGTTCTCAACTTGGTTTTGGATATGGAAATGATATTTGATATAGTATGTAACTACTGAGTATATGTGTGATAGGGCTTGTTGGTTAGTAGTCTCAAACGTCGAGTCAGCGACTTCCGATCCTGAGACTAATATGATGTATGGTTATGGATTATGGATAAATGATATAGATATGTGATTGTTGAACATGTTTGGTGAATGGATATGGATATGAGATATTTGTGCGAGGTGTTATGTGATGGGACAATCCTCCTTGAGTTGTGGTTTGATAGTGTCTCAGATGTCCAGCGCGGAGCTCTATTTCCCTGAGATGGACTAGTACCCAGACGTCCAAAACCGAATTTTGTTTCTCTGGGATAGGTCCACACCCAGACGTCCAGAGTCAGACTCTGTTTCCTTGGGAGATACTCAGATGTCCAAAGAGGGGCTCTGTTTTCCGGTCACTCGGATGTCTAGAGTGGGCTTCTGTTTTCTCGAGTGATATTAGCCTACCAGTAGTGGACATTTGATATGTTGATTCAATTTGCAGATATCGAGGATGGGTTAGTTGATGTGATGGGTTGGCTTGGTATGATCAGATGGTACAATGTGGTTGGTTCAGTGTGACTGATATGGTTGTCTTGTCATGTTTTCTTTTGTGTTGGTATATTGACATGGCCGGTTCCTTATGTTTGTTTAGTCCGTGCTTTTGCTTGGTCATATTTGCAGTGATACCTTGAGATGAGTTTATATTGGATAGGTTTTTCTGACATTACTAATTTTTTTATTATTGCACATATATCGAGATTATCATTTTATTAGTAAACTTGTTGTATGCATAGTTTTATAAAAACAGAGAGAAATTAATATGTTTTTTAATTATGTTTTTGAAATATTTATTTTCGTTCACTCACACAATTTTCTTAGTTTTGAAACCCTCCAAGGCCGTTGCACAATAATCGAGGCTACTTACTGAGCGGATGCATGAATTCACAATTAAGTAGGCATCCTTTGTCTGACAAGGTATCAAGGGTACGCTTGGGTTTTTGAGTCACCAGTCAGATAGGAGTAGGACCCGAGGCGTAGTTTTTGAGATGTTTCAGGAATGGGTCCTGTCAACAGGAGAGTGCAAACCATGTTGACATTAGCTACCTCACAATACTAATGTCATTCACATAATACTCTCCAAACCAACCAACAGTTACACTTGACAAGGAAACACAAGCGCCAACCTCCGTGGCAAGAGAATGCAAACCCTACTGACATTAGCTTTCTCGCAACACTAATGTCAACCACAGAATGTTCTCCGTACCAATTAACTGTCGCGCTTGACAAGGAAACACAAGCGCTAGCCTCCGTGACAGGATAGTGCAAACCACGTTGACATCAACTCCCTCGCAATACTGATATCAATCACAGAATGTTCTCGGCACCAACTAACCACCACGCTTAATAAGGAAACACAGATGCCAACCTCAGTATCTACCAACTGGAAACTTTGGTAAAGTGAGTTCTTCAAGACTTCACTGAAACTATACATTCCCGTATCTTGAAATGACCTTCTCCGAAATAGAGCGCAGCGCCTCTTGAGTCACTGCAATCGAACTCTTACAACCCCTGAAATTGTAGAAAAATTAAAACTGAAAAAATTAAATTAGTTTTGAAAAAAAATTAAACAAATACATTACATATGTATATATTATATGTGTATAAAGAGGCAGCAAAGTCTCTACAAAAACATGAAAAATGGAAGCGTTACTTCCAAGTTGGATATGGGCCCACAACTTTTCCCAAGTCAGGCCTCGCCATTTTCCTACCAAGCTGGTCCCTACCTGCAATACATGTCCCACTCCACCAGCAACATTTCAAATTCAAAGTTTTGTCTGGTTCACAGTCAGCATGAACTAGATGGGCAGTTGAGATGGCACCCAAATTGTGATTGTTCATGTAATCGATAAAAAAAAAAACTTTTGAATCTCCTGCATATTCAATAATCCAATAGAAACTATATTCAGAAGATGATATACATTGAAGTTCATATTCAACGCCTCATGGCGGCAATATACTCAATTTAAAACATTACCTCTAAATTCACACTGTGATCCATTTTATGAGGCTGTACCGGATCTATCCGCATCATCTTTCATACTTTGCATCTGTGTCAACCACCAAACTAGACCTCATCCCTTCATCTGCAAGGGCTCATAATTTTTCATCCTTTTCGTCCTTGTCAATGCACCAACAAACCTTCACAACAACAATCAGAGAAGATAATAAAATTGCTCTCTCTAACCTTTCCTGCAACAGCAAAACGAAGGAAGGATAAAAGAGAGAAAATTTCTCCATCTCTTAGTTGCAGCAGCGGCAAAAAGAAAACAATGAAATGAGGAGATGTTTTCTTCTTCAGTAGTTATTCCTTTTAAATAATTGAGCTTTACCCAAAATACTAATGGGAAAATTAATTATTATTAAATTCACTATTACAGTTTTTATTTCTCACAAATGGCAAAATAAAGAAAGACAAGAAGAGTTTTTTGTTTCTTGGAAATGCAAGTCACAAACTTCCATTAATGATGGTGTAACGACCCATCCCGAATTCCAGGATTAGATTAGTGACTAATCATGATTAGTGAGGTTAATCCGTGATTAGTTAGGCGAAATCGGACGAACGATGCAAAATGACCGTTTTGCCCCTAGGCATGGGCAAAACGTTGACTTTTCATTCTGACGGTCAAATGGACTTTGACCAATGACTGTGACGCAGTTCGGGACATCACGAGTTCATAGACATGTGGCACGTTCGATTCCGACATCCGAGGAAAAAGTTATGACGTTTGGAAGTTCAAGGGCATTTGGTAATTGGTTAAAAGAGGCAAATAGTTGAATTTTGACCTGAGAGGTCCGATGGCCGAGGGCCGAGGGCCATTACGTAGATCGGGACGATACAAATCCGTAGACAGGCGGCACGTCGAATTTGGACGTTCGACGGCGAAGTTACGATTCAAGGAAGCTTCGGGGCACTATTGCACGTTTTACGAAACGACTTATCTTTTGTCCTTAAGTGGGCCAGATATTTTAGAAGGGCCCAATGGATGAGTGACAAGTGTCACTCATCCATTTCTCATTATGATCCCATACATGCATACCATCCCTTAATCGTGCAAACCATCCCACAAAAAACTCAAACCCGATCTCACACCATTCTTCATCTCTGTACAACCCAAACCATTCCCTTCCACTTGATCCAACCTGAGATGGAGGCAGAGTGTGACTGGGGATTGGTGGAGGCTGCAGGAGGCTGGAACCGTCGGGGACGGCGGCTTGGAGGAGACAAACCCGAGCGGGTAAGTTTTCCATTCAAAATTCTATCTCTGGTTTTAGGCATTAGGGGTGATTTCTGGGGATTGGATGGTGTTTGTTAGGTCCATAGGAGTGTATAGGAGGACCTTGGACGGCAGTGAAGGACTGAGACGCCGTGGGGACTGATCGGGAAAAACAAGACCGTGGGAAAAGCATCGAACCCACGAGTTTTAGGGATTATTTCTCATTTTGTTTATATGGTTGGACTCCTAGAAGGAAGATTAGGATTGATTAGGGATTAAATCGGACCAAAATGGGAGAGGAAAACCAGTGGACCGGTCACGTTGGTCCGATTCGATTCAAACCAGGTGGATCGGCCGGTTCACCTGTGGAAGGAGAAAACTGTAGCACCGCGCGTGAGACCCACGCGCAGTGGCTTATCGGGGCGCATGAGGGCATGTGGTCCATATTTGAGGATGCTTTCAACATGTGAAATCTTCTATTCGATGTAACGAACATTTTGGGACTGGTTTCGTGTCGATCGGACACCGTCTTGATAATGTTCGGGAC
Organism: Prinsepia uniflora; assembly: GCA_032719365.1. Taxonomy (NCBI): domain Eukaryota; kingdom Viridiplantae; phylum Streptophyta; class Magnoliopsida; order Rosales; family Rosaceae; genus Prinsepia; species Prinsepia uniflora. The sequence continues at coordinate 28,019,809 of CM064871.1, read as the reverse complement.
ATCGGAAGGTTTAGGATCGGGATTAAAAATAGTTAAAAATTCCGAAAACTTACGGGGCTTTAGTGGGAGGTTAATTAAGTAGTTAGTAACCTTCTATTACAATTTGGACAAGTTTGGGAGTCCCGGTGACGGCGATTGGCTAGGGAGAGTCGTATAGCACGCATATCGAGGCGGTAGCTCGAACGGTCTGTGAGTAGACCTTGTTTTCTAAATTGGTGCATGCATAAATGTTTATTATATTTTTTAGTACTTGTTTGGTGATGCCATGAGTGCATTTGAGTGTGGTTACGTATTGGTACGTATTTTGAGGTTTCGGCCTTATACGGTGCCAATACGGGTTTGTAATTCCTTGATGGTTTAAATGAAATGGATTTGGATTTCCAAAAGGATAAACTCGGGTATGAGACCCATTTAGTTTTGTCTCGGGCCTATGACTCTAGTTACGACCTACGGGTCTAAATCGTGGTCGCGGCGAGTGCTATGTACACGGCGACCAACGATACGATGCTCGCCTCCGGACTGGGATATGTTCCTTCCGGAGAGGTCACAACGCATGATTCATTGTTGGGCAGCCGAGGAAGGCTCGACTTCGGAGTGCTAACGGTTCAGGATATCGATCGGTGATGAGTGCACCATGATCTTGTGGTGGTCGCGTCAGTTGATTCGTTCACGGCAACATACCAGGATTGAGGGCGGTCCTGGATGGATGGTTGCACGCATCACTACGATCGGAGTCGTGACTGACCCTGAGATATCGGGAACAATGCCTAGTGAGTCATGTGTTCGAGCACGAGACCCAGTTTACTTTATATTTATGATTTCGGATCGGGGAGCCTAATGGATTTCTAGGTTTATGCCGGTTCCCATAGGTCTTTATGATTCATGACGGTTTAAGGAAATCGGGCATGAATCCTTTGAAAGGTTTTAAGGATGATTTCGTTATATATATGTATGTAAATTCATATACCTTCCTTTACTTGTACTATCTCCTACGGGGAGGGTCGTTGGCTTGGGTGGACCCCGGATTAGTCACGGAGCACTGACTGAGTGGGAGTCGCCCCCGTTGGGTGCCTTACTTTCAGGAAGGCTTGTAACATAACCTCAGGACGGGTCATTGACCTTGAACCCTGAAAGACTTGGGTTTGAGACCCCATGTAGCACGCGCGTAGCTTTGGAAACCGTGATAGGATTGGTTGTGTGATTATATGTATATATGATATATGATATGTGATATACGATCTATGATGTGTGATGTATACAAGATTTGGACTGAGTCCCGTATGGATTTGGGTAGTGGCCCGTATGGTTGGTATCTTTATGGATTTAGGCAGTGGCCCGTGTATTCGGTTTCATTTACGATTTTGGGCTAAGGCCCTAATGAACGGTTTGATAAATGGTTTTCGAATGCATGCATGCTTTTTATTGAAAGGTACAAATGTCTTCGTTAAAATGTTTTTACAAACTCTTTGTTTTGTCCACTCACAGTTTTTAATGTTTTGACTGCCCTTCAGGTTGACAGCGGATGTGGACTGTAGCAGAGACCGAGATATCACATACCTCCTCCGGATCCTAGCATACTCTGATAGCCCGAGAGGGCAAAGGTTGGAAATTTCCCTTGTCTGACACTTCGTGTCAGACAGGAGCAGGGTCGTCCCGCGTTAATCCCGGGGGGATTGGGACGGGTCCTGTCAGATGGAATAAAGTTCAAAATAGAAAACCTTCAGCCATCAATAAGGAAATTAAACCTCATCATTGAGGGAATTAATTTCGAATGAACCACCCATCAAGTCCAACCAAGGAAGCACAACCCAATTATATGTTCGGCTCCGAGCTCAGTACATATATACGTCAACTTGACGTAATATTTCGAGCCCAATGTAATTTTTATGACAAAAGAACAATACAAGCAAAACGGAATATGATTTAGTGGGACTATCAAAAACTTACATCCCTTAGAATTCCCAGAATTTCTAAACAATATGGGGTATTTGTGTAACCATAAATCACTGGAAAATTATAGAGCTGCCACATGGTCCATGAATTATTGCCCCTGGTAATAACATTTATGGCTCACCGACACCCATACATTAAATAATACATTTACCAACTAAATATATTATTTAATCGGATTAAAACCTCAATGATATTAATATCTTCCCCGATAATTAATTTTCATTATTCTTAATAATGAAAAAATATTATTAATATTAAATTATCATAATTGTCATCATTATTCTTAATAATGAACCATTATTATAATTATTAAATAATTTATTTTAATAAAATATATTATTAATTACAAAATCAATCGACCAATCAGAATGCTCTGAGGCTCAAAAGATTTCTCTATAAATACTGAAGCTTATTTCACTTTCAAGGTAAGTCGTTTTTCGCTTCTAAATATTTCTGATTCCTCTTTCAAAGCTTAATTAAACATAGGAGTGTACTTAAATATTTAACTTCAATTATCTCTTGTTTGCTATTTGTAAGGATTGTGAAGATTTTTTCAAATAAATACGATTTCAACTTCAACATAAATATTCTCCATAAAATTTAAACATTCCTTAATTTTTTTTATATAAAAATAAGCCAAATTTAAAATATTTTGCCCTTTTTAGTTTATGGGCCCAGAGCGGTTGCTCTTGGAGTCCTAAGCCACCGTCGGCCTTGCCTATAAATAAAAATCAAACTCAACTTTTTCGACGCACTATAAATAATCTAATAAGTATCGTATAATAATCTCTCTACTCAAGCATTATTTAACCCTAATTTACTTATAATGAATGCCCTAAATTTGGTTGAACATGTAGTACGCTTCCCCTGTGGTTGTAGGTAGCTAGATCATTAGTTCATACCCTAACACAGCCTAGCTAGCTATAGGGTGTGGAATGTTTTGAATTGTGCTGCACATATAAGGTTTTGGTGTATTTTGTTCACACTTAAAAAGCTTGATGTACATTTAAACCCAATTAGGTAGATGTGCCATGTACCTAACAAGATTGGGCACAGCACGCTTTTGAGTTTTGACACAAAAGTGTACAATTCCACCGATTATTGCTTGCATTTTACCCTTCTTTTTGGCTCGTCTAACCCTGATTATTATGTGTTTTTATTGATAAAAAAAAAACCTGATTATTATGTGTTTTTATTTCTTATTATTTATGTTTTACCCTTCTTCTTGATAAAAAAAAAAAACCCTGATTATTATGTGTTTTTATTTCTTATTATTTATGTTATACCCTGTCAAAGTTGAAGTCAGGTTCCAAACTCAAATTAATGTCTATGGGCAGAAATCGCTTTAGAGTTGCGAACCATATGTTGGACTATCAATTTCATATTTTTGAAACTATTCTTTTTTGTGCTTCCGGCCCGGATTATTATGTGTATTTATTTGTTTTTTATTTATGTCATACTTTGTTAAAATTGAAGTCAAGGTTCCAAAGTCGAATTAATCTTTGTGGGCACAAAATCATTTTATAGTTGGAAACTATATGCATTGACTATCGATTTATAACTTTAGGATGCAGTTGAGTCACTCTCGTTCCTGGGCGGGGTTTGGTTCTTTCGAGAGTTAAATTTGAGATCTCTTATCATACAATGAGTAAGAACATCTAAACTACTTGTGTTGACATACCATCAAAATCAAACCACAACAGCAAGACCCATAAGCCGATATAGAAAACGAAGGCAGACAAAAATCGCACAAACAACTAAAAACTTCACACCAAATATTATGAAAAATTACAAACCAAGCTCACAAAACCTAAAACAACCAAAAACCTAACAGAACATACTACCTCTACCAAAGAATCAGGCACTGCTGTCAAACCATCACATCTGATCTTGAAGAACATGTAGAGTAGAGGTGAGTCTGAGAAGGGTTTAATCTCCAATGATCAAGTGACACATAACTGCAAATAAATTACCAAAAGTTCAAAATTAACTATTATGAACAAAATCATTGGGAAATAATCTGGCAAACTCCTTCAACAATAAGGTAGAATAAGATTAAAATTTTAAAAGAAGATTTTGGGCAAACAAATGGATTGAAAAAAAGAAAAATAATAGTGATGGGAAAGACTCACACCAGTCACCACAAGATACTCTTAATACTATTCCAAAAGAAAAAAGAAAATAGTAGAGGTCTTCTTCCCTCCTCTCGCGTGGTGTGTTTTTTCTTTGAGACGGAAAGAAAAAACAAGCTAGGATTTTTGTCTCTTCAAATTTAATATGCAAGCTAGGGTTTTGGGACCACTTTGTGTTTAATATGCAAGCTATACCATTTAAATTTTGTCAACAATTTCAAAAATTAAATTAAAATCTTAAATGCATTTTCATTTTATACATTCTGCACTTTTCTGCATTCTCCTTTCTCCTATAGATCTCCGTAAATACTGGTGATAGGTCGCTGAATGATTCCTTAACTTCTTTTCTAAAATTTATGAACTTTGCTTCTTTATCCAAAATGTCTAACCCCAATTTATCCAACTAAGAAAAACTTCATATATCCTTTAGGTTCAAAAACCCATTCCTATTTTGAAATATAAAATCCATCGTTTTATGAATCATAATTAGTTCACAAACTAATTCAAGATTTGTGCACTCTGCATATTTTTGTAAATTTCTAAATTTTTTGGTGCATAATGGATACATGGACATGCAAATGGTATGTTCAGTTTTACATATCTGGTTAGTATGTAACTTAGTGATATGTTTTCAGCATAACAAATAAGGAATATTAAGTTCGGAATATATTTCAACAACATGTATTCACGGAAGTGATATGTTTTCAGCATAACAAATAAGGAATATTAAGTTCGGAATATATTTCAAGAGCATGTATTCACGGAAATGCGCTTAGAATATTTTAAGTCTGAATTTTCATATACATTTCCAACTAAATATGAATTTTTTGGGTATGTCAAAATTGTAAATTTTGAATTTAAATTTCGAATGTGTAAAATTTTCAACTCAAAATGAGAAAAAACTACAAAGTCTTCACAACTAAATGTGCGCGTTAGCCATTCCAGTCATCACCACACCCAACTGCAAAGTCTTCACAAGATTTTTGTGATTTAATTTGAGTATCGCCCCCTCCCCGAAGAAAAAGGTTCCACATTCCCATTTCTGTTTTGTTTTTACCACAGAACCATCAAATATCAGATTTATATCTATTATATTTTTTGATAAGCAATTTATATATATTATATTGAAACATACCAAAAATTAAGAAATTAAGAAATTTGGGTGGTTGTTACATGTCTTGTAAGTGGTTGGTTTAAAGCTTAAAGTATAAACTTTTAACTGCTCGTGATGAGATTGAAAGAAAGAGGGGTTTTTGTCAGGTTTTGTGTTTTAGGGGTTGGATATTGAAATCTTTGAGTAGTGTTGTAGTTGGCAATTAACTTTGTCCTCCTCCTGATGGACTCTCCAAGGCCCTCTGCTTTGCTCTCTTTCCCTCCACAATAAACAATTATTCTATTTCTTGCCCTCATTTTATTACTAATACTCCTACCCTATTAGCCTATTAGTATTCTCTCTCTCTCTCTCTCTCTCTCTCTCTCTCTCTCTCTCACACACACACACACTGTATATGAGATAATAGAAACAAGAAGCAGCCTATGGTGAGATATTCCTCAAATAATATAGAGAAATAGCTAAAAACTGATACAAGGAATGAATGGTGTTACAGCCTCTGAGGAAGGTTACTCTGAGTTTGTTGAAGTTGATCCTACTGGAAGATATGGAAGAGTAAGCTCTCTTGACCTCTCCTTGATTTGCATGCCCTCTTAGCCATTTTGGTTTCAATTACAATTTTGGTCCTGTTTTTTACCCCAAGTTTGCTGCTTTTTTGCAGTACAATGAAATTCTTGGCAAGGGAGCTTCGAAAACAGTGTATGATTTCAATACCCTTTTCAAATTAATGCACAAGTTTGAATTTTATATCGTTTAATAAAAACCCTATTCAAATTCATTCTCAAGTTTGCACTTTTGTATGGTTCAATAGAAACCCTTTTCAAATTTATGCTCAAGTTTGAATTTTTGTATGGTTTAGTTCAATACCCTTTTCAGGTTAATATCCAAAGTATGAATTTTTATCAGGATGGCTGGGTTTGATTATGCAGAAAGTTTATATTTGTGTTCATTGTATGTATTGGTTATTGCAGCTATAGAGCCTTTGATGAGTATGAAGGAATTGAAGTGGCATGGAACCAAGTGAAGCTATATGATTTTTTGAGAAACCCTGAAGATCTCGAAAGGCTCTACCGCGAAATTCATCTCCTAAAGACATTAAAGCACTGTAATATCATGAAATTTTACTCTTCTTGGGTGGATACTGCTAACAGAAACATTAATTTTGTCACTGAGATGTTTACATCTGGCACTCTCAGACAGTACGTTTCATTTTGCCTAGTTTTTTTTTTTTTTTTTTCCCTCGGTCTTGAGTTGAGCCTATAAGATTGGTTGATTATCCAATGTGGGTTTTTTTGTGTTGGACTTTATGTAGGTATAGGCTGAAACACAAGAGAGTTAAGATCAGGGCAGTGAAGCACTGGTGTAGGCAGATTTTGAAAGGGCTTCTCTATCTCCACAGCCATGACCCTCCTGTGATCCACAGAGATCTCAAGTGTGACAACATTTTCATCAATGGCAACCAAGGTGAGGTCAAGATTGGTGATCTTGGCCTTGCTGCTGTCCTCCGTAAATCGCACGCTGATCGCTGTGTTGGTGAGTGTTTCAAGTCTCCCAAATGTCTTGTAATCAACCTATGCCATGGTTTATAACAAACTTGTAATTGGATATTTATTTTTTGACGTCAAACTTTGTAATATGGATTCTTTGCACCTTGCTCAGGAACACCGGAGTTCATGGCCCCGGAGGTTTATGAGGAAGAATACAATGAGTTAGTTGACATTTATGCCTTTGGGATGTGCATCTTGGAGATGGTTACGTTCGAATATCCATACAGTGAATGCACTCATCCTGCCCAAATCTACAAGAAAGTTGTCTCTGTAAGAATTCAAACATCTTAAATTGTACTTTTCCAAATTGGTTTTTGCTTTTGCATCTACCAAGTGTTTATGAGTTTTTTTCATATAGGGGAAAAAACCAGAGGCTCTATACAAAGTAAATGATCCTGAGCTGAGGTGTTTTGTTGAGAAATGCTTGGTGACTGTCTCGCGTAGGCTTTCTGCTAGGGAGCTTTTGAGAGACCCTTTTCTTCAGGTTGATGATTATGGATATGATTTAAGGCCAATAGAGTATCAAAGAGATATGTACGAAATAGGGCCTCTCTTAAGGCAACCTTACTCTTCACTTCATCACAGTAATAGCTCCTTAAGCAATGGGTATGGAAATTGTCTTGGTTATGAAACTGAAAATGATTTGGATTACAATCCGGTTGATTACAGATTGAGTGAAATTAATCTCTTCGCCTGTCAAGAAGATGAGCAGTTGGGAGATGTTGACCTCACAATCAAAGGGAGGCGAAGAGAAGATGATGGAATCTTTTTAAGGCTCAGAATTGCTGATAAAGAAGGTAATCTGTTTCTTTCATGTAAATTGTCAATGAAACTGAAACTAAAGTGAAAGCTTCTTTTTTCAGGACGCATTCGAAACATCTACTTCCCATTTGATACTGAGAATGACTCGGCTTTGAGTGTTGCTAGAGAGATGGTTGCTGAGCTTGACATCACAGATCAAGATGTAATGAAAATAGCTGAGATGATTGATGGAGAAATAGCTACTTTGGTACCGGATTGGAAAATGGGAGGTGTAGAAGAAAGCCCTCATTGCAATAATGCAAGTTTTTGTCAAAATTGTGCTTCATATGGTTCCATGTTGGATTATGCATCATCAGATAGTCCAGGTGGTAAGCACCTTCAAGTTCTTCAATGTTCTAAACATGGATCTGCTGCTGTCCTTGGCCGGTTCGAAGAGATTACCTACCAAGTTGAAGGCTCAGAACAATATGGTACAGAAGTTGTGCCTAGAACGTCAAACCATTCTGATGGTATGCATTATGCTGATATCTGGGCGCAAAGAGAAGGTCCCGAATCAAGCTCACAAGGCTCAAGAGAATCGAGGGAGATACATTGTGACGGAAATCATCAAACAGATGATGTGACAAAGTTTGGTAAGGAAGAGAGGATCATAACCATGGACAATCAGAGAGACTCAAAAGCAAGAAATTCTGTTTCGGAGAACATTTCTTCTGCTTCGGATTCATTAGATGATTATGAGAACGAGCTTCGCCAAGAACTGAGATGGCTCAAAGCAACATATCAAATGCAGCTGAGGGAGATTAGGGACCAGCAGCTAGGAGCTAAACTTAAAGCTTCAAGTCTAAGTCCGAATTCTGATCACTTGGAGCACAAGGAAAATAACGGAGCTTTAATGCCCTTGGTTTCGCTTTCACCCCGGCATACAAAAGAAATTCAAAAGCCTTCCACCTCAGGGAAGCATTTCACATATTTTCCAGTGGATGCTGAAAAGAAACAATTTCAGGTTATTGACGCGCCCTACTGTCCCGAACCAGTGATCACTGCAAAGAGTTTCTACATTGGAGCATTGCTTCCAGAGTCACTTCATAGGGCAACTTCTCTTCCAGTTGATGCTATAGATGTCTAGGGCGCCCAAACTCCAATTATGTCGCGCCAACCCGAAAATTAAATGTAATGGATATTTATTGGGGGATGTTATTTACAGCTTGTTTGGTTGTTCTCCCAGATGGAGACAACTTCAGGTAAAATTGAATCAATGTACATTAGTCACTAACATGAAAGTAACACTTTTTAAGACTGGTCAATATTGACCGAACAATTACAGCCGCCTTCCTTTATTTTTTGGTCTTTTAGTAAGTGCAACAAGGCTCAAAAGTACCACTTTTAAGAGGGTTGTGGGTTTTACAGCGCAAAAGTAGAATGGTCCAGCTTCTAGTATGCTAAAACTCATGGACTTGAATGAGGCACCGCTTGGTTTTTCGTGTGATCTAGTTGTCATTTTGTGCTTGATATTTGAGATCAATGATTCAGTCTTGACAGATACCACAAATTTTAACACAGGCCAAAAAAGATGACTTTTAGTGGCCTTCAAATTGAAGAGGCAAGCGAGGTTGGTTGGATCCAACTATGGGAATGCCAATCAGTCACGTAAACTAACAGAAATACCAAACACAATTACAAACGTTGATCACTTAGACTACCATAAATACCAGCTAGCAGTCACTGGAACTCGGATGTCAACAGTCAACGACAATCATTCAAGCTCGGAATCTGATTGGTCAGAGAAATGGCAACGACAATCACCAAACTCAATTTTAGATTGGTGAAAGAAATGTCTGACGATCACTCAAACCCGAATTTGAATGTGTAGCCGTTAGTTGAGTGAGTCTTACAATACAATAATATTTACCTTTATTCGACAACTGTTATTAACACAAAGCTTAAGACTCCGGTAAGTGAAAACTCAGCAATCATTTCACTTATGAGTCCGCATGCAGACATGGAAAAGGGATTTTGAAGTTACTTGAAAAATCAGAAGCACAGGTAGACATATTCCCACTAAAAGGAAAAGGGTCCTTTTTTTCTCTCTTTAGAAGAGAAAGCCACCTTGAGTTGAGACCATCCCAAAGTTATCATGTTGGGTTCAGAAGTATCAAAACTATGAGAAAAATGATGAAAAGTAAAGCTAACTGCATATCTACAAAAACGAAAAAAAGGAAGGGCAACCCGTGAATCCATCATCACCATTCACTAACAAATAACAACAAAAACACTTTGCATTGAATACACTATTGCCATCCTCAGCCCCCTAACCTCTTCCACTTTGTCATTTAAACATGGCACCTACTTTTTTCGTGAAAAATCAAGGCTAGAGTCGTTCGTTTCTCGTAGTCAACAAGCGTGTAGAAAGTTATCACATACAAATGTATTAGGGCCGGCTCTTAGATTTTGGAAGTCCTAAGCCAACTTTTGAAATGAGATCCGACAATTCTTCAATTTTTAAAGGTCACACAAATTAAAATTAGGTTATTTACGAAAACACCCCTTAAGGTTTCTCTTGTTTACACAAACACCTCCTCAGATTTTGAAAATTACAAAAACACCCCTCAGGTTTCAAAACCCTTGTGTTGATCTTGGAAGATGGGTTGAATCTTGGAGTCTGGGGGTAGGCTGAGCTTGTAGGCGATGCCACCAATCTTTTTGAGGACTTGATAAGGGCCACATTTTCGAGGTGAGAGTTTATAGTTGTAACAACGGTGAATAATGTGCTGGTAGTAGGGCTGAAGGTAGAGGAAGACCCAGTCACCAACGTTGAATGATCATTCAATGTGATTCTTGTTAGCATAGATGTACATATAGTTTTGGGCAGTTTCCAAATTTTCTTTGGGCTCAACAAGCATGGCATCCCTATTATGCAATGTAACGACCCGGACTTTCCACAAGGGTAAAATGGGAAAGTAAAATGAAATAGACCATTTTGCCCCTGAAGTCAAAGGGTTGACTTTTTGACCAGTGACCTCTTTTAGGTTATTCGAGAAGACCATTATGAAGGTCTCAGCCTCTCGAATACGTCTACAGGCAGCATGCTAGAAACGGAGTTTGGACGGTTTCGTTCTGGGGTCTAGGTTACGTAAGGGCATTTTGGTAATTTGGTTTAAAGAGCATTTTTGTAATTCTACTAGTGAGATATTTCTTGTGGGTGAATGGGATAGGGACAAGTGTCCCTTATCTCTTATGTTCGTGTGCCACCGACTGTGGGTGTGTGCGCTTGCTTTTATGTTTTAAGTGTGATGTGTGTGTGTGTGTTGTGTTTGCACGGCTAAGAGAAAGAAAACGAAGAGAAGGAGAGAAACTGGGGAGAAAGAAGAGAGAAGAGGGGAAAGAAATCCAGAGATGAGAGGAAGGAAAAGAGAAAGAAAATAACAAGGAAGAAATGAAGAGTGAGTCCGAGAAGGGGAGTTTCGAGTTTTGGGGTGTCCAACCCAATTTTCGACAAGAAATCTTGGCAACAAGCTTTATATCGTCTTCCCCACGTCTATGTAACCTCAACAAGCCTTGAAGACATGGTTCTAGAAGCTGGGATCACGCATGTATCTGGGTTAACGGACGGCCAAGGAAGTTGTTAAATGATGGATGACTTTTAGGTATTTTTCTTTAGTTTTTAGTACATATATATCTTCCTATGCTAATTTAGAAGAAACAGGTAGAAACAAAAATCAAAAGGAGTGACAAACTATGATTTTAGGATCGGTTTGGGTCATCGAGTCGAGCGACCCGAATATGAGAGAAACGGGTGTAGAGGACAATTAATATTGCCTGGGGCGTGGGCTTCACATGCAGCCGCTTTAGGTGGTGCATGGGGGCTCGTACCAAGGATTCTGAGGATGCGTCTAACATGTCTTTACATGTTGTAGGATAAGAGAAACGGGAGTAGGTTTCGAGTCGATCAGACACCGTCTCGGGGTAGTTTTGACTATCCGAAGGTTTAAGTTTTGACTATCCGAAGGTTTAAGTTTTGTTTTAAATCCATTTAAAAATCCCACAAAGTTGTGGGATTAAAATAAAAGATATTTGGGATGGTTAATGACCTTTAGATGTGATATTTGACAGGTTTTGAGATTTTCAAAAATTGTGGAAATGAGTGCAAAGTGGGATTCGACGATACGAAGGTGTGTGAGTGGACTTTCTTTTCCCTAAACTATTATGTATGCATACTTATATGATTTACATGGGGTTCTATATTAATTTGATGATATTTGGGTGATTGGGGTTTTTATATGATTTTTGATAATTTTATAATTAATTATTATTCTATTGCACGTTTTACGAGGTTTTCATAAACTATGGTTAAGTTATCGTTTTGATTGCGGTTTTGAATTGAATATGGTTTGTGGAATGAACGAATGTGATTTTTGAATATTTATGATTTTCCTGGGTGATTTTTACGGAAGTTACGTTAATGACACATTTTACGAGAATGATGTTGATTATGGTTTTGAGTTTAGGACTAAGGTTTTTATTGTGGATTTGATGTGTGATATTGAGATGTGATGTGAGTATGTGTTTCTCGATACTCGTGACGTGTGTGTATGTTGTGGTGATTGTGTTGATTGGATGGTTAGTCTCAGATGTTGAGTTGGGGGTTCCGAATCATGAGACTCGTATTGTGGTGTCAACTCAGACGTCGAGTCAGGGACTCCGAAACTTGATTCGATTTTCACTCGGACGTCAAGGCGGGCTCTGAATCCCAAGGGAGTATGTGATGGCCTACCAGCAGTTTCCTTGTAATGTGATGATTGATGTTGTGCTTGTGCATCGATGTTGAGTTGACTATATGTGAATTCTGGGTAGTGTTGGATATGGATTGGTTGTACGTTACTTATGTGATATGTGAATGTATATGAGTAACCCTCTTCGATATGTTTGTTGATGGATTTGTTAGTCTCAGACGTCGAGCATGGCTCCGGTTCTTGAGACTGTGTTGTGATGACTCGGACGTCGAGTTGGGCTCTAGTTCTCGAGTGAATTTGTGATGTGCCTGCCAGTGGTGCAGTGACAGGACCCATCCCAATCCCCCCGGGATTAGTGCGGGATGACCCTGCTCCCGTCTGACACGGAGTGTCAGACAAGGGATAATTTCGACCTTTGCCCTCCCGGGCTATCAGAGTACGCCAGGATCCGGAGGAGACATGTGATATCTCGGTCTCTGCTACAGTCCACATCCGATGTCAACCTGAAGGGCAGTCAAAACATTAAAAACTGTGAGTGGACAAAACAAAGAGTTTATAAAAACATTTAATAAGGAAGACATTTGTACCCTCCACTAAAAGGCATGCATGCATTCAAAAACCATTTATCCAAAACAAACCATATGTGGGACTAAGCCCAAAGCAGATATAAACCAAGGTCGAAAGGACCACAATAAAAACGACCATACGGGCCACTGCCCAAATCCTGTGCACACCTGTACACACCACATATCATATATCATATATCCATCACATACATATATATAAGTCACACAACCAATCCTGTCACGGTATCCAAAGCTACGCGCGCGCTACCCAGGTCTCAATCCGAGTCTTCTCAAAGTCAAGATCAATGTCCGTAGACCACTGACCCTACCCGAGGTAATAGTAATCATAGCCTTCCTGAGAGTAAGGAACCCAACTGGGGGGTGACTCCACTCAGTCGGTGCTCCGTGACTACTCCGGGGTCCACCTAGGCCAACGACCCTCCCCGGAGGAGATAGTAGAACATGTAAAGGAAGGTAGACGAACATATATATACATAACATAAACATTCATGACCGGTTCCCCTGAACCGTCATGATCCATAATATCCATAATCAGGTAACATGCCGGTTCCCATAAACCGTCATGTACCGTAATAACATAACAAGGGTTCATGCCGGTTCCTATAAACCGTCATGAACCACGATACCACAACAAGGGTTCATGCCGGTTCCCATAAACCGTCATGAACCTGGGAATCCATTTAAGGTTCCCTGACCTGAAATCAAAACCGTAAAGTGACTGGGTCTCGTACCCGAACATAGGACACCAACTGGGCACCGTGCCCGGAATCTGAAGTCATATGCCCGAGACAAAACCAAATGGGTCTCATACCCGAGTTTATCATTTTGAAATCCAAATTCCGTTCATTTAAATCAATAAAGAAATACAGACCCGTATAAGCACCGTATAAGGCCGAAACCTCGAAATACGTGCTTATACGTAACCACATACAAATGCACCCATGGCATCATCAAACAAGTAATAAAACATATAATAAACATTTATGCATGCACCAATTTAGAAAACAAGGTCCACTCACAGACCGTCCGAGCTGCCGCCTCGATTTGCGTGCCATACGGCTCCCCGAGCCGATGGCCATCACCGGGACTCCCAAACCTGTCCAAATTTTAATAGAAGGTTACTAACTACTTAATTAACCTCCTACCAAAGCCCCGTAATTTTCCCGAACTTTTAACTATTTTTAAACCGACCCTAAACCTTCCGGCACCCCGAAAACTATCGAAACGATGTCCGATTCACACGAGACCAGTCCCAAAATCTTCGTTACATCGAATAGAAGATTTCCCGTGTTGAACACTTTCCCAAATTATGGCCCACGCGTCCTCACGAGCCCCTAGAAGGTCGAAAACACTGTTCATCGGCATCAAGCTCCAGCAGAACGGTTTTCCTGTGCTGGACCGGTTCACCTGATTTGGCCGGTCCAACTGGACCGGCGTGACCGGTTCACAGCCCTACACACCTCAATCTTCATCCTAGTTCTTCCTTTTCGATTCCTTCCTTCCTATTTTGATGTTTTCTATCCATTTCAATCCTTAAACACAACCGAAAACACCTAAATCCTAAGGTTTGATTTTGAACCAAACGGTTCAAAATTCTCAAAATGCAGCCATGGCTTCACAGCAGTCCCTAGCTTCCTAAAACCTTCCTAACATGTCCCTAGCAACTCAATGGACTCATTAAAATCATTAGAAATGAACCATAACATCAAAAATGTAAAAATGGATCAAAAGGGCCTCACCGTGGATGGCGGTTCTGGCCGCCCAGCCACCTCCTCAGTCCCCTCTTCCATCCCTGGTTGCTTGAATGAAGGATGGATGGGTTTTGGGTTGCACAGATGGAAGGATGGTGGATGTGAGATCGGGTAGTTTTGTGTGTGTGTGTTTGAAATGAGGAAGAATGGAATGCACGGTGCATGAAGGGAAAAATGGTGTCCATTGGATGGGTGACACTTGTCACTCATCCATTTGGTCCTCCATTAAATATCTGAGCCCCACAAAAGTCCAAAAGTTAACTCGTTTTCGTAATTTGCGCAATAGTACGTTCGAACTTCCGTGAACCGTAACTTCGCCGTCGAACGTCCAAATTCGACGTGCCGCCTGTCTACGGATTCGTATCGTCCGTACCTACGTAACGGTCTTCGGCCCTCGGCCATCGGACCTCCCGGTCAAAAAGTCAACTTTTGACCCCTTTTATCCAAAATTACCAAAATGCCCCTAAACTTCCGAACGTCATAACTTCCTCCTCGAACGTCGGAATTGAACGTGCCACCTGTCTATGAACTCGTGACGTCACGAACTACGTCACGGTCATCGGTCAAAGTCCATTTGACCGCCCGTTCGTCCGATTTCGCTCTACTAATCACGGATTAGCCTCACTAATCGTGATTAGTCACTAATCTAATCTAGGAATTTGGGACGGGTCGTTACAACCTTCCCTCCTTAATTAATTTCGTCCTCGAAATTCCATCCGACCTAAACCCAACCGTTCTTCCCTCCTTAATTTAGTTCCGTTCTCGAAACTCCAACTATCCTGATTCCACATCCACCTCTTGGAAAGTAAAATCGACCTACCGCGCAACACGTGTACGCTAGTACACCCACTAACCAGAACAATACTTACTCGTCTACAGCCCGACGTACCACTAACGCTCATGTCGCCTCGTCTACATTCGACCACGTCGAATAGCAGAAGTCGTACGCTCCGAACTGACACCACCTGTCAGTATCAGAGTAGCCCAAGTATCCTATGATCGACCTACTTGTCGAATCTACCCTTTCGCTGACATAAACAACTCTACGGTTCCTTACTCAATCACTAAGATATCCTGACGTCTGCTCCCACTGGGAGTTACCAATCACTCAACGATTCATACTGACACCTCCGACAAACTGTCACAACTTGACAGTCGTTAGTCGCAAACTGATATGACACACACTCGTGGTTACACTAACCCCAAGCATTTCACTCGACCTGTGTGTAACTAGACCTATTAGAAATACCATGACCCAATGCACAGTATCCAATGTCCAGTCCACGTACAAGACCTTAACTAATCCAATGGTATCGGAACTAAGCCGACTACCAACACGCTCACCAACGTACTACGAGTATAACCTATATACCGTCACTAGGCACCACAAGTCTGCCCAGTGTCGTACCTTGAACAACGTACAAGGTACGTACATCTACCCATCGACATACCACAACAATAACCAGACCACCTAGGTCGTAGTCAAACACGTTTCAATTATGGAGTCCATCTGTCCGATCTAGACAAATCGAAACTCCAACCCATTATCTATTTCCAAATCCGAATCCGAATCCGAAATTTCGTAAGAAATCCCGAATCCAAACCCAGAAGTCGTATCCATATCCATGTTCAAATCCGAATCCGAAATCATTATTCCGTAAGCTAGCATTAGGAATAACCATTCCGAACCCAAATCCATAAAAGAAAATCTATAGTCAAGCTCTAGAATCAAATCCTGAATCGTCACCCAGAATCCGATTCCAAAACCCAAATACAGAAATCCTCTTTCAAGTTCCAAAATCAAATCCTGAATCGTCATCCAGAAATCTGGTTCCAAAACCTGAAATCTCGTTCACGTCTACCTAGACGCACCATATCCGAACCTATCAGATACCTGTTCAACCGATCACGACCACACTATCGATTGACTTCATAGGGAAGCCAATCACAACACTCACCCATCCAGGGCTGACCCAAATCCGACCACGTCGGAAAACTACTCAGGCGAGTAATAAGCCATATGGGATTTACCTCGAACAGAAGTTCAGTCCCAACATGCTCTACTCAAATATCCAAGTATGAGCGATAAACTCTCCACCTATCTGGATCATCAAGACCACGATCCAGATCCATAACGATACCGAAAGTCCTAAACCAATTCCCACATCTAAACAGATTAGTCAACGACGAGACACGCCGAGACTGTGGGTTCTCACTGAGTACCTCGTATCGATCCTTGGCATTCCACCATGGAAAACCAAGAATGATCGAATAATCCATCCTACGTGAATGCAAACAACACTCGCTGCACTCACCACGTCATGTAACCTAACATCGTCTGCCACCAAGTGGAAAATGAGAAATCTCAGTCACCTAACTTCGATATACTCACTCCACCTGATGACCCAAGACAATCACGGGTCCACCAACCAATACACGATTAGTGTACTAGTGGCAACCAACAACATCAATAACATCTACATCCTCTACCACCATCAATTATGGTAGAACCTGAGAAGTCACCCAAAACGACTTCGACCTACCCAATACCAATGCGGAAAACCCGCATTCCTCTTGTCACCTCAGTCGCAACCTCTCGCGATTCCGGAATTCCAACCATATCGAAACCAACACACTCGGACATCAACCACGTGTCCATTACCAATTTAACTCTATCCGTGATCCACTCTCGAACCACAAATACCGAACATATGCCCATCACGACGGATGTCACATCCCAATACGTAATTCATCGTCGTCGCAATCACCGGCACCGACACCAGCACTAGCACTAGCACTAGTACCAGCACCATCACTATCACCTGTCAGCATCAGCACACAAGCATCCTCACTAGCATCAGTACTGACGCTAGCACACCGTGTGCAAAACTGACCACCCTGGATCTTCGCTCATACCGAACGACGATCCCGTACCTCAACTCATATGGGAGAAACTCAGTCTCCCTCGTACCTAACAATTATGAGTACAGTCATCCTGACAACTCATGCGAGAAAAGGAAAACGTTCCCCGAACGTCCCCGATTCCCAACAATCATAACTACAACCACTCTCGGTAGTAGCGCCTGCCCCACACTCGTGCAGACCTAACTACCAGACAGCGCTATATCCAGACTCCGTATCCAACGGAATCAATCGCCCGTACTAACTACTCTGTATCCCACTCAGGGATTCCATCGACAAGTACCAACCCTGATAACTTGTCCAAATCAAACTCTACCAGTCGTAACCCGACTAAGCCAATGTCGTCTACCAGGTCACCCGCGACCTTAGTTGCACCAACCCACAACTGAAGTAGCACGACAACCAACTCGGTCTAACCGATACGTACAACCCTGACTGCGAAGTGCAGTCCCAACACAAACTGACATGACTAGACCGACTAACGAATCCAAATCCGAATAGTCGTCCAAGTCAAACCACTCGTCAATTCCCATTTCCGAACCATACACATACGGTAGGGTTCCACAATCAAGCCCTAGGGTCACTTTGAACCCAACTGCATAAGGCAGTAAAATCTACGATCTGACCGACCCCGCGGTCTGGACATCATAAAGACGTCAATCCAATCCTACCGTCAATCCAACTCGGATTCCTCGAATCCGGCAACTAACTGCCGACCGCAGTAAATCCATTTAACCCAACCCAAGTCCGACCATCGAGTGGTCGCAACTCCAAACCAGTCGTCGGAACCGATCCTACGACATCGTGAAAGACGATCCCAACTAACCGTCTCACGGTCCAAAACTCTAACGTAATACTACGTTAAGCCTTCCGTAGGGTTCCACACTGCCAACCCTGACAGAACCATGGCAACCCCGGCATCGAGTGCCGAACCAAGGCTTGCCAATCCTACTAACTATCGTACCGGCACCCCGACAATCAGGTTGACCACGGACTACAACCCAATGAGATATCACATCCTCGACCTGCGTACATACCCCAAGAGCTCCGCGGTTGCTCGAATAGAGACAACCCCGCTCTGATACCACGTTGACAGGACCCATCCCAATCCCCCCGGGATTAGTGCGGGATGACCCTGCTCCCGTCTGACACGGAGTGTCAGACAAGGGATAATTTCGACCTTTGCCCTCCCGGGCTATCAGAGTACGCCAGGATCCGGAGGAGACATGTGATATCTCGGTCTCTGCTACAGTCCACATCCGATGTTAACCTGAAGGGCAGTCAAAACATTAAAAACTGTGAGTGGACAAAACAAAGAGTTTATAAAAACATTTAATAAGGAAGACATTTGTACCCTCCACTAAAAGGCATGCATGCATTCAAAAACCATTTATCCAAAACAAACCATATGTGGGACTAAGCCCAAAGCAGATATAAACCAAGGTCGAAAGGACCACAATAAAAACGACCATAC
Organism: Prinsepia uniflora; assembly: GCA_032719365.1. Lineage (NCBI taxonomy): Eukaryota > Viridiplantae > Streptophyta > Magnoliopsida > Rosales > Rosaceae > Prinsepia > Prinsepia uniflora. The sequence goes on along the minus strand of CM064871.1, from coordinate 28,000,840 downwards.
GGGCCACTGCCCAAATCCTGTGCACACCTGTACACACCACATATCATATATCATATATCCATCACATACATATATATAAGTCACACAACCAATCCTGTCACGGTATCCAAAGCTACGCGCGCGCTACCCAGGTCTCAATCCGAGTCTTCTCAAAGTCAAGATCAATGTCCGTAGACCACTGACCCTACCCGAGGTAATAGTAATCATAGCCTTCCTGAGAGTAAGGAACCCAACTGGGGGGTGACTCCACTCAGTCGGTGCTCCGTGACTACTCCGGGGTCCACCCAGGCCAACGACCCTCCCCGGAGGAGATAGTAGAACATGTAAAGGAAGGTAGACGAACATATATATACATAACATAAACATTCATGACCGGTTCCCCTGAACCGTCATGATCCATAATATCCATAATCAGGTAACATGCCGGTTCCCATAAACCGTCATGTACCGTAATAACATAACAAGGGTTCATGCCGGTTCCTATAAACCGTCATGAACCACGATACCACAACAAGGGTTCATGCCGGTTCCCATAAACCGTCATGAACCTGGGAATCCATTTAAGGTTCCCTGACCTGAAATCAAAACCGTAAAGTGACTGGGTCTCGTACCCGAACATAGGACACCAACTGGGCACCGTGCCCGGAATCTGAAGTCATATGCCCGAGACAAAACCAAATGGGTCTCATACCCGAGTTTATCATTTTGAAATCCAAATTCCGTTCATTTAAATCAATAAAGAAATACAGACCCGTATAAGCACCGTATAAGGCCGAAACCTCGAAATACGTGCTTATACGTAACCACATACAAATGCACCCATGACATCATCAAACAAGTAATAAAACATATAATAAACATTTATGCATGCACCAATTTAGAAAACAAGGTCCACTCACAGACCGTCCGAGCTGCCGCCTCGATTTGCGTGCCATACGGCTCCCCGAGCCGATGGCCATCACCGGGACTCCCAAACCTGTCCAAATTTTAATAGAAGGTTACTAACTACTTAATTAACCTCCTACCAAAGCCCCGTAATTTTCCCGAACTTTTAACTATTTTTAAACCGACCCTAAACCTTCCGTCACCCCGAAAACTATCGAAACGATGTCCGATTCACACGAGACCAGTCCCAAAATCTTCGTTACATCGAATAGAAGATTTCCCGTGTTGAACACTTTCCCAAATTATGGCCCACGCGTCCTCACGAGCCCCTAGAAGGTCGAAAACACTGTTCATTGGCATCAAGCTCCAGCAGAACGGTTTTCCTGTGCTGGACCGGTTCACCTGATTTGGCCGGTCCAACTGGACCGGCGTGACCGGTTCACAGCCCTACACACCTCAATCTTCATCCTAGTTCTTCCTTTTCGATTCCTTCCTTCCTATTTTGATGTTTTCTATCCATTTCAATCCTTAAACACAACCGAAAACACCTAAATCCTAAGGTTTGATTTTGAACCAAACGGTTCAAAATTCTCAAAATGCAGCCATGGCTTCACAGCAGTCCCTAGCTTCCTAAAACCTTCCTAACATGTCCCTAGCAACTCAATGGACTCATTAAAATCATTAGAAATGAACCATAACATCAAAAATGTAAAAATGGATCAAAAGGGCCTCACCGTGAACCTCACGGGTTCTTGTCCCTCTCGCCGCCGTGGATGGCGGTTCTGGCCGCCCAGCCACCTCCTCAGTCCCCTCTTCCATCCCTGGTTGCTTGAATGAAGGATGGATGGGTTTTGGGTTGCACAGATGGAAGGATGGTGGATGTGAGATCGGGTAGTTTTGTGTGTGTGTGTGTTTGAAATGAGGAAGAATGGAATGCACGGTGCATGAAGGGAAAAATGGTGTCCATTGGATGGGTGACACTTGTCACTCATCCATTGGGTCCTCCATTAAATATCTGAGCCCCACAAAAGTCCAAAAGTTAACTCGTTTTCGTAATTCGCGCAATAGTACGTTCGAACTTCCGTGAACCGTAACTTCGCCGTCGAACGTCCAAATTCGACGTGCCGCCTGTCTACGGATTCGTATCGTCCGTACCTACGTAACGGTCTTCGGCCCTCGGCCATCGGACCTCCCGGTCAAAAAGTCAACTTTTGACCCCTTTTATCCAAAATTACCAAAATGCCCCTAAACTTCCGAACGTCATAACTTCCTCCTCGAACGTCGGAATTGAACGTGCCACCTGTCTATGAACTCGTGACGTCACGAACTACGTCACGGTCATCGGTCAAAGTCCATTTGACCGCCCGATTGAAAAGTCAACGTTTTGCCACCATCAGGGGCAAAACGGTCATTTCGCACCGTTCGTCCGATTTCGCTCTACTAATCACGGATTAGCCTCACTAATCGTGATTAGTCACTAATCTAATCTAGGAATTTGGGACGGGTCGTTACATGCAGTGGTTTGATGTTTGACATTTTGTATCGAGGATGGGTTGATTTTGATTTGTGTGGATTTATGTGGTAGTGGATATGGTTCATGTATGTGGCACTGATGTGTTTGACTATTATGTATGTGATGTGTTAGTATTTCATGGTTAAGTTGGTTTGTGATTAATAGTTGATTTTCGGTTAATTGCTTTACGGATGTTTTCACGAATTTTGGAGGATATAAACTGTGTTTTTGTTTAATCGAAGTGAAATGGTTTTAGTTTGCATGCATAGTTTTCTTAAATTGAGGGTAATTATTATGTTTCAAACTATATTTTTAAACTATTTCTTTTTGTCCACTCACACATTTTCTTGGTTTTGTGACCCTTCAGGGCCGCTGCATGAAAATCGAGCCTCGAGAGGGGAGGTATGAACTAGCGGGATCTGGATTTATCCCTTGCGTGACAAGATTTTATACGTATATCTTAATTCTTGTCAAACGGGAGCAGGACCTAAATATAATATTCTAATGTATTACGGGTGGAGTCCTATCACGTAAATTTGAGTTGACCAATGGAGAAGTGGAAGAGCCATAAAGGTAAGAGGTGACGTTGGTGGTAGGTGGTCATAGAGAGTCTTGAAAAGGGTCATGTTGCTTACTGCTTCAAAGGTGGTGTTATACCACCATTCATCCCAAGGTAACCACTGTGACCAAGAAGAGTGCCTACCACTAGCGAAGCAATGCAGGTAGTGTTTGAGGGTGCAGTTGAGAAGTTCAGTTTACCATTTATCTGGGGTTGTTAGGGGGAGCTACAACACAGCTTGGAGTCCTGAAGTCTGAAAAACGTCTGCTAGATGATGCTGAGGAACAGACGATCCCTCCCCATGAAAATGGATCGTGGTGGGCCGTGGAGACGAAATATCTCCTGAATGAATAGTTTAGTGACTTGTGGTACTATGAATAGGTGGCGAAGAGTACGGATTTGGTGAAACAATCCATGACAACTAGGATAGCATTCTTACCATGGATAGATGGGAGACCTTCGAAAAAGTCTGGCGCAATGTCTTTCTAGGAACCTTGAGGGATTGGTACCGGCTATAGGAGACCCGAATGGTGAATTACTTCATAATTCGTCTGTTGACAAGTATCACAAGCACTGATGGAGGATTTGGTGTCTTTACGAATTCCAGGCCAGTAGAAGTTATGATTGAGGCATTTCAATGTCCAAGGATAACCAGAATAAACAGCTTCAAGAGTGCCATGGAACTAAGCAAGTATGTGTTATCGCCAGCTTGAAGTTGCAGGGACAAAGCACCTCTTCTTGCAATAAAGAGTGTCGTGAAGCAGTGAGAAGTGGGGTGCGCTGGTTTTGTTATCCTTGAGATCATGAATAAAAGGACCTAAAAAAGAATCAAGGAGGCAAGCAGAGGAGATATCATACAGATAATCGAAAAAGGGTTGTGATAAAACCATCAAGGTGAGGAGGTCCTGTTTGTGAGGAGGGTACTCAATCTCAAAGTCATAACCCAGAAGTTTCAGTAGCCATTTATGTTAGGTAGGGTGAAAATTCGTTGGTTCAGGAAATGGCTTAGCGTCGTATGGTCAGTTCGGACCTTGAATTTTCTCTCCAAGAGGTAATGTGGCCATTTTTTCATTGCGAAAATGAGTGCGAGCATCTCCTTGTCATAGACTGATAATGATCGATTCTTTTGAGAAAAGGTGGTGTTGAGGAAAGAAATTGGATGGCTATTCTGGAAAAGAATAGCCCTAATTCCAGCATCACAAGTGTCGCATTCAATCACAAATTGCTTGGTAAAATCTGGCAGAGCTAGTAGTGGGGTAGAACTGAAAGCTCTTTGAAGGCCGAGGAAGGAGGATGTGGCCATTGGTGTCTCAGAGAATGAATCCTTTCTGAGGAGATCAACAAGAGGTCTACCAATCAGGAAAAAGTTTTAGACAAATTTTTGGAAGTACCCAGCGAGGCCTAAGAAGCCTCAAAGTTCTTTAATGGCTTTCAGTTGGGTCCAATTGGTGATGGAAACGATTTTGGAAGGGTGGACTTGAACAACCTGAGCTGAAATGATGTGACCCAAGTATGCAACTGAGGGTTTCCATAGAAACATTTGGTTTGTTTGAGCGTAAGAGAGTTAGCATGTAAGATATCAAGGATCAATTTAAGGTGCTAGATATGGTATTCCCAAATAAGGCTGTAAATGAGGATATCATTGAAGAAGACCAAAAAAAATGGCAGAGATAAGGCCAAAATATGTCATTCATGATGGATTGAAAGATGTAAGGGACGTTGGAAAGACCAAATGGCATCACGAGGAATTCGAAATGGCTGTTTGAGTAAGAAAGGTTGTCTTAGGTACATCAGCAGGGGACATTCGAATTTGATGGTGTCCGGAATAGAGATCCAGTTTGGGTATATAAGCATCCCCTTGTAACTCATTCATGAGTTTATCAATTAGAAGAATAGGGTATCGGTCCTTGACCGTGGCTGATTTCAAGTCTCTTTAGTCGACGTATAAACGCCTTGAGCCGTCTTTCATTTTCACCAAGATCATAGGGCAGAATAGGAGCTGGAACTGAGTTGTATTATGCTAGTGGCCAACATCGTATGGAATATATTCTCAATTTATGTTTTCTGGAAGTGTGGATATCTGTAAAGGTGGACTGAAATTGGTAAGGTGTCTGGTACTAGGTTAATGCGATGATTTTGCATGAGAGGTGGGGGAAGACCAATGAGAGTGTTGAACAGGTCAAAATCATGCAAAATCATCGCATGCAAAAACATGAAAAATATGTGAGTGGAGAAAAATAAATAGTTTGAAATTATCAAATATTTTACCCTCCGTTTTCCAAAACTATGCATGCACATAAAAACCATTTAAATTCCAGATAAAACAGAACATAATGAGGGACTCAACCATCACAAAAATCCACACACAAAGATTCATAACCAATGCACTATTGGTAGGCACACCACTCAGGAAAGGAGCCCAGCTCAACATCCAAGTAGGGACCTGACTTACGAAAGGACCCCTACTCAACGCCTAAGTCATGTCAATCTTGGAAAAGGAGCCCGGCTCGACGTTGAGACTCATCGACCAATAGGCATGACCATAACACATATCATACACACATATTGTCACATACTATCACAAGTCACATCACCAATACCGAGAAACCACATATTCATAACACACCTCAACACGAAACCATCACAATACAGTCCAAATTTGAATCCAAATCATAGTCATCACCACAATCATCACAACATATCACATACTGCAAATACCGAGCAACACATACTCATCTTACAAGTCATTATAGAGTCCACAATCTAAACCTAGGCCTAAGCCCAAAATATAGTTCAAACATAATTCTCGTAAAACATACAATGAAATAATATTTAAATATAAAATTACTGAAAACCATATAAAAATTCCATTCAACCAAATATCACCAAAAACACATCGTAAAACATTTAAAATAATTAAATATGCATACATAATATTTTAATAAAATAAAACATCCAATCACACGTACCTTATACACAACCAAACCAATTTTACGTCTTTTCGTAAAATCCGCAAACATCAATTCCTCTAAGTTATAGCTAGAGCTCCAAGCTACACAGCCATGGCGCCCAGAACATACCTAGTGACTTTTCTGCATCCAAAACTCACGGTTATCCTCCCTACAACGTCGTATGATACTCATAAAGCTATTAGAATAGGTAGTTCAAATTTTCATGGTCCAAAACCAATAACTGGAAGTAGAGAGGTTACGGTTCGAACTTTCTTCTCACCACACCACGTCTCCCTTCTTTTTTCCCTTCTAGTTCTTCCTCCTCTATCTCTCCCTTTCATCATATTCTCATTCTTTTTCTCATATTTTCCTCACGGTGGGGTGGTGGGTGTAGGTTCCTTTCCTTTCGGTGAACACCCACCGAACCACGCCAAAATCATCTCGTCTCTTCTTTTATACAATCCACATGAATGAAAATGTATATATATAGGGTAAGTGTGGTAACAAATAGGAGGCTTATTACTCACTTTGCTCTCCTAATCGGACATTAAATATCACTTCACTCCCCGCAGATTTTTTCAGGACCCGACCTTCCTCTGTTAGGACCCGACTCTTCTAGCACCATATTGTCTGCTTTGGGCCTCGCCCTCAAGGTTTTGTTTTTGGGAGCTCATGGTGCAACTTCCCAGAGGGTCACCCATCATGGAATTGTACCAGCCTCAACTCGCTTAACTTTGGGGTTCCAATCCCCCCCAAAGCCACTTGAGCTCCCAAAAGGCCTAGTGCTAGATAGGTGTGTGCCTACACCTTTAAGGCACACCACCATCCTCTCCCAGACCATTCCCCCTCACAAGAATGTGGGATTGTTCATCGTTCCCTCCAGGACACGGGTCTTACAGATTTAGTTCTAATGTTCAGCCACAACTGCACATTTAGTTGTACCGTTGCTCCATCTGTTACCCTCTGTTAGTCTAGTGCTACGTGCCAGTCTCTCATTGGTTAGTTAATTATTTTTTTAAAAAATTATTAAAATTAAAATTTTAAAAAACAAAAATTAAAGAGGAAGATGAACATCTGGGTTTCAATGCTCATCTTCCTTCATGTTCGAGACTAACTCATCTCACTATGGCAAAACCTTGATATGATCTCCTTCCTCCGCCACTTCGTCTTCCTCCTCTAAAAAGTCCCGCACACCCTAATTTGTTTTCGTCTGCGTCGTAGTCGGCGACATTATCAAGCCCATGCATGCCCTTGGCCAGTTTCTGGGTTCCAATCGATAATCCCCAAATGGGTCTCACTCTGCCTCTTCCGTCAACAACCTTTATTTTTTCGCCGACAGCAGCAGCTTCGACCAATCTGGTGTCACCCACCACTCCCTTACTCAAGTCCTTAAGAACTTCAATGAGATTTGCTTCCTTCATATCGAGCTCCCCAGCGGCGAGCATGGCATCGAGGACGGTGTTTTGCTAAAATGGATGGCCAATTTTTGCTCCACCTTAGACAACTGCGTCATCCTTGGTCCCTTCTTGGCCATCTAATCGGGACCCACTAAAGGATATGTCGCTTTGGAAAATGGGTCTGATGGGTTTTGTGCCAACAACGGTGCTGTTAAGGAGGATACCAGAAGCATACCCAACTCTTTTTACACCTACAGAGGCTTAAAGTTTATATTTGTCTAGACCATCAATTCCTTGATCGCCGCCTCTCCTAGGCATTACCTACTTCAGCCCATCATTTTCGAGCACAAAACGCTCGATAAATTGGTCCTGACCAACGCTGATGGGCAGGGGGTGTTGCACATGAGCAGAGCATAGCTCGAGGAGTTCTGGGTGAAGCCATTATCAACATCTTCGGCCTCGAAAAGGACGTTTGTGCTGGCCCTGAATATGCGGCTCTGGTATGCACCCTACTTGGAATTGCCTGATGGGGTTGTATTGAATGGTGCGACTTTGGTTGCCATAAGGCCGAGTGAGGCCACGCCTTCCATGTTGGATGCATCAACACATGGCTTGGATCCCAATCGTCGTGCCCGTCTGGCTAGCAGATCCTGGTGGTGGCTCAGTGTCATAAGTTCTTCCCCAAGGGCATCGAGCTCTACTAGTACAAAGCTTGCTCTTTCTGTAATAAGGTTAGAGGTGAGTTTCCCCCAATTTCTTACATATCAGATTCATTGGCTGAAATTTTCCCGCTTTCATTTCCTAATTTTGCTACTAATCATTTATATATGAAATAAGAATTCAAATTGAAAGTATAGCTAAATTGATCTAATTTTGAAAACCAAAGGAGTATACTTATGGGTTAGTCTCGAACATGAAGTAGTATACTTATGGGTTAGTCTCGAACATGAAGGAAGATGAACAATGAAACCCAGATGTTCATCTTCCTCTTTAATTTTTGTTTTTAAAATTTTTAATTTTAATAATTTTTTTATAAATAATTACCCAACCAATTAGAGACTGATACTGAGCACTAGACTAACAGAGAGTAACGGATGGAGCAACGATGCATCTAAATGTGCAGTTGTGGCTGAACATTTGAACTAAATTTGTTTCAGGGAGTAAAGTGATATTTAATATCCATTTAGGGGAGCAAAGTGAGTAATAAACCAAAATAGGAAGAAAAATTTAGAACTTTCTAGAGTACTCTAGGTCCATGAAAAAAGACCAAAATGCCCTTGTGGAAAAATTACCATTTTTCCCTCACCCTTTTTGACTCGTAACTTTCTCATTTGATCTCCAATTTTGTTGTCTACGAACTTAAGATCTCGAGGCCTTCGTAACGACCTTTTTGGAATTCTCAAAAGAGGTATGTAGCAAAAAGTCAAATCAAGGGGAAAATTGTCATTTTACACCTAATTTCACTTTTCTCGTGATTTATGCCGTTACAGTTAAGGCATAGATATTGAGAGGAACGTCACAAGAAAGGTCATCATTGTTGTCCTCTTTGGCGGTTTAAGGGAGCACAATTTTGTTAGAGTCCTTAGTGGTACCCTTAATCATGAATAGTTTTAGTTTGGCAAAAGTATGGCCTAAATGATTGGTCATCACAATTGAAACACGTCCCTTTGGAGCAGAGTTTCTGCATCTAAGCTGGTGTGAGGTGTTGGACGGGTACCGTCATGGTGGTGAGAGTAGTGGGTGGTCTGGGAGTGAATATTTTGGGAGGAAAGTTGGGAGCTTAAGAGATTGAAAGAAAGAAGGCCGCGAGAAGTGTTCGTTGGTGTTGTGGAATTCCTCGTAAATATGGGCCAACTCAATAGCTCGGTCAAGAGACTCAGGTCGTAGGGCCTTAACATTAGTGCAAATGTCTGATTTCAAACCCCAACAAATGCAGCTTTGAGTGGTGCATCGGACCAATCGGAGGCCTTACAAGAAATTTTGAGAAATTGGGACGTGTAAGCAGCCACAAACTTTTTCTATTCAAGGTGGGTTAGGGAAGGGTTATCACGTGGCCCAAACCTTTTAAGAAATAGGTCGACAAAGGTCTGCTAAGATTCACACTTGTATTTATAATCAAACGAGTGCAGCAAAATTTTGGCATCGCCACAAAGTTGAACGAAGGCAACCAATACCTTTTGATGCTCCGCAATGTCATAGTACTCGAAAAAGTTATCAGCCAGGGGTACCCGCACAAGGGGATCCTCGCTAGAAAATCAAGGTAAGTCAAATTTTAAGGCCTTAAAAGAGGCCAATAGGGGTGGAGAAGGTGGGTAGTAGTTGGACTATGGCGAAGGGTGGGTATAGGTGGGAGCTTGGTGTAAGGGATGGAGAGATGAGTAGGAAGAGAGTATGGTAAGAAGTGCGGTGAGGGAATGTAAAAATTGCACAGATGTGGTGGGTAGTGTTTGCATGGTATGGAAAGGAGGGCGACTGGTCGAAGGACCAGGGGTGGCATAAATTGGAGGGGAGAAAGAGAGAGTTTTGTGTATATCAGGTGGGTGGGAGACTAAGGTGAGCAAGAGGTCCAGTATGTTGTAACGACCCGTCCCGAATTTCGATATTAGAAAAAATTAATTAAGGATTAATCGGAATTCATCGAGGATTAATGGACAATTGAGGTGAAATTACGATCTTGTCCCTAGAAAGGTTGAAAAAAGTTAACTTTTAGCCTGGGAGGTCAAATGCAGGTGGACTCAGGATCATTACGTAGATCGAAATGATACAAGTCCGTAGACAGGAAGCACGTAAAAATTGGACATCGTACAAGAAAGTTACGGGTCACGGAAGGTTCGATTGCATTTACGGTTGCACGGTTTTCAAATTGTTTTGTCTTTAGTGGGCCCCAAAATATCAAATTTTGGACCATAATATGTAACGACCCGTTCCGGAAGTCGGGATTAGATTCGTGGTTAATGACATATTAGTGAAGATAATCGGTGATTAGTTGGATACTTTTGGACGGACGGTGCAGAATGACGATTTTGCCTTTGGAATGGGCAAAATGTTGACTTTTAGTTCGGGTGGTCAAATAGACTTTGACAGATGACCGTGACGTAGTTCGAGACACCACGAGTCCGTAGACAGGTGGCCCGCCCGATTCCGACATCCCAGAAGGAAGTTATGATGTTCAGAAGATCGAGGGCATTTTTGTAATTAGGTTAAAAAGGGGGAATTTGTTGACTTTTTGCACGATACATTTTCTTCACGCAAATTGAGGATCGTTAGGTAGGTCTCGACGTCCTGAGTACAACAACAGGCAGTACGCCATCATCGGACGTCGGACGGTTAAGATATGGGTCTAGAAAGTGAAGTGTAAAATGGTAATTTGGACTTTTAAGGGCAAATCAGGCTTTTAATACCTTGGGATTTGTGTAACCGGATAAGGACACTTGGGCTGAGTTAATTGGATATTTTGGGCCGAGTCCAGAGGGTGAGTGACATTTGGCCGTTTCCTAGAGGCTTCCAGCCTTCTCTCACGGTTAAGCCAAGTTTAAATGGGATTATTAATCGAACAAATGAGAAAACAGAGCATAGTTGAGACCGTGAGAATTCACTCAGACCAGTCCCTCAATCTTTCATCTATAGCCCTTACTGTCTGAAAGGAAATGAGAGAAGGGATGTTGAGGAACGAGAGGGTGCCACTGTGGAGGGTTGCCATGTACGGTGGCAGGAACTGGAAGGTAAGACGTGTTCTCTGTTTGTGGAATTCAAAGATAATAAACTAGATTCTACTACTTGTTGACGGTTTTTGTGGTTTGGATGAAGCTATAGAGGGTGAGGCAAGCTCAAAATACTCAATTTAGAGGCCTGGAAGGGACGGTGGCTTTGAAACCCGAGTAAGGTGAAATAACATTCAAAAATGGTGTTTTTTATTCTAGCTAATGTTGATCGATTTTAATGGGTAGACTTTGTTCTGGAGGTCTTGTGCGTTGCATAGGTTGAGTTTTGAGGACTGAACTGACTTGTGACGGCCGGAGACTGGGATCAAAGAAAGGACGGTCGTTCTGCACATCGGGAAGGTATACTTTCATGCTTAAATCGATGTTTTAAGGTCGTAGATTAATAGGAAACACTTAGACGAACTGATAGGAGGTAAAATGGTTGAAAAACAAGACAAAAACAAGCAAGGAAAACCATTGAACCGTCCACGCCGGTTTGGTTCGGCTGGACCGGTTTGAACCGGTTCAAACCGGGTTTGTCCCAAGGTTGAAGATGAACAGTAGTCGCGCGTGAGGCCCACGTGCAGCCCCTTTGGGTGGCACGTGTGGGCGTGTGGCACGGATTTAGAGGAAGGTTTCAACATAATTTTTAAAGTATTCAATGTAACCAACATTTTGGCGCTGATTTCGAGTCAATCGGACATCGTCTAGATATGTTTCGGGATGTCCGAAAGTTTTAGGCCTCGGTTAAAAATAGTTAAAAATTTGGGAAAATTACGGGGTTTTAGTATAAGCTTAGTGAAGTAGTTAGTGACCTCGTTATGGGATTTGGACAGGTTCGGGAAAGCCGGTGATAGTGGATTGGCTGGGAACGGCATAGGTGCACGCATATCGAGGTGACGGCGAAATGGTTTATGAGTGGACTTTGCTTTCTAACTCTTGATTCATGCATATATGTTTTTATATGTTTTCTATAAGTGATTCTATGAATTGATTTATGATCTTAATGGTTTACGGTTTTGCACGATTTTCGGGATATTTACGTATTTGCACGTTTTACGAGATTTCGGTTGATCTGGTGATTTGAACATGGTTTTAATGATTTGATTTCAATGATTTGAAATAGATTTACGAAAGTGATTTCGATCTTGGAGCCCTGTTTATGAGATTTTTGATAAATGAGCTTTCGTTTTGAAACTGGACTTCGAAAACGAGCTTTCGGTTTTGAGACTTGGAAAGGGAATATGGATTTTGGTTCGGGATGATGTTTCCGGATGCTAGCTTACGGAATCATTGTTGCAAATTCGGAGATGGATTTTCTGTGGTTTTTCACTGTTGGTTGAAAAATGGTTTTGGGTTTAAAGACCCGGAAAAGAAAAGTAAAACCCGCTGGATCTGGTTTTGAGTTTAAAGACTCAGATTGATTGACGGGGGGAGGGCCCTGGATTACTATGTTTTGGGTTTAAAGACTCGGTAAATTTTTTGAGTTTAAAGACTCGGTGATTGTGATACCCCCCGAGACCTGTGATTGTGTTTTGAGTTTAAAGACTCGTTGATATCCCGGGAAGGCCTGGTTATTGCGCATGGTTTTGAGTTTAAAGACTCGGGCGCACTTGAGATCCAGCAAACTTGTATGATTGATGTTTTTCATTGGTTATCGAATGTTTTGGGTTGTGACCCGAATAACTTGGTTTTTATGGATTTATGGATTTAGGGCCGAGTGTCCGAACTTTGGTTTTGATTTCTGATGCTTTCCATACTCATTTTCATATCGTACATATAGTTGTTTTCGAAAACTTGGTTATGCATGCATGTTTTCGAATGGAGGGTGAACCCTGGTTTATTTCTTAAACGGTTTTATAACTCTTATTTATTTTTGTCCACTCACAGTCTTTTTGTGTTTTTGATACCCTCTAGGTTGTTGCGGTGCGGGCTATTGGTCGAGAGGGACAGAGACATCACACGCACGATCCAAAGTAGATTCTGTGCATTTTTGGAAGTCCGGTTTCTGTTGGACGATCGAATTAAAAATCCCTTGTCCAACTTACGCGTCACATAAAGGTTGGGCGTCTGTTTAGCCTTTGTGTCATGCGTAAGTTAGATGGGAGTAGGGTTTAGCCCTTAATCCCGGAGGATTAGGGGTGGGTCCTGACATAGTACGCCAGGATCGTTTTGTCCGATGAGGGAGTGTGATGTCTGGCGGAGGAGTGTGATGTCTCGGTCTCTACTACAATCTGCATCTGTAATCAACCTGAAGGGCATTGAAAACAAAAAAGACTGTGAGTGGACGAAAAGCAATAATTTTAGTAAAACACATTTCATAAAAGTCCTTTATGCCCTTCACTAAAAAGGCATGCATGCATAGTAAAACCATTTATCAAACCATATATGTTTAAACAACCATATTTAGGGTCTCAGCCCCAAGTTCCGTAAATTCAAGTCACACAGGCCCCTGCCCAAAACCATTTACAGAAATCCATAACATAGTAAACATATGTGGGAACTCAGCCCAAATCTATTTATTATCCATAAAACACATAAAACATTTATGCATGCATCATAGTTTAGAAATCAAGGTCCACTTATAGACCATCCTAAGTTGCCGCCTCGATTTGTGCACCTTAAGCCTCCCCGGGCTAATCACCATCACTGGGACTCCTAAACCTGTCCAAATCAATCTAGAGGCTTACTAACTACCTTATTAATCTCTCATTGAAGTCCCACAATTTTCCCGAATTTTTACCTATTTTTAAATTCGATCCTAAACCTTCGGACGTCCCGAACAATATCGAGACGATGTCCGATCGACACGAAATCAGTCCCAAAATGTTCTTTACTTCGAATAGATTAAAAGTCATGTTGGCAACATCCCCAAATTACCTTCCACGTGCCCTCACGCGCCGTCCAAAGGGGCTGCACGTGAAAGCCACGCACCTGCTACAGTGTCACCCCCTACCTCCAGCGAACCGGGTCTGAACAGGTTCACTGGTTCTTGACCAGACCGGACCGGTGCGCCGGTTTCCTCCATTTTGACCTGTTTTTTAATCCTTTTAATCTCTAAAGCTATGTCCCAACATTTGCAATTGATTCAACTACTAAAAACACAGAAAATGAGCATTAAGGGTACCTTCCCGATTGAAGCAAACTCCTCCATTTTTCCACCGTCGTGTTCTCCCTTCTCTGGCCACCCCCAACCTTAGCTCAAGTCCCAAGTTGACTCCTTTGACCCTTAGAAACCATTTCCTTCAGTTAGAAACGTCTAACACAAGTTGGAACCAAACATGCCATTTCAAACCAAAAATAGGGCACTACGAAATTCTTACCTCCCTCGCCGTCGTGGCCCCGCCGTGGCCACCATCACGGTCGACTCGACATCAGAACCTTCCTCCCATCACTCACCACATTTGTATGTCCCCAAAAACCGTCCCACCAGTTTGAACCCCGAAACAGGGCTCGGGTTTTGGTTCCCAGCCACCGCCGCCGTCCACGATGGTCATCGTTGTTACCACCATTCTTTTTCTCTGCCCTCACTCTCTAAATTTCGTTTAGACAAAAAGGGTGATGGGTTAGAGGATTTGAGGGTGTCTATGGAATGGGTTTCACGGTTTGTAGCAATGGTGAAGTGTGACCGATGAAGAAAGAGAGGGTGAGGTTTAGGTGGTTTGAACAGATGAGTGGACGGTGAGGATGAGGGGTGTGGGGAAGATGGATGGATGAGATTGAAAGGAAGTGGGTGAAGATATTATAAAATAATCCAAAACTTAATATTTTAATATTAAAGCCACCAATCACATTTTAGATCCAAAAATTGGGGTTAATGACTAATGGGATGAGTGACACTTGTCACTCATCCATGGGTCCCACTTAAATATCTGCCCAATCAGATATTGCCATCTAATTCTTGCCTCGTAATGCGTGCATAGTGCAATCGAACTTCTTGTGACCATAACTTTTCCGTCCGATGTCCGATTTCGGCATGCCGCTTGTCTACGGATTCGTATCGACCCAAAATACGTAACGGTTCTCGGCCCTCCGCCATCAGACCTCCCGGGTCAAAAGTCAACATTTTACCCACGAGTAGGGGCAAAACGGTCATTTTACACCGTTCGGCCGATTTCGCTTGACTAATCACTGATTAAACTCACTAATCCTTAATTAGTCACTAATCTAATCCTGGAATTCGGGACGGGTCGTTACACAAAGAGTTTGTCATCTTCCTACATTAGGTAATTATGCAAAATAAGTAGAACGATGTCGTTCCCTAACTGCAATGCTAAAAGGATCAAGGTCATTCTAACAACTCAAGACGTCTTCTTTTGTCTTCTCTTTGCAGCACCTATGTCAATTAGGTTTTTCCAATAACCTCTTTTTGTTTTAGGGCTTTAGGGTCATTCATATGTTGTAGCTTGGGGTCGTTCATTTGGGTGATTTGGGTTTTAGGCACATCAATTATGTAAGAAAATTATGCGTAAAACTAAGTGAGGGGCATGGGTTAACACACCCCTCAATCAAGGATTTTTTGACAACTGGATGGTCAAGTGACCCTCTTTCTTCTTTGGATCGCCACTGAGACGAATGGCCATAATATTTTACAAATTTGTCCAAAAATTTAAAAAATTTCCTATTTTCTAAATTAAAAATGGGACCCAACTCGTTATTAAATTAGTTCCCCACATGCACTGCATGGTGTGTTTTCTAAAAAATTCGAAACGGCGCCAAGCGCTCCCTGAGTAGCGGGTAGAGGCCCAGTAACTAGGCAGGTTCTAGGCGGGTGCCTAGGCGGTTTTTTTCTTTAAGAAAAAAATTCAATAAATTAATGATATAATGAATACTATTAAATATTTCTACAATAAAATTCATTTTAAACACAAATAAATTGATTTGAGAATCATAAATGCTCAAAATGAAAGTTTCATAAAGAGCATATATATATCACATGAACAACTTAGGCCTCTAAGGCTCTAACTCTTCTTCTCCATATTCTTCCAATTTTATCTCCGTATCAGACTCAAACTCATACAGATCTTCATTTTGCTCCCCTTGGATGTCCATCAGACTCCAAAATTTCTTCATCAAGCTCTCTAATTTCATCACCGGGGGCGAGGTTCTTCATCAATGTCACCACCATGAACAATCCATTCTTGCATATTCCTAGCTTCACTAGCAAGTAGAACATCTATGTCTTTCTCTCCTCCCTTTTTTTTCTTGTTGATGATCTTAGCATTGAATTGGATATATGCTAGAGTTCCCTGTTCCCTGTTGCCTCTAGTCTATTCCTTTTCATTGTATGGTTCTACATTGAATTGGATATATGCTAGAGTTCCTTGTTGCCTCTAGTCTATTCCTTTTCATTATATGATTCTACATTAAATAAAAGTTTGAAAGCTGTTAAAAAAATGGAGTTTCAATTAATAAACTACTAACTACCTAGAGGCTATGTAACAAATTAATAATTGAGGATATTAAATGTATTGCTCTTAGTTCTTAAGTACTTACTTACCCCCTTTAAATGTGCTCCAATTTCTCTCACATCCAGATGAACTTGTAGCCAAAGAGAGAATCCTTTGATCCATTTTTTGCAATGTAGGTACACCACCTCTATGCATGGACCACCATTGAACTGAAAAAAGGTAAAGATACAATTTTGCTTGATTAATGAAAAAAAATTATGTAAGAATAACAAATAAAAATAAATATTGAATAGTGAATGTTCTTACCTAGATCAAAATCATTCCTAGTGCATGCAACATAGGCCAAAGGTTTTCCAAACCCGCCTTCTTTTTTCTTGTACTTCACAAAATCTTCGTTCATCACAATATCTTACTAATGTCATTGAGGAAGAACTTCTCAACACAATCAAATATCCCTTCCAATACAATTGGATTTTCAACTATGTTATCATCTTTGAAGAAGTAATAGGGGTTCAAGAGATAGGTCGCCTTATGTAATGGACAGTCAAGCCGATTACGACCTTTTGCATCAATAATATCAAGGATTGGACTATAGTTCACCTCTTTATGATTAAAAGCATTTTTAATCTCATTCCTTGCTTCTTGTAGCTCTCTATACAAAAACCCATAGATGGCCTTTTATCCCTGTCAACAAGCCAAAGAACTTGAAATAGAGGACCAAAAACTTTCAAATAAAGTGTTGCACCATTCCAAACTTTTATACTTAAAATGGTGTTATATGAAGCTTTCCCCTTTTTACTTTTGGAAAGCTTGATTTGCCCCCATGCATCACTTGTAACCATTGAATTCAACTCTTGATTCTTCTCCACCAAGCTTTGCAAAGTTAGGAAATAAGTTACAAATCTAGTGACTCCCAGCCTTGTTATGTCTCTTTTCTTTGTCAACTTCCTCATTAAATACAATATTTTATGATGGGCATAAATGAAGATAGTGACGGCCTTTTCCTTCTCAATGAATCTTTTGAACTTAGGTACATTACCAATTCCTTAAAGTATAAGGTTCACAGTATGAGTGGCACATGAAGTCCAAAAGATGTTTGGTCTCTTCAACTTTAACAACTCTGCCTCCACCATATTGTTAGATGCATTGTCTGTCACCATTTGAGTTACATTTTGTGGTCCAATATCATCAGTGCACTTGTCCACATATTCAAAGATATATAAGCCCGTGTGTGCTTCCCTCGAAACTTCCATAGAAGAAAGGAAAGTTGTGCCTTCTTTGCAATTTACACACATATTCATGATACTTCTTCTTTTTCAGCCACTTCAAGCATCGGTCATGATTGAGCAACCATGCTTAGCCCACTCTTTTTCTTATGTGGTAAGTGATTTCCTAGTTCTCTCAACTTCTTCCTTGAATGAGCCATTCTTTTGAAGCTATCATTCTCAATACACATGGAAAGGAAGATCAGATTCATACACCCATCGAGCCAAATGCACATAATGTGTTCTTTCCTTCGGAAGTGCATCATTGATATTTTGTTGTCGAAATTTCTTCCTTCCACAATTGATAATGTTTGCAAACCTATTTATAGGCCCAAGGAAATGTTTCATTTTTCTTGAAACCACCGATTTCAACTTCCTCATTTTCTTCTTGAATTCTAACTTCTTGCCTCACTTGCTTTTCAAGTGTAATACCCGGTCTTAGAAGTAAGAACGGTGAGCAAGACCCGTGAGCTTGAGAAGCAAGAACTGTGAGCTTGGAAAGTCAAAATCGGTGAACAATCCCACATCGCTCGGGGAGGGAAAAAGTGAAGTACCTTACATGTATGAGCATGTATCTATCTAACACAAGGTCTTTTGGGAGCTCCCTGCTTTGGATTCCTTGGGAACTCTAAAGTTAAGCGAGTTGAGGCTGGTGCAATCCTAGAATGGGTGACCTACTGGGAAGTTGCACGTGAGCTCCCGAAAACAAAACTGCGAGGGTTGGGCCCAAGGCATACAATATTGTGCTAGATGGCTCGGGTTGTGACAGAATGGTATCAGAGTCAGACCTCGACCGGAAGTGTGCTAGCGACGACGCTGGGACCCAAAGGGGGTGGATTGTAATACGCGGTCTTGGAAGCAAGAACGATGAGCAAAACCTTTCAGCTTGAGAAGCAAGAACAATGACCAAGACATGTGAGCTTGGAAAGTCAAGATCGGTGAACAATCCCACATCGCTCGGGGAGGGAAAATGTGAAGTTCCTTATATGTGTAGGCACGTATCTATCTAACACAAGGCCTTTTGGGGGTTTAATGGCTTTGGATTCCTTGGGAACTCCATAGTTAAGTGAGTTGTGGCTGGTGCAATCCCAAGATGGGTGACCTACTGGGAAGTTGTACGTGAGCTCCCAAAAATAAAACTGTGAGGGCTGGGCCCAAAGCGGACAATATTGTGCTAGATGGCTCGGGTCGTGACATAATGGTATCAGAGCTGGACCCCAACCGAAAGTGTGCCAGCGAGGACGCTGGGCCCTAAGGGGGGTGGATTGTAATACCTGGTCTTGGAAGCAAGAAAGGTAAGCAAGACATATGAGCTTGAGAAGCAAAAACAGTGAGCAAGACCTATGAGCTTGGAAAGTCAAGATCGGTGAACAATCCCACATCGCTCGGGGAGGGAAAAGGTGAAGTGTTTTGTATGTGTGGGCACGTATTTATCTAACACAAGGCCTTTTGGGTGCTCACTGGCATTGGATTCCTTGGGAACTCCAAAGTTAAGAGAGTTGGGACTGATGCAATCCCAAGATAGGTGGCCTACTGGGAAGTTGCATGTGAGCTCTCGAAAACAAAACGGTGAGGGCTGGGCCCAAAGCTGACAATATTGTGCTAGATGGCTCCGGGTCGTGACATCAAGTATCTTCATTTTTCTTTTCTTGACATTTGCTTCTTTTAATGCGGCTTTACACCTTACTTTATCATCATTCGAAGACTTTGTACACGAAGCTACATTTCCCTTGATGTGGGCTATGTTTTGTTTAATCCTATTGATTCCACCACTCATACACTTACCACACAACTTGCACTTCATCTTATCAAAGTTTGTAGGATTCGCCAAAATTGAAAATTCCCATCCAATATCACCACTACCCCCATTTCAATGATCTTTCCATTTTAGATATTACATTTTGTCGACGCTGCATCTGACCAAGAAATAAGCCCGTACTTGAGACTTAGGGGAACTACTAAAGCCCATATTCAAGGCCCATCTCGGAGGCCCGTGGACAAGTCCCATGCCTAAATATCACAATTATAACCTAACCCTAGACGATTCCTATAAATAGGGAGCCTCCTCCCTCATTCAAGGGGACTCAACCGCTTCATCCTCTCTACAAACACTATTATCTTTAAAAGGTTCATAGCCTCTATACTTGTACAAAATATCATATTGTTAATGAGAGTGAGGCAACACCGTGGACGTAGCCCGATTTGGGTGAACCATGTACTTTCTTGTGTCTTGGTGTGCGTGCGTGTCTTTACAGTCTCGTTGGTACAATTTTTACATCAAAAGTTTGGTGCCGTCTGTGGGAAACGATACAAAAAGTTATGTCGAACACCATAGCTACCAAGAACACCAAGAAAACCCCAGAAAATACAGTCTGCCCAAAACCCAGAAAAGAACCCAGAAAATCATCTTCCTTCCCCATGGTCAAGACCCAAAGAAAAAATAAAAAAGGGCAACTATATATCTAGCATATATATTTTTTGCCATTTTGAGATCTGCGAATGAGGGGGAGGGAGATGCTAACAAGTTCTTCCTGGGCCCTGTTTATCAGCCACGGGACAGGAGGGACTAGAAAACCAGGGGACTCCAACCACTGCTGCTCTGCTACGCCGCCGTTCCGCCTCACCATTGCTTCGAGGTGCGGCGTCGCCGTGATGCCAAGGATTTTTTCCCCTTCATCTCTCTCCCCACCTCTGCATCTCCGATTTGAACCAACTAGTCGAAAACTCGAAGGGGAGCCACGACCCACTCATACCGGCCCATCAAGGTTGTAGACAACCGCAGGCCGACCCATTGCTCGACATTGACTCTCCACCGACCCGCTGCAGACCAACGACTTGGTCCGACATCCATGACAACCTCCTGATGAGCGTCTACTCGGCCTACAGCTCATAAGCTCGTAAGGAATCGGCCAGGGCAATGAGGCCGCACACTCAATCTACCCGACCCAGCTGTACCACTATTCCGACCCACCCGGTCGCCCGCATAACTGAAGCCGTGACCTAACTCTGTTGCACTTATAGGCCGACCCACCAGGCCTCCTACACGGCATCGACGGTCCCTCACAGGTACCCACACCGACTCGATGAGGAACTTCACGCTTGCCATCGATCGGATCGACCTTTACAACGGAATCGGACTATCGTAACCATGGTTAGACACAAAATCCACCGTAAACTCTGATCATCCACACTTGGTCCGCTCGTTGAGCACTGTGACTGATCGGCCTGGCTGTACCGCCGTGTCGCCAAGCTACTGTACGGCCGAGCCGTTGTACGCCGACCTCTCTCCTTCATCCCTCATTTTTCCTTCAACACCTTCTTTTCACCTCCTCTGCCCTGCTCTATAGGCTCGTCCCTCTCCCATGTAGCCACAAGAACTTCAACACCAAAAACTACCCAAAAAAAGACAGAGGACGAAGTATCTTCCCATCCCACCCACTCCACTCTTATTCACAAATGTGATGGAGAAGAGCACGATGATGGGAATTGTGTGAAGTCCACGGATAGAGGAGTGACTCTGACGCACCGACCAACACTTTCTCGTCACAAGCATGGCAGACGCATGCCCCAAGGCGGTTGGCGTCTGTAGATTCGGTCACTACGGAAGAGGAAAACGACATGTCGATCTCCTGCAAAGTGTCATCCACGGGCCCAAGAAAAACCTGCGGCTGTTGTGCCCCACATTCTCTACCATACATGTAACGACCCGTCCCGAGAGTCGGGATTAGCAAAGTGAATAGTAATGGATTAGTGAGTCTAATCGGTGATTAGTTGGAGGTATTCGGACGGATAGTGCAAATGATGATTTTGCCCCTGGTTCGGGCAAAAAGATGACTTTTAGTTTGGGCGGTCAATTGGATATTGACCGATCACCGTGACGTAGTTCAGGACGTCACGAGTCCGTAGACAGGTGGTATGCCCGATTCCGACATCCGAGGAGGAAGTTATGATGTTCGGAAGGTTGAGGGCATTGCCGTAATTTGGTTAAATGAAGGGGAAAAGTTGAATTTTTACACGATAAGGTTTTGACACGTAGACTGAGGGCTGTGAGATAGATCTCGATGCCCTGAGTTCAACGACAGGCGGCACGCCTTCATTGGACTTCGTACGGATAAGATATGGTTCTAGGAAGGTGAAGGGAAAAATGGTAATTTGGACTTGGAGGGGTATTTCAGTCTTTTTATTCCTTGGGTTTTGTGCAGACTGGATAAGGACAAGTGGACGGTTGTAATTGGTTACTTAGGGGCTGTGTGCATTGGGTGAGTGACACCTGGTCACTGTCTAGTGGCTTCTAGCCACTTTCACGGTGGCAAATATAAGTGTTGAGCTGGTTTAAGTCGTGCAAAGAGAGAAACAGAGAGACTGAAGATAGAGAGTTAAACTCGATCATTGCTAGGGTGTGTGAGTTCTTGAGTTGAGTGGGTGTGTTCAGGGACTAGTTGGGAGATTAGTGAATGTTTTGGGAGGGACTGGAGTAAGGTTGGGTGTGTGTAAGGTGAGCAGAATCTAAAAAACAGAGAGGGAGGTCGTGGTTGAAGTGCAACCTTATTTGATCAAACCGTGACTTGTGGTGGTGTTCAGAGGATGAAAGAATGATGGAGGGATGCTCAGAGACGCGGTGGAGCTCACGACAGTGAGCAGAGGCATGGGTAAGACTCTGGTCCCCTGTTTTCCCGATTTGTTCAAAATGGAATTCGTGAAGTTTTAAGCTTGGTTGAATGACTTTGGTGATCCTAGCAGCTTTAGGAAGCTTCTGGCTAGCATGGGGACTCGAATCCGTGACCGGAAGGATTGCTAGTGGTCGGAACCAGAACCTGGTTTTTCTGGGTTTTTCTTTGAGTCTAGGAGGTGAGTTGTAGACCGTTACTTTGCGATTTTAGTAGTTGAATAGATTGCTAGTAAAAGGACGAACCTAGTGGAAGTAAAAGATTTTAAAAATGAATCGAAATGTGTAAGAACTGTGAACGCCGGTTCACTGCTGAACCGGCTGAACCGAACTGGTCGGACTGGGTTTTCCCAAGGAAGACGATGACAATGTGCTGGGCGCGTGGCTCCCACGTGCAACCCCTTTGGGAGGCGCGTGAGGGCGCGTGGGGTAGAATCCGGGGAAGTGTCCAACATGGTTTTTAGTCTAATCCATGTAACGAACATTTTGGCATTGGTTTCGAGTTAATCGGACATCGACTCGATATGTTTCGTGGTACCCGAAGGTTTTAGGAATCAGTTGAAAATAGTGGAAAATACGGGAAAATTATGGGGCTTTCGTATGACCTTTGTAAAGTAGTTAGTGACCTTAGTGTGGGTTTTGGACAGGTTCGGGAAAGCCGAGGATAGTGGAATGGTCAGAAACGATGGAAGTACACGCGTATCGAGGCGACGTCGGAATGGTGTGTGAGTGGACTTTGCTTTCTAACTCTTGATGCATGCATATATGTTTTTATATGTTTTCTATACGTGATTCTATAATTTGATTTATGATTGTGATGGTTTATAGTTTTTGCACGTTTTTCGAGCAATTTACGGTAATTCACGTTTTACGAGATTTTGATGGATATGTGATTTGAACTTAGTTAACGAATTGATTTCGGGATTTGAAATATGATTTGATTTCAAAGAAAGTAAAAAGGATTTCAGAAAAAGGTTTTCGGGCTTGAAGCCCAGTTCAGGAAAGTGGTTTTGAGAAATGTGATTTCGGGTTTTGGAATCGGAATTCCGGGTGACGATTCGGGATTCGATTCGGGACTTGAAAGTGGATTCCGGGTTTGGGTTCGGAATGATTATTCCGGATGCCGGCTTACGGAATGATGGTTGCGGACTCGGATCTGGAAATGAGGTGGATATGATTCTGGATTTGAATTCGGAATGATGGCACTGGATGCCGGAAGGGCTTCAGACCAGCGGTTTCGGATTCATGTTTGGATATGGATTTCGAATGGTTTTTAAAAGCTTTTGGATTGGATTTGCTGGATCTGGTTATTGGGTTTAAAGACTCGGATATTATGATTGACGGGGGATGGGCCCTGATTGAGTTTAAAGACCCGGATTGAGTTTAAAGACTCGGGAGTTTAAAGACTCGGATATATTGATATTTCCCCTATAGGTCTGTTGAGTTTAAAGACTCAGATTATTGAGGCCTGGTTATTGAGTTTAAAGACTCAGATAGATCCAGTAAGTTCGATGGATGAGAATGTGGTTGCAAATGTGTTTTGGATTTCATTGAGAATTGATGATAATGGTTTTATGAGGTTTTGGGCAGTAGCCCGGAGGAAACGGTTTTTCGATAGTTTTGGGCTGAGGCCCGGGATTTGGGAAAAAGAAATGTGTTTGGTTTTTCGTACATGGTTTTATGAAATGAACTTGATATGCATGCATTGGCTTTTAAACGGAGGGTATAAATGTATGTGTTTTCTGATGAATGTTTTTCAATTTATACTTTCTTTTTGTCCACTCACAGTCTTTTCGTGTTTTCGATACCCTCCAGGTTGTTGCGGCGCGGGCTGTTGATCAAGAGAGACGGAGACATCACACGTACGTTCCACAGTAGACTCTGCGCACTCTAGGAAGTCCGGAAGTTTTGGACGGTCGGATTGAGAATCCCTTATCCGACTTACGTGTCACATGAAGGTTGGACATCAGTTTGGCCTTCGTGTCATGCGTAAATCAGACGGGAGCAGGGTTTAGTCCCTAATCCTGGGGGATTAGGGATGGGCCCTGACAATACATACGCGGACACCATGAAGAAGATAAGTATTATCCTCTTATTTACAATTTTTCCATTAATGTTATTGGATTAACTTGTTTGATGCTACAAAAAACACAAAACACAATTGGGTCATATAAAACAAAAAACCACTCATTTGGGTTCACCAATCTTGCCCAATTTGGGCTATACAAATTATGCAATTGGGCCAAGCAAAAAGAAACCGAAACTAGCATTTGCGCTGTATTATTATTATTCTTTTTTAATCCAGCCAATACATTTGGGTTACAATGTTTAAACCAACAGCCACATTTGGGCTAAAAAAAAGAAAAAAAAAGAGCAAATATAAAACATTTTCATTGGGCTTAATTTTATCACAACAATTCATAATATTTTTGGGCTCAAAACTTTACAAATTTTGGGCCATGATTTTTCTTCATCCAAAACACACTGGGCTCCAATAATTTGCATCTTAAGTTCATACTCTATGCATATTACTCACACACATTACGCATGCTTACTCTATCACTATTTACACAATTATTTCTATTTATTTGTGCAACATAAATACACTTTACATCCTACGAATTTACGGATCAGAAAATTAATTTCTATTATCAGGAATTATCGAACGACTCCATTATTGATCCATATAACCACTGCACCTGGTCGGTCTGCATGTCCCCTATGTCGATTTCTTCTTCAACCTGCTTGACGCCAGACCGGTGGATTCTCTCGACATCCACTTGTGCATGAGTCTGCCTCCCACATTTATTTGCTCGCACCGCGCTATGCATTTTGATACACCTGAAAAACAGCAAGGTAACACTTTTAATCAGAACCCTTTCTAACCATCATTACTGCTGCACTCATACATGTCACACATACATGCCCTCGTGCATTCAGGCATACATGCCACTCATACATGTCACACATACATTCCCTCGTATATTCAGACATACTTTTCACCCATACATGACATACATACATGTCCCACATACATGCCCTCGCGCATTCTGACATACATACATGTCCCACATACATGCCCTCGTGCATCCTAACATACATGTCACACATACGTGCTCTCGTGTATGCCGACGTCCATAACACTCATCCTTGTCGAGCATACATGAACCCATACATACGCTCGACACATTACCGAGCACCCACATCTTTACAACACATTACTGAGCCGCTCGACACATTACTGAGCACCCACATCTGCTCGACACATTACCGAGCACCCACATCTACTCGACACATTACCGAGCCGCTCGACACTTTACCGAGCACCCACATACATCTGCTCGACACATTAACGAGCACCCACATCTGCTCGACACATTATCGAGCCGCTCGATACACTACCGAGAACCCACATCAGCTTAATGCGTATCGAGCTGCTCAACTACCGAGCCCACTTTCAATGCTACACCTAGCTCCTATACCGACTGGCACACAGATACAACAACGCATCACCTGCCAGCATTCAGACTCATACTTGGAGTCATACTCACCGGGGGACTACCAGAGTGCAATCACTACCACGTCACTCCACTCCAACATACACCACACTACGGGACCTCTTCCCTTCCGCATCCTACCTCGACCGAGGACTTGGGGGACTGATGATACACTGAGCGGAATAGTACAAAGTGAGGAGTTGCCCGGTCAGTGCACTTTACTTGAAAGTCCTCAACCGAGGCAGTCCACCTCAGTCAAGAACTTGGGGACTTGTCGACGCTGTATCTGACCAAGCAATAAGCCCGTACTTGAGACTTGGGGGAACTACTAAAGCCCATATTCAAGGCCCATCTCGGAGGCCCGTGGACAAGACCCATGCCTAAATATCACAATTATAACCTAACCCTAGACGATTCCTATAAATAGGGAGTCTCCTCCCTCATTCAAGGGGACTCTACCTCTTCATCCTCTCTACAAACACTATTATCTCTAAAAGGCTCATAGCCTCTATACTTGTACAAAATATCATATTGTTAATGAGAGTGAGGCAACACCATGGACGTAGCTCGATTTGGATGAACCACGTACTTTCTTGTGTCTTCGTGTGCGCGCGTGTCTTTACAGTCTCGTTGGTACAATTTTTGCATCAACACATTTGGTTCTACAATTGGTTCGGAAGGTGTAGCCATTTATGTCAAAACCTACAATTCAAAATTTCAAACCTACCATAGAGAATGAAAAACACCAATTATATCAATATTCATTATTCAACCACATCCACATTCAACAATATCATGATCACAATGTCATGTAATTAATTAGTTATGGTGAAGAGTATGATTAATAAATTAGCTAAACCTTAATAATGGACATTAGTGGATGTAAATGAGAGAATAAGTAAGATTTAAACGCAATTGCAATATCATATTGTCACAATTGCAATTTGAGATTGACTTGTATGTAAAATTGTAAATAACTAAATACAAATGTATTATCTTTGTTCTTCGATTCTTTCGCTACTCTTTAATCTTTACTTCTTTAGTGATTTACTTTAGTGTTAGACTTTAGTTAGTGCATTTGGAAATTGGAATGGTCCAAGACTCCAAGTGGCAAGTCCAACCTCCATGGCTCCACCATGGGTAGACGGAATGTATTCCATTGGTTCGATCTTTAGTGCTTTATTTTTAATTGATCAATTGTTTTGAGAATGTATTCCAATCAATTTACTTTAGTCTTTACTTCTTTAATATTTGACTAGTTTGTAGTTTTGTGCATTTACCAATTGACAATTACAGAGACCATATTTAGTTTCCACTTTCCATCCTCATCTACATCATTCTCCCCTTTTATTTTTCTTCCTTTCTTTGGTAATTCACAGAGACCGATTTGATCCCTTTATTTTTTTCCCCTTTACATCTCCATCTCCATCATTCTCCTTATTTGATCCTCTCTTTTTTGCCCTTTTTTTTATCTCCATCTCCAACATTCTCCCTGGTCCTTTTTATTTTCCCTTTTTTTCACAAATCAGAAATCACAGAAATTCAAGAAAGTGTCCACTATCCATCTCCATCTCCATCTCCATTCTCCATTCTCCATTCTCCATCTCCACAATCAGAGTCAGAGATAGAAAACAGAGGAGGGAGAGATGCACCAATAGGTCCATGACTCAATTATCTGATATTTGAGAATCTGATAGGGTTTAGTTAGATGGTGCGATGGCAGAGGACACCGCAGTGGTGATAGGACCCCACCCGAATACCCAAGAATTAGAACACTCGGGTCCTGCTCTCGTTCGATACAAACCCTGCCAGACAAGGGATAACGCAAATCCCGTTAGTTCATGCCTCCGCCTCTCATGCCTCAATCTCCGTGCAACGGCCCTGGAGGGTTATAAAACCAAGAAAACGTGTGAGTGGACAAAAAGAAATAGTTTAAAACATCATTTGAAAACATATAGCTTTTACCCTCCGTTCTCCAAAACCATGCATGCATTTAAGAACCCCTTCACTTTGTTTAAAACGAAGCACATTTTATATTTTCGCAATACATGAAAACCATAAATCCAGAAGTCTAGTGACACCACAAAATCAGTCCACGTAACTCACAACCAAACACGAGTCAACACATCAATCACATGGGAATCGCCACAATACTTACATCCAATCACATCACATCCAAGCCATTCTCAAAGCACAATATCAAACACCAACGCACCGTCCCACTGGCAGGCACAACAAAGATTTCCATACAGTCAAATCATCATCAATACACAAACACGTCATCAATCATCACATCACAAGGGCACTACCGGCAGGCCATTACATACACACTCGCTCAGGAACCAGAGCCCCAAGCTCGACGTACAAGTCAACACAACACAATCTTAAGAATCGAAGCCTTGGGCTCAACGTATGAGACTCACATCCAATCAATACAATCACAATTATACACAATACTAGTGATAAGTCACAAATTAAGCATCATTTCAATGTTATTTCTTATCCCTTTTACGTATTTTTTTATTATAATTGTACAAACAATATGATAAAATGATCCATTTTGTGAGACATGTGTAGATTATGAAAGTCAAGTCAATTCTGAAGAAAAAGAATGGAGGAAATCTGAGCCAAAATGAAGGAATAACACTAAAATGAAGTTAAGGTCCCTAGCTGAAATCCCAGTTGAGGGCCTCTCGGGTTTTGTCTTTGAATTAGCATTTTTCAATGTATTGGATGTGATCAGCAGCTCATATAATCTCCAGGGGTTCCAATGAGGTGATAGCACATGTCAAGACAATCAAGATTGACCAAGAAAAGGGGTTCTTGCCTTTCTTGGTCGAGAGGCACTCCTAATCCTACAGGGAGTGTGTGTGTGTGTGTGTGTGTGTGTGACTTTGTGGATCAGTCTTGCCAGCCTTGCACGCCTAGATTAAGTGGGCTATTTCAGAAATTATGCCCTGGAATCTAGCTGGGGAAGTTGGCCAAAAGATCCATTAAAATAAGGGTTCTTATCTGTTCTTTGGAACTCAAGAAACTAGGATTTCTTGCCTTATCATGTTCCTACTTTTTAGGGATTTGGGGCAGCTGCCCTTTGGACAAATTTTCCTTCCCTTTTCAATGAGGAATGATATGGATTGACTTGGATAAGAAGACTTAATTATATTCCTAATCAGATCTTGAAGTTAAAGAGGCAAGAAACAAGGAAAATGAAGTTTCTGGGAAATTAAGAAACCATCGTGTACATGGCTAGGGTTAATTAACTTCCCTAGTCACAATTTATCATGTTTCCTTTATTTTAGGGCAATGTAATCTGATTTAGGATAGCATTAAAAGAATTCCTAGTCAAAGATAAAGTCAAGAAGTGGAAAGAAAGAAGGAAAGGGACTCCTTGTACAAGAAGGATACAAAAAAGGCCAATTATGGTTTTGCACAAAAACAAGGAGTTTTTCTCCTTATTTTGGGGATGTTTTCCCTTTTCTTTGAGGGAGATGTTAGGGCAGGTGTTTGGGGTTATAAATAGATGTTTTCTCATTGTTTTTTGGGGCCGAATTTACCTCTTGAAGGTCCCCAAAACTCTGTCAAAATTCGTACTTCAATCCATGTTCTTAGTTTAGAGTTTTGTAATTTAATTCAAGCACTCTTTATAATTCAAGCATCTTCAAATTCAGCACGTCTACCTTGAGGGAGTTTTCCTTCATCTCTTTTATTCATTTTCCTTTTATTATGTCTTGCTTTATTTATATTTTTGCAACTTTTAATTATGTCCTTATTTTATTCAATAATGTTTGAGTAGTGTAATTAGGGCTAGGGTTACTTGAAGCCCTAGCCATGTTAGTTCGTGTTTGATTTCTGGCTCTTGATTATGATTGCTATGAATGCCTGGATTTGTTGGATTACTGCGCTTTATGAACTCAATTTATGCTTATAAGCTTAGCTACCTTATTTGTGTATAATTGTCGATGTAATTGCTTGACGGATCACCTTAATGTTTGTGCTCACCCTGCAATTTATAGCATCACGTTTAAGAGGGAGAATCTTATTCGTAATCTAAACTCATGACTTCCTATGTTTGCACATCACTTTTCTAGGACAGTGTAATGTCATTAAATCTTTTTTATATTTCATGTATTATCACGCACCATCGGTAATAGTTGTTTAAGGGCGGGCACATCACGCTTAAACATGCAATCTAAGAGAAGATAATATGTGTGGGGTGAACCTTAGCCGGACCGCACGGGCACTTAATTCAGATACATGCATAGTAATCTAATCAAGGAAATCTAACGGAACTATAATTTGTAAAGGTTGATAGAAACCTTAGCTCGACTTAGTTAGTTATTATTAGTTAATTTACTTCATTCATAAAACATAACAAACCCCCCATTGAATTTTAATTACTCCACTTAAGTCAATTGAGTTAAACAGAATTGGATATCATTGAGCAAGTCTTTGTGGGATCGACCTTCGCTTGCATCTATACTATCTACACGTCTTGTGCGGTTGCAAATTTTATTACACGTAGAGGTTTTTCCTAGTACATATTTTGTGCTTGGTAAAATTTCTATCAACTAGTCTCAGAATTCAGAGTCCCCAGCTCGACGTCTGAGACTAATCAATCACCAAGCATCATAGCACATATAATCAACCTAAGTCCAAACCAAAACCATCACCACCACAATTTACATCAACCACACCAATAACACATACTCATACACATCTCATATCACAACTCAAAACCACAATTAGAATCTGGAGCCTAAGCCCCAAACACAGCTTAACACCAATTCTTGTAAAACGTGCCTTTAATGAAATTTCCGTAAAAACCATCTAGAAATCATATGGAAATAATAAGTATCACATTATTTCATGTCATAATCCACATTCAGTTCAAAACCACATTTGAAACGGTGTTCGAAACATAGTTTATGGAAACCTCAAAAAACGTGCAATAAAATATTAATTAAATATTCATAAAATCACCAAAAATCCGATAAAATTCCCAATCACTCAATATCATCAAAATCACATAGAAATCATTTAAGTCATTTAAATATGCATGCATAATAGTTTAGGGAAAGAAAGTCCACTCACACACCGTTCGGATAACCGGATCCCGCTTTGCTAGTTTTCTCGTAATTTTTCGGAATGTCATTTCCTGACAAATTTCGCATCTAAAGGTCATTTACTATCTTAAATAACTCCTATTTTAAAGCCATAATTTTTTGGGACTTTTAAACGTATTTAAAAAAAACCATAAACCTTCAGACACCCAAAACTACCCTAAAACGGTGTTTGATTGACTCGAAATCTGTACCAAAATGTTCGTAAATCAAAAGGATAAAAACACATGTTTGCTGTTCCTCGAAACTCCCCCGCATGCACCTCCCAAGTGTTTGTGCGTGGGAGCCACGCGCCATATATACTATTCATCGTCTCCTACCTCCAGCAACCTGTTTTGCTGTATTTCGGGTCGCCCGATCCAAAAACTCATTTTTTTCACCATTTTACATTATTCAAACATCTAAATCATCCTAAGACTACCAGAAAGAGGTCTATGAACTTAAAACAACGAAAAATCACCTTACAAACACGGTTTGATTTCTTAAATATCGGCCATGGTGCCCCCTCACGGTTTCTGGGGCTGTCAACGTCCAAACTCCTAGCTGAGCATCTAGTTAGGATCGTAAGGACTCAAGGATGTCATCTGGGTTCTTGGTTCTAGGGTTTCAAGTCCAAAACGAGTTTAACACCTCCAAAATTGAAAATCCTTCTCGGGTCACACTATTTTTGTGGTGTTCCCTCCTCAAAACACCACCACTGTGCTTCTTTATTCTCAGAATTTCCTTCCCAAAAATCCTCTCCCAGTTCCTGATCTCTCCCCCCTCATCCTCTGTGTTTTTCTCTTTATTTTCCTTTTTGGTTGAACCACACCCCCCCCCTCCCCGCGCCCCCACACACACACACACACATATAAAGAGACGGTGGCACACTCCCATAATAGATATGGGGACACTTGTCCCTGTCCAAAAGGCCACAACAAAAAATCTCACAAAAAGAAATGACTAAAATACCCTTCATTAAGAAAGTTACCAAATTGCCCCTACGTAATCTAGACCCGAATCGAAATCGTTCGAACTCCATTTTCGGCATGCCCCTTGCCAATGTACTCGGGAAGCCGAGACCTTCCTAACGAAATTTTTAGAATCGCTAAAAACTATCCCCAGTCAAAAAAGTCAACATTTTTCCCTCAAAAAGTCAACCCCTTGACTTTGAAAAAAAGTCCACATTTGACTTTCATGGTTAAAATGGTCAATTTCATCCGACTTCCGATTTTACCCTTGTTGGAAGTCTAGGTCATTACAGGCGATCCACGAAGGAAAGATCAATTTGGAGGCAATTAGAGTGCAGTGCGACCGTGCGAGTGCAAGCTTGCGACTGGGAGAGAATGTTGAAGAGTTTGCATCTCTGGGAGTACGGTGTAGTTTTTTAGCTCGAGTGTGAGTCTGCGAGTTAGACTAAAGACGATTTGCAAGCTGGGGAGGAAATTCGCGAGCCATAAAGGTGATTCACAAGCCGGGGAGGTAATTCGCAAAGCCAGGGAGGCGATTTGCGAGCCATGAATGTGATTCACGAGCTAGGGAGGCGATTCACGAAGGTAGGGACTGGGTTCAAGCAGCAAAAATGTTATAAACTCTGTAAATATAATTTGGGTTCAATTTTGAATGCTTGCTTTTCTGAATCTAATTTGGGAATTAGGAATCTCTGATCTTCAATTTGGCGGGTTTGGGTAATATTGTAACAGACAGCAGTGTATGACATGGAATTTTTTTTAAATATTCCTAAAACGTCCAGCCCGCCTAATCGAGCTGCTGCCCAGTCCACTTAGGCACCATAAAATTTTTATATCGTATAGCTGTTGTTGACACCATATCTGACCAGACCCACTGGGCCATATACTTTAAGCCCAAAATTCGTTCAAGGCCCAAAACTACCGTACTTACAACAGCCCCAACACCGGGCCCAACGCGGGATGCCATGTGAAAGCGTATCCATCCTTGATCTACGTAACACGTGTCAACACGTAAATCGAGGAGCATTTTGTCCCACATCGGAACTTTGGGAATTGAATATCCCACCTACCCATACATAAGGGGTACACATTTCCCAATAAAGGTAACTAATTTTTACTATTCAAAATTACTCTGCCAAACTTACCATTTACTATTTCCTCTTACAAACAACGTAACTGACTTGATCGTCGGAGAGCCTTAGGCCGGCACCACACTGGTGCCCGTACTAACGGAAACCCGCGATCCACTTGAGTTGACAGGTCACAGGAGGGACACGCGTCATTTGGTGATTAGACAACGAGTAATCGACGGTTGGAACATTTAACGCTTCAACAATTTGGCGCCGTCTGTGGGAAGTCTGACTAAGGTTGCCCACGCCCAACCAGACCGAGTTACGACTCATCCACCAATTGAACAGAGAGAGGACTCATCGACACTGAACATGCAGGGCGAGCATGATCTCGGTGAGATCACACTCGGGCAAGGCCCTAGAACAATGAAAGACCCCTCTCCTAAATTTTTACAAATAATCGAGAGACTCCAGAGCGACATGGCCGAGGTCAAAACTAAAGGTACCCAGGCCGAGTCGAGATGTCAGATGCTCGACGATCGATACACCGAGGTAGCAGAACAACTGTGGGTTGCACAGGCGGAACTCGCTTCTCACCGAGCTCGCCTCGGTACGGATGAGACCGATAGGGTCGTTGCCGAGTGCGCCGAGCGCGCTGAAAGAAATCGTCGAGCTATGGGGAAAAAGGAGCACACGGTCGCCGAGCCGCCCAACACGCGTCCGGTGGACGCAGAGCCAAGCAAGAAACACACGCGGATGTTGATCATCCCCAGTAACCAGCTTGGCGACACCAGGATATACCGAGTCGCAAGGGACGCCCTCAGCGAGGGGGCAGGATGGAACTAGTCGGTCAACAACCACTAGTCGCACCGACCTGACCCTCGACCGATAAAAAAAACAAGGCACGACCACCGAGGAAACAACACCGCTCGGTGGTCCCACCCAGGCAACAGCCACGGAACTTTCTCGACAAGCTATCCAATCCCCGTCACTGACTCATCCCAGGAGACCGAGAGTATGGCCAAATCAGCTCGGTAGCGTGGCAACAACGCCGATCGATCACAACGAGAGAGGCAAACATCAAGGGTGTAATGACCCATCCCGGGAATGAGGGATAATACCGTGATTAAGGTGGGAATAGTGAGCTTAATCGGGGGTTAGTTGGTCCCGATAAGGTCGTTACTGTAGAATGACGATTTTGCCCCTAGTTCAGGTAAAATGTTGACTTTTAGTTCAGGCGGTCAATTAGGTTTTGACCGATGACCAGGACGTAGGTTAGGATGTCACGAATCCATAGACAGGTGGTACGCCTGATTCCGACATCCGAGGAGGAAGTTATGATGTTCGGAATTTTGAGGGCATAACCGTAATTTGGGTAAAATAGGGGGAAAAGTTGACTTTTTGTACGATCGGGTTTCGACACGTTCACCTAGGATCGTTAGATAGATCTTGTCATCCTGAGTTCGATGACAGGGGCACGTATTCATCGGACTTACAATTTGTGACTTATGGGTCTAAAACGGTAAGGGTAAAATCGTAATTTTGGTTTAAAAAGAAGGACAGTTTGGTCTTTTTGCACCTTGGGATTTGTGCAACAGAGAGGGAAAATGGAGGGCTGAGATTGAGACAGTTGGGAGAGAGAAGGGGAGGATTGTGACGCGTGGCAAGGACCTAGTGGTTTCTAGGCTTGTGCACGGTCTAAATAATTGGGGGTGCTCGTGTGTTCATGTGTGTTCTTCGATCCAGAGAGAAACAGAGGGAGAGAATTGAGAGAATTGGGCGGTGGTGTTGTGTGTATTGTGTGACTTAGTGAGTGAGGAGTGAGCAGAGATGTGAGAAGAATACAGAGAGGAGGTTTGGAGGTGTGGTGGTTGTGTGAGGGTGCAAGGTGAGTCACGGGGAAAACTAGGGGGAGACAGAGAACAAAGAGGAGTTGTGGGTGGTGGTGCGGCCGTGATCGATCCATCGAGGCCAGCGGAGGTGTCCAGAGGACGGAGGAGCTACTGCCTCACGGCTGAGCTCACGACGGTGACAGGAGGACAGGTAATTTCTTGTTTCCCTTTCTGTGCTCTGTTTTTCCGTCTAGATTCTGACGCTAAGTCGTAGCTTTAGGGGTTGAATCGAGGAGTCTAGTGAGGTTTAGGAGACTCAGTAGGGTCCTAGATAACTGCTGGTTGAGCAGCCGTGACGGGGAGTGCACGGCGGAGGCTAGGACGACGGAGAGTACCGGTGTGCTCTGTTTTGCCGTCGATTTTCAAATCGAAAGTCGTGGGTTTTGTGTGTGAGTCGATTGTCTTGGTGAGTTGGGTGAGGTTTAGGATGGTCCTAGGATTGGTTTAAGCTAGCTACCGTGACGGGGGGTGACCTGGGTGGCCGGAGAAGAGAACAGGGGACAGTACTGGTTTCTGTTCGAGCTTGAGTCGACAGGTTTCAGGTCGAGTCGAGGTATTAGAGTAAGGGGATGAGTTCCTAAGGGTGGGACGATGAAGTGGGTGAAGAGAGGAGTCGATGTGGTGCAGGCACGGCAGTGAACCGCTCACGCCGGTTTGATTTGCAGGAACTGTTTCGAACCGGGTCGACTCGAGCAAGACGGTGACACTGTAGCTGGCGCGTGAGGGCCACGCGCAGTCACTTTGGGCGGCGCTTGAGGGCGCGTGCGGCGGAGGCTGGAAAAACGGTCAACTAGGTTTTTGGTCTAGTTGTTGTGACGAGTCCGTTGGAATTGGTTTCCGAAGATCGGACGTCGGTTCGATGTTATCCCGCGAGGTTAAAGGTTTAGGGTTTCGGTTAGTTACGTTTAGGACTCGGGGATTTAGTTGGACCTTCTTAGACATGTTAGTGACGTACTTTGGCGGTTGTTGACAGGATCAGGAGTTCCTGAGGAAGCTGAGGAACGTACGAGACGTTTGGGACGCGATTGAGGGCTCGGTACTGTGAGTGGACCCCTTCTCTAAACTCGAACATGCATAATCAGACTTACGATTTGTGACTTACGGGTCTAAAACGGTAAGGGTAAAATTGTAATTTTGGTTTAAAAAGAAGGACAGTTTGGTCTTTTTGCACCTTGGGATTTGTGCAACAGAGAGGGAAAATGGAGGGCTGAGATTGAGACAGTTGGGAGAGAGAAGGGGAGGATTGTGATGCGTGGCAAGGACCTAGTGGTTTCTAGGCGTGTGCACGGTCCAAATAATTGGGGGTGCTCGTGTGTTCATGTGTGTTCTTCGATCCAGAGAGAAACAGAGGGAGAGAATTGAGAGAATTGGGCGGTGGTGTTGTGTGTATTGTGTGAATTAGTGAGTGAGGAGTGAGCAGAGAAGTGAGAAGGATACAGAGATGAGGCTTGGAGGTGTGGTGGTTGTGTGAGGGTGCAAGGTGAGTCACGGGGAAAACCAGGGGGAGACAGAGAACAGAGAGGAGTTGTGGGTGGTGGTGCGGCCGTGATCGATCCATCGAGGCCAGCGGAAGTGTCCAGAGGACGGAGGAGCTACTGCCTCACGGCTGAGCTCACGACGGTGACAGGAGGACAGGTAATTTCTTGTTTCCCTTTCTGTGCTCTGTTTTTCCGTCTAGATTCTGACGCTAAGTCGTAGCTTTAGGGGTTGAATCGAGGAGTCTAGTGAGGTTTAGGAGACTCAGTAGGGTCCTAGATAACTGTTGGTTGAGCAGCCGTGACGGGGAGTGCACGGCGGAGGCTAGGACGACGGAGAGTACCAATGTGCTCTGTTTTGCCGTCGTTTTTCAAATCGAAAGTCGTGGGTTTTGTGTGTAAGTCGATTGTCTTGGTGAGTTGGGTGAGGTTTAGGACGGTCCTAGAATTGGTTTAAGCTAGCTACCGTGACGGGGGGTGACCTGGGTGGCCGGAGAAGAGAACAGGGGACAGTACTGGTTTCTGTTCGAGCTTGAGTCGACAGGTTTCAGGTCGAGTCGAGGTATTAGAGTAAGGGGGATGAGTTCCTAAGGGTGGGAGGATGAAATGGGTGAAGAGGAGTCGATGTGGTGCAGGCACGGTGGTGAACCGCTCACGCCGGTTCGATTTGCAGGAACTGTTTCAAACCGGGTCGACTCGAGGTAGGCGGCGACACTGTAGCTGGCGCGTGAGGGCCACGCGCAGCCACTTTGGGCAACGCGTGAGGGCGCGTACGGCGGCGGCTGGAAAAACGGTCAACTAGGTTTTTGGTCTAGGTGTTGTGACGAGTCCGTTGGAATTGGTTTCGGGATGATCGGACGTCAGTTCGATGGTATCCCGCGAGGTTGAATGTTTAGGGTTTCGGTTCGTTACGTTTAGGACCCGGGGATTTAGGTGGACCTTCTTAGACGTGTTAGTGAAGTAATTTGGTGGTTGTTGACAGGATCAGGAGTTCCTGAGGAAGCTGAGGAATGTACGAGACGTTCGGGACGCGATTGAGGGCTCGGTATTGTGAGTGGACCCCTTCTCTAAACTCGAACATGCATAACGGTTTTCTATAATCGTTTTGTGGTTTTATATGTGATTTTATGATTATCGAATATGCTTTGTTGATTTTACATAATTGCACGTATTTCGAAGACGTTCGGTTTTCGGCACGTTTTCCGAGAAATGTTTGATTTCTGAATATTGATGCTATGGTTTTGGGATTTCAAATGATAAATGGTTTTCAATGATTATAATGGATTTGGAACGTGATTTCGATGATCAAGGATTTTCGGTTTTAGAATCGGATTTCGGTAATGAGATTTGGTTTTAAAGTTGAAAAGTGGATTCCAGATTTGGGTTCGGAATGACGGTTCTGGACGCTGGAAGGGCATCAGACCAGTGATTTCGGATTCGGGTTTGGATATGGATTTCGAATGGTTTTCAAATGGTTTTGGATTGGATTTGCTGGATCTGGATATTGGGTTTAAAGACCCGGATATTGATTTGACGGGGACGGGCCTGGATTGGGTTTAAAGACCCGGATTGAGTTTAAAGACTCGGGAGTTTAAAGACTCGGATATATTGATATTTCCCCTGTAGGCCTATTGAGTTTAAAGACTTGGGAGTTTAAAGACTCGGATATTATTGAGGCCTGGATTGAGTTTAAAGACTCGAGAGTTTAAAGACTCGGATAGGTCCAGGAGGTTTGATCGGAAAATGATGAATTGATATCCATGGTTTATGATACGTTTTTATGATGCTTATGATATGGTTTCTATAACTGTTTTATAGTGTTTCTGTTCTTATGGTGAGGTTATGTGAATTATACTGTTTTTAAAATGATTCTGTAAATGTTTTATGGCGATTGATTGATAACTGTTTTCATAACTGGGTTATGCATGTGGTTTCAAAACGGAGGGCTAAACTCGGTTTTCTTATAAAATGGTTTTGGGAAACTTTTCTTTTATTTATGGTCCACTCACATCTTCTGTTTTAAATTGCCATCCAGGTCGTGGAGCTAGAGCGGGGTTTCGGCGTCGAGGCAGCGTCTGAGGCATAGAAGTCGCGAGAGGAATCTCGGAGTGGTTTAAAATTTTTCGTGTGCGTGTATCTAGTTTATCGGGTTTTCTTTCTTTTGTACGGTGGTACTATGCTCTGTAAAAATTTAATTTCAGGATGTATTGTATAGATTCTCCTGCGTCTGACTGAGTGCTTTGGTGGTTTCGCGTGAGTGCACTTTAGTGTTGTGTTGGGGAGTCAGACGGGAGCAGGATTTACCTCGGGTTTCGGGGTGAAATTGGGGTGGGTCCTGACAAAGGGCCTCCCGCGATGACACTGAGCGGTCTACCCGACTCGGCCTTGCTCACCGTCCACCTGAACCACCTCGCCAGAGGGACACCGAGCAGTCAAGGCCGGTCAGTCGCAGGGGAACCAGCTCCCGGAATCCACCCGACCGGAGGGACACCGATTGGCCAAGCCCAGTCGGCCACCGAACAAGTAGCTATCAGCGCCCGCCAAGTGGGAGGGATGCCGACCGGTCATGCCTGATCGGGCGTGACCATGCACCGAGAGATAATCGGTGGGCAGAGCAGATAGGCCGAGGGGCCACACAACAATCCAGAACTGACTCGCTCGTCCAACACCTAACGGACCGAGTCCGGAAACTCGAAGCCGGGACGGCCCGGACAGCAAGACCAGCCTGGTTGAAAACCAGCCCGGGCCCCTTTACAGAACGAATCAACCAGTTCAGGATCAATCACGAGATAAAGCCCCTAAAATCCCCCTTTACACTGGGAAGGACGACCCATGGAATCACCTGAACAACGTTTACTCGGCCATTGCTCTCAAAAACCTCGCGGATGAGGAACAATGCCTCATTTTCAGTTCCACACTGACTGAGGCGGCGATAAATTGGTTTTACAAGCTGGAGTCTGGGTCCATCAACTCTTTTGAGCAGCTCACCTCTACCTTCATGAACCAGTTCATGATACAGACTGATCGCATGTCTTCGGCCGAAGATCTCTTCCAGCTCAAATAGGGCGAACATGAATCACTGCAGCGGTACGCAGTAAGGTTCAGTCACGAATACTCCCGGTGCGTGGAGACCGACGACGGAACAGCCTTCACGACCTTCAAGGGTGGCCTCCGAGACTCCCCCTTCAGGTACGCAGCTCACACCCAAGGCTGGACAACTTATAATGAAATTATGAAACAGGCGGCGGTCCACGCCAAAGCTGAAACGCTGAGCCAAAAGTCCAACGCTGCTAATGCGTATCAACCTCCCCGGGCTGACTCGGTGAAAACATACACACAGAGCGTCCCAGAACAGCAAGGCTCAGCGCAGCGCCCACAAGAGCAGGGGCAATAGAGCTATGGGGGAAAACAAAAAGACTACCCCCACAGCAACAATCTGTACAGCCCTGGGAAGAAAGGTAAGAACCCGAATCACCGGGAAAGACAGCAGGGGGAGCGGTCAAACAACGGGGAAAAACGGGTTCCTCGCTCCAAGTACGAGACCTATACCATCCTCAACACTCCTTACGAGAACGTTCTCTTGAACATGGAGCATATGATCCCGAAGTCTACTTGGGAGCCAACAAAGGGCAAGCTTGGCAAAGACACAGGAATTTATTGCCAATACCACAAATACAACGGCTATAGCATTGACCAATGTGTCGCATTCCAGGATCTGGTGAAGGCTCTAGCGCAAGATGGGAGGATCAACCAATTTCTCCAACACGCACCACCACCACCTCGCAACCCACAGATCAACACGATCTCCGGAGGACCATCAATTTCTTTCACGCTCACTACCAACCGGGCAAAGAAGAACTTTCTACGGGCCACCAAACAGAATCAGCAGCTCTTCAGTATCGAAGAAGGAAGAGCCAAGAAAACAAACCGACTCAGTTGGGAACCCATCACGTTTTCCAAAGAGGAAGAGCGCGGGATCGTCTATCCTCACGACGACCCCATTGTCGTTGTGGCTGAAATATCCAACTTCGACGTACAGTGGGTAATGGTCGACACTGGAAGCTCGGTCAACGTCCTCTTTATGCAAGCTTTCAGGCAATTGGGCATCCCAGAAACGAGTTTGGACCGCTCCCCTACACCTATCTTCGGTTTCACTAGGGACTCCATCGTCCCGCACGGCACGGTCACCCTCCCTCTCTCCCTCAGAACACATCCCCGGAGGGCAACCGTGCTAGCACCCTTCTTGGTAGTAGACTGCCCCGCGGCTTACAAAGCCATTCTCGGAAGGGGAATACTTAATCAGATGAAGGCGGTCGTCTCCACCCACCTGCTTCTGGTAAAATTCCCAACTCCTATGGGGATTGGCCAAGTCAGAGGGGACCAAATGGCTGCAAGAGCGTGCAACTCTATTACACCGATCCAGCCACCAAAGGAAACCATGGCAGTAACAGAGCCCGTATTCGAGGCTGACCCCGTCAGCCCTCAGGACGCGCGGAGAATACAGGATGGGCCGATTGAAGATCCTCAAGACCATTCAACAATACCACACCCGCAGCCTATTGAGGATGTCGAAGAGATAGTACTCTCCCACAACTTTGCCGACCGAAAGGTAAAGATTGGGACAACTCTTTCGCCTGACCTGCGCTCACAGCTGATTCATTTCTTAAAGGACAACTCTGAGGTCTTTGCCTGGTCCTACGCCGACATACCCGGCATCTCCACCGACATTATCTGTCACCGACTCAGTATCGATCCTGCCTACAAGCCTGTCGAACAGAAACTTCACCTCGAGAGGACCGAGGCTATGAAGGCAGAAATCATCAAGCACAGTACCATTCACTTTGTCCGAAAGGCCATCTACGCCACCTGGGTCGCTAATGTGGAACTCGTCAAGAAACCCTCTGGGGCCTGGCGAATGTGCATTGATTTTACTGGCCTGAACCAGGCTTGCCCCAAGAGTAGTTTTCCTTTGCCAAAGATAGACCAATTAGTCGACGCCAACTCCTGAGCTTTATGGATGGTACTCGAGTTACAACCAAATCTTTATGCATCCGGCAGATCAGATCCACACAACCTTCGGGACGGATCATGGGTTATACTACTACAATGTCATGCCTTTCGGACTCAAGAACGCCGGAGCCACTTACCAGCGCATGGTGAACTCCATGTTTGCCGACCAGACACCGGGGAAACCCTTTACATGTACCTATCTATGTCCGCCTCTACCGTCAGTTCGGTGCTAGTCAAACGCAAGGATGGCGCTGAGCACCCGATGTATTATGTCAGCAAGGCTCTACAGGACGCCGAGACGAGATACTCTGACCTAGAGAAGCTCGCCTTCGCCCTCATTATGTCTTCTAGAAAGCTCAGGCCATACTTCCAAACTCATTCCATAACTGTGATGATCGACAGACCACTCCGGCAAGTACTTCAGAAGCCCGAAACATCGGGCCGCTTACTCAAGTGGGCAATAGAACTCAGCGAGTTCGACATCACCTTCACTCCCCGCACCGCAGAGAAGGGGCAGGCAGTAGCGGACTTCATTTCCGAATTTTCCTACGTCCCAGCGGTGGCTGCACATGAGGCCCCACCATCTGCTCCCCCATCCATAACACATATCTTGGATGAGGAAAGTCCCCAGCTTGACCCTGCTCAGCCGACAAGGCTCCTCTATGTCAACAGATCGGCCTGCCACACTGGATCCGGCGCCGGACTTGTCCTCACCAGACCGAAAAAAATCCGAATGGAATACGCCCTTCGTTTCCAGTTCAAGGCCTCTAACAATGCCGAAGAATATGAGGCCCTCCTCGCAGGACTCGGCCTCGCCAAGGCCATGGAGGCAAAACAGATCTAAATCTTCAGCGATTCGCATCTTATCGTCAACCAGATCACCAACGAGTACGAGGCCAAAGACTTTTCCATGGAAGCGTACAGAACATTGGCAAAGTCTCTTCTTAGTGGTTTCCATAATTATGCTATCACTCGGATTCCACGCTCTGAAAATAGCTATGCGGATGCTCTAGCCCGGCTTGCATCCTCCCTCGATGAAAAATAGAGTCGCAATGTCCTGGTCGAAATTCTTGATCAACCCAGCACACAGAGCTCGGCAGTTTGTGCAATCAACACTAATGGCACGTGGATGACCCCGCTGCTCGGATTCCTCACAAATGGAACTCTCCCTTCCGATAAGATCGAGGCCAAAAAGGTACGGAGACAAGCAGCCATGTATACACTCCTCAACGGCCAACTCTACAAGCAGGGTTTTACTCTACCTCTCCTGAAGTGTCTCGTCCCAAAGGCAGGCAGGGCCATTCTGGAAGATATACATGGTGGCATTTGCGGAAATCACTCTAGACCACGGTCATTGGCCTATAAAGCTTTCCGAAAAGGTTTCTACTGGCCTACTATGCATGGAGATGCAGCAGAGCTGACCAAACAATGCGACAAGTGTCAATGGTTTGCCCCTCTCCTTCACTTGCCTCCAGAGAACCTCACACCCATGATCAGCCCCTGGCCCTTCTCACAGTGAGGACTTCACTTGATCGGGAAAATGCCAGCGGGGAAAGGTAAGACAGAATATGCAGTAGTAGCAGTGGACTACTTCACCAAGTGGGTAGAGGCAAAAGCCTTGGCTTCCATCACCACGGCCCAGATTGAAACGTTCATCTTCCAGAACATCATATGCCGTTTCAGTCTCCCCCACACCATTATCACGGAGAACGGGAAGTAATTCGACAACGCACGCTTCCGTGCCTTTTGTGACAGACACAACATCCGTCTCCGCTTCGCCTCACCAGCTCACCCTCAGTCCAATGGACAGGTGGAGACCATCAACAAAATCATCAAGCACACGCTGAAAACGCAGCTGGATGAGGCCAAGGGCAAGTGGTCTGAAATCCTCCCCAACACACTCTGGTCATATCGGACTTCGTACCTCACATCGACAAATGAAACCCCCTTCTCACTGACCTTCGGAACCGAAGCCGTCATCCCTGCATAACTGAACGAAGCTTCTTACCGA
Organism: Prinsepia uniflora; assembly: GCA_032719365.1. NCBI lineage: Eukaryota > Viridiplantae > Streptophyta > Magnoliopsida > Rosales > Rosaceae > Prinsepia > Prinsepia uniflora. The sequence goes on along the minus strand of CM064871.1, from coordinate 27,957,467 downwards.
GTGTCGACCTATGAACCCGAACAAAACAACCATCAACTTGCACTCAGTCTAGACCTCATCGAGGAGCACAAGGAGTAGGCTAACCTCCAAAACATTGCCTGCAAACAGCGGCTCTGCAATTACCATAATGCCAAAGTCAAGCACCGGGGTTTTCAAGAAGGGGATTGGGTCCTTCGAAAGGTCAGCCTCGCCACCAAGGACAGCTCAGCCGTCACCCTCGGCTCAAATTGGGAAGGTCCTTATCTGGTTACAAAGATTCGTCGGCCCCGGCACCTATGAATTAGAAGACTCAAACGGGGGAAAGCTGGGCCACCCATGGCATGCCGACCACTTGAAGAAATACTTCATTTAACAACTTCGTATTTTTTCCTTCATCTTATCCCTTGCTGTAATTTGCCGGTTATTCGCGTCCGTTATTTATAAACTCTTCCATTTACGTAGCTTTTGTAACCAAACATTTTGACTCCAACATTCGAGTCGGTATACAGCCCTACTCGGCTTGCACCAACATTTTGACTCAAACATACGAGTCAGGGTTCAGTCTTACTCGGCCTACACCCCGACACTTGCTATTTTGACTCAAACTATCGAGTCGGTGTACGCCCCTACTCGGCTTGCACTAACATTTTGACTCAAAAATACGAGTCGGGGTTCGGTCTTATGCGGCCTACACCCAAACACTTGCTATTTTGACTCTAACTATCGAGTCGGTGTACGGCCCTACTCGTCTTGCACTAACATTTTGACTCAAACATACGAGTCAGGGTTCGGTCTTACTCGGCCTACACCCCAACACTTGTTATTTTCACTCAAACTATCGAGTCGGTGTACGGCCCTACTCGGCTTGCACTTATATTTTGACTCAAACATATGAGTTAGGGTTCGGTCTTACTCGGCCTACACCCCAACACTTACTATTTTGACTCAAACTATCGAGTCGATGTACGGCCCTACTCGGCTTGCACTAACATTTTGACTCAAACATACGAGTCAGGGTTCGATCTTACTCGGCCTACACCCCAACACTTGCTATTTTCACTCAAACTATCGAGTTGGTGTACGGCCCTACTCGGCTTGCACTAACATTTTGACTCCAACATACGAGTCGGGTTTCGGTCTCACTCGGCCTACAACCCAACACTTGCAATTAAAACTCAAAACAATTCGTCGGTGTAACGTCCTACTCGGCTTACATGTACACTCCAACAAACAGAAATCGAAAGGCTAACTCGGTATACCGTTTGTGTTCGGAGAAAGTCCAAATTCATTTAAAATGTGCAGACCTATTATGCTCGGTCTGCATGAGCGCTGTAAAACTTCGACCTCTCGGTCGTGCCAACTATTTCTACACAATAAAGGAAAAATACAAGTGTCCTACACTAACTCTTCCACCTGCTGCTCGGCTTGCGATGCTCCCTCCACCTCTGGCTCCGGCTCCTTTTGAGGCTCCACCTGGTCGGCTTCCGGCTGGTCACTTGGCTGGGCACCCTCTTCTTCCTCCTCCCCCGACTCGTCCTCAAACATTTCGGCGGTGATATCCTGGCCAAGCCAGGGGGTCTTTACGGTCAGACTGGGGTTGTGCAAGAAGAGATTGCGGAAGAAGTCCTGCTCATAGTCGGCAGCGCACTCGTTCTTCAGCTTCTCGAACTCCTCGGAGGCTCTGAACTCGGCCACCGCAGTTTTTCTCGCCTCTTCCAGGTCAGCCTCCCTAGCCGCCTTCACCCGACACAACTCCTTCCAGTGCTTTAGGCGGTCCTTCCCTTTGGCCTCAACCTCGGCCTTCATTTGGTCTCTGGCAGCCAGGGCCTCCTGAGTCTTCCACTTCTCGGCTTCCAACTTGTGGTTGAGGTCGGCCGCTTCCTTCAACGCCCTCTCGGCCTCCTGGAGTTTCGGAGTGAGCTCCTTCTCCTTCTTCCTCAGCCGGTCCTTCTCCCGCCGAGCACCAGCCACCCTCCTCTAGGCATTCCCAAATTGGCAGTAGACTTCACCGAGGGCCTACACAAAAAAGAGCTTAGACAGTCACTCGGGCAACAACACTACACTTGAAAAATAAAACGACGAACACTTACATTGCTCAGAGCAGCAGGGCTTTCTCCATCCTCTGGTCCGCCGATCGGCATTGCACCTCGGCCAGTTCATCCAGGGGGCATCGAGGCCGCTTGACAGACCCCGTTCAACAACGGAACCATCTGCCTAGGGCAGCAGAGAGTGGCCTTAGCACTCGACCCCTCACCGATCACCTCCCCGTCGGTGAACACACCTAGATTTACATCCCCCCTCCTCTGGAACATCTCCAGGATCCTCACGTCTAGCCGAGGGGGGGGACGGCGGAGGGTTGAACTCTAGAGTCAGCATTGTTCTCTTGCCCCCTATCTGATCCTGCGCCGACAGGATCGTCTCGGCCTCCCTTCTAGCCTTCGTCCGTCTGGGCTCCGAAGAATGGGCTTGGTCTCCCCCCACGTTGCTCTGCTTTCATTTGGGAGACCGAGCCAACGGACTTGGTTGTCTCGGCTGGGATGACTGCCCCTATTTATCACGATCGGACTGATCGGGCTACCTTTTCTCGGCTCGCTCCTTCTTCCTTTTGAGGAGCATCTCCAGGCGCTCAGCCGCTTTGGACAGGGACGCCGATTCCCCAAAACTCTTGTCAGCCTTCATTCTCAGCTGCTCACAGTCTTTATATATTCAGCTCCCGAGATGATACGGAACTGAAACACCGAGCACCCGGTCAGTCACAAAAAAACACAAAACAAAAAACTTAGCAACATACACACTTACCCTCGTCGGTGTCGATGAGGCCGACTTTGTACTGGAACCTAGGCAGACGAAGGATATGTCTGTTCCGGTTAAGCTTGTCCAAGATCTCCCTTACTCGGTGGACGACTTTCTTCTCCGCCGGAGAGATTTCTTCTCCTGGGAACAACCCTGCACACCGAGAATTGGTCAGCCAACATAGCCATACTTAGGCATATAACAACAAAACAAAGTAAATCACATGATCAGCCTACACTACAACTATCCACCTTTGGTCTGAAACTTGGGCGGTATTGGTTGTCTGTCGGTCTCCCCTTCCCAGTTTCCACCGACCAGGCAGAACTTTGTCTTATACGAATTTTGGGAGGTCGGTATGTCCAGGATAAACTCCCCTCGTTTGCTCTTCTTGCGATGACGGACGAAGACCCACCCGGTACTCTGCTGTTGAAACCCGAACTCGTACAGATACATGAGTTGGGCGTAGGTCGGCTCCGGTTGCTCGGCGCACCTGAAGGCCGTGTAGAAGGAGCATAGCACAATCCACACGTTAGGATTGAGCAGACCGAGTGCCACTCCCATCTTCTTCACCATTTTTCGCAACCAGGGATGCAGGGGCAGCCTTACCCCATGGTGCATCAGCTCGGTATAGAACAACGCCATATTGGCTGGGGGATTACACGGTCTTTCTTCCCTTGTCGGCAATCTCATAATCACCGAGTCAGGCACACCAAAGTCGATCCTCATCTTCATCAGGCATTTCTCTGTCTCCTTGTTGACCATTTCGTCAATGGTGAAGGCAGCACGTTCGATTGGCACGGCCTCCGGGATTGGCTCGTCACCGGTCGATCCACCCTTCTTCAGCCGCACAACACCCTTGTCTCCACCATGGGTCAACTTCAACGCCCGTTGCACCCCCACCTTGACTATTGTCTCGGCGTCCACAAGGAGGTTGCCACTACCCGACCTACCCGTCGGCTCAGCCTCAGCACAAGTCTCTATTGTCCTACTGAATGACTTAGCCGTACTATGCACGGACTGTGCCCTATTTCGTGTTTCGGCCGAGTGGGCCTCGTCCTTACTCCCCGAGACGGGATTGAGACTTTGTACACTACTATCCACCGACTCACCATCCTGTGAGTCATAACACTTACCCTCGGATACCGAGTCACTATCCATGGACATCTACAAAGAAACGGAACAAACATAACTCAGTGGACCGACTCGAACCTACGACGATCTGACCACAAACTTCAACAAGTTCATGACCAGTTCCTCACCAACACCCACTTCCATCGAAAAAATCAAGTTAAAGACATACTTACTGTGTTTTTTCACGGCTGATTAATGATCGGAAACCGCACCCACCGCAAGCACCACCGTCACAAGCTTCTCGGAAATCGCCTTTCTAGTTCGACAGAGCTTTCCCACTTTTCTCAAAAACACAAAGTGAGCAAACCATTGGAAGTTCCCCATATTTGTAGACATTTTGTACACAGACTACAAAGCGTCACCCCTCTCAGTGGCAGACACGTGTTGCAACCAATCACACCTACCGAACACGTGTCCCTCATTCGTCCAAGGAAGCCTAACCGTCTTTCCTCACCTCGACACCAACTCAGGTACACCGCTCGGTGTCCCCCGTTCACTCATGCGGATGTCGTACACTTGGACCGACTCAGGTACACCGCTCGGTGTCCCCCGTTCACTCCTGCGGATGTCGTACACTTGGACCGACTCAGGTACACCGCTCGGTGTCCCCCGTTCACTCCTGCAGATGTCGTACACCTAGACCGACTCGGGTACACCGCTCGGTGTCCTACCATCCCCACAGATGTCGTGCGCCTACACCGACCCATTCGCACCGCTCGGTGTCCATCCTTCCAGGCTATGGTACGCTCTTCCGTGACCGACCACTCTCCAGTTCACCGAGAGGAGTTCACTACACACTGACTTATGTCTACACTATTCTTGACCGAGACTGTCTCGGTGAACTCTCACACCAGGGGACTTGGGGGACTATAGGTATACTTCCCACTAGGGTCTGGGAAAAATGAAACAAGTCCCCGACCGAGAAATTCCACCTCAGTCAACGACTTGGGGGACTTCTGTTGACACCATATCTGACCAGACCCACTGGGCCGTATACTTAAAGCCCAAACTCCGTTCAAGGCCCAAAACTACAGTACTTACAACAGTCCCAACACCGAGCCCAATGCGGGATGCTACGTGGAAGGGTATCCACCCTCGATCTACGTAACACGTGTCAGCACATAAATCGAGAAGCATTTTGTCCCACATCGGAACTTTGGGAATTGAACATCCCACCTACCCATACATAAGGGGTAAACATTTCCCAATAAAGGTAACTAATTTTTACTATTCACAATTACTCTACCAAACTTACCATTTACTATTTCCTCTTACGAACGACATAACTGACTTGATCGTCGGAGAACCTTAGGCCGACACCACACTGGTGCCCGTACTAACGGAAACCCGCGATCCGCTTGAGTTGACAGGTCACAGGAGGGACACGCGCCATTTGGTGATTGAGCAACGAGTAATCGACAATTGGAACATTTAACGCTTCAACAGGTGTTTTTCGCGGCGGCGTGACATCGCTTAGCATTGCCATTTTGAACATTGGTTTTTTAGGCCCACAAAATGTACAGAAAATATTGAAATTATAATAGTTTTCATAAATGGTTGAAGATGGTAAAATATACTTATATTTAATTTATTCAAAAAACTATTATTTTTATTTCCAAATTTGAGCTTAATTCTCAAATTATAATTATAATTATAATCTATACTAAAGCCCCAACTCTAAACATTGTTCACGTACAATGCTTTTCACCCAAGCATTGTTCATGACGATTCTGCCCCTAAATTTTTTCTTCCACTTCTTCGTCAACAGGAAAAAGACCAGCATGCCCTTCAGACTTTGTCTTCCTCCTCCTTGCTTCCCCAAGAGCCGTGTTCGATGACCTTCTCCCTCATCTCTTGACAAACCACATCGACGTCGCTTCCAATCATAATCGCCCTTCTCTCAGCTCTAACACCTCTTCCTTTAACGTTGTCATATCACGTATTCGTCACCCCTCCTCGTCGTTGTTGTGCACAATGGATGTTGTACATGGTTTGATGCAGGGGCTCCCACTAACGTCCCAGTTGTCAACGAGAGGCCTAAGAGGACAACTAAACCTCCAGCCCGTCTTGCGGATTATCATCCCAAGTAAATAGGGATTTGCCTATTTGCTTATTTATTCTTTATGTTTATTTACTTTTACTGGTCCTTTAAGGAAGTATGATAGGGTTAGGTTTCCTACGAATATTTAAGCTAGGTTTGTGTATATTGTTCGGGACCTTTGGAGATTATGAATTATATGAGATAAACGCAGCAGCCTTTGGCAGCTATCTGGGTGTTCTTGCTTGATTTTGGTGCTCATTGAGTTTGTGATCTTGTTCCAGTTGGTTCCCTCCACCAAAATTGGTATCAGAGCTCCGGTTTTGAGGCGGTGGAAGAGACATCCTCCATGGCGCACTACAGACGCGGCGGCCGAGGGAACTTTCATAGGGAGGGTCGTGACAACTCCAATGACATGGAAGAAATCAGGAGGATGCTTCAACAATTGACAGACAGAGTAAACCAACTCGAAACCTTAGATCGTGATGGACAGGGTGACGAGCGGGAAGACGAGCTTAACCCTTTTCACCACCGTGCTCCGTTGGGAGAGCCGGGAGACGAAGGGCGTGAGGGTCGTGCAGATGGAGCACAAGGTTTCGATTTAAGGGTGGACCTACCAGAATTCGAAGGGAAGATTCGTCCGGACAAATTCGTAGACTGGCTCAATACGATTGAGCGAATCTTTGAGTACAAGGAGGTGCCTGATGAGAAGAAGGTGAAGATAGTTGCTATCAAACTAAAAAAACATGCCTCTGCTTGGTGGGAACAGCTTCGCAGTCGTCGAGAGCGCATGGGGAAGAAGAAAATAAACTCTTGGGAGAAGATGAAAAAAGAACTAAGGAAAAAATTCTTACCAGAAAATTATATCCAAAATAACTTTCTGAAATTGCATAACTTGCGACAGGGAACTCGCACAGTTGATGAGTACACTGAAGATTTCGACCTCCTAACTATGAGATGCGGCGTGATGGAAGAAGAAGAACAGACGATTGCGCGCTACCTTGGGGGTTTACGCCGTGAAATTCATGACGTAATTGTGCTCCAACAATATTGGAGCTACAATGATGTCTACAAGTTGGCCATTCAAGTTGAGAAGCAACAGCGGCAACCTACTAGGCGATATAGTGGAGGAGACTTCGAGAGAAGAATTGTGGCAAGCAAGGGGTCAATGATCAAAGAACCAGAGACACCTGGTTCACAAAAAACTCCACCAGTAGAGAGTCAACCAAGCTTCAAAGAAAACAACAAAAAGAAAATGGTAAAGTGTTTCAAATGCTCTGGGCTTGGGCACATATCCTCAGAGTGTCCCAATAGGAGAATTGTTACGTTGGTTGAGGAAACTGGTGGAACAAGCGAAGTAAGGATTGACGAGCCACCGATTTATGATGATTACGATGAAGATGGGGAAGAGGTCACCTGGAGTGACCACGGGGACTCATTAGTAATCCAAAGAGCCATGAATGCAACCAAGGAAAAGGATGACCCGAATTGGTTGAGACATAATATTTTTCGCACTAAATGTACTGCTAGCGGGAAGGTATGTCATGTAATCGTCGATGGTGGCAGCTGTGAGAATATTGTGGCCCAAGAGATGGTTGATAAACTCAACTTGAAAACTGAAAGACGACCGGAATCCTACAAGTTGTCTTGGTTTTAAAAGGGGAACAATGTGTTGGTCAACCAACGATGCTTGGTGACATTCTCTATAGGAAAAAAATATCAAGATGCCCAGTGGTGCGATGTGGTCCCAATGGACGCTTGTCATTTGCTGTTGGGGCGACCGTGGCAGTTCGATAGAAGGGCGACACATGGTGGGTACCAAAATACCTACACTTTCATCAAAGATGGTGTTAAGGTCATTTTGGGGCCGTCCCGAAGTGAAAGCAGCCCCAAATCAAGACGGAGTGAAGGTGACAACTTTTTATCCATGCAAAATTTTTTGCATGAGGCGGAGAAGGCTGACGGCAAGTTGTACATGTTGTTGGTGAAGGAAACTGGCCATGACAATATCTTTCCTAGTGAATTGGCACCAATGTTGCGAGAATTTTCTGATGTTGTTCCGGATGAATTACCTGCAGGATTACCACCTATGAGGGATATTCAACACCATATCGACCTAATTCCAGGATCGAGCCTACCTAACAAGCCCCATTACCGTATGAGCCCACAAGAGCACGATGAACTCAATAGACAAGTTACTGAGTTGTTTAAAAAAGGTGTGATCCGCGAAAGCATGAGCCCTTGTGCCGTCCCCGCTCTACTCACTCCAAAGAAAGATAAAACGTGGCGAATGTGTGTGGACAGCCGGGCAATAAACAAAATTATAGTGAAGTACAGGTTCCCAATCCCACGCTTGGATGATATGCTGGACAACTTGTCAGGTGCACAAATATTTTCCAAAATAGACTTACGAAGTGGATATCACCAAATAAGGGTGCGGCCTGGAGACGAGTGGAAGACTGCCTTCAAGACCCGTGATGGTCTATTCGAATGGATGGTAATGCCGTTCGGCCTAACAAATGCTCCTAGTACATTTATGCGCCTTATGAATCAGGTATTTCGCCCTTTCATTGGAAAATTTGTAGTGGTTTACTTTGACGACATACTTATTTACAGCCGGAATACCGCGCAACACTTGAAGCACTTGAAGGAAATACTTGAGGTGTTGAGGGAGCAAAAGCTCTATGCCAATCTGAAGAAGTGTGAGTTTTTGACTAAAAGTTTAATTTTTTTTGGGGTATGTTATTTCATCTGAAGGGATTAAGGTAGACACCAAAAAAATAGACGCAATCCTAGAATGGCCGACGCCACAGTCCATTCATGACATCCGCAGCTTTCATGGCCTCGCATCATTTTATCGAAGGTTTATCCGTAATTTTAGCTCTCTCATTGCTCCCATGACTGATTGCTTGAAGACCAGTGTATTTAAGTGGACAGGGGCAGCAGAAATAAGTTTTCAAGCCATAAAAAAAGCCATGACAGAAGCACCAGTGTTAGTATTGCCGGACTACCACAAAGTCTTTGAGGTGGATTGTGATGCATCAAGGGTGGGAATAGGAGCTGTGTTAAGCCAAGAAGGGAAACCGATAGCTTTCTTCAGCGAAAAACTCAATGAAACAAGACAACGATATTCCACCTATGATATTGAGTTTTACGCAATCGTCCAATCTCTATGACAATGGAGGCAATATCTTATTTGTAAGGAGTTTATACTCTTCTCTGATCATGAAGCGTTGAAATTTATAAATGGCCAGCATAAGCTAAACCGACGCCACGCCAAGTGGGTAGAAGAGCTTCAAGAATATAATTTCACTATCAAGCACAAAGCTGGAGTCCAAAATAAAGTAGCCGATGCTTTGAGTCGGCGAGAAACACTGATAACTGCCATGAAGATTCAATTAGAGGGCTTTGAGCAAATAAAGGACCTTTATGCGAGTGACAGTGACTTTGGAACTATATGGGCGGACTGTTTGGAGCAGAATTCAAGAGCTGATTTTCATGTTGATAAGGGGTACTTGTTTAAAGGAAGCAAACTGTGCATTCCTGAAGGTTCTCTACGGCAATGGATCATTGAAGAGCAACATGGTGGAGGACATGGTGGGCACTTCGGCAGGGACAAAACCTTGGCACTAGTGGGTGACAAATTTTATTGGCCAAGATTAAATAGAGATGTAGTGAGATATGTACAGAGGTGTAGAACCTGTCATGTGGCGAAAAGCCGGGGCCAAAATACGGGATTATATACCCCATTACCGGAGCCGAAATTTCCATGGGAAGAGGTAAGCATGGACTTTGTTTTGGGACTTCCACGAACCAAGCAAGGGCATGATTCCATTCTAGTTGTGGTTGACCGTTTTTCGAAGATGGCACACTTCGTACCTTGCACGAAGACCATGGATGCCAGTCATATAGCCCACCTTTATTTCCGAGAAATAGTTAAACTTCATGGGATTCCTACTACAATAACCTTAGATCGGGATACAAAGTTTGTGGGACATTTTTGGCGAACTTTGTGGCGCAAGTTGGGAACCAGACTTCAATTTAGCAGTTCCTACCACCCACAAACTGATGGGCAGACTGAGGTAGTCAACAGGACATTGGGCAATTTGTTGAGATCCTTAGTGGGGAGCAATAAGTCCAGCTGGTGGGAGGCCCTACCACAAGCAGAATTTGCATACAACAGCTCCATGCATCGAAGCATTAACATGAGTCCATTCGAGGCTGTGTATGGTCGTAACCCCAGTAGTCCAGTGGACCTTATTTCCCTACCCACAAATGATCGTTTCAGTGGTGATGCCAAGGATATGGCTAACCATATCAGGAAGTTGCACGAACGGGTTCGACAACGCCTCGAAGTGAGCAACAAGAGGTACAAGGAAACCGCCGACAAGCACCGACGCCATGTGGAATTTAACCCAGGGGAGCTGGTGTGGATTAACTTACGAAAGGAAAGGTTCCCACGCGGGAAGTATGGAAAATTGCATGATCGGGGAGGGGGTCCTTATCGGATCGTGAAACGAGCAGGCGACAACGCGTATGTATTGGATCTTCCAAGTGATATTGGTGTTTCCCCCACATTCAACGTGGCGGACTTGCGAGCTTACCATGGTGAGAACGACGACCAGCCTAGTTCAGACACGTGGTCGAGTCCTCTTCAACCCCAGGAGTCTGATGCAGGGGCTCCCACTAACGTCCCAATTGTCAACGAGAGGCCTAAGAGGACAACTAAACCTCCAGCCCGTCTTGCGGATTATCATCCCAAGTAAATAGGGATTTGCCTATTTGCTTATTTATTCTTTATGTTTATTTACTTTTACTGGTCCTTTAAGGAAGTATGATAGGGTTAGGTTTCCTACGAATATTTCAGCTAGGTTTGTGTATATTGTTCGGGACCTTTGGAGATTATGAATTATATGAGATAAACGCAGCAGCCTTTGGCAGCTATCTGGGTGTTCTTGCTTGATTTTGGTGCTCATTGAGTTTGTGATCTTGTTCCAGTTGGTTCCCTCCACCATGGTTGCATCGAATCTTCAATCGCGACCATGACTGCATCCAATCCCGCTTCACCGTAGTTTCATTCAATCCCTTAATAAAAACGCACCTCGCTGCTGCTCAATTGATTGACACGCCTTTCCTTTAATATTTGGGGAAAACATTCCCCCAAAACTCTTTTTTTTTCACTCATTCAATTTCTAGTCGGTTCAGTTTTTCATCTACTTTTTTTTATTCCATTACTGGATTTCAATTTTTTGTTCAGCATCTCAATAAATTGTTTTTGAGTTTGTTTTTTTTTCCCCAAGATATCTGAGCATGGATGAAATCAATCTTCCTCCACATGAGATATTCTTCTCCACTTCTTTCATTTCGTTGCATTCACATATACTTGGATGAATTATTTTTGGGTTTGTTGGTTTTCGTAGGATCACTGAGCACAGATGAACTCGATCTCCGTCCATTTGAGGTACTCTTCACTTCTTTCGTTTCGTTGTTACATTCGTAATGGTCTTCTATTATGGATTCATGCTTTGCACAAGTGAGTAGTAGAAATTGATTTCACGCAGTTTGGTTCACAGTTCGTTCTTCCTTTCGCATATTTCATGTTCTAAAATTGGTTTGTCGATCTTCTTTTTGATTTTGTGATCTCTATCACGTTTGATTTAGTTGATGTTTTCTTTTTCTCAATTTTATGCTTGACATTGGTGTTTGAATTATATCTACGCTCTGTTCATTTCGCTGTCCTTCGTTTATTTTCTATGTTCTTTGGTAGACATCAAGTTTGATTACTTACTTAATTGTTGTTTTGTTTGTTCCTGCTCACTTCGATTATTTCCTTACATATAAAGTTATATACTAATCTCACTTTGACTATATCCAACCTTTTTTTTGGCTAGTTTTGAGTTTGTGTTTGTCTATATGTTTTACTTTTGCTGTTTCAATTGTGTTTGTGTTTAAAAATTGATTTCAAGCAATTTGGTTTACATTTCGTTCTTCGTTTTGTAGATTTCATGTTCTGAAAGTAGTCTGTTGGTTCCTTTATATATTCTTTTTGTTTTTGTGATCTCCATCATGTTAGATTTAGTTGATGTTTTCTTTTCCTCAATTTCTTGCTTGACATTGTTGTTCAAATTATATCTATGCTCAGTTCATTTTGTTGTCCTTCGTTTATTTTCTCTGTACTTTGATAGACATGAAATTTGATTACTTACTTAATTGATTTATTATTTGTTCCTGGTCACTTCTATTTCCTTCCATATAAAGTTATCTACTAATTTCCATAATTTGTTTTATCTTCAGGTTGATTAGTTGTTTCTTCATCACACTCCATTTACTTGTTGCTTCGTTTTCCTCATTTTATTGCTTGACATTATATCTACGCTCTGTTCTTCTCGATGTCCATCATTCCTTTTGTCTGCTTCAATATAGATATGAGGTTTGATTTCTTATGCAAATGTTTATTGTTTGTTTGTAGGTCTTATCAAATAGTTAGATACATATTTTGTTTCTCATTTCATTTCAGTTTTTTCTTGCCTTCTTCAAGAGTTGGGTTTTCATTTGACTATTTTTCCCCTACTTTTGTGTTTGTGTTTTACTATGCTATTTCAATTGTGTTTGTGTTTGGTCCTCTTGCTATTCGTCGTGTATTTTGTTCACTCTTTGATAAACATGAAGTTTGATTTCTAACTGAATTGTTTTATTGTTTGTATCTGTTGGGATGTGAGGATAAGAGTCTCACATCGGAAAAGAGGAAATAGAATGTGTGCCTTATATAGCCTTGGGCAACTCCCCCTATCACCAATTGGTTTTAGGGCCGAACTCCCGAGTCTATATAATGGTCAGAATCCCGATCTCTAACATTTGGTATCAGAGCTTCCTCACGAGGCCTGTTAGATATTGAGAAGCCGCAGCCTTCTAATCGTGTAATTGTGAGAAGTGTGAGAGTATGGCAGCAGAAAGCAGTTTTGTTCAACCGGCAATCCCAAGGTTCGATGGCCACTATGATCACTGGAGTATGCTCATGGAGAACTTCCTGCGTTCAAAAGAGTACTGGGGTTTGATAGAAAATGGCGTTCCTGCAGCAGCAGAAGGAGTTGAAGAACAGAAAAAGATAATAGAAGATCTCAGATTGAAGGACTTGAAGACCAAGAACTATTTGTTCCAGGCAATCGATCGTTCCATCCTGGAGACAATCCTGAACAAGGAGACAGCAAAGGACATCTGGGACTCTTTGAAGCAGAAGTACCAGGGGACAGCTCGAGTGAAACGGGCACAGTTACAAGCTCTTCGAAAGGAGTTCGAAACTCTCCACATGAAGATGGGAGAATCGGTGAATGAGTACTTTGCCCGTACTCTCACCATAGCCAATAAAATGCGGATCCACGGAGAGAAAATGGGGGATGTTGCTGTCATCGAAAAGATTTTACGGTCTATGACCCCTAAATACGATTATGTCGTATGCTCCATCGAAGAGTCTCATGATATAGACATGTTGTCTATTGATGAATTGCAAAGTAGCCTTCTAGTTCACGAACAACGCATGAATGGACATGCTGTGGAGGAACAAGCCTTGAAGGTCACCCATGACGATCCATCTGGAGGACAGGGACACGGTCGTGGAGGCTATAGAGGACGAGGACGAGGAAGGGGCAGACAAAGCTTTGACAAGTCTGCTGTTGAATGTTACTATTGTCATGAATATGGGCACTTTCAATACGAGTGTCCGAAGAAGGACAAGCAGGCAAAAGCAAACTACGCAGAGACCAATGAAGAAATTCTGTTGATGGCCTATGTAGACATGCAGAATTCCAACAAAGAAGAATCGTGGTTTCTTGACTCAGGATGTAGCAACCACATGTGTGGTAAGAGAGATCTTTTCTCTGACTTTGATGAGAGCTTTCGAGAATCTGTGAAGCTAGGGAACAACTCGAGAATGGCTGTGATGGGCAAAGGCAGCATCCGAATGTTGGTGAACGGGCTGGTCCAAGTAGTAACTGGGGTCTTCTATGTTCCAGACCTCAAGAACAATCTGTTGAGCATCGGTCAACTGCAAGAGAAGGGAATTGACATGGTGATACAACGTGGGAGGTGTAAGCTGTATCATCCAAAGAGAGGATTGATCATGGACACGGCGATGTCCAAGAATAGGATGTTTGTCCTAATAGCTCATATTCAACCAGTGGAGCAGACTTGCTTTAATTCCCTCATTGAAGATCCTGCTCGACTCTGGCATTATAGATATGGACATCTAAGTTTCAATGGTTTGAAGCTTCTTCAACAAAAGAAGATGGTGGATGGTCTCCCTTTACTAAAGGCCTCGACAAAGGTGTGTGAGCATTGCGTGGTGGGCAAGCATCAGAGGGATCAGTTTCCTCAGAAGAGTACTTGGAGGGCTTCTCAGGTCTTACAACTAATCCATGCCGACATTTGTGGCCCGATAACTCCCATCTCCAACAGCAAGAAAAGGTACCTGCTGAACTTTATTGATGACTTCAGTCGTAAGTGTTGGGTCTACTTTCTAGTGGAGAAGTCAGAGGCTTTTGTCACTTTCAAAAGCTTTAAGAGTCGAGTTGAGAATGAAACTGGTGCATGCATAAAGGGCCTTCGTACAGACAGAGGAGGAGAATTCACGTCACAAGAGTTTTCTAGCTTTTGTGATGCGAATGGCATTCGTAGGCAACTCACTGCTGCTTACACACTGCAACAAAACGGTGTCGCCGAAAGGAAGAACAGAACCATCATGAATTTGGTTAGGAGTATGTTGTCAGAGAAGAAGCTTCCAAAGACATTCTGGCCCGAAGCAGTTAAATGGACTATTCATATTCTGAATAGAAGTCCAACTCTCACTGTAAAGAACATGACTCCTGAAGAAGCATGGGGAGGATCCAAACCTTCTGTGGATCATTTTAGAGTATTTGGATGTGTTTCCTATGCTCATGTTCCAGACAACAAACGAACCAAGCTCGATGACAAAAGTGTGAGATGCGTGCTACTTGGAGTGAGTGAGGAATCAAAAGCATACAGGCTGTATGATCCCATTACTCGGAAGATAATCATAAGCAGAGATGTGGTGTTTGAGGAAGACAAAGGATGGGACTGGGATGATAGTCATAAAGAGACTATCCTAGCTGATCTAGACTGGGGTGAAGATGAGACACAAGCTGCACAAGGAGACACAGATGGTGACAATGCAGAGGCAAATGATGATCTCGGTGGCAGTTCAGAAGAAGAAGATGAGCCTGATGTCCCACTTGACTTAACAGAAGAGAGTTCAACCAGCTCCAGTGAAGGAAGGATTAGGAGGCAACCAATCTGGATGAGGGACTATGTAAGTGGAGAGGGCCTTTCATCTGAAGAGGACGTTGCTCACTTAGCTATGTTTGCACATAGTGATCCCATTTCGTATGAAGATGCTGTGAGAAGCTCAAAGTGGAAAAAGGCCATGGATTTGGAGATTGAGGCCATTGAAAGAAATAATACATGGGAGCTAACAGATTTGCCAAATGGAGGAAAGAGGATCGGGGTAAAATGGGTATACAAGACCAAGCTGAATGAGAAAGGTGAGTTGGATAAGTACAAGGCCAGGTTAGTTGCAAAGGGGTACAGCCAACATCATGGAATAGATTATGATGAAGTCTTTGCTCCTGTAGCTCGGCTTGACACTATCCGAGTGGTGATTTCTCTTGCTGCACAGAAAGGGTGGATCGTCTATCAATTGGACGTGAAATCAGCCTTCTTGCACGGAGAGATAAGTGAAGATATTTTTGTTGACCAGCCAGTAGGTTATGTCAAGAAAGGAGAAGAGCATAAGGTATACAAGTTGAGAAAGGCATTGTATGGACTTAAGCAGGCTCCTCGAGCTTGGTATAGTCGGATAGAAGCATACTTCTTACAGGAAGGATTCCAGAAATGTCCCTATGAGCATACCTTGTTCACCAAGGTTTCTACTGAAGGAAAAATCCTGATTATCTGTCTCTATGTGGATGATCTCATATTTACAGGAGATGATGAGCTGATGTTTGCCAAGTTCAAGAAATCAATGATGGAGGAGTTCGATATGTCGGACCTCGGTAAAATGAGGTATTTTCTTGGTATTGAGGTGCTGCAAGGATCACAGGGAATCTTCATTGGTCAAAAGAAATATGCTCAGGAAGTGTTAGAAAGGTTTAATATGGAAGGTTGCAACTCTGTCCTCAATCCAATCGTTCCTGGAGTCAAACTCATGAAGGATGAGCATGGAGTGAAAGTGGACAGTACCGTGTATAAGCAACTTGTGGGGAGCCTCATGTACTTGACTGCTACTCGGCCTGATCTCATGTTTGTGGTCAGTCTCATCAGTAGATTCATGGAGACACCCACTGAGCTTCACTTAGCTGCTGCAAAAAGAGTACTGAGGTACTTAAAAGGAACATTGATGCTTGGAGTGCTTTACAAGAAGGGAGGAAACAAGGAGCTGATCGCTTTCACGGACAGTGACTACGCTGGGGATCTCGAGGACAGAAAAAGCACCTCTGGTTATGTGTTCATGATGAGCTCAGGAGCTGTATCTTGGTCGTCTAAGAAGCAACCCGTGGTCACTTTATCTACTACAGAATCAGAATTCATTGCAGGTGCTTCATGTGCTTGTCAAGCAGTATGGCTAAGAAGGATATTGGAGGTACTTGGACATATTCAGCATGGTCCTACGAAGGTGAATTGTGATAACAGTTCAGCAATAAAGCTCTCTAGAAATCCAGTGATGCATGGTCGCAGCAAACACATTGACGTGCGGTTCCATTTCCTTCGTGAACTCACGAAGAAAGGCGTTGTGGAAATGGTACATTGCCCCACTCAGGAACAAGTTGCAGATGTAATGACAAAGCCATTAAAGCGGGATACATTTTCAAAGATGCGTGAATTAATGGGAGTTATTTCAATTTCAAGTATAAACTGATTGCTTCTGCAATTCAGTTTAAGGGAGGATGTTGAAGTTAGAGTTCTTCATTGACAGGTTATTTGGGCAACAAGTTAGGGTCTGTTGTTGAATTGGTCATGCAGTAAAGTTACTGCATCAATAATCCCTATTGTTCAGGGAAGTCGTAGGTTGTTTTTTGATTTGAACTAGTCTCTAGGACTCTACCACGTTAATAGGGTTGTTACAACGTGGGATGTTATCTTTCTGTTTCTCATTACTTCTAAGGCTACTTAAAGCCAGTTAGCTTTAATCAAATATTAGTTTTTTGCTAGATTACTCAAAACAGATTTTACATTTGGTATCAGAGCGGGTTATCCCACGTGGATGGCTTAACCGCCACACGTTGCCCAGTCACTCGCTTCGTGGGGGCATAGTGACGACAACCTGCTAGTGGTTGAAAAAAAAAAAAAAGAGGAGTTGAGAGAGGTATGAGACAATGGGCTCATACGAATGTGGGACAATGGGCTCACATCATCACGTGTTGGCTGGAAGAGCCGCCACACGTGAGGGGGCGTGTTGGGATGTGAGGATAAGAGTCTCACATCGGAAAAGAGGAAATAGAATGTGTGCCTTATATAGCCTTGGGCAACTCCCCCTATCACCAATTGGTTTTAGGGCCGAACTCCCGAGTCTATATAATGGTCAGAATCCCGATCTCTAACATCTAGGTCTTATAAAATGGTTGGTTACATGTTTTGTTTCTCAATTTGTTTTAGATTTGGGTTTCCTTCTTCAAGATTGGGTTTCCAATCTTCTTTTTGTGGCTACTTTTCTGTTCGTGTTTGTTTATGTGTTTTACTTTGCTGTTTCCATTGGCTTTGTGTTTGAGTTTGTTTTGTGAAGTGTTGTGTTTCCATTTCGTCAATAAAATTATGTTTGGAACAAAAAATTGAGTAATGTTAGATAATAATATCTTTCTGCTTGAATCTTCATACTGGATAGTTTCTGCTACAAATAACTATGTCCTTTGTTGGTTCAATTGTACAGTAGGAAGACATGGTTCTAATTACTAAATATCCAGCCAGGCTACGTTCTACTATGAATCAATTACATGCTCTTATCAAATTGATGTTGGCAATTTCTGCAATGCTACCTATTTGAACAAACCATAAGGTTTTCATCTATCGTTTTCGTACTTTGGACAAGTTTTCATCTAAACGTTTTCATATTTTGGACAAGTATCGCGGTAATGACAGGACCTGTCCCAATTTTCACGTAAATGGGACCGGACCTGCTTCCGTCAAACAATTCTTGTCAGACAAGAGATTTTATAAAGTTTACATTCAAATCCTTACTCAATATACCAAATTAATCCAAACTTGTGGGTTTACCGTTCACATCCGACCTAATGTCCCAACAAGGCGTGGAATTACTAATTTAACCTTATTTTATATGACACGTTATTTCAATAACCCACGAGTTAAGCATAAGTCCTTTACTTTCTATTATTCATTTATTTATTCTAATTTAACTTATCATATCACCCCCTTTACTTTATGTAAATTACCAAATTATGTACAATCCATAATATGTCAATACCATGAAGATACTAATTTCCCTCCATTCCCATAATTAGAAAACAATTAAAGATTAATCGAATTATAAACAAAATATGATAGATATTCGGAGTGGTGCCTAAACAATGTACAAAAATTCTAGAAATTATATGATAAAACTCAGAAAATTAAAAGATAAATATTTCATGTTGAGCACATCCCCGGATAAGCCTTCATGTACCCTCACGCGCCGCCCAAAGAGGCTGCGTGTGAGTGCCACGCGCTAGCTACAGTGTTTCGAAGGGAAACATTGTTCACCTTCGTTCTTACCTGAATTCATTGGTCTTCCGGGTCACTCAACCTGGCGACCCGACCCAACTAAAAGTTTGTGATGTCTCACCCAATTTCATCCTTTAAAATGTCAAAGCTTGTCTATAGTAGCCCAGAAGAGGATCTAGATCACAAGGAGGAAAACTTACCTGGTTCTCATAGTCGGACTTCCAAGCTCATGGCTATGGAGTTCAGAACTGGTTTCTCTGCTTTTCTACGTTTCGGTTCATCCCTTTTTAGCTCAGAAGGGTCGCCTAACCTCCAGGAACACCTCGAAGTGACCGTTGGTCAGTTTCTTGCACCTATCTCGAATGCCCAACATTGGAACCAAAGGGTTCCATCCAATCCTCACTCTTTTCCCATGTTTCCCACTCTTTTCCTATCCATTTTTCTCCCCTCATATTCCTTTCATGCTTCATGTCCTTTGGATTCCCTTCACTCCTTACGAAAAGTCATTGTCATAGCTTTACATAGGTTCGGGCTTTCACCACCGAATTCTCTCTAACTGTCTAACACATACATATATATATATATATATTATATATATATTCTACTAGGTCGGTGCTCTTTGGGAGGGAAATAGTTCAAGGGCTTTCTAGACTTTTCTACACATTTAGAACATGTTAATTTGCAAAATTACCATAATAACCTTGAACATTCTAGACCCATAACTCTCTTATCCTCCGTTCGTTTTTGGTGTACTACCTATCTAATTTCTTAGAAACTCGAGGCCTTCCTATCGGTCTTCTCGGAATTCCCGAAAGGCATTTTGATCAAAAAGTTAACATTTTGACTTCTTAAGGGCAAAATGTTCATTTCTAGTCTTTGAAATTTGAAAATAAGTTTATTCTTATAATTGGGCAATTGAGTTGCTCGAAAGCTATTCATATTATTAATTTCGTTATGTACCTAGGTTACCATATTAAACCAATATTGGTACGTATCAGATTCTTACAATCTTAGCGTATCCTATGCATACTTTAAGTTGTATAGATAACCTTGAAAATAAAATTGTAAAAGAAATCCTCCAAGTCTATAATCTTGTCATAGCCCATGAGCGCACATTCTGTGTTTGATCAACTAAGTTGTACCTGATACCATATTCTCGAACTGGCAACCATTTCTCAATTCTCATTTTGTTTACTTTTTTGCTATTTGAGATTACGAATAAAGATTTCCTAACATCGTATCCAACATACTAAAATAAGGGCAAACAACTTTTCTTCTTCTTCATTATCGATCTTTAGTTCTTCTTATCAGAGTGTCCAATGTAACTATGGTTTTTATTTATTTCAAAAGGAGATATTTAATAATAGTAACATCAGTTAAACTACTAATGTTCTTCCTGACTTCATTAAAAAGGTTCTTACCTATTTCTATTAATTGGTACCTCATGTGTTTAAGACTATTACTAACCATAGGATTGCAAAGGTGATTTTTCAAGGTATTACACAATCATCACACAAGTCCCTACTAATCCATAATTCAAACTTATCCAACTAATAACTTTTGTGTCAACATTGCCCATAGCAACACTACGCGTAGGCTAGTACTACAACCATTTACTTTATAATCAGTACTAATATTTTACTAACCCATTATTTCCTTCTTTTGTTTTATATCTATGTGACTAGATTAACCACTTCAATTTGTACTCATTTAAGCCACCATTATATCACATACTAAACCTTCAATTAGAACTTTAGGCTTAAGCTCAAAGCATAACTTAATTCCACGAACCTCAACATTAGAGGTCACAAAAATCGGCACATAAACTCACAAGATCATGCAACAATCATCACGATGGTTAATTCAAAACTTTCACAGTTATGCCACATAACTAGGCCATAACCTAATATTGTATAAAACTTTTTTTCCGAAATTCAGTAATAGACAAGGAATTATAATACCCAATTTCCTCGCAAAATATTTTTAATATTCATCCAATCATCAAAGGTTATAAAAGATTTCAACCAATCACTAAAACACGTATAAGTCCAATAAAATACTTGGGTTCAACCCCATAAGTTTTAAAGAAAGGTTCACTCACAAAATCAATTACCACATTTCATACATCATGAATATCGAGTAAATGCGTACATCTAGCACGTTATTCCAGAAATAAAACCCACCATGGTCCACTACCACACAATCTCATGTCATAAATCAGAATTCAACAATTTCAGGACTCACAATCATTGACACACATGTCACCACAACAATTTAACACAAATTCCACACAACAATCACCAAATAATCTAGATGGAATCATCACAATCATGCCATATAAAAGAATCTTATTCCACATCACATAAATCCACACATGTCAAATCACCAATCTTTGATGCACAATAACAACAATAGGTCACTGCCCCATAGGCAGGCTTGCTAGAATTACCTATAGCCAATTTATCACCGTCACACAAGTACCACACTAATCATCACATCCCACATACATTACTGGCCGATATACCACATACCTGCTCGGGAATCGGAGCCTCAAGCTCGATGTCCGAGTTATCATTTCTCACACACTATCTTAACAAATATTTCCCCAGAGGGGTCACATTTATTCTACCGGTAGATAAATCACTCGGAAACTACGGAGTCCCAGACTCGACATCCAAGTATGGACCAGCTCAGGAACTACATAACATTACCTCGACGTCTGAGACTGCCCACAAGTGTAACGACCCATCCCGGGAGTCGGGATTAGATTAGTGGTTAATGACAGATTAGCAAAGAGAATCGGTGATTAGTTGGATACTTTTGGACGGACGGTGCAGAATGACGATTTTACCCCTAGAATGGGTAAAATGTTGACTTTTAGTTCGGAGGGTCAAATGGACTTTGACCGATGATCGTGACGTAGATTGGGACATCACGAGTCCGTATACATGTGGCACGTCCAATTCCGACATCCGAGGAGGAAGTTATGATGTTCGGAAGGTTGAGGGCATTTTTGTAAATTGGTTTAAAAAGGGAAATTTTTGAATTTTTACGTGGAAAACATTCTTCACGCAATTCGAGGACCGTTAGATAGGTCTTGACGTCCTGAGTACAACGACAGGCGGCACGCCGTCATCGGACATCAGACGGATAAGATATGGGTCTAGAAAGTGAAGGGTAAAATGGTAATTTGGACTTTTATGGGCAATTTAGTCTTTTAACACCTTGGGATTTGTGCAACCAGATAAGGACACTTGGGCTGAGATAATTGGATATTTTGTGAGGGCTGGACCACAGATTGGGGGACACCTGGCCTAATTCCAGTGGCTTCTAGCCAATCCCACACAGTTACACGTTTTGATTTAAGGCTTTATCGATCAACTGAGAAAACAGAGAGACAGAGTAAGCATTTGATTGTCCATCTATGTGTGAGTCCTGTGAGTCTATGTGTTCGAGTGTGAGTGATCAGAGATAAGCTGAGAGTTTGGTGAGTAAATTGTGGTGTTGGGTTAAGTGAGAGGACTGTGAGAAGGTGAGGAAAACTCAGACAACAGAGACAACCACCGTGCACGGCTAAGAGTTCAATCGATCAAACCTATCAAGTCTGGTCTGTGGTGGTGATCAGAGAATGAAGGAGTGACTTGGGGACGTGCAGGGCTATGGTGGAGATCACGACAGTGATCAGAGAAACAGGTAAGGTATCTGGGTCCCCTGTTTTTCCAGAAATGTTCAAATCAAAAGTCGTGAGTTTTAGGGATTGGTTGAGTGATTTTGTTGACACTAATAGCTGAAGGAAGTCACTGCCAAGCCCAGGGACTCGAAACCGTGACTAGAAGGGTGACTGGTGGCTGGAATTCGAAGGTCGAAGTTCTGAGTTTTTGGTTCGAATTTGGGAGGTAAGAAATAAGATTTCATTTCGTGTTTTTATTAAGAGAATCAATCACAAATTCAAGGACAAAACTTAGGGAGTAGATAGGATTGAAAATGGCCTGAAAACGAGTGAAAGCTCAGTTGGACCGAATTGGTCTGGACCGTTCTGAATTGGGTTGGCTAGAGGTTGACGATGACACTATAGCAGGCGCGTGGCTCCCACGTGCAGCCCCTTTGGGAGGCGCGTGAGGGCGCGCGGGGCATGTTTTAGGGAAGTGTTCAACACAGTTTTCACTCTAATCGATGTAACGAACATTTTAGGGTAAGTTTCGAGTCGATCGGACACCGTATCGGCGTAGTTTTGAGTGATAGAAGGTTTAGGCGTTCGTTTAATTATGTTTAAAAATTCGGAAAATTTTGGGAAATTAGGGTAAACTTAAATAAAGTGTTTGTGACCCGGAATGGTAACTTTTGACAGGTCGGGATATTCCTGAGGCAGTTGGGGAGCGTACGGGACGCGATTGACGCGTTCAGACCTAGTGAGTGGACTTTTTGTTTTCTAATCGAGCATGCATAACTATTTTTACTTATTTATTTATGTTTCGATATATGATTTGATGCTTATGATTTCCATCTTATTGCTTTACTTGATTACACGTTTTTCCCTATGAGTTATCGGATTTGCACGTACTTCGAGAATATGATTTATATTATGCTTTTAAGTATGGTTTTGGATAGATGATTTATGTTTAAACGCATTCTGTTTTACTAGAAATTTGTGGATATGATTTGAGATTTGGAAGTGAAATTCGGGCGGAAGTCCCATTTCAATCGAACGTGATTTCGGTTTTCGAAGATTTCCAGTTTGGTTTTGGTTTTCGGATTTCGATGCATTTTTCTTATGCTTGAAAAATGGTTTTGGTTTTAAAGACCTGGAAAAAGAGAAAAACTCACTGGATCTGGTTGGTTTTGAGCTTAAAGACTAGGATTGATTGACCGGGGGGGGGGGGGGGGGGGGGGGGGCGGAGGGGGCCTGGATTGAGATGTTTTGAGTTTAAAGGCTCGGTATGTGTTTTGAGTTTAAAGACTCGGTGATTGTGATACCCTCCGTGGCCTGTGATTGTGTTTTGAGTTTAAAGACTAGTTGATATCCCGGGAAGGCCTGGTTATTGTGCATGGTTTTGAGTTTAAAGACTCGGGCGCACTTGAGATCCAGTAAACTTGTATGATTGACGTTTTTCACTGGTTTTCAAATGTTTTGGGCCGTGACCCGAATAACTTGGTTCTTATGGATTTAGGGCCGAGTGCCTGAACTTTGGTTTTATTTCTGATGATTTCCGCACTTATTTTCATATTGTACATATGGTTGTTTTAAGATACGTGGTTATGCATGCATGTTTTCAAACAGAGGGTGAACCCTGGTTTATTTCGCAAATGGTTTTATAACTCTTATTTTTAGTCCACTAACGCTTTTAATGTTTTTAACACCCTCCAGGTCGTGGTGCTAGCGTCGGGGCTAACGTTGAGGCAGAGACGGAGGGATAGAGTTTTCCCGTTGCGCGTGTAGTCAGCTCTTAGTAGGATTTTTTTCTTATCTTGTACTTTACTATGCTCTGTGCTACTGTTGACTCGTTGTATTATAACTTCTCCCTGGTCTGGCAATGTATATATTTCATGGGTTTTTGTGGTTATTTTAGTCTTTTGAGTTGGGTTGTCAAACGGGAGCAGGGTTTGTCCCAGTTATCGGGGTGATAATCGGAGTAGGTCATGTCTATTGGTATCAAAGCATAGGTTTACAGTTTGTGTCTATTACGAGGTGGTGTCTAGGTCATTATACTGAATTTATGCCTCTTTCAGCGGACGATCGACCATGCCTCCTAGATGTGAGCCCCCTCCACGACCTACGGAAGACGTTGCGAGAGATGTGGAGAGTGCTACGATAGAGCGAGCCCAGCGTCTTGGGGCTACGACGTTTAGTGGTGGAGCAGACCTTGAGGTAGCCCACAGGTGGATTACTCAACTTGAGCGGATTTTCGCGGTGATGTGATGCCCCCCGGAGGATCGAGTGTTGTTGGCCACCTTTTTATTGGACGGTGCTGCGTATGAGTGTTGGTACACCCTCGAGTTGTCAGGTTGGGATGCTCACACAGTGACTTGGGAGACTTTTCGTTAACGGTTCCTTAATCAGTATTACCCTCGTTCGTTTCGCGATGCCAAGGAGGCAGAGTTTCTTCAATTCCAACAGGGGAGTATGACTGTGGCCGAGTATGAACAAAATTTCAGATGTTATCCCGTTTTGCTTCTGCTTTTGTTTGCTACGGAAGCCGAGAAGTACCTCAGGTTTGAGTTGGGCCTGCGAGGTGAGATTCAAGCCATTGTGACGGTTGGATCGTTTTCTACCCTCAGAGAATTGTCAGATGCTGCAGTGAGGGTGGAGGCTAGTTTGCCAGCACGACCACAGTTCTTGGGTTGGTGTACGACGCCGAGATCATCCTTTTTCTGGAGTTTCGAGCAGAGGACCCCGAAGAGGGGCAGTTACAGTGGAGCTTCATCCGTGGGCGATGATCGATTTGGTAGACCGGGTAGTTCCCAGAGTCCAGGGGTTCCGTAGACACCGAGCACAACTGACTCCGCAAGCAAGTACCACATCTGTTGCGTCCACAGGGAAACCGAGTGGAGGTCCCAGTCGGGATGTTTCTAGTGTCATTTGTTTCTTCTGTGGGGAGCGAGGTCACTACCGAAGGGAATGTCTGTCCTTACCACTAGGTGGAGGCGCAGGCCGAGGTACGGCGGAGCTAGGACAGAGTACGGCTTCAGTTTCAGGGGCCGCAGGCACTAGAGGAGGTGGTGGTGCCACTAATAGTTTGTGGGGACGCGGCCAATCTTCAGGACCCCAGGCCTGAGTTTTTGCAATGACTCAACATGAGACTCAATCAGCACCCGACGCAGTGACAGGTACGCTTACCATCCTTGATCTTGATGTACATGTTTTTGTTTGATCCCGGGGCTACACATTCTTTTAGAGTAAAGAGTCTAGGATTTCCTCTTTGTAATTACGAAGGTGACGTTTAGACAATTGGTCTGGAGACGGTATACTTAAGGATAATGTACCATGATTGGAATCTCGAATTAGAAGATGTTGTGGTTTGGACAATAAGACGATATGTTGATTCCGAGTTGGTGTAGGTGGCGAGTGTTAGGGGATGACGGTAAGATGGATTAAGGTAGAGGATCGCGGTGTGTTTCCGTTGAAGGATAACGAAAGAAATGGAAAAAGAGTAACTATAATTGATTGAGATAAGTTATTGAAGAGAACCCACAACCTAGGCGTGCCCTTTAGACGTGTTTGAGGACTTTATCGATTTGATTCGACGGGGTGGTCCTGAGCAATTGTAGGAAGTGAAGGCGAAGTAGTGAGGCGATAGGTAGGATCTATTTAAGGGTGAGTATATCAGGATTGGATCACTCTTGGCTCAAGGTTTGAGTTGGATTTTGGACTTAGAACTTGTATTGGGTCTACTTTGGATTCGTGGTTGAGATACTAATAAGGAAGGACTTTGAGTTGGATTTTTACCGGAAGACGTGTAGTTGGAAGTACGTGAGGATATGCTCTACGAGTTGTGTTTTGAGGTATTCTAAAATACCTTTGTTTCTATTTCAAGATCGTAGGGTTGTCCTTGCGTGTGCAATGTGGGTTCTAGTTGGTGGTACTGGGTGAAGGTACGTAGAAGAGACGTACTGGTTCTGCAGTGGTCGGAAACCAGGCCGATGTAATTAGACGTGCAGTTCTGGTAGAAGTGTTGGTGATCGGTTTAGTGTCAGGGTATGTTGTGGATAGACGGACGATTGGTGTAGTTCCCGTATGTTGGATGTTGAGAGATGGAACATGTGGACCGGATCAGGGTGATCCCAAGCGACTGATTGGTTGTAGGCTGCAGTGTTTGAAATGAGCTAGATGCTCCGAACTGAGTGGCTGTGTAGGACCCTGACTTGAGAGGTATATTCTTGGTAAAACAGGAAGGTGTTAGGGTCCGGTTGTACTTAGACAGTGTGGGACGTGGTTGGTGTGCCCATCGGATGACTGTATTCGTGATTAGTGAAACCATTGGTGAGGTGTTTGGTCAATTCAGAGTAGAGGAGAGTATGTTGTATTGCTGGTAGGGTCGAAATGGATCGCTGACAGAAGTATGGGTACGAGGTACGCTCGATTCGAGAAGGCGTCAGAAGTATTGAAACTGTAACAGGGGTATTGTGGCGTACTTAGGCTTGATCTCAGTAAAAAGAAAAGGATTACGAGTTGGGCTGGAAGTCAGATGAATTGGTTCGCTTGAACGAGTTGAGATGACAGGTTGGGAACTGTCAGGATCAGTTGGATTGGCAGGAGATGGACACCGGGTAGGAGACCCAGGTGTAAGACCGTTGGATTTCTCCCCGCTAGTTACGGAGGTACGAGATGTGGAATTTCGGGGATAAATTTTTTTTAAGGAGGGTAGATTGTAACGACCCAGCTCGGAAGTCGTGATTAGATTAGTGGTTAATGACGGATTAGCAAAGACAATCGGTGATTAGTTGGATACTTTTGGATGGACGGTGCAGAATGACGATTTTGCCCCTAGAATGGGGTAAAATGTTGACTTTTAGTTCGGGCGGTCAAATGGACTTTGATCGATGACCGTGACGTATTTCGGGACGTCACCAGTCAGTTGACAGGTCGCACGTCCGATTCCGACATCCGAGGAGGAAGTTATGATGTTCGAAAGGTTGAGGGCATTTTTGTAAATTGGTTAAAAAGGGGAAATTGTTGACTTTTACATGGAAAACATTCTTCACGCAATTCGAGGACTGTTAGGTAGGTCTTGACGTCCTGAGTACAACGACAAGCGGCACACCGTCATCGGACATCGGACGGATAAGATATGGTCTAGAAAGTGAAGAGTAAAATAGTAATTTGGACTTTTAGGGGCAATTTAGTCTTTTAACACCTTGGGATTTGTGCAACCAGATAAGGACACTTGGGCTGAGATAATTGGATATTTTGTGAGGGCTGGACCACAAATTGGGGGACACCTGGCCTAATTCCAGTGGCTTCTAGCCAATCCCACACGGTTACACGTTTTGATTTAAGGCTTTATCGATCAACTGAGAAACAGAGAGACAGAGTGAGCATTTGATCGTCCATCTGTGTGTGAGTCCTGTGAGTCTTGTGTTTGAGTGTGAGTGATCAGAGATAAGCTGAGAGTTTGGTGAGTAAACTGTGGTGTTGGTAAGTGAAAGGACTGTGAGAAGGTGAGGAAAACTCATAAAACAGAGACAACCACCGTCTTGGGTTGAGAGTTCAATCGATCAAACCTATCAAGTCTGGTCTGTGGTGGTGATCAGAGAACGGACTAGTGATTTGGGGAAGTGCAGGACTGTGGTGGAAATCACAGCGGTGAGCAGAGAAACCGGTAAGGTCTCTGGGTCCCCTATTTTTCCAGAAATGTTCAAATCAAAACTCGTGAGTTTTAGGGATTGGTTGAGTGATTTGTTGACACTAACAGCTGCAGGAAGTCACTACCAAGCCCAGGGACTCGAAACCATGACTGGAAGGGCGACTGGTGGCCGGAATCCGAAGGTCGATGTTCTGAGTTTTTTGGTTCGAATTTCAGAGGTATGAAATAGGAATTCATTTCATGTTTTTATTAAGAGAATCAACCCCAAATTCAAGGACGAAACTTAGGGTGTAGATAAGATTGAAAATGGCTTGAAAACGAGGGAAAACTGGCCTCGTCGGCTCGGTTGGACCGGACCTGTCTGGACCGGTCTGAACCGGGTTGGTTGGAGGTTGACGATGACACTGTAGCAGGAGCGTGGCTCCCACTCGCAGCCCCTTTGGGCGGCGCGTGAGGGCGCGTGGGGCATGTTTTGGGGATGTGTTCAACACAGTTTTCACTCTAATCGATGTAACGAACATTTAGGGCAAGTTTCGAGTCAATCGAACACCGTATCGGGGTAGTTTTGAGTGTTCGAACGTTTAGGGGTTAGTTTAATTATGTTTAAAAATCCCGAAAAATTGGAGAAATTAGGGTAAACTTAAATAAAGTGTTTGTGACCCGGAATGCTAACTTTTGACAGGTCGGGATATTCCTTGCGGCAGCCGAGGAGCGTACGGGACGCGATTGACGCGTTCGGACCTAGTGAGTGGACTTTTTGTTTTCTAATCGAGCATGCATAATTGTTTTTACTTATTTATTTATGTTTCGATATATGATTTGATGCTTATGATTTCCATCTTATTGCTTTACTTGATTGCACGTTTTTCCATATGAGTTATCGAATTTGCACGTACTTCGAGAATATGATTTCTATTATGCTTTTGAGTATGGTTTCAAATAGATGATTTATGTTTATACGCATTCTGTTTTTACTAGAAATTTGTGGATATGATTTGAGATTTGGAAGTGAAATTCAGGCGGGAGTCCCATTTCAATCAAACGTGATTTTGGTTTTCAAAGATTTCCAGTTTGGTTTTGATTTTTGGATTTCGATGCATTTTTCTTATGCTTGAAAAATGGTTTTGGGTTTAAAGACCCGGAAAAGAGAAAAACTCACTGGATCTGGTTTTGAGTTTAATGACTCAGATTGATTGAATTTGGGGGGGGGGGGGGGGGGGGGGGGGCTGGATTTAGATGTTTTTAGTTTAAAGACTCGGTATGTGTTTTGAGTTTAAAGACTCGGTGATTGTGATACCCCCCGAGGCCTGTGATTGTGTTTTGAGTTTAAAGACTCGTTGATATCCCGGGAATGCATGGATATTACGCATGGTTTTGAGTTTAAAGACTCAGGTGCAACTTAAGATCCAATAAACTTGTATGATTGATGTTTTTCACTGGTTTTCAAATGTTTTGGCCTGTGACCCGAATAACTTGGTTCTTATGGATTTAGGGCCGAGTGCCTGAACTTTGGTTTTGATTTTTGATGATTTCCGCACTTATTTTCATATCGTACATATGGTTGTTTTAAGATACGTGGTTATGCATGCATGTTTTCAAACGGAGGGTGAACCCTGGTTTATTTCGCAAATGGTTTTATAACTCTTATTTTTAGTCCACTCATGCTTTTAATGTTTTTAACACCCTCCAAGTCGTGGTGCTAGCGCTGGGGCTAACGTTAAGGCAGAGGCGGAGGCATAGAGGTTTCCCGTTGCGCGTGTAGTCAGTTCTTAGTAGGATTTTTGTCTTATCTTGTACTGTACTATGCTCTGTGCTACTGTTGACTCGTTGTATTATAACTTCTCCTTAGTCTGGCAATGTATATATTTCGTGGGTTTTTGTGGTTATTTTGGTCTTTTGAGTTGGGTTGTCAGACGGGAGCAGGGTTTCGTCCCGGTTATCGGGGTGATAATCGGGGTGGGTCCTGCCAACAAGTCTCAGGAATTACGGAGATTTATCTAGACGTCTGAGACTTCACCTCACATTATCAATCTCGGGAACTACAAAGCATTACCTCGACGTCCGAGATCGTTCTCTACCTTACATGTGACAACCCGTCCCCAATTAGCGGGATTAATTAAGAATTAATGACAGATTAACGAGGCTAATCGGAGATTAGACGAGAATTAGCGGACGTTCGGGCGAAATGACGATTTTGTCCCTAGAATGGATAAATCGTTGACTTTTCGTTCAGGCGGTCAAATGGACTTTGGCCGATGACTGTGACGTAGTTCGGGACGTCATGAGCTCATAGACAGGTGGCATGCTCAATTCCGACGTTCGTGGAAAAATTTATGACGATCGGAAGTCCAAGGGCATTTTGGTAATTTCGTCGAATAGGAGCGAAACGTTGACTTTTGACCCGGGAGGTCCGATGGCTAAGGGTCGAAGACCGTTACGTAGATCGAGACGATAGTAATCCATAGACAGGCGGCATCTCAAATTCGGACGTTCGACGGAGAAGTTACGGTTCATTGGAGTTTGAAAGTACTATTGCACGAATTATGAAACGGATGCGTTTTGGATTTAAGTGGGGCCAGATATTTTTCCCCATCAACCAATACTTGTCACTCATCCACTGGCCACCAACCCACATTCATGCATATCATCCCTTGCCTTCATCGATCATTTTCCCCATTCCCAAACAAACCCGATCAAAACTATCACCCCAAATCCAACCCTGCAACCCTATGATCATATCTGAGAGACCAGAGAGTGATGGATGGCCGTGTGGACGCTGGTGGCCTGCCAGGAACGGCTCCGCCGTGGACGGCAGAGGAGTAGTGCATGATAAGCCCGATAAACCCATTTTCTTCTTATTTTCGATTTGTGGCATTATGAGCTGTTTTTAGGGTTTAGAATGGGTTTATTGAGTTGCTAGGGAGGTCCTAAGATGTAACGCCCCGAAATTTTATAAAATATTATTTTAATGTGAATGACCATTTTGCCCTTCAGGACGGTAAAAGTTAAATTTTGACCAGAGAACTGTTTTGGACTTGGAACCATGACCGTGACGTAGATTGGGACGTCACGAGTCCACAGACAGGCGGCACACTGAAATCGGACTTCGTACGGGAAAGTTATGGTCTCGGAAGCGAAAAATGGCTATTTCGCGTCTCGAAAACCATGCTAATTATTTAATGACAAATTAGGTGGGATATTATTTAAAGGGCACTTGATGAGTGACAAATGTCACTCATCCGTGAGCTAGGGTTAGATTAGGGTTTTTGTGATTGGCCATTATAAATTCTAAACTCTCTCTCTCTCTTCACCCCATTCGTCCGTTCCATTTCATTTTTCAAACACACAAATTTCCCCCACCCGTGTCAACTGCACTAAACCTCCCTCAGCCATAACCGAGAACCACCCAAACCCGACCACCCTGTGACACCACTATGACCGGCTGAGAGAGAGGAATTGGGGGACTCACTTGAGCGAGCAGACGACGTCTTAGGGAGGAGAGACCACGGCTGAGCTGGCGGAGAGGTAAGCACCCTTTGAACCCTAGACCGTGTTTGAAAACCAGAAATGGTGGTTAGGATTCTAACGTTTGTTTTTTATTTCTAATGACCCTAATGGCTTCTAGGGCCTGAGAGGAGCTTATAGGATCTGGTTTCGAGACCAGTAGTGACTGGACCGGCGAGATAACGGTGACAGAAAATGGGCTTACTGTTCATCGAGGTAAACCTTCAGATCCAGCAATTGTTTGATGTTTTTGTTTAGCTAGAACCCTTACTGGGATTGAGACGATCATTTAGGGATAAATTAGGGTTAAAATGATTGAGAAATGAACGAATGGTAGCCGGGTCAAGTCGCGGGTCTGAACGACCCGGTTTCAGAGAAACGGGTCGACCTGTCGCGAGGTAGGGGATAATGACGTCACCATTGTCAGACCTGTCAGAGTACATGGCCCAATTGGCATCCGACACGTGTCACATGTCAGTGCATAGTCAGCACTGACATGTCAGTGCCGTGGCCCAATTAGGGGCTGCCACGTGTCACTGACATATTAGTGACGTGGACCAGTGCCGTGCTGACACGTGGCACTTTTCAGAGCTGAAACGTGGTACTGACAGATTCGTGACATGGACCAATCCCGTGTTGACACGTGGCACCTGTCAGAGTCTGACATGTCAGACCTGACAGCTGTCAGATGACGTCAGTAGTGACGTGAGCGATGACGTCAGCATCTACTATTCCACCGTTGACCGGACCGTGGGGGCGCGTGTAAATAGTGTTTCCGGCGGGACCACCACCATTCTTTAGGTTTCGACGATCCGGATCCAATGGCTGTGGTTTGGAGTCGATCAGAGATTGTTAAGTTGGTCAAAATAAGGTTTATTGCCTCGGGAAGTGCGTTCAGGTGGCTTTCCCGGGCCGATTTCAGTCTAGGGTTTCATGGTTGACTATTAGGGACTTGTAGTGACCTTTACGTGTACTTTGGACATGATAGGAATCGTACAATAGTACCAGGACAGGGTTATACGTTCGGGATTGCAGCAGGATTGTACTGTGAGTGGGCCTTTGATTTCATTAAACCCTTGCATGCATAACCGTTTTCACTTCTATATACATATATATATATGTGGTTCAAGCAAAAGTATCAGATTTTATTAAATTATGGCTATGGTACGATTTACGATGTTTGGGCATGAGACCCGTCTGATTAATTTAAACCTTGTTTTGAGTTATACATATGTTTGAGGATATCGATGACTATCTTTAATACTGCACTGTATAGATCTACCCGTATGATACCGTCTCCTCCGGATGTGGGTACCCCAGAGTGGTCATGGCGCAATGCCTGCGAGGGGTCATTCTACGGAGGGACCGGACTGTAGGGTGACTTAAGAGCAGGATTGCTAGTATTGGACATCTGGGACGTCAGGCATCTGGGATGCCATACCCGGACTGGGTTCGGGGTTTGGACTCGGGATTTTGACCCCGGGTGGCACGCGTAGCCTTGGGACTGTGACCTTAGTAGGCATTTGGGACGTCGGACATCTGGGATGTCAGGGTTGGGATGTATAGTGCAGTGACTGAGGTTATGATTATGTTGGATTATGTTGCTCATATTTATCTGTTATGATTTTACGGTTTTGATATTATTGCATGCATGTTTGCAAAACGGAGGGGTAAAACTATATGTCTTCTATTTGATGAACTGTTTTATAAACCTTGAGTTTTGGTCCATTCACCCTTCTTATTTTATTGACCCCTCCAGGGCGTGCTACTGAGGCAGAAGAGGATCCTGAGGCTGAGGCATAGATCTACACTGCACACCTGAACCCCACTGTTGGGTAGGTTAGCACGCAGAATAGCTTCTAGTCGTGCTCAAAACTTGTATTTTGGAAACTATCCCTTGTCTGACACTATTTACTTTCGGATGTTTGTATAGCCTATATTTGGATATTTATGCATTTGAGTTTCTTTAAGGGTATTTCGGAAATATGAAATCGGGCACGAGACCCATTTGATTTACGAACTCTCGGACTTGGAGTCCATTTGATTTGACGAGAAATCGGACCGAGGGTCCATTTGAGTTATACGAACGGACCGAGGGTCCAGTTGATTTATGATTCGGACTTGAGCCCCATTTGGTTGTAATATCGGGTGAGGCCCTAATTGTTGTGAAATCGGGCTTGAGGCCCCGTTGCTTTACGGTTCAGGCTTGAGGGCCCAGTTAGCTGTGGTATCGGGCTTGAGTCCCAGTTCAGTTTGTGAAACGAAAATTTGGGCATGAGACCCAGTTGAAATGTGTTTTGAGAAAGAAAGAAAGTATTTGAAATGAATATGAACCCTCTATTTGATTATATGGTCTCCTCCAGACGTCGACCTGGAGAGTCAAGATCCATAGACCAGAGTGGGTATCCCCATAGGGATCCCGTTCCAGGAGTGGGGTTACCATTTATGATGTGATCGGACTAGATCCAGAGATTGAGTCTCCCAGATGGAGATTCCTGGGAAAAGACTCGAAGTTAGACCCCGAGTAGTGTGCACACTAGTTTAGAGATGGTATCGTGACATTTATCGGGGATGTGTTCCCTAGGGGATGTGTGCCCCGAGTTGACATCTTCTCGGAAGTGCCCCGTATTCAATGTTTAAGAAAGTGATTTGGGGCGGAGACCCTGTACTATATGTTTTAGTATTTCACTGAGAATGTTGATTTGGACTGAGTTCCCACATATATGGATTTACGAGTTTTCGTGATTTCGGGTCAGGGACCCATAAATGGATTTCTGGTTCGTGACAGTTTATGGGAACCGGGCATGAACCCTTGAATGGTTTTGAATATGTTTGACAAATGGTTTTATGAACGTTTTGGTAAACGGTTTTTGAATGCATGCATATGCTCTTAGTGAAGGGCATAAATGTCTTTATGTGAAAATGTTTTTAATGAAAATGTTATTTTGTCCACTCACAGTTTTCTTGTTTTAATGCCCTTCAGATTGATAGCGGATGCGGGCTATAGTAGAGACGAGACATCACACTCCTCCTCCTACGATCCTGGTGTACTCTAGAAGCCTGGTGAGGGCTAGAGACGAAATTTTCCCTAGTCTGACACTTCGTGTCAGACGGGATCAGGCGCTTCCCACGTTAATCCCGGGGGATTTGGGACGGGTCCTAACAAGTTGGTATCAGAGCGGGTTTGCTCATTTTACTCTGATACCAAAGTGGTATCAGAGCGTAGAGTACGCGCAGGTCGAGGATGTGATGTCTCTGAAGTCGTAACAGCTTATCATCAACCTAATAGTTAGCGCATGAGTAGGAAGCACCATGTAACCCCCCGGAAATTCGAGGATTTCAATATTGTAATTTATTGTGTGATTTGACGCTTTTACCCTTGTGATGGGTATGGCCAATTGTTGACTTTTTGATTGATGAATTAAACGGACTTTGACCTATGACCGTGACGTAGTTCGGGACGTCACGAGTTCATAGACAGGTGGCACGTCCAATTCGGACGATCAGGGAAAAAGTTATGATTATCGGAAGTTCAGGGGCATTATCGTAATTTGGACTTCCGGGGGGGAAAATGTTGACTTTTCTTTTGGCAACTAATTTCCAGTTGACTCAAGGACCGTCAGGTAGGCCTCGACGTCCTGAGTCCGTAGATAGGCGGCACGCCGAAATCGAACTTCGTACGAGGAAGTTATGGTCAGAAACGTGAAATCGGGAGGTTCGTGTCTCGGTTTTCGTGTCGAATATTTTATTCTAAAAATTCTGATTGGAGGACACCTGGTGAGTGACAAGTGTCACTCACCCATTGGCTAGATTGGATCAGATCCACTATGGGATTAAATAGCATTAAAATCAACTTTTAAATTCAGCCCTTAGATCTGAAAACCTCCAGATCTGATCTCAGCCCTTGATCTCATTCTGAGATTCAATCTGGGTCGTCCATCATGTCCCTCCATCTCTATATATATTTCCTTACCCGACACCCACGTACTGCCCATTCCATACCATCACACCACAACTGCACCTGATCCTTACTCTGTGTGCCACTGGGCTGGACGTGTGTGGCGGCAGACGGCAGTGACCACAGCGGAGGACGGCGGCGAGGTAGGAACCAGGGAAACCCGAAACGGTTTTAAACTCAGATTTTGGTAACTCGAATTCCCACGTTTAGTTTTGTTCTCTATGAATCCTAATCGACTCTAGGGACTGCCAGGAACCTTTTGGGCCTGAGATCGTGACCAGAGGTGATCAGGACGGTGACTAAACGACGACGGGAAACCGGTTCTGTTCTTCGAGGTAAGCCCTCGATCCTGTCTGTTTTTCTCGATTTTGATTCCATAGAACCCTTCCTGGGATTGAGACGAGCATCTAGGAACAAACTAGGACTGAAATGGTTGAGTGTGGAAGAAATGGTGACCGGGTCCTGATCGCGGGTCTGATCGACCCGAGTTGCAGAGATACGGGTCAACCCGTCTGAGGACAGAGGTGATGACGTGGCACCCTGTCAGACTGTCAGGTGACGTGGACCAACCGTGAGCCGACATGTGTCACATGTCAGTGCACAGTCAGCACTGACATGTCAGTGACGTGGCCCAATCAAGGACTGCCACGTGTCACTGACATGTCAGTGACGTGGACTAGTGCCGTGCTGACACGTGGCACATGTCAGATCTGACACGTGGCCTAACAGATCAGTGAGGTTGACCAATCGGGTGTTGACACGTGGCACTGTCAGAGTCTGACATGTCCAGACCTGACAGCTGTCAGATGGTGTCAGCATGACGTCAGCAGTGACGTCAGAGATGACGTCAGCATGGACTGTTCCTGCGTTGACCGACGCGTTGACTGGCGCGTGTGGGAGCGTGTGAACAGTACTTTTGGTGGGATCACCACCATTCTTTAGGTTTCGACGATCCGGATCCAATGGCGGTGGTTTCGGGTCGATCGGAGATCATTAAGTTGGTCAAAATAAGGTTTATTACCTTGGGAAGCGCGTTCGGACGGCTTTTCCCAGCCGGTTTCATCCTAGGATTTCATGGTTGAATATTAGGGGTTTAAATTGACCTTTACGAATACTTTGGACTTGACAGGGATTGTATAATTGTACCAGATCGAGGGTATACGCTCGGTTTCCAGCAGAATTGTACTGTGAGTGGGCCCGTTTTCATTAAACCCTTGCATGCTTAAATGTTTTCCGATTTACTTATATGTTCACATGCTGGAATCTTTAAATGGTTTTGATGATATTGAGATTTCGGTTATGGCACGTTTCACGGTATTTGGGCATGAGACCCGTTTGATGAAACGTAACGATCGGTTCAGATTTTACCTATGTATACATATATGTTTGCATGTGGATATCAATAAAATGTATTTGGTACTGCACTGTATAGATCCTTCCATATTATATTGTCTCCTCCGGATGAGGTACCCCGGAGAGGTCACGGACGTCTAGAACGTCCAACGTCTACGACGCTAAGCATCGGGGATGCTGTAACCGAACAGGGTTCGGGGATTGAACTCGAAATTGAGACCCGAGTGGCACGCGTAGCCTTGTGATTGTGACCTTATTGGACGTCAGGGACGTCAGACATCAGGGATGTCGGATTGGAGTGTATAGTGCAGTGACTAAAATTATGGTTATGGTTTTATTACATGCCTTATGATTCATATTATATTATTTATGATTTTAAATGATGCTGCATGCATGTTTGGAAAAAGGAGGGGTAAATTATATGTTTTACTTATCAAACGATTTTATAAACTTGAGTTTCGGTCCACTCACCCTTAATGTTTTTGGTAACCCCTCCAGGTCGTGATACTGAGGTAGAGGAGGAACCTGAAGCTGAGGCATAGATCTACTTCTGCGTACCTGAACCCCTGTTGGGTGGTGTACCCGCAGGTTTACTTTAGAGTCGTGCTCGCAAACTTGTAATTTTGGATTTCATCCCTTGTCTGACATCTGTTTAATTCGGATTTGTTGTATGACTTTAATTTGATTATTTATGCATTTGAGGTTTTGAGGTCAAAATTGGTATGAATTATTGGGTGTCAGACGGGAGCAGGGCACGTCCCCATATGGTTCCAGAGAGGATCGGGGCGGGTCCTGTCACACCACGTGTTAAACGAAATTCGACACAATAGTTTACAGTTGATTGGCAGTGGAGGCCACGTGTTTCGATGTTCGATCCCGAGGAGGATCAATATTTATGGGAATCCAACGGCTTAGAGCTGTAGTGTTACTGGAAATAGGATCCAATGGATCGGTAGAGACAGTATGACGACTTGAGAGTCGTGACCGCCCGACGGTAGGGTCGTGTCGAATAGAGGATGTACGGATTAATACCAGTGGTGGTCAGAGGTCAGGGTCGCCTACTATACGATGACCCTATATGACTACAGTCACGACGGTTGGGAATAGAAACGTGTGATTCTGTTTGGCATGCGTTACCATGTTTCGGTGTGTCGAATCTTTCGTGGATGTCGACTGGCAGTGGATTCCCGGAATCGTTGTTGTGTGACACGATAGGATGCGATTGCGTAGGTAGTGCTTATGTAGTATTGAACTTGGAGTACGGTTAGTTCTTGTGGAGGCCAGCGGCTGAGAGCCGTAGAGTTACGAGAGGACGAGATCCTCAGAGTGTAGTTATTTGCTGGTTTGGTACCAGTATTGGAGTATGACGACTCTTCGGAGTTGAGATCGAGGGATCGGTCAGGATGGTAGGGCTGCAGCGGGCAGTCGGGTTTGTGATAACCCTAGTAGGTGATTGTTTGGACAAGTTACCAGGAGTGTGGTACTTGTGATCGGATCCAGAGGTGGACCGATCGGTGGATTTTGCGTGTGGAGCGATTGGTACCGGCAGTCGACTACCGCATGGATTTGGAGTCTCGGTAGCAGAATGTTTCTGCGATTGGTCTGCACGAGGGTGTGTCAGACGCTACTATCGATGGACGTAGTCGAGTCTTATCAAGTTGGGTGGACTCAGGCTGCCGTGACGATTGCGACGATAGGATTCGTCAGTCGTGACGAGGATACGAGGTGCGTGAGTGACGCACAGTACGAGCAGTGATTCTGGATTCGACTCGGTGATGACTGAGTCCGATCGCAGAACGAGATGTCGACGTTGGGTGCCAGCATACTTGCTACGCTACCCCTGTGAAGGTGGCTATTAAGAGTGGGACAGAGAGGATCCTGAGTGGCTCAGTGCGAGGTACGGGAGTACTTGGCATGGAGACCAGTTTCCCCAGTGATGGAGATCAGTTTCCTCAGTGATGGAGACCAGTTTCCCAGTGATGGAGACCAGTTTCTTCAGTGATGTAAACCAATTTCTCCTGTGATGGAGATCAGTTTCCCCAATAATGGAGACTAGTTCCCCAGTGCTGCGAGATTGAGTCGCGAGGGTGTGCCCATAAGTTGTAACGTTTGAGGTCAAACGTGAGATCCAGATACGGATGGATGACGTAAGTGACGTCTTATGACGTATGGGTCGATTTGTCAGATTTGGTAGTACCCAGAGATTTGGCTTTAGATCACGACAGACGTTGCGATCTGTTTAGCCTACCGACCGAGGTCAATGGATTCCGACCAATTCTATGAGTAAGAGTTGGATCATGTTAATTAAGGTACGAGATGTGAGTGTTAGTGGTCGTTTATGCACATCCGTAAATAGTATACAAGGTTTAACCTTGAGTCGCGTGAATTCCACTCGGAATGAGTGTACCTACCTAAACGGTAGTCACAGACGTATGGATGGTGTCCGGTTGAGCCGAGGACTTGATAGTCTATTATGGATTGGTTTTGGTTGACTACGATTGACCATACCTCCTGAGTTGTAGACTTGGAAATCTATTGTCTATAAGTTGCGGAAATGCTCGTGTAATGAGTGAGCTCAGTAATTGGAAAAGAAGCATGTTTCCAACGTGATTGGAACTTCAGAATCAAGAGAAGTTGTGGTTGAGACGATGAGAATAGTGCTTGTTTCTGTATTGGTGATGAGTAGTCCGAGGTCACTGAGTGTGACACTTTAGCAGATAGTGTTGAGTGCCGGAGGATGACATTGGATGAACTTTGATGTCATCATCTTGGATTCGTCCCTAGGTAGGACGACGAGGAGTGTTGTGACAGCTAGGAGTTCAAGAGGGTGTAAGAACCGAACACTTAGGTTGTGAGTCAAATTTGATTGACTTGACGAGTAGATGGTGCTTAGTGTCACATGATGTGACGAGTGAGTGTCCGAGGTGATGGATTGATGTTCGCTTGGTGATGGACGGTTAGGGTCCGCACAATGGTTGAAGTGTGGACGGTAATACGTGGTTGGACGTTACCAGAGTACAGTCTTTGAGTAGGTTGGGTGACACCCCAATGTTGATGTGATGTGGGTGCACCAATGTGTTGTGCACGTTGTACGATGGGATTGACCACGGTCAATCGGTATGTCGAGTTGAGAGTGTCCCGAGATTACGAGTATGTTGTAAATTGGATAGAGCCCTAGAAGAACGTGAGTGGCGATCGGATTAGATCTGATAGTAATAGGTTGAGACTCAAGGTGAGTCTCGATGTCAGCGGAGA
The DNA here is from genome assembly GCA_032719365.1 of Prinsepia uniflora. NCBI lineage: Eukaryota > Viridiplantae > Streptophyta > Magnoliopsida > Rosales > Rosaceae > Prinsepia > Prinsepia uniflora. Next base: position 27,917,431 of record CM064871.1, on the reverse strand, counting down.
TCGCTAAGTAATGCGAGATATGATACGAGGACTCGAGAGCGAGTCGAGATCAGAGTAGAGCAGCGAAGCGCAGTGGAGCCGGGAGTTGTCGGTTGGTCACGATGGTTGTGACCTATTATAGTTACAGATTGATAGGTATCCGACGAGTTTAGATAGGTATGGATTGTTGGGACTCTAAGGAGAGTCAGTATAGACATTAGAGTCAGTTTTGAGTATAGGAATTTGAGAGAGTTGATTCGTGCAAGTATCGAGAGTCAGTATGGACATAGGTTTGAGGATGACCTGCGAGACGAGATTCATGCCATTTTGATGGTAGGATCTGTAGGATGTTGTCGGATCGGATGCTGAGCAGGATACCAGCTTGGCTGTGATAGCCTTAGTGGGGATGCGTTTTCAGCCTGACGACTGTCAGATGGAACCTGTCAGAGGGGCAGAATGAAAAGACATTTGGATGTCAGCTTGTTATTGCTAACCTGTCAAAGTGAGTGTTAGGTGTGATCGACGAGTGTCGACATGTTGTCTCGAGTGAGACGTACGAGCTGACGAGTAGCTCTCGAGAGTGAGTTAGAGCTTTGGAGGCTCTAGTGACGGTACGTACCGAGGACGATACCGTTGAGTACGGTATGTGTGTTGGACGTGTACTGCTACACGAGTATTCTCGTGTGGGTGCAGCGATCCGAGTTGAGGAAAAAGGTTGGATTCCACAATTTGGTTGTGGAATCGGGTCGATTTGAATTTTGAGGACGAAATTCCTTAAGGGGGGAAGTTTGTGATGACCCATCCCCAATTAGCGGGATTAATTAATAATTAATGACATATTAGCAAGGTTAATCGGAGAATAGACGAGGATTAGCGGACGTTCGGGCGAAATGACGATTTTGCCCCTAGAATGGGTAAATTGTTGACTTTTCGTTCAGACGGTCAAATGGACTTTGACCGATGACTGTGACGTAGTTTGGGACGTCACGAGTTCATAGACAGGTGGCACACTCGATTCTGACGTTCGTGGAAAAAGGTATGACGATCGGAAGTCCAAGGGTATTTTGGTAATTTGGTCGAGTAGGAGCAAAAAGATAACTTTTGACCCGGGAGGTCCGATGGCCAAGGGCCAAAGACCGTTACGTAGATCGAGACGATACAAATCCATAGGCAGGCGGCACGTCAAATTCGGACGTTCGACGGAGAAGTTACGGTTCACGGAAGTTCGAAAGTACTATTGCACGAATTACGAAACGGATGCTTTTTGGATTTAAGTGAGGCCAGGTATTTTTCCCCATCAACCAATGGATGAGTCACAAGTGTCGCTCATCCACTGGCCACCAACCCATATTCATGCATATCATCCCTTGCCTTCATCGACCATTTTCCCCATTCCCAAACAAACCCGATCAAAACTATCACCCCAAATCCAACCCTGCAACCCCATGATCATATCTGGGAGACCAGAGAGTGATGGATGGCCATGTGGACGCTGGTGGTAGGCCAGGAACGGCGCCACCGTGGAGGGCGGAGGAGTAGTGCACGGTAAGCCCGATAAACCCATTTTCTTCTTATTTTCGATTTGTGGCATTATGGGCTGTTTTTAGGGTTTAGAATGGGTTTATTGAGTTGCTAGGGAGGTCCTAAGAAGCTTTTGGTGGCGGTTTGACGGCTGAGGGCCGTGGGAAGGAAAATGGAAACATCGAACCGTGAGGTTCAATTAGAACCGTGGGCTTTAGGTGGGTTTTGATTAGTTTTGTTGATTGGAATGGATAGGAACTAGGAAAATAGGGAGTTTGGGATCAAAAAGGAGAAGATTGGACGAAAAATGAAGAGAGGAGGGCCTTGGACCGGTCACGTCGGTCCAAGCAGACCGAATTTGTAGGAAAAACCGAGCTGGCCGATTCGGACCGGCCTGGCCGAAGGAAGAAGACGATCTACAGTAGCCGGCGCGTGAGGCCCACATGCAGGCCACTCTTTGGGTGCGTGACGACGTGTGACAGGGTTTCTGGGGATGTGTTCAACACTCAAAATCATCTATTCGATGTAACGAACATTTTGGGACTGATTTCGTGTCAATCGGACATCGTTTCGATATAGTTCGGGACGTCCGAAGGTTTAGGTTTGCGTTTAAAAATGGTTAGAAAATCGAAAAAATGATGGGACTTCAATGAGAGGTTAATGAGGCTATTAGTAACCCTCTATTACGATTTGGACAGGTTCGGGAATCCCAGAGGCGACGATTGAACGGGGAGACGATTGACCCGGGAGATGATTATGGCACGCGTATCTAGGCGCGGCTTCGGACGGTCTGTGAGTGTACCTTTCTTTCGAACTTGATGCATGCATAAATGTTTTATAAGTGTTTTAATACATGTTTTGTGATGCCTTGAGTGCATTTTTTTGTGGTAGCTTAGGATCGACATATTTGCACGTTTTTCGAGGTTTTTAGCTTTATGTCGTACGTTAGCGTACTGCGTTTTCAACGAAAGTTTTATAAATGGATTTCGAATTTGGAAATATGAAATCGGGCACGAGACCCATTTGATTTACGAACTCTCGAACATGGAGTCCATTTGATTTGACGAGAAATCGGACCGAGGGTCCATTTGAGTTATACCATCGGACCGAGGGTCCCGTTGATTTATGATTCGGGCTTGAGGCCCATTTGGTTGTAATATCGGGCGTGAGGCCCTATTGGTTGTGAAATCGGGCTTGAGGCCCCGTTGCTTTACGGTTCGGGATTGAGGCCCAGTTAGTTGTGGTATCGGGCTTGAGGCCCTGTTGATTGTGACATCGGGCTTGAGTCCCAGTTCAGTTTGTGAAATGAGAATTCGGGCATGAGACCTAGTTGAAATGTGTTTTGAGAGAGAAAGAAAGTATTTGAAATGAATATGAACCCTCCATTTGATTATATGGTCTCCTCCAGAAGTCGACCTGGAGAGTCACGATCCACAGACCAGAGTGGGTATCCCCACAGGGATCCCGTTCCAGGAGTGGGGGTTACAACGATTTATGATGTGATCGGACTAGATCCAGAGAGAGCGCTTGGACTAGATCCAGAGATTGAGCCTCCCAGATGAAGATTCCTGGGAGAAGACTCGGAGTGAGACCCCGAGTAGTGTGCACACTAGTTTATAGATGATATCGTGACATTTATCAGGGATGTGTTCCCTAGGGGCTGTGTGCCCTGAGTTGACATCTTCTCGGAAGTGCCACAGATGGGTTATACGTCAGAAAATGATTTGGGGCGAGACCCCGTATTCAATGTTTTAGAAAGTGATTTGGGACGGAAACCTCGTACTGTATGTTTTAGTATTTCACTGAGAATGTTGATTTGGGCTGAGTTCCCACATATATGGATTTACGAGTTTTCGTGATTTCGGGCCGGGGACCCATAAATGGATTTCTGGTTCATGACGGTTTATGGGAACCGGGCATGAACCCTTGAAAGGTTTTGAATATGTTTGACAAATGGTTTTATGAACGTTTTGGTAAACGGTTTTTGAATGTATGCTTATGCTTTTAGTGAATGACATAAATGCCTTTTATGTGAAAATGTTTTTAATGAAAATGTTATTTTGTCCACTTAGAGTTTTCGTGTTTTAATGCCCTTCAGATTGATAGAGGATGCGGGCTGTAGCAGAGACGAGACATCACACTCTTCCTCCTACGATCCTGGCCTACTCTGGAAGCCCGGTGAGGGCTAGAGACGGAATTTTCCCTGGTCTGATACTTCGTGTCAGACAGGATCAGACGCGTCCCACGTTAATCCCGGGGGATTTGGGACGGGTCCTGACATTACACCACTACTCGGAATATATTGTACGAGTATTAACTAGTATTCAAAAATTCCTGCACCCAAATATTTATAATACCAAGAACATATACTAATTCATAATCACAACATTGTTCCTCACATTCATCACTATCATTATGTTAATATCCTCATCGTATGCTCCACATTACTAATCATGTATTTTCATACCATATAGTATGTATACCTTATCATTCATGTCTTCATCATGTATATCGACACACTAACTTATGTCATGGCAGCATATCATCAAGTCACAGTAGCATTAATACACATTTCATCATCATATTGTTATCTTACGCCACGTTAACAAATTATTATCAAATAATTGTCCACATTTCATGAAGCATCATATATTTATCATGGTTATCTTACTATACCAATACTATATTACTCGTAAATTAAAGAACATTATCAAAACTCCAAACTGAATTTAACCAAGCTATTGTTAAAATCTGTTCCATTCAAATCATCAAAATTTATTCAACGTAATAAAGTTATTACTAGATCAATAATTTAAGGAAACTAATCATAATTCAAGGCTCATTCTTTTAAGAACGAAATACCCAACAGTCTAGCTCTGATACCAAGTTAACAGGGCCCGTCCCAATTTCACGTAAATGAGACCAGACCTGCTCCCTTCTTACAATTCTTGTCAAACGAGAGATTTTATAAAGTCTAAGTTCAAATCCTTACTCAATATCCCATATTAATCCAGCTTTGTGCGTTTACCACTCACATCTGACCCACTGTCCAAACGAGGTGTGGAATTACTAATTTAACCTTATTTTATATTACACGTTATTTCAATAACCCATTAGTTAATCATAAGTCCTTTAATTTCTATTATTCCTTTATTTATGCTAATTTAACTTATCATATCACCCCCTTTACTTTATGTAAATTACCAAATTATGTACAATCCATAATACGTCAATATCATGAAGATACTAATTTCCCTGAATTCCCATAATTAGAAAACAATTAAAGAATAATCGAATTATAAACAAGATATGATAGATATTCGGAGTGGTGCCTAAACAATGTCCAAAAATTCTAGAAATTATATGATAAAACTCATAAAATTAAAAGATAAATATTTCATGTTGAACACATCCTCGGATAAGCCTTCACGCGCTGCCCCAAGAGGCTGCGCGAGAGTGCCACACGCTATCTACAATGTTTCGAAGGGAAACACTATTCACTTTCGTTCTTACCCGTATTCACTATACTTCCGGATCGCTTGACCCAGCGACCCGACCCGACTAAAAGTCCGTGAGTTCTCACCCGATTTCATCCTTTAAAATGTCGAAGCTTGTCTATAGTAGCCCAGAAGAGGATCTAGATCACAAGAAGGAAGAAAACTTACTTGGTTCTCATGTTCAAACTTCGAAGCTAACGACTATGGAGTTCAGAACTAGTTTCTCTGCTTTTCTACGTTTAGGTTCATCCCTTCTTAGCCTAGAAGGGTCGCCTAACCTCCAGGAACACCTCGAAGTGACCGTTGGTCAGTTTCTTGCACCTATCCCGAATGCCCAACGTTGGAACCTACGGGTTCCATCCAATCCTCACTCTTTTCCCATGTTTCCCAGTCTTTTCCTATCCTTGTTCTAACCATTTTTCATGTCCTTCTGATTCCCTCCATTCCTTACAAAAAGCCATTGTCATTGCTTTGCATAGGTTCGGGCTTTCTCCACTGAACCCCTTCTAACTTTCTAACACACACACACACACACACACACACACATATATATATATATATATATATATATATATATATATATATATATATATATTCTACTAGGTCGGTGCTCTTTGGGAGGGAAATTGTTCAAGGGCTTTCTGGACTTTTCTACACATTTAGCACATGTTAAATTACAAAATTACCATATTGCTCTTTATTCCAAAATTACCATAATAACCTTGAACATTCTAGATCCATAACTCTCTTATCCTCCGTCCGTTTTTGGTGTACTACCTTTCTAAGTTATTAGAAACTCGAGGCCTTCTTATCGGTCTTCTCAGAATTCCTGAAAGGCATCTTGATTAAAAAGTCAATATTTTGACTTCTTAAGGGCAAAATGGTCATTTTTGGTCTTTGAAGGTCCGGGTTGTTACAAGTAAAGTGTCATTTTTCTTCATTAGCTTCTCTTATTTTGAAAGCTTGCGGAAAAAATTGGTGGGTTTATTCTTATTCAAGTTCTCGGTCAATAAATTTTTCTACTATTTTTTTTTGAATTGAGTTAGGTGCATAAATTTTCTACGGCTTTGTTAAGTTGAAATTTGAATTCATGAATCACAAATACCTCTAAATCTTATTTTCGTCGGATAACTGTTATGTTTATGAAATAATGCTTCTAATTCTCTCCATTGGTAAGTTTATTATTTTGCTCATAACTCATGTTTGTGAGGAAATGTAAACATTATATTTTGATAGCCTCTCTTTTCGTTTCATATATTTTCAACAATTTACTGTTAATATGTACCGGACATTTATTGAACTCTCATTCATATATTTTATCTTCATCATAGTTTACGGCATAATAATTTTCTTTTTTCACTAATATCAATTGCCAAATTTATATCTTTATTGTATAGAATCACTGCAGTAACGCAAGGGCCTTTGTACTAGTTTACCTCGAGAATTGGAGATGGCCCAACAATCCTTCGTTTTAGGGCAAGATATTTATTCATTGCAAGCCCAAACAAGGACAATTAAGAGCAGGCCCAACAGGAAATAATTCCAGCCTACCTTCATTGGTCACAAATCCAATCTCATTGGGTCTTACGTGCTCTTTTCCCAAAATTGGGCCTAGCCTTCACTAATGAAACTGCGAAACAAAAAATATAAGAAAAATTCCCTTTTGAGACTCCTAAACCCTTCAGACCAAAAAAAAAAAAAAAAACTCCTAAACCCTAAACGCGCGAAGCGTACAACACAAAAGTCACAACCCCATTCTTTTCTCTTTCACTTTTCAGACAGCCGCCTCCTCCACGTCTCAGTCTCATCTGCTCCGCCATTACTGCGTTACGGTTTTACCATAGGTAAACTCTTTATCTTCATTATATTATGAACCTCTTGGCAATCTCGGTGTCCATTATTATTCAATAGTTGAACGATTTAGCCGCTGACTTACATTCTTCGTTTGCATACTTTTAGGCGTTTAATCTTATGTGGAGCTTTAGAAATCAATCTATCGTCTATTTGTTTACTGTTTTTTTTTTTTTGCTTGATTTTACTTTTGCAATTTAGGATTTTGTAAATTTAATTTTTGACATTATTTTCAACCAATCTGGCTCCTTGAACTGATTGTGAAGGAAGTTGTTGATTCACCAGCAAGATGCAGAACGAAGGAGGAGTTATCACTGAGCTCTACATTCCAAGGAAATGGTATTCAATCTAAATTTAGTTTGAAAACATAACACAATGAAATTTTGTGGTGCGTGAGTGCAGCTCGGCCACCAACAGGCTGATCACTTCTATGGACCACGCTTCGGTTCAGATTAACATTGGGCATGTGGATGAGAATGGCATCTACACTGGCCAGTTTTCCACTTTTGCTCTCTGTGGTTATGTTCGTGCTCAGGTTCTTCTCCTTTCCAGCTTTCATTTACATAGGGTTTAGGGTTTAGATTTCTTGCGCGGATTCATTGAAGTTTGTATGTAGTAATTCATATCATGTAGTAGCACTTACAAGTATACAACACTGATATCTCTATTGTTATAAAAGTTCTTCGCAGGTAATGAGTTGGTAAGATAAGAGTTTTCTGGTTAACTATATGCTAGTTTTATTCAGACTTTTGCAGTATGTTGATTGTTTAGTTCTGCTTCTGATTCTTTGCCCTCTTTCTTCAGGGAGATGCTGATGGTGGCCTGGACCGTCTCTGGCAGAAGAAGAGGGCTGAAGTTAAACAACAGTAGAAAGATATGTCTCTTTTTCTGGCGTTTCTTCCCTGCACTTGTGTTATTGAGGATTGAAATTTCTTAATTCGTGGACTAATTTATGATGTTGAATATTTTTCTTTTCGTATTAGCAATTGATGTTGCCACTGGTTGGCAGCTGTTTGGAGTTCTAAATTAAATATATTTCTCGATTATTTGCATTTTCAATAGAAGAAAAATCCAGGGTAATACATGTTTTGAGTTTGTGATTGGATTTCTTCCCAACTCTTTAATTTAGTTATCTCTATGTTCCGTAGGCGGTAACTTGCATGCATATCTTTCCCTAACCTAGTATTTCGGAAGGTCGTTGGGTTTCATAACGGCATATTCTTGTGTGAAACAGGACGGTTTGATTTTTTTCTACCCGTTCATGATTTCACAGGAAATATGGTTATGTGTCCTTCTTCGTCTGGTCTTGAAACTAGCTTAACTACCTGCCCTCTTCCCTTTTGCATCATTCTGCTTTTGTCAAGAGTCATGATGTTTGCTTACGCTGGCACATTTTGCTACCGATATTGACTCTACTTCTACATCAAGTGGGCTTATTGGTTGATACTACCAGAATTAGTTTATCCTGATTCACCAATCGGTCGAATACCTATGCTTATGTGTGGAAGCAGACCGCCATTGATGCCAATCACGAAAACAAAGCTTCAATGAGTCTTCTGATCTTGGAATAATAGAAGTGTACAGGATGGAAGGGCAGAGGCCTGTGGTATCCCCTCCGGTCAAGAATTTGGGTCTCAATCAAATAATCAATCACTAGCCAATATGCTTTTATTTCATGCCTTTCTTCATTCATTTTGTTTTTCTCTCATTCATGGCTTGATATTCTGGTGTTTTAGGTGTTGAGGAAATTATATTAACATTTAATTTCTACTGTTAAATTACTTACGCACGACAAGAAGCTGATTTGGGGATGAGGAATTCGTACTCTTAACTTACTTTCTTCCCTTTGCCTTCTTAGTCCAATGAAAGAATTTTTTCTTTTTCAAGAAATATTGCAATTGCAACAATTGAGATATTTGGCAATTGACTGACATAAAATTTGATATTTAATTCTAATATATTCTTATTGGAAATTTCCACTTGTGGAAGCTTGTGGATTGTTATGTATATGATTGAAGTAGCTCAATTTCAGACTGGTGACATGGGAATGGCAATGGTAACGGGTCAAGGTTAACATAATTCATGCTCATGCATGTATATGAAATGTTGTTACAATAGACGCTATATGGCACTCCCACGGATGTAGCTGTAGTAGTGTAGAGCCGATTGAGATCAAAATACAAGAGAGCCAGTTTTTCGTGAGATCGGTAACAATGCACTTTAAGCTGTAAGATTGGATCAATCAAAACAATCTAGAAATGCAAAAGGAGAAACGAAAAAGAAAAAAGTGAAAAAATTCATGATCATCTTTGTTATTCTAGTGGATTCTTATCACTCTTGGGAACCAATTACTCTTTACTCTACTAGTGATTATCTTAGGTGCCTCGAAATTCAAATCTACTTACGGTTTAATTGTGATGAGTTTCGATGGTTGGACACATTCGATTGGTTAATGAGCCTATCATGGCTTACTACTTATCACCCTTAAAAAGACCAATGAACTTTTGGTTTGCTAGTGTTTTTCCTAGGAGTATCCAAAATTCAATAGAATGTTCTAATTTTGAAGATCGACTAACCAACTAATTAACCAATTTACCGATCAACAAACTTGTCAGAATCCGATTGAATTCAGGCAATTCAATATGGTTCTTTTCGGATGTATTTTGTGTTGTAGTGTATGTTTTTTTCTTTTCAAATTAATTTGTCAGTATTCAATTGAATTTAGCAGGTTTTATATTATTTCCTAACATTGTATTTCGTATTTTAATATATATATATATTTCAAATTATTTTGTTAAAATTCAATTGAATTTAGTTAGTTTCATACTATTTTTTAACGTTACATATTATATTATATTTTTTCAAAATTAATATCCGTTGGTCATACACTCTAATCCGAGATTAATTTCGATAAAATTGCATAAAATCCTAATCTAATCAGATTGGCTTGAAAAATCTACAATCCATTATACAATAAATTACATGAGAATTGAACAAAATTGGTCTAAATATTTTCCAATTGGAAAAATTTCTCCCATTCGAATCCAACAAAAAGACCATCCTAGTTCTTACCAGAAAAAGGTCCAGAAGAAACACTGAGAATCTGACAACCTCATATCAGCTCCGCCCAGCTTCCTTTCTTGAGTTTTTATAAAAATAATTTAAAAAAAAAAAAAAAAAAGAAATTTCACCCAAACCGAATCCATGCAAGATCCCACTGTCTGTGCACGCGCCAAATGCTGCTCGTGTTTGTCACCTTTTTCCTTAACTTGGAGAATTCGAAACAAAGTTGGTACAATCAAACTGTGAAAAACAGCCCTTCCAAACCCCAGCTCCGCTTATACTCCGATTCCGCCACTTCATTGGGCCGGTCCGGTGACTCATACGCTGCCATCTGATGTGGACTCATCAGTACCGTCCATGAGGCCAGGTCAACCCTTCCCATCATGATTTGGAGGGAAATCTGAGAAAATAAATGCAACGCATAAATGAGAAATCTGGGAAATAAAGGTCATAAAAACTAAAAAGAGAAAATGGAAATATAAATACAGAGTAGAATGGGTTGCGCTTTTGGAATTTCCGAAGTGGCAAATTGCAAAATATTATCTACAATCCAAACCCCCCCCCCCCCCCCCCCCCCCCCCCTCTCTCTCTCTCTCTCCGCCTCTGTCCCTTCCCCTACATCTCTTTGAATTGGAGAATTGTGACGGCGATCGGGCGCGTTGAATCATTGGAGTACCGGTGACGGAGTCTCAGAGCTTTCCGGCGAGGTAAAGTTTTTTCGTCAAATCTTTTCCTTTGCTGTTTCACAGTACGGTGTCGTTTTGTGGGAGTTTGTGAGATTTATATATAAGCATTGCGATATTTTTGGTTCAGATCTGGTAGAATTGTCTTGGTTCTGGGATTGTTTATGTGAGAGGAATCGGGTTTCTGTGTCGGAGTTTCCTGAATTTGTGATGAATTGAAGGGGAGGTTGTGGAAGTTAAGGGTTTTTAGGTTCGGACGGTTGATGTGGATGGACGACGGTGTGAGATCTGTTGGCCCTTCTGGGGTTTTGGTGAAGAATAGGAATTCCTCTGGTTGCTTAATTGTTAGAAAGAAACCAGAGGGATTGAGTGGTGCTGTGGGTTCTTCGAGCTCTAGGAAGATTTTTGAACCTAAGAAGGAGAAGAAAAGGTCGAGGTTGGTCTTGAGCGATTCGGGGTCTAGTGATGAGATATTGGCACCTCCTCGTAGAAAGGTGGGCCCTGAAACCTTTCGGGTTTGTAATGGCTTAAAAGCTGTGGATAAGGGCATTGCTGAAGAAAGTGAAGTTGGTCAAAAGAGGGAGAGATTGGAACATGTTAGGCACAATGAGGATGGGGTGATTGGTAGAAGTTATTTGGATGAGAGTGGAGGAAAGAGAAGTAAGTTGGAGGTGTTTGAATTTGACGAGTATGATGCAGAAATTATGCGAAGGAAAAGGTTCAATGATGGGGTAGTTGATTATGGCGGAAGGTTTTCGGGATCGATCCCCGTGGTACCAAGTGCCGTTAAGAGGGAATTTGAAACTGGTTCAAGAAGACATGCCATTGAGAAAAGGAAGAGTTTGTACCTTGACAGGATAAGTAGCCTGAACCGGGGAGATCATATTGACAGGGGTAGGTTTGATATGAACAGGGATGGAGCTCACCAACCCTTGTTGAGAGACAAGTTCATGGGTCATCCAGAGGAGTCCATTAGACTACAGGGTAAAAATGGTGTTTTGAAGGTCCTGGTGAAAAATAAAAAGAATCTGGGTGGGCCAATGGATTTTCTTAAATCCGAAGGAAGCAGAAGGCCTCCAAGGAATGAAGACACTGCAAAGAATGGTGCTATGCCTCCATTTTATGCAGACCCAAAGCTTCTTGAAAAACCAGTTCCAGTTGTTAAGTCAGCGAGAAATAATGTGAATTTGTGGAAACCGTTGCCCACTAAGAGTAGTAAGGGCTCCGACTCAGACTCAGAGAATAGTGATACATCATTGAAGTTAGGACCAAAGAATGTGGAAGCCTCTAAACCTATAAAGAGGGCCGTTTGCAAAGATGGGGCTGCTCTTTCATGTGAAAAGACTCCTCCAACCAGGCTCAAAGAAGGTAAAGTTAGACGAGGTAGTGGAACAGAGAAGCAAAAACTACGTGAACGGATAAGGGAGATGCTTCTGACTGCAGGCTGGACAATAGATTATAGGCCTAGAAGGAACAGAGACTACCTAGATGCTGTGTACATTAACCCATCAGGAACAGCTTACTGGTCCATTATTAAGGCTTATGATGCTCTTCAAAAGCAATTAAATGAGGAGGAAATTGAGGCTAAGCGTAGAGGGGACGGCTCTTCGTTTCCACCTATAACTGATGATGTGCTCAGCCAATTAACAAGGAAAACTCGAAAGAAGATTGAGAAAGAAATGAAAAAGAAGCAAAGGGTTGACACTGAGAGTGAGAATACGAGAGGTGTCCGTATAAAGAGATCTAGTGTCAAGTATGATCCAGAGAGCATGGATAGTGTTAGTTATGAGGAGAAACTAAGCACCTACTTAAAGCACGGCGGTAAGTCATACAAGGGTAAATTGAGTGAGAATGGTTTAGCCAGTGTCAACTCAAATGGGCAGAGTTCCTCTCATCTTTTACATGACGGTGATGAAAAGCCATTCTCAGGATCTAGTTCTCATATGCCACATGGAAGGAAAAGTAGAAAGCTTGGAAGATGTACCTTATTGGTTCGTGGTTCCAAACAGGGGGCAAACTCAGATAGTGATGGCTTTGTTCCGTATACTGGAAAGCGGACATTGCTTTCCTGGCTGTTTGACTCTGGAACTGTGCAGTTGAGCCAAAAGGTGCAGTATATGAATCGCCGAAGGACAAAAGTAATGCTGGAAGGGTGGATTACAAGAGATGGCATTCACTGCGGTTGCTGTAGTAAAATCCTCACAATCTCAAAATTTGAGATTCATGCAGGAAGCAAATTGCGCCAGCCGTTTCAAAATATATGTTTGGATTCTGGGGTTTCCCTTCTGCAGTGTCAGATAGATGCATGGAATAGACAAGAGGGTATTGAACGCATTGGTTTCCACTCTGTACAAGTTGATGGCGATGATCCAGATGATGATACATGTGGAAACTGTGGTGATGGTGGGGATTTGATATGCTGTGATAGCTGTCCATCAACATTTCATCAGAGCTGCTTGAATATACAGGTATGTGTACGTTATTTTTCTGTAGCATATGGTTCCTGAAGTAATTCACTTGATTTCGTTTCTTGGGATATATTTTGGTTCATTTTAGGTTGCTTTCTTTTACCTATGTAGTTGGTGAAGTGAGGTTTACTTTTGAAAGAGAGGGATTGCAAATATCTATGTATGGAATTTTGAGATCTTAGAGATATTTTGGGAATGGGGGTGTGGATTTGGGTGGTCTCGATAATACTTCCGAATTTGTTTGTAAGTCTTGACACTTGAAAGGAGCTTAATACAGAATATTGTTTTAGATGTGTGTCTTCCTGAAGCTTCAGGAGACAAGTTTACCTGGTTTAGTGCTAAGTTGAACTATAAAATGCTGTTAGTCTTTGTCAAATTTTCTTGCATAGTAATTTTGGGTACTTCCAGAATTGATTGGTTCTGATTGTTTACTCTTGGTGAGGTATTGATATAATTTTTCTTGTTGCAGATGCTTCCTCCAGGTGATTGGCACTGTCCAAATTGTACATGCAAGTTTTGTGGGGTAGCAAGTGAGAATGTTGGTGAAGAGGATGATACAACTGGTTCTGCCATGCTCCTTTGCTGCCTCTGTGGCAAAAAATGTACTCATCATTTCTTTTATTTTTGCTTCCAAACTTTTATGCATCTTCTTACAGGCTTTGTTACAATTGCTTTCACATGCACTACTTGAAATATAATTTTTTCTTTGTAGTTCACATACCATGTAGTCAGGAAATGGATCCTATTCCTTCTGATTCTCATACTTTAGGCTCTTCCTTCTGTGGACAGAAATGCAGAGAGGTATCACTGTGCTTTGGGTTTTCAGTATTTTATTGCCTTATATGTGTGATCATGAGGTGTAATTGTAACTAACAAGGTTCTTCGGTTATGAGATTATAATTTAGTTATGTCTATTGTGGGGGGTATTATCTATTTATTCTTTTTTTTTTTAGTCATTTTCGTTTATATTTGGCCAACATGATTTGTATTGCATATAATGTGATTGTACAGCATCAGCTTCATAATCTTTGGTTTCCTTCGTTCTTTGGTCTGTTACCTTCTCGATAGATATCCAAAGGGATTTAGCTTTTTTTTTTTCCCTAACTTTTTTCCTTCTCAATTGCTGAACTTTAACAAGAAAAATCCCTTGTCATAATTCTTTCCATTTAATAATGCAACACAATTTTGTCCATAATGTTTGGATACAGAACTTCCTTCAATATAGTATGGATCTAGACATACTTAAATATCTCCTCAAGAAAAAATCCCCTGTCATAATTCTTTCCATTTAATAATGCAACCAAACTTTGCCCATAATGTTTGGATACAGAACCTCCTTCAATGTAGTATGGATCTAGTCATACTTAAATATCTCCTCAATAAAGTTGAGACTGATTGCGTCGTGTGTCATGAGGTTTTTGTGAATGTGAGCAAAGTATTAAAGAAAGTTCGTGTTTTTTTATGACCTCAATATGAATTTGTAATTGATGAATGTAAGTTTCGGTAAATCTGCTGTCTTTTTTTTCTGTAATTACCTTGTTTCTTGACAAAACTTTGTATGTTTTAGATTGATGTAGACATGGTGAATTTCTTTCATTGCTACCTTTTGTAATTATTGTGCTTTCTAAGGGACTAATGCCAACTTTAATTTTGCTGCTTCTTTAGCTCTTTGAGAATTTGAAGAAGTATCTTGGAGTCAAACATGAGCTAGAAGCAGGATTTTCATGGACACTTGTTCATAGGACAGATGAAGATCAAGGGTTTCCTCAAAGAGTCGAAAGCAATTCTAAGCTTGCTGTTGCTTTGACTGTTATGGATGAATGTTTTTTGCCTATTGTCGATAGGAGGAGTGGGATAAATTTAATACATAATGTTCTTTATAATTGTGGGTAAGTGCTGATCTTCAATATTGTTGATTTAGTTGATTTCTGGGAAAATTTTGGTTTGTTATTCAACCCTGATTTTCATGAATAAGATTAGAAGACCTCATTATCTTGTCTGGATTGCTATACCAGATTGAGGATGGTGACTTAAAATATTCAAAATCAAGATAAATGCATGTATAGGCTGTGCTACATCTACAATAATAACCTGCTGGCTTTCAAGATTAATTGAAAATTTTGAACTTATTGCAAATATGCAATTTCTATGATAGTTTTTGGGTAATTTAGGCTGCTGGTAATGAATTAATTTATCACCCTTTTGATAGATCGAACTTCAATCGGCTGAACTACAGTGGCTTCTACACTGCTATCTTAGAGAGAGGGGATGAAATAATTTCTGCAGCATCTCTAAGGTATATTATAATGTTTTATTTTTTATTTTTATATTTACTTGTTACATATGCAAATTTTCTTTTCTAGCCTTCATGTTTGCTTTTTTAGCTCTATTGATTATGCATGCATCTATCAGGTTATTATAATTTTCATCATTACTTTTCAGTTTTCCATTTTGGTATCAAACTCAGTTCGTGGTCATGAGTTAGTATATGACCTAGTTTAGGAAGAAAAGTGAAAGTGAGAATAATGGTAACTGAAGTGAATTACAGTTATTGTGCAATCCTTACGTTTTAATGCCGATTATTAATACCTTTTCAAATAACACTTGTACAAATTTGATTGGAAGACAGGTTTGTCTATGTTGTTGTATTTGTGTTTGTTTGTGTATGGAACAGAGTTAGCAAATAACACACTTATAACTTAGTCAAATAAATCCGTATGTGTTTCAAATAATACCCTTGTAACTTAGTCAAGCATCATGTCTTATTTCCTGACCCAAAAAACATATTGAGATGTTTTTACTTATTTTTCTATTTTTGGGTAACTTATTTTCCTTAAAAAATTATCTTAGTGTGAAGTTTCTTTGGTAAGTTTTATATGGTTTTTCATTGAGATGTACACTTCTCTGTGGTTTGTCATGTAAGAAATTTTTTATCGATTATGTTTCTACTTTCTGGTTAGGTTCCATGGTACAAAGTTAGCGGAGATGCCATACATTGGAACTCGCCACATATATAGGCGACAAGGGATGTGCCGTCGGCTTTTTTGTGCCATTGAATCGGTATAGCTTTGAGAACCATACTTTTTTGGTGATGTTATTTGAGTGAAAAAGATATTTGCAACTTTTTTAGTCGAATTTGTTCTCTCTCATGTGGTCTTACCTGCTGTTCTTCTTGCATATCAATGATTATTTTTGCTCTTTCCATTTTGTAGGCACTAGGCTCTCTAAAGGTTGAGAAGTTGGTTATCCCTGCAATTTCTGAACTCATGCATACATGGACGGAAGTTTTTGGTTTTATTCCTATTGAGGAATCGTTCAAGCAAGAAATGAGGTTGATGAATATGTTGGTGTTCCCTGGTATAGACATGCTACAGAAGTTGTTAGTGTATCAAGAAAATGAGGGGAACTTGACAGCCAAAACAGGTTCTATTTAAACCTGTTTTACTATGTTTCCTTAATCACAATATTAGCCTGTTTTCTGACATTTTTTTGACCGTTATTTTACACCTATGAATAGGTGTAATGAAAATGGAACGCAAAAGAAATGATTGTATAAAGCCTGGGAATTCAGAGATTGATTCTCCGGCTAGCGTTGATCGTCATGGGTATGATGAGGCTGGTTTGTGTTCTATCGATGTAAGAGTTAATGAAGCTGCGGCTACGGTTTCCGGATCTCGACGTCTCCGTGTCTCCTTAAATGATACTCCTGTATCGAGTGGTTCTTTAGATGCTTCTGATGAACTTAAAAATGTAGATACCACTGAAAGGAGTATATCTTCGGACTCTGCCGTGGGGGCTGAATTAGTTGGTTCTACTGCAGACAAGAAATGTCCTAATGCAAGTCTTGAAGCCCCTAGAAACAGGAAATGAACCAGTGCTGGAGTGTACTGTTGGAGATAATATGCAGCCTACCTCTCAATGTCCTGATGCTTCTTTAAATAACATTCCAATGTTGAGTAGTAGGTCATCAGACGCTTCCAATGAACGTGACATTCAGGTTTCAATGAAGGGGACTACAGCTTCTGACTCTGATTCAGGTGCCAAGTCAGTGCAAGACACTTCTAATGCAGACTGTCAGTCTTTTGCTAATTCAGACCATCATAAGAACGTGGAAAACAAACCAATTTTGGATTCTTCCGTAAAAGATAATTCTTCAAAAGTCTTTGGAAGAAGTTGCTTTGGATAATCCACGTGATGATGATTCCCATGAAGAGAAAGTTGACACTACCTCTCTTGAGTTTATTCCTTCTTCAGGAGAAAATTTTGGCAAGAACACCACGGAGCAGGTTAGTGGAAATACCAATTCCATTTTATGTGGTGGTAATGAGAGTTCCTTGCAGAAAAAATGTGATTTGGATGTTCAGTTTGATAGCCAGACTAAAACCGAGTCATCTGTGGCTTTAGAAGCTGCTTCGGATCCAGTGGGTTCTGAAAAAAGCATTCCTGAAGCATCTAGTGATGGTTCCAGGGATATTCAGTTTGATTGTGACACTAAGAGAAAATCATTTTTGGCTTCAGAAGCAGCTTCTGATCTAATGGATTGTGAAAAGAGCATTCCTCAAGCATCTAGTGATGGTTCCAGGGATATTCAGCTTGATAGCGAGACCAAAAATGAATCAACTGTTTCAGAAGTTGCTTTTGATCCAATGCATTGTGAAAAGAGCATTCCTCAGACATATAATGTTGGTTCCAGGGGTGATTCTGGGAAGGCTGAATCTGGTTCGGTTTGATTTGTGTTAGAAACCTTTGCTGCATTTTGCATGCTAAATCCACTAATATCTTCTCAGTGCAGATGGCGTCATTTGTTCACCACTTTTCAGGGCACTGGAGGTATTGGTTATGCTCTGGTTTGAATTGTGTGAATAAATGTAGAACCTATTACAACTGCAAGGAAATTGATAGCCTTTTGACTTGTTTTCAGTATGGTTTTAAGGTCATAGTTCGACTTTAAGTGGACCTCAAAATTAATCTCTTATCCTTGGAAGTTACAAGATGTGCCATTGTTCCATCTAGGATGGTGTCGTGTACAATTAAGTCTGGTGAAGGTACTGCTGTCTAACATTCTAAGTACGGCCGTGATATACTGTTGCCGCTTCCTTGTGCGTGTGATGTTGGGTGTTTCTCCGATCTCAGATCTCAGGTCATTGAAGCATGGAGGTATTAGTAATTCTTTTAGCAGGCCTTGTTCATGTTATGATGACCTTTGTTCCTAGTGTCTAGCATCGACTACACGCATACTCGCAATTTTGATTGCCCAGCTGTTTCAAAGCAGCCTGAGTTTCTTTGAATGCTGTCGTCTACTTATGTAGCTCAGAACAGCTTCCCACCCTGAGATTTGAAGTATTGAGTAAAGAGGAATGGAATTTGTCCCATGCATTTTGATGACGATTTTCCATAAAATGTCCGAATTGGCGATTAGTTTCTGTATATTTATTGGTCTGGAAATCTCATTTGCTCCTTACTCTTTGGATGATTGATATCATGAGCACTGATTCCTGTGTATATGGGCTGTTTCTGGCGGTACTTTTATTCGCTTTATGTTTTGGTTCATTTAGCTTCTTTTATATTCTCCTCTAGTCAAAAGGTAATAGTCATATTTCTCTTTTTCTTTTGTGTATACATTTATTGTATCTCCAACGGACATATTGTGGAATATTATATGAGCTCTCTATACATTTTCAGGAAATTTAGGATTTTGATGCTCTTTTAATTGGATTCGGAGTTGCCGGCCCCTGCTGGCGGTTACGTTGGTTGGACTGTCGCTAACCAACAGGCAATGGCTGTCTTTTGTCTTTTCTTCTAACAGACGTGTGTGCATGTAAGATATGGGTGTCAAATACATTAACTTGTAACCTTAAAAAAACACTTGAATGAAACATTATTTTCTGTATTTACATTTGAGTACGGAACTAGAAATGCAGAGAGATGCAATCGAGAGGTATACCGGAGTAGTGCCGTACCTGTATGGCGTGGTTTGCCGGCACAAGCGGCAGTGGAGATATTGGAGGGTGGAGGTTGATGGAGGAGGAGAAGAAGAGCAGGGTTTGATTCATCCAAGGAGAAGAGTTGTGGGCATTGCTGTCATAATTCCAGAAGTGGAAGATAATGCCAAAGTCATATGCTTTAAAAGTTTGTAATAATTATACGACTGTATGTAGATTATATTATTCAAACATTTCCAAGCGTAATTCTATGACATTGAGGCATCAAATTGCTAATTAAGGTTAAGCCTCGACATTTTGTTGAAAAAAAATTAGAGTTCATAGATAATTCATACATTTCTGGCAGAAATACCGCGTATTTATGCATAATGAATATTTTTCTTTTTTCTTTCTTTATGAGCAATACTACTAATTTAATGATTTTTTTTTACATGATTTGCCGTTGCTTAATATATGTTTATATATATATATATATGTCTTTTTTTTTACTCATTTCAGAAATGAAAAAGAAAATGAAAATAGTTACAATATGAACAAGAAGATTTTACCGAAGGAAAATAAGTGAAGAAAAGACATGGAGCTATCAGCAGCGATACCTGGTATTCTAACATTCTCATCTCCATCTCCGCCACTCGAACCGAGGCTGAACTTCGCGCCACCCATTCCTTCTCACCGCTCCTCACTTTCTTTGTCAAACTCAAACCCCCTCTTGAACCTCAAATACATGGGATCTACCAGAACTGTTTCACTACTTGCCTCTCTGGCCGATGACAATGGCTCGACTCTGACCAATTCCCCGCCCCAAGTAACTCAGGTAACCCTAATTCTAGTCTGAATCCTTAAACTGGGTTGCTGGTGCAGTTCTCTCAGGGCCTCGAATTGGGGAGGTCAAAAGGGTGACTAAGGAGACCAATGTCTCGGTCAAAATTAACCTGGATGGTTCTGGAGTTGCGGATTCCTCTACTGGGATCCCCTTACTTGATCATATGCTTGATGTCAGTAATGTTTTTACTTTTGGGACTTCTTTAAATGGTCAAGTTCAATTTGGTAAATGGTATTGCTTTTGTACCTGTAACTGCAATTTTAGTGTTACTATGTTTAGGATTGCTTGTGGTAATAGAAAATGCGTTTTCTGATCATTTTTTTTTTTCAAAGAGAAGATCTTTCGGTTGCTATATGTTCTTGTAGGAGGTGGATTTGTATATGATGCATTCTTAAGTACTTGTATTTGTTTATTGTAGCAACTTGCTTCACATGGGTTGCTGGACGTGCATGTAAAGGCTACTGGTGACATCCACATTGATGATCATCACACGAATGAAGATGTTGCTCTTGCTACTGGAACGGTACTTAGAAATCAGCCCATCTTGATGTTTCCTTTGGCTTTTCTTGCTGATTTTTCACTGTAACCTTCACAACCCAGTTTTTTCCAGCTTCTATTCTTTGGTTTTGATCCTCCTGTCATTTTTTTTTTCTTCTTTGATTTCGGTCAAATGATCCACCTGTCTATGTGTCTTAGTAAGCTTATAAGTAATATATTTTTCTCTTGTGTGTAGGCTTTGCTTCAAGCACTTGGTGATAGAAAAGGAATCAACAGGTTTGGGGACTTTTCTGCTCCTCTTGATGAAGCACTCATACATGTTTCACTGGTATGTTCTGTGTAACCACAATTTCACTAAAGTAATGGATAATTATATTTGACTGTGAGAAAATTTTATGTTAATTTCTTAATCTTCACCTTTTGATTCATATGACTGTTTGAGAGAAAATTTGATGCTATCTTCAGTTGAAACGCTATGTTGACTAAAAGTACCACTGGAATGTCCTGCCTTACTATATCAGATTATCTGCCTTCATATCCCATCCCATAGAATGGCTCCTTGAAATTCAGTTTTCTGTATATGAGGTATTAGGGCAAACAATGTCAAGTCTTAAGTGAGAAAAGATCATATCTAGGGTTGAGCTCGGCCATGAGAATTTGATTTCACGTGCATGAGGTGATTTTTTGCACGGGGTAGTGGTAACTATCCGATATATTTCTTGTTGGTAGCGTCCTTGTTTCCACTGGTTACAAGGAAACCTCCAATTGTGAGGGCCGAACTTGGTGGTATCTTGAGTCTAGAGTGATATATTATTATTATTTTTTCCGAGGGATAAATTTTCAGCTGTTATAAAATAAGTGATTGTGTCACATTCTTCGTTTACTTTTGATTAAGTACTATATTCCAAAATAAGAAATCTTTTCTTAAATAGATGTTTTGTTTCAGGATTTATCTGGCCGGCCACATTTGGTTATAACCTGCAGATACCCACGGAGAGGGTTGGCACATATGACACTCAGGTAGTTTACTTTTAAATTATGCTTCAAACTCCTGCTGCATATGTTGTTTATCTGTGGAGCATTACTGGATTGATCTTTTATCTTTCGGAAAACAAAAAGGGAACCTTGCTGTTTAACATGATACTCTTGATTTGTACTAAATTTGACCAATCTTACATAGTGGCGTCATTCCTTTGGAAATTTTTAGGTGTTCAGATTTACCGATTGTTGTTTGGAATTTCCTTTTCGTAGCTGGTGGAACATTTTTTCCAGTCTTTGGTGAATACTTCTGGTATGACACTCCACATCCGGCAGGTAGTATAAAAACCTTCTTGAAAGTATTAAATCATTTCGTAGACTAGAAAGTGAACTTTCATAAATGAATTGCCCTTTTCCTCTGTGCATGAGTCAAAGTTTATGTACTTAAAACATCCGTTTGTCCGTGGAATATGAAATGGACATGTTATTTGACCATTTGAGGGGTGTTTATGAGATTTGTACAATTCTATGTATGTCAGTAGCTACACGGACTATGCTTTTTTCGTTTGTTTCATCAATTAACAGGCTGCAAATGTTTTCAAATGGTTCCTTCGTTAAGTTTGTGTAAGTGATTTTCTGGTTTCGGTTGGATACAGCTTGCTGAAGAAACTCTCACCACATTATTGAGGCAACCTTCAAAGCATTTGCAAGAGCGTTCAGACAAGCAACAGAATATGACCCACGTCGCCTTGGGACTGTGCCAAGGTTTGATATGAACCTATTTTAATTGAAAATGAATAAGCTTTGAATGGATGAGTTTCTCCCTGATATGTTATTTACTCTATGGCATGTAAAACTCAATCTAAACTCTGTGGAGCCTATTATGTGCAGTTCGAAAGGCGTCTTGTCACGGTCTTAGTGCTTCATATTCCTTCAGCTGAAGCATACAACGAGCTGATTTAGTTAGTTTGACTTCTCATTATCTCCAATGATCGGTCAAAGCCCATCCAAGTTAAGGCAAGTAGAGTTATGATCAGATCTTCTGTAGTGTTCATTGTTCCAGCAATAAATGATATGAGTTGTTCAAATCGTTGGTGCGAGAGAGAAGTGTTGTATATGTAACTTCATAATGACAATGAGTTAGAATTTGTGATGCCCGAGAGATTTTTGTCCAATTCCGGTTAGAATATATTTTTTGTTTATTGCTAGTGTTCTTGCCTCTATCATTAGCTCGGGTAGTTCCTGCTTCTGGTGTTTTAGTCACCTTTCAATGGCATAAACAAAAAAAAAAAACATTACAATATTATCCATTGAATAAGGTACATAATAAGAGGAAACTGTTGAGCTCACAAAGACACTTCAGCCGCATTCAAATCATTCAATATTTGAGACTTAACTTCTTCAGGCAGAGGGGCGGACGGCCCTGCCTTGGAGTAAAATCCGGCCAATGATCGTATCGCTTTCTCTATCTCAACATAAGATTCCTCTTGAGCCACCTCTTGCTGCCCTCTCCAAGTCCTCAAATACTCTCGAATCGACTCCTTTGCTGCATCTGCAGTTCGCCGGAACTTGGCATTGTCTTTCGGGTCTTCGTTCACCGAGTCCCGGAGCGTCCTCACCACCTCTTTTGCTGACTTGATGTAAGCCTTTGGCAACACCTTTCCGGACTTAGTTTTCTCATTAGGGTCAAGCAGTGACTTGAGAGCCCCTAGAACTCCATCCTTTTCCTCTTCAACAGTGGGCTTGACATCAGCCCTACCCGGCGCTGGTGCTAAGCTGTAGCCAATGGTCAGAAGTGAAACAATCGAAGCGCCGGAACTTGTTACAAAATTCCGGCGACTTGATGAAGCCTCTTGAGAGGGGTAGCTCACACCTGGGTTGCAGTTTATCTGTTGCGTTCCAAAAACATCAGTTTATGACGAAAAACGGAATGTTTAGTGAAGATGGGTGAGTATTAGATTTAGATTGCTACGATGGAAAAAAAATAAAACATAAATGTTTAGTGATTTGAAAACGCTCTTAGATACCCTTCTCTTGTATCTAGAGCCTGGATTAAGGTAAGGTGGTCGTTATTATTATGCATGGGCACAACTCACAAGATCGAAGCTCCAAATAATCAAACTAAAGTAATCATTAATATGTATGGACACATATCAAGTCACTGAACAATTATATGAGCATACTATTTGGTAAACGAATATAACCATAAACCATTTGATGAGTTGTGAGAAGAACATAATATTTTTAAACCTTCTGAAGTTTGGGATTTTGAGTACTTACACTCTTTTTGATACAAGCTATAGTGAGGAAGGAAGGATTGAAATATAGGACCTCCGGAGCAGAGATAAAGGCTATTAACCATTTCTCTTCGATTAGTTTTCTGGCAAATTGGGTAGCTATATCCATTTCATTTCAGAAATCAAATCTGCAGGACAAGACATCAAACAAGTGCACTTGGATGATTCCAATGGAGAGGTATTGGGCAAAAGAAGAAATTACTTAGCATTTGAAAATTACGCCTGGCTTGGTGGTCGCTTGGACAAATTTCTTCTTCTACAAACACTGCTCATCTTCTTTCTTCCAAGTTGTTTCTGGTCACCCTCGACCCGTGGATTTTATCCAAATACACTGCCAAACAGACAGATATATTAGTGATAAAAACGAAGGGTACAATGGTCAATAAAAGCCTGTACAGTGTACACTACATTTTAGTGTAAAGGCTTTTATTGACCATTGTACCCTTCGTTTTATCACTAATATACTTTTGATCGAATATCATTTATATTGCTGTAAGTTGTAACATATATAAATAAAATTGTAAGGAAAAAAAAACGAAATGTTATTCTGTTTTCAGGGCCCACAATGAATGATTAGGATTATGATTCCACGCAGCGATGTGCCGCACCGTGTAATTACCTTCTAGGGTTTTTGCTTTACTATCTTCCCCTAAATTTGGATCCTTTAAAACCTTCTTCTTCTTCACTAACCCTCTCTCATCCGGCGCGCGCGCATACACACGCAGAGTCACACAGAGAGAGAGAGAGCAAAGATCCAACCCTAAGGCGGCAGCTATGGTGAGCCACCATCCGTTCTGATCTGCTCGTTTCAATGGCTGTCTTCTACATCTTTAATATCACATCTTAATCTTATGTATTATTGTTTTGTAGTCTCTCGTCGCAAATGAGGAGTTCCAGCATATTCTGCGTGTGCAGAACACCAACGTCGATGGAAAGCAGAAGATCATGTTCGCCATGACCTCCATCAAGGGTATCGGTCGCCGTTTTTCCAACATCATCTGCAAGAAGGCCGACGTCGATATGAATAAAAGGTTTGTTTTTCTCTTAATTATTTTTATTTCTTCGGAAGAGGAATTTATTGATCTATTCCTCCTACTTAGTCATTTTGTATATGTTAATGATACTAACAAATTTTTGCATCTTTTTGTAACCTGAATGAATTATTGTATCCATTTCTTGGAAAATTTATATTTTCATTTGTGAAAATTGAGTAGTCTAATCTCAGATAGAGGATAGTGCCGGCCTTCCAATTTGTATCTTTATATTAGTTTATAAATTGTCCAGCTAGTTGGTGCTTGTGTGCGTACAAGCTCATATTTTGGTGGACATGGGTCTATTTGGGTCACTGCAGGGCTGGTGAGCTATCTAACGCAGAGATTGATAATCTGCTGACTATTGTGGCCAATCCCCGCCAATTCAAGATCCCCGACTGGTTTCTCAACAGAAAGAAGGACTACAAGGATGGTAAATATTCGCAGGTGACCTCCAATGCTTTGGACATGAAGCTCAGGGATGACCTCGAGCGGTTGAAGAAGATCAGGTATGGGTTTTCTAGTCGTTTAGTTTCTTGTGGTTGTGTACTGGTTTCTTCTTGTCATGAGTTTCTGATATTATTGTTACTGCTATTTATATTAGTTTGAGCTCGTGTATGGTGATCTTCTTTTGGATTTTATGCACTAATGTAATCGTTTAGCAACATTGTGCAATGGTTGGGAATTGTTCCGAATAGCATTTTCCTAGATCATACATAGCCTAAGTGGTTCAACTTAAGTCCTAGTATTTCTTCAACTAAGTAAAATGCCTTTGGCGCTTGCTTACTCTTTTCGGATTGAGAAACATGTTTGAAATGAAAATATCAACCATTGTCTTCTGTCCAGTGAACAATCCTGAAGATTTTCAGGTCCATTTGACATTATGGCTGAGGTGTGAAATGCTCAAACTTATTGAAAGCAGAAGTTTTTTTTTTGTCTTGGAATTGGCCTCTTAAGTTAATTCTCTTTACCAATCTGCTTCTATGGTAGTCATGATCCTTGACTTTGCTTCTCCTGCACTGCCCCCTTTTTGCGTTTTCTTACCTAATGACCTGGTAGAAGCTGTTGATGAGGAAAGCGGCTCCTGTCGTATAAGAAATAATGATAGCTAACTTAAGGTGTGTTATTTATCCAACCGTTATTCTAGATTTGATGAGGATAGCAAATGATGATTATCTATGTCGGGTTTAGTTGTCTATTCATACTGATATTTTAGTACCCTATGTACACTGAACTGGGAATCCTGGTGGGAAAAGGCAGGCTTTGTGCATACTTTTTGAGTTAGATTCGAGCAGTTTAAATAGCTGTTTCTATTCGGTTCTTGTTTTTGTGTGCAAACTTATTATCTATTGAGATTCACATCTCGTTGTGCTAGAATATTGTGCTTGCTAGAATATTGTGCTTGGAGTTGTCAACTAATTTCTTGCTCAAATGTCCAGGAATCACCGTGGTCTTCGACACTACTGGGGTCTGCGTGTGCGTGGACAGCACACCAAGACCACTGGCCGCAGAGGAAAGACTGTCGGTGTGTCCAAGAAGCGTTGAAGAAGTCTTACTGTGGGGCTGAGTCTTGGATGTTGTTTGGGGTGTGATGTTGAGCATTTTGTTTTACTTATTCAATTACCCTGTAGTTCAGCATCCTCAAATCCTCTTACAAGTTTTGATGGATTAATCCAGTATATCTAGCTGGCTTTTATTATTCCTTTTTGACTGCCTGGACTTTGTGTTTGAGAATTGAGAATGGTATGTTAATGTTATGCAATGGAATTGAATTGGATGATATTAGGTAATGTTCTCAACTATCCTTTTGTTTGAATTTTAGATTGTTAACAAGACATACCCTTTCTTATTAGAAGGCCCATTGACATTTGTCTATATCCTTAGACATAGCCACTCCTGTATAGATAAGGGGTTACGGTTTTTGGACTGGGTAAACTACATTTTGAGTCTGGAAAAAAAAAAACTACATTTTGAGTCATTGTGGTTAAAGTGATATACAACTTTTGTCACCATGATTTAAAATTTTACCAATTTAGTCACTTTGATTTCAATAGTTAGCAAATGATCTCAGTTGCTGCTTTTTTCGTCAGGGAAAAATCGCACATCAATTCATCAACGGAGAGCATAAGACTCAAATTATTTCAACCCGACTCAAGAGCCAAGTCGCAACACAACCTCGACCACTTCCGTCGTCTCTCTCATTGAGATCAACAATTCTACTTGCTCAAACGATTCTAATTTTGACCACGGCTATGTGATTCGGCCTTTCGAGATACAATAATGAATTGAAGCGGTTGAGGAAATGCAACACAATTACTTAGACTCCTGGAGTCAATCTTGTCAGAAACTACAAATCCTTGAATAACTATTGTGGTGGTTTTTGGCAGCTAAGGGCGGTTTGTGCAGTTGATGGCGGTTGAGGGAGGTTCGTGGCAGTCAGGATAGTTTTGCGGCATAGGTTATGTTCATGTCTGGAGGGTTGTTCCTTTTTTCTTCACAACCCCACAAGCCACTGCAACCGCCGCTACAACAACGAGATGATGGGAATTCACACTTTACTTTGCAAAAATCCACATAAGGAGAACGAAACGGGAGACGGAATTGTTCCATTCAATATTCGGGTCCTCTTGGTATGAAAACTGACATGACTCACCGCCATCATGGCCCCGCCATGTAGCCTAAACTCTTCATTTCTCCAACAAACCATCTCGCTGACGTCCGGCTTACAACACCATCCCCCTCCGCCTCCGCCACTTTCTCGTCCAAAAATCCCTCTTTTATTAATGGGCAATGCTTTTTAGATATTTTAAATTGACTATATTTAGTGATCATGTTGATGTAGCAATCAATAAATGGTCTAATATAAATTTAGAATAATTTCATTTATTAAAATATTATCATTCATTGATTGTCACATCAATATGGTCACTAAATGTAGTTAATTTAGAGAGTTCAAATAGCATTATTCTTTATTAATAGACTCTCCTTCATGCTATCACTGTGTGACTCCTTCACTGCCATGGGCTCATGAGTATGGGGTCGGGCTGTGAGCCTTTTTCTCTCTGTTCCTTTCAATATAATTTTCTTTGAAAAAGTGCGATCAACTTTCTTAATATATATCTCTCGTGACATTTGGCCTTCCTTAATCATATCGTGTGTTAGGTATATTGACTTTTTACTTCAAATACACCATATTTTTAAAACAAGATCACTTTGTATTCTATTCTTATTATAGGTGTTAAGTACACCATGAATGTCTAAATTGGTGCAAATCGCTGCTTCTTTGTTATTCAAGTTAACTAGTGATTGAAATATCGACCGATATGGCCGATATATCGTTAAAATTGGTCGGTGGTAGCTAAGATGGGGAGGAAAGATATCTCACGAAATTTCGATCTTTTTTCTTGTTTTAAGGAGATAAATCTCATTATTTACTTAAAACGATCGAGATCAACCTAAATGGGTGAAAATCGGACGTAAAATGTCGTTAAACCAGTCGGGTCATGTCGTCGGGCCGAAACCAGAATATCAGACCCGGCTCGAGATAGGGGATGACTACTGTGCAGGCGTGTGACCACCATGCGCAAACGCTATCACTGGCGCGTGCAGCGTCCGATGGCCGTCCGTCCAACATGAATTTTTTTTTTTTTGAGTTTATTGGTACAACTTTCAGTTAATTGGATACCATATGAGTACATTTCTGAATATCTAATATAATATGTTTTATATTTAAATTAGTATTTGATATAAAAAAAGTGGGAATATAAATATAAGGTTAATTTAAATATTAATGAATTTTTTAAGAAAATTATATTGAATGGTAGGATTTCGTAGAGTAGAGATAGTTAATTTGAAACAAATTATGTTGAATTGAAACAAGTTATATTGAATTCAATTCAAGTAAATTATGGTGAATTGACAAATTATGTTGAATTCAATTCAAGTAAATTATGTTGAATTGAAGAAACTTATTTGAATGGTTAATTTAAATATTAATGGATTTTAGAAAAATATGAGATGAGCATACGATTAATAAGAATTCGTTTTACATCCAATTTTCACTAATTAATGTCCAATTTTTTAAATTATTATGTAAATACAAATTCCCCGATTTTCTAAATTATTATGTTAATGTAAAATCCATTATTATATGCTTATTTTTATGTTTTAACTATATTAACATTCAATTATAGTAGTTCACTTCAATTTATATTTATATTTAAAATTTTATATTATTAGTCATCGGCAGAACCCTGCTGTATCGTATTATTCATCATATATATATATATATATATTTATTATAGCAAAGTTATTTTATCATTTTTATTAGTAAAATATAACCATTATTGGGTACTTAAGTTTTTCTCAAAGTTTCATTCGAAATTTCCAACTTTACGACCGAATTTCCATCATTTTTGTTGACCGTAAATGATATCGATATCAATATCGCTATTTGGGGCGAGATATTCGTAAATTTGACTAGGGATATATCTATCAATACCGATATTTCAATCTTTGATGTTAACTGGACGTCCAATATTTGATGGGTGCTAACATGACGCTAACATGGATGACAAGGATACAAGTCAGATAATGGCATAATTGGAACTTGATCCATCAAAACCCTAAATCCCCAAATTCCTTCGTATATGTCAATCCCGAAATCCCCAAATTCGTACATCAATCTCTAAATTCTCTCCTTCTCATATCTCAATTCCTAAATCCCCAAATTCCTAAATCAATCTCCAAATTTATAATCATCTTCGTTCTTCTCGTCTTCTTTGTCTTCGTTCTTCAATCTCGTCTTTTTCGTCTTTGTTCTTCAAGCACGTCTTCTTCATCTTCATTCTTCGTCTTCATCTTAACCGTCGTTCTCCATTCTTCTTGTTTTCATTCTCGTTCTTCGTTCTTCTCGTATTCATTTTCGTTGTTCAATTTGGGCAACCTTGAAGCCTTGAACTCAGAATCATAAAAAACTCAGCTGCATCAAAAACCCAGAATCATCATTATTCTTCCAATCTCTAAAAGGAGGAACAACGTTGAAGCCAAGATGTGTTTCTGTGGAAAAACCTGCAAAGTGAGGATATCTTGGACCAATAGACATCCTAGCAAGCGATTCCAGGTTTGTCCAGCAACTGGGGTAAGGATTGATTTGGTTTCTGCGTTGATTTTAGGGTTCTTTTTTGTTGATTTTGGTGATTATGGTATGAACATTGATTTGGTTTGAGCGAGTGAGTGTTGAATTTAGGGTTTTTGGTTTGAATGTTGAATTTAGGGTTTTTGGTTTGAATGTTGAATTTAGGCTTGTTATATTGATTGTTGGATGTAATTGTAGGTTTTTGATGCAGAGAGGTAATTGTGGGTTTTTGAATTTAGCCTTGTTACATTGATTGTTGGATGTAATTGTGGGATTTTTTATGCAGGGAGGTAATTGTGGATTTTTTATGCAGGGAGGTAATTATGGGTTTTTTAATTTAGACTTGTTACATTGATTTTTGGATGTGATTTTTTTATGCAGGAGGTAATTGTGTGTTTTTTAATTTAGACTTGTTACATTAATTGTTGAATTTTTGTTGATTTCGGTTTATAAGATGTGTTATATTGATTGAAGAGAGGTAATTGTGGGTTCTGGGAATGGTATGATCATGATAACTGCCATAGATGCAAGTCAATTATACTGGGGCTATTGAGGAAGACTGGAATATTGGAAGAGAAACTCAAAAAGAGCAGAGCTAAGACAAGGAAGCTATGAGTAGCTCTCATTGTATCCTGGATTGTGATGAAGACGTCAGGCAGATGTAATTGTATAATGCCCAACAAATCCAATTTTGTATTAGATTCTAGGTTGTTGGGTAATGTAGATGGAATCTATTATTGTAAAAAGGCTTGTAACAATTGTTGTAAGGAATGACTTTATCGTACTCTTTTAAGTTACTTTACTCGGTTACTCTTTTTTGTTACTTTTCTAAATTGAGTCTAAATGCAATAAAGCTAAATCGAGTCAAAAAGTAACAAACTTTCATTAAGTCTAAAAGCAGCAATCCTACCATTGATTCCAAAGTAACAAAGCTACAATGAATCCAAGATAAAGATAGCTTGATTGACTCCAAAAGAAGCATACCTACATAATCTTCACTGTCCACATTAGGCCAACCTAATTGTATCTAAACTTAGAAGTAAGGCCAATGTGAGGACTCGTGCCTTGGGGGCATGGTTAGCAATCCCACATCGCCGGATCTGGGGGATGCGCCTTATACGTGTGGGCGCGCATCTATCCAATAGGAAGTCTTTTAGGAGTTCACTAGCTTTGGATTCCTAGCGAACTCCAAAGTTAAGCGAGTAGGGACTGGTGCAATCCCAAGATGGGTGACCCACTAGGATGTTACATGTGAGCTCCCGAGAACAAAACTGTGAGGGCTGGGGCCAAAACAGACAATATCCTATTGGAGAAGGTCAGATCGTGACAATCAAACTACACAAAACATGTCCAAACTACACAAAAATGTAACCAAACTACACAAGGCCATTGTTAGTAGACCAATAGACAATCATCTATTTGTTTCTTCTTTGCTAAGGATTTAAACCTCAATTTTTTTGGTGGAGAAGCTTGAGTTAAGGGAGATGATGGTGCTATAGGCTGCGAGTGACTCTGTCGAGCCGCCAGGAGACTTTCCAAGTTCATTTGGGGTGTAGGCTATTGGGAAACGGATTGTGCAGGTGTGGGAGCATGTTCTGTTGTGGGGGCTGGAGCAGGTTTTATTACAGGTGTTGGAGTTGGTTTTGTAGTTCTTGATTGTCTGTTAGCTAAGGTAGCTTTTTCTTTTGATACGCTTGGACTACGCATTTAAATAAACCCCTAATTCAAGTGTATACAACTTTTTTTGGGTAGATGTAGTATTAGTAAATATGGATCGTTCTTAACCGGAGAAATTAAGGAACATTAAATAATGGTTAATGAAAAAGAATCATAAATAATCAAAGAATAAAATAATAAATGAATCAAAGAATTAAAAAATTAAAATAATTAAAAAATTAAAAAATTAAAGAATAAAATGGGGGTTTTTGAAAAGAGTTGTAGCTGAAACTACATTTTACATAAACTAAGAATTGAAATGCAAATGTTTATACTTACTAGAATTTACAAATCATAGATTAGTTTCATAGACAAAACCGACATTTTTACGTAAGTAAATTCAAATTAAACTCATACATTAACCATTGTACAATGGATTTTCTTTAAATACAAATTTTACCAACACACTAACATTTTGCACAATTTGAACCAATCACGAAATCCTACCCCCCTCATCTCAATTACATGCATACATTTTTCATATTATAAATGCACCGAACAACAGATTATTACTTACAATATGATCCACCTTAAGTTTGTGATTTAATGCGCCGAATAACGGTCAAACATTAAATCTCTTCAATCCTATTCTAAATGCACCGAACAGCGAATCAACACTTAGCGTTAAATTGAAAGTGAAACACTAAAACGTATGAAGCAGAAAAAATTCAGAAAGTAAAACACACAGAGATTGTATTCATACTTACAAAAGTTATAAAGAAAATACCAACGTATGTATTGAATTATAAGTAAAACCAAAATAATAACAAGAGTTTAAGTAGAAAAATATGGTTTTTCACAAGAATCACCGGATGACGACGGATAACTTGTGAAGATGGAGGAAGAAATATGAGGAATTTGGTCTTAAAAACTCTTGAATTGCCTTAGAATTACCTAGCCTTAAGGTTTTCTTAAGTAAAACATAAAAGTGTGTATAAAGAAAAGTTTAAAAAAATCTACGAACAAAATCTAAAAACAAAACTTAAAAGAAAACTAAAAATAAAAATCTAAAAGAAGTTAAAAAGAGGTCCCAAAATATATCTCAAACGAAAGTATCTCAAACAAAGAAAAATGAACTTTACAAAGAGAGAAAAATGACCAAACATTGGACTAAGAGGGTGTCAGGACCCACCCCGGTTTCACCCCGAAAACCGAGGTAAATCCTGCTCCCATCTGACACCCCGACACAACACCAAAACAACCACTAAAATACACCGTCAGACGCAGGAGAACTTTAAAACATCGCGAAGTTAAAATTTACAGAGCATAGTACTAAATACAAAAGAAGGAAAATCGATACACAGAGTACACGCACTACGGAAAATTTTAAAACACTCCGGGATCACTCTCGTGATTTCTATGCCTCAGACGCTGCCTCGACGCCGAAACTCCGCTCTAGCTCCACGACCTGGAGGGTGTTAAAAACATTAAAAATGTGAGTGGACAAAAAATAAGGAGTTATAAAACCCTTTATGAAAAATAAACCAAGGTTACACCCTCCGTTTGAAAACATGCACGCATAACCAAGTAATTTAGAATAACAGTAGTACGAAATGAAACAACCTGCAGAAATCACCAGAAATCAAAAGCAAAATCCGGCACTTGGCCTTAAAGCCATAAAACCAAGTTATTCGGGTCACAACCCAAAATATTCAAAAACCAGTGAAAAACATCAATCATACACATTTACTGGATCTCAAATGCGCCCGAGTCTTTAAACTCAAAACACAATGCGCAATAGCCAGGCCTTCCCGGGATATCAACGAGTCTTTAAACTCAAAACACAATCACAGGCCTCGGGGGGTATCAATATCACCGAGTCTTTAAACTCAAATCCATACCGAGTCTTTAAACTCAAAAAATCAATCCAGGGCCCTCCCCCCGTATATCAATCCGAGTCTTTAAACTCAAAACCATTTTTTTCACATAAATAAGAAAATTATCAAAATCCGAAAACCAAAACCCAACCGGAAAGCTTCCAAAAACCCAAAATCACATTTACTTAAAAAAGGAATTCCTCCCGAATTTCAAATCCAACCTCAAATCATCCCACAAATCTCAATTAACAGAATGCGTATAAGCATATTCATTCATCCGAAACCATACACAAAGGCATCACAAAAACCATTATTCTCGAAGTACGTGCAAATCCGATCAGTTATATAAAGCATAATTACGTAGAGCAGGGCATAGAAACATATTTCATGTCATGAAGCATATAGTGAAAGCACGAAAACATGTTTAAAACATAATTAAATAAATAAAACAGTTATGCATGTTTAGTTAGAAAACAAACAGTCCACTCACAACTTGCGTGTGCGTCAATCGCGTCACGTGCGATCCTCAGCTTCATCGGGAAGTCCCAATCCTGTCAACAACCGCCAAAGTACGTTACTAACACGTCTATGAAAGTCCACCTAATTTCCGCCAAAAATCCCCGGGTCCTAAACGTAACGAACCAGAACCCTAAACCTTCACCCTCGCGGAACTGCTTCTATTCAACGTCCGAACAATCCGAAACCAATTCCAATGGACTCGTCACAACACCTAGACCAAAAACCATGTTGACCAATTCCCCAACCGCCGCCGCACGCGCCCCAACGCGCTGGCCAAAGTGGCTGCGCGTGGCCCTCACGCGCCAGCTACAGTGCCACCAACAACCTCTGGTCGACCCGGTTCGAAACAGTCCCTGCAACTTGAGTCGGCGTGACTGGTTCTCCGCCGTGCTTGCACCAAATCAACTCCTCTCTTCACCATCCTCTTCATCCTGCCCTAAGCTATCCATTCCCCTTACCCAAACACCTCGACGCAGCCTCTAAGTCCTCGACTCAAACTCGAACAAAACTAGAACCAGTCCCCTGTTCTTCCTCCCGGCCAACCAGGTCTTCCCCCGTCATGGCAACCACTGTAGACGGTTCCTAGGACCTTCCTGAACCTCACCCAACTCACCAAAACAATCGATTCGTACTCAAAACCCACGACTCAACGTTAAAGCAAAACGAATAAAACAGAGCACACACGGTACTCTCCGTCGTTCTAGCCTCCGCCGTGTACTCCTCCATCACGGTTGTACAACCAGCAGCTACCTAGGACCCTACTGAGTCCCCCAGACCTCACTAGACTCCTCGATTCAACCCCAAAAGCCACGACTTGGCATCTGAACCTAGACAGCAAAACAGAGTACAGAGAGGAAAGTAAAGAAATTACCTGCGTCCTGCTTTCCACCTTGAGCTCCGCCGTGAGTATGTAGCTCCTCCCGTCCACCTCCAGCCTCTGGACACCTCCACTGGTCTCGATTGATCGAACACGGCAGCACCACTACCCAAAACTCCTCACCTCTTCTCTGTTTCCTCTAATTTCCCCCCTGGTTTCCCGTGGCTCACAACTTACACACACACCACCACCGCACCTCCTAACCTTCTCCCTAGCTCTCTCACAATCTCTGGTCGCTAACCCCCTCACCAAAACACACCAACACTCACAATCGGAACTAATCTGATCAATGTACTCACTATACAATCAACATCGGACCCTGTCCGATCACCATCTCAAGTCCATCTAAGCCTCGATCCATTAGACAAAACCTTTATCCTCTCTGATAACTCTCAGCTCGACATACCGATTAACCGTTGTCAATCCCATCATCTAGCGTGCATTACTCATAGGTGCACCCACATCAAGTCAACCATCAAGGCACTACTCGGCCTACTCAAGGACTGCACTCTGGCTATGCCCAATCATTTACTACCGTCCACGCTCCAGACATGGCTCGGACCTTAACCCCCCATAACAAGGCTGGCCTTAATACATCTCAATCTCTCCATCCGTTGTGGTAACAAACCTTCCAATATCCTACTCGAGGCATCGGCTATTCATCTCTTCCTGATCGATATCCACGTATCATCCTCGTCTCATACTTATTCACATATCCAGCACATACTTATCCACCTATCCAAGACAGATCAATGCTCTTACACATATCCAAACTCTGTCTTACAATACGCCTTATAATATGATTCTCCTCTGCTCCTAGCTTAGCATAATCGGCAAGGCAACTCACCCTGATAATAACCAGACTTCGGTTGACTCGACCCGCAGTCGTCACAAATATCTCACTCATTACGATCAACTAGATCGTCAGTACACTACTTCATCCAAACTCACCTTGATCCTTCTAGGATCCACTATTAGCTCTTTCATTCAACGTAACATGATCCATAATACCAACATGGGACCACTACCTCAGACACTCACTCGTCACATCCGGTGACGCTAGGTACCATTGGCTCTTCAAGTCATTCAAATTTGACTCACAGTCTAGGTGTTCAGCTCTTACACTCTGAATCCAGCACTCTTCCCTTTGTCTTAATCACAACCTCTCTTGATTCCGAAGTTCCAACCATGTTGGAAGCATATCCTTCTTTTCCAACCAATAATAGCTGTCGATAACCACAGTTGTGACCCATTCTATTTCCCACAATTAGATTCCTCCTCGAACCAGCTTATATGGAGCTCAAGATGTAGGGTCAACTGCAGTTAACCGAAACTAACTCCCAATGGACTCTCAAGCCCTCAACTCAGATCTCCCAGCTCACCCATACCGGAGTGAGAACTCCCAAGAGAAGAAAGTGCATTTATTAACCGTTGGTTCCAGACAACCTCTCTGAATGTGGTAATGACCACTTGCGCCAACAATGCATCGGGAAACTCCAGCACCACCCGAAACTCACTCCAAGATCGTTGAGCTACTTGGGGACATCACACACGTGTCCCGCGTCCCTCTCGACCGTTCAGTCGTAATCTCCCGGCCTCCATGCCGTCACTCATGTGAACATCAACCACGTGTCCGTAACTACCAACCTTAATATCCGACTCACCTGTCCGTTTATACCATTCATGTAGGTATATTCATTCCGATTGGAATTTACTCGACTCAAGGATAACCCTCGTGTGTCCCCCGTATACTGTTTATGGATATGCATGAACGACCTTTAACAAGTAATCATCCATCACTACCTATCCTCTATTGGGATTCCCCCCAATCACCATTTATCCAGGTATACTCCATGTCTCGTACTGAGCCACTAGGGTTCCTCTCTGTCCCGTTCAGTGCCCTTCGAACTCACCTGTTTGCTACTCTAGGGCACATCTACCATACCAATCGTAATCCAAGCCCTCATCGACATTACCTCATTTAGACGCACTCAGTGTCATTTAGAATCATCCAATCACTATTGGATTCCATTCAACACGTCTTCGACATTTCCACTCATCTCAGACACTCCCTTGAGGTAGCGTGGCACATTCGTTAGCGCCCAAAGCTCATCTCCTTCTGTGATCGCACACAGTTGTAACCGAGCCAATTCCCAAAACCACTGCTCTTACTGTGCGTCACTCACGCACCTCCGTACCATCGCCACGACTGCCGAAACTCCATCGTTCTCAGTCGTCACGGTAACCTGAGCCTATCCAACTCGATAAGAAGACTAATCCAATGGACCAATCCAAGTCCATAAGAAGACTAATCCAATGGACGAGTCTTATCGATAGTAACACTGCGGCTTTATGGCGTTAGATTCACATACGCGACGATCCTACTCGGGATCCAACCTCACTAGAACACGCCATCCTATGCCAATCGAACCCTAAACCATAGCACCTCGTGCCAAACATAATCTAACCAGGGTTCGATTCCATTGAATCCTCATACTCTTACCCTAACTATCAGGTTGATGATGAGCTGTTACCACTGTAGAGACATCAAAAACTCGACCTACGCGTACCACAAGAACAAACCATGCTCAGATACCATTTTGGTATCAAAGTACCATATGCAAACCTTGATCTAATACCACTTGACACGACCCATCCCAATCCTCCCGGGATTAACACGAGATGTGCCATGCTCCCGTCTGACACGAAGTGTTAGACAAGGGATAACTCAAACCTTAGCTCAAATAGGGCTTTCAGAGTACGCCAGGATCGGTGTAGGAGTGTGATGTCTCGGTCCCTACTACAGCCAGTATCCGCGATCACCTTGAAGGGCATTAAAACCATGGAAAACTGTGAGTGGACGAAAATAAATAATTGAATAAAACTCATTTAACAAAAGACATTTATGCCCTACACTAAAAAGTATGCATGCATTCGAAAACCAATAATCAAACCATTTACTTTAGTTAAATCATTAGGGCCTCAGCCAAAAACCATAAATCCAAGTATGTGGGACACAACCCAAAACAATAAATCCAAACCATATGGGTCCCTACCCAAATCCATTAACACAGAAATCCAAATCAAATGTCCAATAAATCCATAGATCACAGATCTAATCAACCACCATTACATACCAATCCTCGGCATCCCTGATGCCTAACATCACAGATGTCATAATCGGTACCGTCACGGTTCCAAAGCTACGCATGCTACCCGGGGTCTCAAACCCAAGTCTCCCCAGGGCAGGTCAATGACCCGCAGATCAATGACCCTCCCTGGAGGGAGGTTTTAACCTCTAGCAATCCTGCTCCTGAGTCACTATACGGACCAGTCGCTCCGTGTAATGACCCCTCGTAGGCAATGCTCTGTGACTACTCCAGGATACTACGGGACATCTGGAGGAGACAACCACTCATGAGGATGGTAGATGGAAAACCATTTCATAAATAATGTCAGATCGTTCAAAGGGCTATGCCCGGGATTTCCATAAAACCATCGTAAATTCATATATCCATGTCCATTTAGGGTCTCCGAACCCGAAATCACATTTTATAGACCACTATGGGACTCATGCCTGATATCATAAACCAATTGGGCCTCAAGCCCAATATCATAACCAACTGGTCCTCAAGCTCGATCATATAAACCAAATGGGCCTCCAACCTGATATCTCTTTAAATCAAATGGACTTCAAGTCCGAAAGTTTCCAAATCAAATGGGTCTCATGCCCGATTCCATATTTCCAAATCCAAAACTCTTCCATTAAACCATCATAGAATTACCAGCACGTATCAGCACAGTATAAAACTATAAATCTCAAAATACGTGCAAATACGTAAATCATAAATACCACAATCATATGCACTCAAGGTATCTCAAATCATCAATATAAAACATATAAAACTATTATGAATGCATCAATTTAGAAATCAATGTCCACTCACAGACCGTCCAAGCTGCCGCCTTGATCCGCGCTCAATAAGCCTCCCCAGCTAAATCACCATCTTTAGAGTTCCCAGACCTGTCCAAATCATACTCGAGGGTTACTATTTACTTCGAATAGGCTAACATTGAATCCCCCAATTTTTCAGGATTTTTAAACTTATTTAAAATACATCCTAAACCTTCGGACACGAAAAACTAACCCAGAACGGTGTCCGATCGACTAGAAACCTATTCCAAAATGTTCGTTACATCGAAAGGATAAGATTACATGTTGATCGTGCCTCGAAATACAGGCCCACGTGCCCTCATGCGCCGCCCAAAGCCACTAAGTGTGAAACCCATTCGCCAGTGAACAGTGTCATCTTCAACCTCTGTAGAACCAGGCCAAGCCCGGTTCTATGGTTTCCATTTCGGCCGGAACGGTGAGACTGGTTCTCCCTTATTTCTCCATATTTTTCAACCCTTTTAATTCCTATCCCTTTATCCCATCATTTGCAACCGATCTATGGACTCAAAAACGTGAAAATCAATCAAGGAATGTACCTCCAATTCAAAGAACCGTCGCCATTTTTCAAGCCTTCTGTTTTGGGTTTCTTAGCCGCCAACCTCCATCCAAAACCATCCTCAAGCGTTTGTATAGGCCCAACCAACACACCCTAATCTTTAGAAATCGCTCCCCACGTCCGAAACTGAAAATCAAAATTCAAATTTAAAAGGGGTTTTCGGGTTTACCTGGTCGTGACCCTCTCCGCCATGCACGGCGGCTCAGTCATCCTCCTTGCCGTCCATGTCTCACCCTCAACCCCACATTCGGTCTCTCTCAATCAGCACAGGTGAAGGGATGGGGGAAGGATTGGGGTTGTGGTTTGATGGGTTTCAGGTCGGTGGGAATGAAACAGATGAGGATGAATGGTGACAGGACCCATCCCAATCCCCCCGGGATTAGTGCGGAATGATCCTGCTCCCGTCTGACACGAAGTGTCAGACAAGGGATACTTCCGACCTTTGCCCTCCCGGGCTGTCAGAGTACGCCAGGATCCGGAGGAGGCATGTGATATCTCGGTCTCAGCTACAGTCCACATCCGATGTCAACCTGAAGGGCAGTCAAAACATTAAAAACTGTGAGTGGACAAAACAAGAATTTATAAAAACATTTTAACGAGAAGATATTTGTACCCTTCACTAAAAAGCATGCATGCATTCGAAAACCATTTATCCAGAAAAACCATAATGAAATCAAGTACACGGGCCACTGCCCAAATCCATAAGGGACTCAGCCCAAATCATAAGAAACTAACCATACGGGCCACTGCCCAAAACCTGTGTAAACACACATCATATATCATATATAGCATACATCACATATACATATAATTCACACAACCAATCCTGTCACGGTTTCCAAAGCTACGCGCGTGCTACCCAGGTCTCAATCCGAGTCTTCTCAAAGTCAAGATCAATGTCCGTAGACCACTGACCCTACCCGAGGTAATAGTAACCATAGCCTTCCTGAGAGTAAGGAACCCAACTGTGGGGTGACTCCACTCATTCGGTGCTCCGTGACTACTCCGGGGTCCACCCAGGCCAACGACCCTCCCCGGAGGAGATAATAGAAGTAAAGGAAGGTATATGAATACATATATATATACATAACATAAACAT
This sequence comes from Prinsepia uniflora, assembly GCA_032719365.1. Lineage (NCBI taxonomy): Eukaryota > Viridiplantae > Streptophyta > Magnoliopsida > Rosales > Rosaceae > Prinsepia > Prinsepia uniflora. The sequence goes on along the minus strand of CM064871.1, from coordinate 27,877,124 downwards.
TCATGCCCGGTTCCCTTGAACCGTCATGATCCATAACATCCATAACAAGGGTTCATGCCGGTTCCCATAAACCGTCATGAACCAGAATGACCTGACAGAGGTTCATGCCGGTTCCCATAAACCGTCATGAACTTGGAAATCCATCTAGGGTCCCTGACCCGAAAGCATCAGTGTAAAACAACTGGGTCTCGTGCCCGAACATATGACTCAACTGGGCATCCTGTCCGATATCTAAGGGTCAGTCACGACTCCGATCATGGTGATGCGTGCAACCATCCATCCAGGACCGCTCTCAATCCTGATATATCGCCGTGAACGAATCAACCGACGCGACCACCACAAGATCATGGTGCACTCATCACCGATCGCTACCCTGAACCGTCAGCACTCCGAAGTTGAGCCTCCCCAGGCTGCTCGACCACGAATCGTGCATCGTGACCTCTCCGGAAGGAACACATCCCAATCCGGAGGCGAGCGTCGTATCGTTGATCGTCGTGCACATAGCACCCGTCGCGACCACGATTTAGACCCGAAGGTCGTAAATAGCGTCATATGCCCGAGACAAAACCAAATGGGTCTCATACCCGAGTTTATCCTTTTAGAAATCCAAAACCATTTCATTAATACCAATAAAGAAATACAGACCCGTATAAGCACCGTATAAGGTCGAAACCTCGAAATACGTGCTTATACGTAACCACATACAAATGCACCCATGGCATCATCAAACATGTAATAAAACATATAATAAACATTTATGCATGCACCAATTTAGAAAACAAGGTCCACTCACAGACCGTCCGAGCTGCCGCCTCGATTTGCATGCCATACGGCTCCCCGAGGCGATCACCGTCACCGGGACTCCCAAACCTGTCAAAATCATAATAGAAGGTTACTAACTACTTAATTAACCTCCTACTAAAGCCCCGTAATTTTCCCGTATTTTTAACAATTTTTAATCCCGAACCTAAACCTTCCGATGCCCCGAAACATATCGAGACGGTGTCCGATCGACACGAAACCAGTCCCAAAATGTTCGTTACATCGAATAGATGATTTCATATGTTGGAACCTTCCCCAAATTCCCTGCCACGCACCCTCACGCGCCGCCTGAAGTGGCTGCGCGTGGGCCTCACGCGCCGCTACAGTACCTGCTGACGTCATCGCTGACGTCATCTGACAGCTGTCAGGTCTGACATGTCAGACTCTGACAGGTGCCACGTGACAAGCTCCCATTGGTCCACGTCACTGTGCTGTTAGTGCCACGTGGCAGTCTGACATGTGCCACGTCTCATCACGGCACTGGTCCACATCTGTGCCACGCGTTAGCCCCTGATTGGGCCACGTCACTGACATGTCAGTGCTGACTGTGCACTAACATGTGACACGTGTCGGCTGATGAGTGGTCCACGTCGCCTGACAATCTGACAGGTGCCACGTCATCATGCCACGTCACCACCTTCAACCTCGCACAGCCGGTCCGGGCCGACCGGTCCGGTCCAACCCCTGCAACTGGACCGGCGTAACCGGTCCAGGCTCATTCCGGCCCAGTTTTTCACCGTTTTCAATCCTAATCAATCCTAACCTTCCTATAATCGTCCTAAGAACCTAACCCAATTAATTAGAACCCCTAAAACCCACGAAAATCCACAGTTCAATTTTCCCGAAACCTCCCAGGGCTTCCCCGACGTCCAACCACCACCAAAACCCCTCTAACAACTCCCTAGCAACCTATTTAACTCAAACCAATCGTCCAAATCAATCCATAACATAAAAATCCATGAAAAAATTGAAAATGGGCTTACCGGGTACCCGCTCGGGTTCTGGGTTCCCGCCACCGCCCACGGCGGTTCCAGCCACCAGCTGCCGTCCTTAGTCCTCCTCTCTCACCCTCTGGTCTCAGTTATGGTTACAAGGGAAGGGTTTGGTGTTTGGGTGAGAAATGGTGATCGGGTTGGTTTGGGAAAAATGGGAGAAATGGATGCACGGTTAAGGGGTTTGATGCATGAATGAAATTGGTGTCCATTGGATGGGTGACACTTGTCACTCATCCATTGGGCATCAGGACAAATATCTGGGCCCACTAGAGAAAAAACTGCACTTTTTGTCTCGTAAAATGTGCCGTTGTGAATAGTAACCTGAAACTTCCGTGAACCGTAATTTCGCCGTCGAACGTCCGAATTCGACCTGCCGCCTGTCTACGGATTCGTATCGTCCTCATCTACGTAACGGTCTTTGGCCCTCGGCCATCGGACCTCCCGGTCAAAAAGTCAACATTTGACCCCTTTTATCCAAAATTACCAAATTGCCCCTAAACTTCCGAATGTCATAACTTCCTCCTCGAACGTCGGAATTGAACGTGCCACCTGTCTATGAACTCGTGACGTCACGAATTACGTCACGGTCATCGGTCAAAGTCCATTTGACCGCCCGATTGAAAAGTCAACGTTTTGCCACCACCAGGGCGTCATTTCGCATCGTTCGTCCGATTTCGCCCTACTAATCACCGATTAGCCTCACTAATCGTGATTAGTCACTAATCTAATCTAGGAATTTAGGACGGGTCGTTACAAACGGTGCATAAATGTGGGGTGATGGGCAATGGATGAGTGACACTTGTCACTCATCCATTGGGCCTGGGAAAATATATGGGGCCCACTCAAGACAAAAATTCACCCGTCTCGTAAAACGTGAAATAGTACCTCAGAACTTCCATGAACCTTAACTTTCTCGTTGAATGTCTATTTTCAACGTGCCGCTTGTCTATGAACTGGTATTGATTCGATCTACGTAACGATTCTCGGTCCACGGGCATCAAACCTCCTGGGTCAAAAGTAAACGTTTTTGCCCTCGTCTAGGGGCAAAATCATAATTTCACCCTGAACGTCTGATAATCCTCGACTAATCCCCGATTAGTCCTGCTAATCCATAATTAATTCCTAATTAATCCCAATACTTTGGGACGGGTCGTGACACGACCCATCCCAATCCCCCCGGGATTACCATGGAATGTGTCATGCTCCCGTCTGACAAGAGGTGTCAGACAAGGTATAACCTATTGCCATTGCCCAACCGGGCTTCCAGAGTGCGTAAGGATCGATGAAGGAGGTGTATGATGCTCAAGTCTCTGTTGCAGTCGCATCCGGAATCAACCTGAAGGGCATTAAAAACAAAAGCTGTGAGTGGACGAAAATAAACAAGTCTGTTTAAAACATTTATAAGACATTTATGCCCCCTAGTAAAAGCATATGCATGCACCATCATTTAAAATCATATATCATATAATATGAACCATAAACATAATTTTAGCCACTGCACCATACACTCCAATCCGACATCCCTGATGCCTGACGTCCCTGACGTCAATAAGGTCACAATCACAAGGCTACGCGTGCCACTCGGGTCTCAATTTCTGAGTTCAATCCCCGAACCCCGTTTGGGTACAGCATCCCCGATGCTTAGCATCATAGACGCTGGACGTACTAGACGTCCGTGACCTCTCCGGGGTACCTCATCCGGAGGAGACAATATAATATGGAAGGATCTATACAGTGCAGTACCAAATACATTTTATTGATATCCAAATGCAAAGCATATATATATACATAGATAAAATACAAACCAGTCTTTAAGTTTCATCAGACGGGTCTCAAGCCCAAATACTGTGAAACGTGCCATAACCATAATTTCAATATCATCAAAACCATTATAAGTCCAAATAGTTGATTTAAATCCAAAATCATTTATTCGATTCCATTTTAGGGTCCCCGACCCGAATCACATGAATAAATCAACTGGGCCCCTGACCCGATTTCATAAGTTAACTGGCCCCTGGCCTGAATTCATAAGTCCACTGGGCCCCCGGCCCGAATTCACAAGTTAACTGGGCCCCTGGCCCGATTCATAAGTTAATTGGGCCCCTGGCCCGATTTCATAATTCAATTGTGCCCCTGGCCCGATTAACAAGTTAACTGGGCCCCTGGCCCGATTTTACAAATTAACTGGGCCCCTGGCCCGATTTTACTTTATAAAGTCCGTAACCGTTTCATAAAATCATATCCAACCACATTTATGGAAATCGGTGCAAATCCAGAAAACCTCAGTTTACGTGCAATTACGTAAATCACCTCGAAATGCGTGAAATCATTTAAATTCACCGATATCCAAAGTAAATCATTTAATCATAATTATAACAATCATGAAACAGTTATGCATGCATCGAATTTATAAAACCAATGTCCACTCACATACCGTTTAACCGAGCGCCTCGATACGCGTGCCATAGGCCTTCCCGGGCCACACCACTATCACCGGGACTTCCAATCCTGTCCAAATCACATTAGAGGATTACTAACCTCATCATTAACATCCTATTCAAGTCCCGTAACGTCAAGAATCTTACCTCTGAACTCAACCCGAAGCCCAGAATTTTTCCGATCGTCCATCCTCCCGATTCCAGCCGCCTCGAGTCCCAAAACCACGTCCACAAGGTCAGATTAGGTTCATAGAACACCGTAGGATCAAATCCAACGACCAACACCCATCCAAAACCCGATCACCATTTTTGGTTTCGAACCGGGTTACGGGCACCGCCGTCCCCGCCGTGCCCAGCTCACTTCGAGCTTCGAAACCCTGTCCCCCGTGCTTGTTTCTGACCCTAAGTCTCAATAGAATCAAGAGAGAGCTCAAAAACACGACCAATGGTCAATCCTCCAAAACCTGGGCATAAATTCTCCTCGGGTTAACGCATCCGCCGTGAACCACCGCGGTCGCCGCCGTCGTCCGGCCGCCTCCCGCCGGTTCTCACAATGTTAGTGACTCACACTTGTGCACAGAGGAGATGTGTGAAGATCTGGTGCACGGTTCGAATGGTTGTGCACTCGGGTAAGCAATTATAATATGGGGAGGGAGATGATAAAGAAAAATGGATGGTCCAGATTCAATGTCACCAATGAGATTAAGGGTCCAGATCAAAAGGTGCAATAAGTGGGAATTCTTTATATTTTTTAATTCCAATAATTTAATCCAATCCCACCAATCCAGATCTGAGTCCATAATTAAAGGTTAGTGGTCCACGTGTCCCACTCAGAATCCCAGACCAATCAGAAAACGCCACGTGTTCCCGCCTCGTAATGCGTGCATAACGAAACCAAACTTCCGTGACCCATAACTTCGTCGTCGAATCTCCGATTTCGGCGTGCCGCCTGTCGTTGGATTCGCATCGACGAAACCTACGTAACGGTCCTTGGCCCTTGGCCATCGGACATCCCGGTCAAAAAGTCAACATTTGGCCCCTAATATGCCAAATTACGAAAATGCCCTTGCACTTCCATACATCATTACTTCCACCACGAACGTCGGAATCGAACGTGCCACCTGTCTATGAACTCGTGACGTCCCGAACTACGTCCCGGTCATCGGTCAAAGTCAATTTGACCATCCGAAATAAAAGTCAACGTTTTGCCCACGCCTAGGGGCAAAACGGTCATTTTGCACATTTCGTCCGAAATCGGCCCAACTAATCCCAGATTAGTAAATCATAATTAAATATTATTAAATCCCGATATTCGAGACGGGTCGTTACAACCTTCCCTCCTTAAAGAATTTCGTCCTCGAAATTACCAATAACCTTATTCCACAACCACCTTGTGGAAAACATTTCGACCACATACCATGTGTACACCTGTACACCCACATACTGGGTCAACACCAGCCTCGTCTGCACCCAGACATCCCATCACAGTCATACGTCATAAGAGCAACAACACTCGACCACCTCGAGTGGAAATGATCACTTGATGTGCGATAAAATCGCTTAACCATTAAGCTGACTCCTTCAGCTAGAGGGTTCCTTTCCATTGCCAATAAATCCTTACATTTGCTCCCATTGGGAGTCACCAAATCTCATTTGTCAGTCCATGCAGACACCATCAGTCAAACTGTCATCACAAAACTTTACCACCCTGGTAAGGCTCCAACCATCTGTCTGTCGGTGACAACACCACGTACTACATCACTCTCGATGTAGCGCAAGATCAACCACATGATCACCATTCGCAGGGCAAGCCCAATCCTGCGACACAAAATACTCTCAATGTCCATAATTTCCGACTCCGTCAGCGAACCCTGACGCGTAAAAACCACGGTGTGATAAAATCACACAAGGCTACTCGTGGTTACTCATACCACTAACTCACTCATCCTGAGTGTACGTATACCGTCAACTTACTCAATCAAGTGGTGTAACTGGAACACATGGAATACTAGCCCAGCAGTGATCACCCATCACAACACTAGGGTTCCACTAGCCAACCAGGGCTAAGAGCACCTGCTCATCCAATCACTGAACCCGACAACATCACTCTGCTCGGCGCACAGTACCCAATGTCCAGTCCATATTCTCAACCAAACAAACAATATCGGAACCAAGCCGATTACTAACACGTTTAACCACACACCACGGGTACATCCCATGTACCGCCATTAGGCACCACTCAGCCTAACCAGTACCAATCCTTGTACAACGTACCCTGTACGTACATCAATCCATCAATCCGCCTACAACCACCTAGGTCGTAGCCAAACATGTTCCAATAATGGAGTACATTTGCCCAAACCATCACGACACAACTCGAACTCCACCCATCATCTAGTTCCAATTCCGAATCCGAATCCGCAATTTCGTAAGAAATCCCGAACCCGAACCCAGACATCATATTTTTAATCCATTTTCAAATCTGAATCCGAAATCATTATTCCGTAAGCTAGCATTGGAACAATCATTCCGCACCCAAATCCGATAATCCATTTTCGAGCTTCGCAATCGAATCCTGAATCGTCACCCAGAAATCCGATTCCAAAACCCAAAATCTCATTTACGTCCACCAAGACGTAACAAAACCGAACCTATCGGTTTCCTGTCCAGAACACTCGATTAACTTCATAGGGAAGCCAATCCCAATATTCACACGTCAAAGGTTGACAAAATTCGACCACATCGGAAACCTACTCAACCAAGTCACAAACCGTATGGACTCATTCCGAAAAGAAGTTCAGTCCCGTCATTTACGACTCATATATCAAGGTAAGAGTGATAAACTCTCCACCCAATTTGGATCATCACGATCACGACCTAGATCCATCACTACGTCATCCGACAAGTAACATCACGATCCTAGATCGTCACATAGTCCAAAGTCGACAACATCACAAATCAGATCCACCTAGGATCCACACATGCTCATATAGCTAACAATCCATCTGAATGCTGATCGTAGGGTCTTACACCCTCAATTGAATCATTCGCCAAATTTTCCCTTGGTGGAAAGATGACCACGCATTTCACCACCAAATCCAAAATCACACACAACTACTTGTGTCCAAAGACCCCAAGCCAAACATGGGTCCACCCACTAATACACGCTCAACGTACTGGTAGCAACAATCATCATCTGCCACGGCAGAAAATAAGAAGTCAACCCCAAAGACTTCGGAATACCAATCACCGATGCGGAGACGAGCACTCCTCTCGTCTCCCAATCACAACTCTCCCCAAATCGGGAGTTCCAACCATGTTGGAAACAGACATGCTCCCAATGAGATGTCAAGTCCAACCACTGGACTGCTCACGTCCATACCTCACTTGGACCACCACGTGTCCAAAATCATTTCATCACTCGGACCTCACGTCCGCCAATACTCATGTATGCACACACCCCGACTCCAAATGGGACATCCACAACTGTGCATACCCAACTGCCTTCGTCTCACATCTCATGTCAGGACCGCCCCCGAAAGGGGCATCGATAACCGTGCACGGTCCTGATCCCGTCTGGCAAGATGACTGAAAATCCCAAATTACCCTCAGTACTTGCCAAACCAGGGATAGCCACACGTACTTACTCATGCCTCCGCCCCTCGTACAGCCTCGAACAACGCGCCACGACCTGGAGGGTCAATAAAAACCAAAAGGTGTGAGTGGACAAAAGAATTCAGTTCATAAAACAGTTACGGAAAGACGCTTTTACCCTCCAAGTAAAAACCAATGCATGCATACAAAAATCATTTCGCAATCGGTTAACATTTCAACATAAGAAATCCGTATATGAAAAACCAAAATCGTTTTCCTTTCTTAACCTTCGGGTCATAGCCCGCAAATTATAAACACAGGGCCACAGCCCAAGACCATAAAGTCCAAATCCAAGTATACGACATCAACCAATCCATCAACCATATAAACCGGGCCACCGCCCAACACATCCAATCATCAAAGAACGTCAATGAATCACAATCAATCAGTTTGCTGGATATCGAGTGCGCCCGAGTCTTTAAACTCAAAACCATGCGCATCATCAGGCCTTCCCGGGATTTCAACGAGTCTTTAAACTCAGAACATAATCAATAGGCCTCGGGGGTATCACAGTATCCGAGTCTTTAAACTCAAAACGTGCTCCAGCAATAGCACCGGGTCTTTAAACCCCAAGTAGTTTTCAACGGGTCTTTAAACCCCAAAACAGTTTATCAATCATGACAACGTGGGATCCATCCCAAAATCACATTTTTCACAACAGGACGCATGGTTCGACTTTCCACATTCAATTCTCCAAATCATACTTCACAAACATAATCAAATTATCATTAAACACGGGGCATGTACAATCGTACCAAATCACTTTATTAAATCCTTTTTCATTCCCGAATTCGAATTCGCAATAATGATTCCGTAAGCCGGCATCCGGAAGCATCATCCCGAACCCAAACCAAGAATCCGCTTTATTATTTTCGAAAATCGGAATCGCGTAAATCAAAGTTACTTTTATGCCCCGAGCATTAAGCCCGAAATCACCTTTTTCAAATCCAATTAAATTCTTAGGAATCACTTCTTTCTCAAATCTCATTTTCAACACATCGAAACCACAATCATAATCACCAAAATCACGATCCAATCAGAATATACTAAAAACCCATTTTTAAAATCCTCAAAATCACAAGTCTCATTTCAATCCCCAAATTCAAACATCAACAGTGATCGAAACACAATAACTCGAAATCTCGTAAAACGTGCAAATCCGGAACGTTCTCGAAAAACGTGTCAAAATCGTAGGTCACACTCACAAATCATAAACAACCTTCTTAAATCATTTTATACCCATTTCGTATAACTTCTTTCATTAAACCCTCATTAAGCACACGCGTGACCATAGTCTCGAAATACGTGTAATTTCACATGTATAGTAAAAAATGCGTGTAAATACGGAAATCGGATACGTATAAATACGGAAATCAAACTCAATCGCACTTATAATCATAATCATAAAATCAAAGAAATAATTTATGCATGCATTAAATTTTGAAAGCAACGTCCACTCACACACCGTTCTTAAGGCTCGGTTTCGCGCCACCCGCGGTCCCGTAATTTTCGGCATTTTCCCGAAAACGCGAATCCTGTCCGAAATTACATTCCAGGGTCATTAAGGTCTCAAATAACAACATGTTAATTTCCCATAATTTTCCGGGAATTATTCGTTAATTAAAAACGTAACCTAAACCTTCGGACCCTCGGAATAACATCGAGACGGTGTCCGAAAAGTCCGAAATTAACGTTAAAGTGTTCGTTACATTGTGTAGGGCAAAATTCGTGTTGAACTCACCTTGAAATTCGGACCCACGCGCCCTCACGCGCCGCCGTGAGTGGCTGCGCGTGAGCCCACGCGCCGCTACAGTACCCAGCACTGTTCATCACCTGCTTCACCCGTTCCTCTGGTAAACAGGCCCGATAACCCGCGAAGCGACCCGGCTGAGTCTCCGCTAATACAGGCTTGTTTTCCAAAATTAAATCATCAATCAGCTTCGATTTGGACCTAATTAAGGTTCTGCGAAATCAAGCAAGTCTAACTTACCTCAAACCATCTAATTTGAGCTCAAAATCCCGATGAACGACCACACGCTGATTTTCCCTGGAATCCATTGATCCTCATCGTTCTTCTGCAATTGGTCGGACCAGCAGCATCGCAGGACTACCAGGAACCAACATTCGATCTCAATTGTGAGCTCGGATCCCTCGAATCATTCCAACCCAACTGGGATTCCAAAAGCTGAACTCACAAGCCGTCTGGGCTCATATCCTCACCAATTCCCTCGCTGTCGATCCCATTCGACTCGGTTGAACATCTAGAAACTCGAACTCAGCTCCAATACCCTCAATTGGCCGCCCAAATCGAAATTTGAAAACGAGACTCAAAATTGTAGTTTTTCGGGTTTCCGATTCCCTTCCACCCCTTCACTCTCAACTCATTCTCTCCCCATCTCACTCACCACCCAGAGACTGATCCAAACTCTCCAATTATTCGATCAACACGACCCGTGCTCTGCTCAGTGTGAAAGGAAATTCAAGTGCTCTGTTTTTCTGTTTTTTCAACTCAAACTCACCGCCCAGTTACAGTCCCCACACCATCACCATCACCGCGTAAACTCTCTTCTGTCCCTCTGTCTGCACTCCCCTAAAGAATTTACCAACACTCACCTCTCCAATGGCCTTGGGAAATCGATCACGCTTGGGGGACAATCTCAGTTTCTTTCCTCCCAGTTTTTGGACACACCAGCAGCCTGCTCAAACCACATTTGCACCCGTGCACCGATCAACCCACTCAACACATTAACAATTGCCAACACAAAGTCCAAGCAGGTGTCCCATAAACTAATTCACCCGTGCTCTGCCGTCTGAAAGGAATCCCCACAGTGCCATACACGGCTGTCCCAAAACAGTGGCCAATTTACCATTTTACCCTTAATAGACAATTTACCAAAATGCCCTCATGCAACCTAGACCCGCAACTTGGTCATTCGAGCTCCGATTGACGCGTGCCGCCTGCCATCGGACTCAGGGCATCGAGACCGTCCTAACGGTCCTCGGTCCTCGGTCATCGGACCTCCCGATCAAAAATTCAACATTTTCCCCCATTTCGTTCAAATTACGGAAATGCCCCTGGACTTCCGAACATCATAACTTTCGCCACGAACGTCGGAATCGAACGTGCCGCCTGTCTATGAACTCGTGACGTCCCAAACTACGTCACGGTCATGGGGAAAAGTCCATTTGACCGTCCGAATAAAAAGTCAACGTTTTGCCCACAACCAGGGGCAAAACGGTCATTTTGCACCGTTCGTCCGAATTCGCCCAACTAATCACCGATTAACCCCGCTAATCATGATTAGTTAGTAATCTAATCCCGAATTCCGGGACGGGTCGTTACATCTCAACCTTTACTGGTTCAATCCTCAGGTTCCAAGTGTTCCACAATCACAAAATCACACAACAATACCACGAATGGTTTTCCCCGACTTTTCCAGTTTCAATAATTTCCTTGTACTCTCTGGGGATATAAGAAGTATACCAACATACCAATCTCGGAGTTGACAACAACTCCCCAAATCCACCAATACACATGACATAGGGAACATCATCCCAAGATTCCCCAAATTTTCAATCATACCTTTTGATCCATTCATCACTTGTCATCATAAATCTGTTGGGACTTATCCCAACCCGACACAAACTCCACTGGATCCCATCCAGTCCAAGACTCAACCACCACTGAGTCGCAGATACCAATCATCTGTCCATCATGACAGAGTCATACCCCAACTGGTGGCTCATCGTCATCACAATCACTGACACCAGCACCAGCGTACAATCATCAACACTAGTATCAGCACACGGGCATCCATACTAGTATTGGCATAAAAGTACCAACATACCAACATCCATACATAGCACACGAATATCCACACTAGCACACGAACGTCCATGCTAGCATACTGTGTGCAAAGTTGTTACCCTGGATCTCCGTTCATTCCGAACGACGATCCCGTAACACCACTCGTACCCCACGACTATGGGTACCTCCAATTTGACCACTGGCACATCAGGATAATGGACGTTCCCTAAACATCCCCTGATCCCCAAGTGTAAAAACCACACTAAATACCCTCGATAGCCAGTTATCTCGACACAACTGTCGACCAACAGTCATCGTTGTCAAGATCCGTATCCACACGTCACACTAATGTTCGATCCAATACGGGATTCCATATTTCCTCATAACCGTACCCGTAGATCGAAACCCATAAGACTCACTAGAGTTATCCACATGGTCATCCAAGACCTCAGCCGCTCGTCGCAGCACAAGTTCTCAATTAAAGTTCACTTTTCCAGCCCATCGATTCTAAATTAGGGTTCCAAGATCACCCCCTAGGGTTCCACTGAACCCAACTGCCTTCTGCAGTAAAATCCAACCCCTGACCGACTCCGCGGTCCTGACATCGTATAGACGTCAAATCCAATCCAATCGTCAACTCAACGTGGGTTCCATCTTGGGTTCCACCACGAAGGTCATCGGCTAACTCCGATGCACCAACACCCCGTACACTAGCCAACACTACCAGGGTCCAAAACATAGACCAATACTCAACTGAGTTTCGCATTTCCGATACATTATTCAAATGGGGTTCCCTGAACCTAGCTGTGCCCAGTGGCACAACAATCCATCATCACATGACCGAACCGACGGTCCCGCATTACCAGTTTAATTGTATACAACCCACTTGGGTTGAATCGCATCAATGCACGGCGTATCGGGCCAAACACACCCAATCCACCATTCAAACTCAAAACTATCTATCAGGTTGACAACGGAACAGCAGCCCAAAAAGACATCACACCATCGACCTTCGCGCACAAAAGAGCAAAACGTGGCTCTGATACCACTTGACACGACCCATCCCAATCCCCCCGGGATTACCATGGAATGTGTCATGCTTCCGTCTGACAAGAGGTGTCAGACAAGGGATAACCTGTTGCCATTGCCCAACCGGGCTTCCAGAGTGCGTAAGGATCGATGGAGGAGGTGTATGATGCTCAAGTCTCTGCTGCAGTCGCATCCGGAATCAACCTGAAGGGCATTAAAAACAAAAGCTGCGAGTGGACGAAAATAAACAAGTCTGTTTAAAACATTTATAAGACATTTATGCCCCCCAATAAAAGCATATGCATGCACCATCATTTAAAATCATATATCATATAATATGAACCATAAACATAATTTTAGCCACTGCACCATACACTCCAATCCGACATCCCTGATGCCTGATGTCCCTGACGTCAATAAGGTCACAATCACAAGCCTACGCGTGCCACTCGGGTCTCAATTTCCGAGTTCAATCCCCGAACCCCGTTCGGGTACAGCATCCCCGATGCTTAGCGCCATAGACGCTGGACGTACTAGACGTCCGTGACCTCTCCAGGGTACCTCATCCGGAGGAGACAATATAATATGGAAGGATCTACACAGTGCAGTACCAAATACATTTTATTGATATCCAAATGCAAAGCATATATATATATACATTGATAAAATCCAAACCAATCTTTAAGTTTCATCTGACAGGTCTCAAGCCCAAATACTGTGAAACGTGCCATAACCATAATTTCAATATCATCAAAACCATTATAAGTCCAAATAGTTGATTTAAATCCAAAATCATTTATTCGATTCCATTTTAGGGTCCCCGACCCGAATCACATGAATAAATTAACTGGGCCCCTGACCCGATTTCATAAGTTAACTGGCCCCTGGCCTGAATTCATAAGTCCACTGGGCCCCCGGCCCGAATTCACAAGTTAACTGGGCCCCTGTCCCGATTCATAAGTTAACTGGGCCCTTGGCCCGATTTCATAATTCAATTGGGCCCCTGGCCCGATTAACAAGTTAACTGGGCCCCTGGCCCGATTTTACAAATTAACTGGGCCCCTGGCCCGATTTTACTTTATCAAGTCCGTAACCGTTTCATAAAATCATATCCAACCACATTTATGGAAATCGGTGCAAATCCAAAAAACCTCGGTTTATGTGCAATTACGTAAATCACCTCGAAATGCGTGAAATCATTTAAATTCACCGATATCCAAAGTAAATCATTTAATCATAATTATAACAATCATGAAACAGTTATGCATGCATCGAATTTATAAAACCAATGTCCACTCACAGACCGTTTAACCGAGCACCTCGATACGCGTGCCATAGGCCTTCCCGGGCCACACCACTATCACCGGGACTTCCAATCCTGTCCAAATCACATTAGAGGATTACTAACCTCATCATTAACATCCTATTCAAGTCCCGTAATTTTCCCGAATTTTTAAGTATTTTTAAACTGGATTTAAAACCTTCGGACATCCCGAACAATATTGAAACGGGATCCGTTCGACACGAAACCAACGCCAAAATGTTCGTTACATTGTATAGGACAAAAGTCATGTTGGAAGTTTCCCAAAATTACCTCACACGTGCCCCCACGCGCCGGTTGAACTCCCTGCGCGTGAAACCCACGCTCCGGGTACTGTTCATCATCGTCCAACCCGTATCACTGTAAAATGGGCCACCGTGACCCGCGGGCCAACCCGACTGGTTCTCGGTCATTTCTCCATCATTTTGGACGGGGTTTTCACCTACAAAATCGTCTGAGTTCAACCAACAGTTCTGTGGAATCAAAAACCAGAAGTAACGTCAATAATCTTACCTCTGAACTCAACCCGAAGCCCAGAATTTTTCCGATCGTCCATCCTCCCGATTCCGGCCGCCTCGAGTCCCAAAACCATGTCCACAAGGTCAGATTAGGTTCATAGAACACCATAGGATCAAATCCAACGACCAACACCCATCCAAAACCCGATCACCATTTTTGGTTTCGAACCGGGTTACGGGCACCGCCGTCCCCGCCGTGCCCAGCTCACTTTGAGCTTCGAAACCCTGTCCCCCGTGCCTGTTTCTGACCCTAAGTCTCAATAGAATCAAGAGAGAGCTCAAAAACACGACCAATGGTCAATCCTCCAAAACCTGGGCATAAATTCTCCTCGGGTTAACGCATCCGCCGTGGACCACCGCGGTCGCCGCCGTCGTCCGGCCGCCTCCCGCCAGTTCTCACAATGTTAGTGACTCACACTTGTGCACAGAGGAGATGTGTGAAGATCTGGTGCACGGTTCGAATGGTTGTGCACTCGGGTAAGCAATTATAATATGGGGAGGGAGATGATAAAGAAAAATGGATGGTCCAGATTCAATCTCACCAATGAGATTAAGGGTCCAGATCAAAAGGTGCAATAAGTGGGAATTCTTTATATTTTTTAATTCCAATAATTTAATCCAATCCCACCAATCCAGATCTGAGTCCATAATTAAAGGTTAGTGGTCCACGTGTCCCACTCAGAATCCCATACCAATCAGAAAACGCCACGTGTCCCCGCCTCGTAATGCATGCATAACGAAACCAAACTTCCGTGACCCATAAATTCGTCGTCGAATCTCCGATTTCGGCGTGCCACCTATCGTTGGATTCGCATCGACGAAACCTACGTAACGGTCCTTGGCCCTCGGCCATTGGACATCTCGGTCAAAAAGTCAACATTTGGCCCCTAATATGCCAAATTACGAAAATGCCGTTGCACTTCCGTACATCATAACTTCCACCACGAACGTCGGAATCGAACGTGCCACCTGTCTATGAACTCGTGACGTCCCGAACTACGTCCCGGTCATCGGTCAAAGTCCATTTGACCATCCGAAATAAAAGTCAACGTTTTGCCCACGCCTAGGGGCAAAACGGTCATTTTGCACATTTCGTCCGAAATCGGCCCAACTAATCCCAGATTAGTAAATCATAATTAAATATTATTAAATCCCGATATTCGGGATGGGTCGTTACAGGTCGTTACACCTTCAACCCTCATTAGTAGTGCTTAGTGTGTGAATGAAAAAGAGAAAATGAAGTGAGACGATGATGGTGGTGCTATCAGCATCTACCGTGGTGGACAGTGGCTGGAAAACAGTAACGGTAAGTGTTTGTGTTCAAAATTGGTAGATTTTGTTTCGGTGGTTTCTGATCGATTTCGTGGATTGGAAGAGGTCCCTTGAGGTGAGACGAGTCGAATGAGCTTGGACTAGAAGGCAGAGGTGGTCGGAGTCCATGGCAGTTCAAGGTTGCAGGTCGTGGTTTCGATGCCCGTTCAAACAGGTAATTCCTGGGCTTGAGTTCATGTTTTTTAGGTTATGGATCGATAGAGAGGGATTAGACGAAGCTTTAGGGATTAACAGGGTCGAAAATGGTTAATATTTGAAGGAGAACCAGTCTCGACGGTTTGCCAGTTCGGTCGAATCGGAAGAACCAAAGAATCAGGTCTTTGCCGGATTCGATCCAAGGTTGACGATGCAATGTTCACGGCGAGTGGCTTTCACGTGCAACGCCTTTGGACGAAGCGTGAGGACGCATGGGCTTGATTTTTGAGGCATGGTCAACATGTGTTTTCATCATTCCGATGTAACGAAAATTTTGGGACAAGTTTCAAGTCGATCGGACACTGTTTCGGGGTAGTTTTGGGTATCCGAAGGTTTAGGGTTTATTTTAAATACGTTTAAAAATCCCAGAAAATTTGGGGACTTCATGTTAGCCTATTTGTAGTTAGTGACCTTCGGGTGTGATTTGGACAAGTCCAGAAGTTCCAGAGATGATGATTTAGCCGGGGAGGCTTATGACACGCGTATCGAGATGGTAGCCAGGACAGTGTGTGAGTGGACATTGATTTCTAAATTGATGCATGCATAACTGTTTTATATGCTTTAAATATGTGATTTATGTTGGATTTGATTGTGGTATTTAATATTCACGTATTTGCACGTATTTTGAGGTTTGCAATTTTATACTATATTTCTACGTGATAGTGATCTTAATAATGGTTCAATGGTATGATTTCGGATTTGGAAATATGGAATCGAGCTTGAGACCCATTGGATTTGTAAACTATCGGAATTGGAGTCCATTTGGTTTAATGAGGCATCGGGTCGGAGGCCCAGTTGGTTTGTATGATCGGGCTTGAGGCCCAGTTGGTTATGATATCGAGCATGAGTCCCATTTGTGGTTTATAAATGTGGTTTTGGGTTCGGAGACCCTAAATGAATTTGGATTTGAGAAATCGGATTTGTGAATTTACGATGGTTTAATGGAAATCCTGGACATAGACACATTTGGAAGGTTTTAAAAGAATTTATGAAATGTTTTCCATATAGCATCCTTATATCTATGGATTGTCTCCTCCAGTCGTTTAAGACGCTGGAGTAGTCATGGCGCATTACCTGTGAGGCTTCACTACACGGAGCGACCAGACCGTATAGTGACTCAAGAGCAGGATTGCTAGACGTCTGGGACGTTAGACTTCTGAGATGTCAGAGATTGACTTGGGTTGAGACCCCAGGTTGAGACCCCGGGCAACACGCGTAGCTTGGACCGTGACATGACGTTTGGGACGTCAGGTGTCTGAGACGCCAGGCATCTGGGATGCCGAGGATTGGTGTATATAATGGTGTTTGATTGGAATTGGATTTATAGATTTGGGCAGTGGCCCACATGACTTGGATTTAAGATTTTGGGCCAAGTTCCTACATACGTTGGATTTATGGTTTTGGGCTAAGGTCCTAATGATTTATTTAAGCAAATGGTTTGACTACTGGGTTTCAAATGCATGCATGTTTTTAGTGAATGGCATAAATGTCTTCTTATGAAATGAGTTTTATTAAATTATTGATTTTTCGTCCACTCACAGCTTTTAATGATTTTAATGCCCTTCAGGTTGATCACGGATGCGAGCTGTAGTAGGGACCGAGACTTCACACTCCTCCTCCGATCCTGGTGCACTCTAGAAGCCCCGGACGGGTTGAGGTTAAGTTATCTCTTGTCTGACATTTTGTGTCAGACGGGAGCATCGAACATCCCGCGTTAATCCCGGGGGGATTTGGGATGGGTCGTGTCAGTAGTTGTTGATTAGTGTTAGACGTCGAGCTGGGCTCTATTTCCCGAGACTAGTATTGTGTTGGTTATGCTTAGACGTCGAGCTGAACTCTATTTCTTAAGATTACGTGACTCATACATTGAACTAAGGCTTTGTTCTTGAGTTAGTTCTCACTCAGATGTCGAACAAGGATTTGTTTCTTGAGTGAGGTTACACTCGGACGTCAAGCTGGACTCTGTTTCCCGAGTGGTTGGCATACCGGTAATGCCTTTTGATTACGTGGATTAATGCTCAGATGTTGTATCCCTGAGCGGACACTTGGATGATGTATCCCCAAGTGGTATGCTTAATAGCAGTGAAGTTATAACTTGGGTGGTGAGTTTAGTATAGACTCATCACAACATTCGTCGGAGAAAACAATCGGGTCACCGTACGCCACTACTCGGTGAGCTGAAAACTGCCATTAATGCCCCAAACTTCAAACCTCCATATCTCCTTCATTTCTGATTCAAATTGAATGAACCAAATACAAAAATTCATCTACTAAACCCTAAGAATTCAAATCCAAGTTCAAAATCGTGAAAAATTACATGGAAATCATGGTATGAGCCTCGAAAGTTTTGGTTTCCTTCATCCTCAAGTATGGCCAGTTTCCACGCGTTTCTACCTTCAAATCTAGGTTGGTTTTACTCGTGAGGGTCCAAGGAACACGATCTCAAGTAAGCTCACCTTGAGATGAAAATGTCCAAAATCAAGGTTTGAAATTAATGGGTTATTTGGGTTATTTTCATGTGCACGGGGAGAGGGAGAGAGAGAGAGAGAGAGAGAGAGAGAGAGAGAGAGAGAGAGAGAGAGAGAGAGAGAGAGAGAGAGAGAGAGAGAGAGAGAGAGAGAGAGAGAGAGATGTGAGAGAGAAAGAGAGATAGAGAGAGAGAGAGAGATGGAGATGCTATTTTGGTAAATAAAACATGTGGTTCCTAACCACATGCTAACTACTCAACCCAAAAATATCCAAATTCTTTGTGGCCAAAAAACCCCTCCCAAATAACAACATAATAAAAAGATCTAAGGGTAAAATTGTCCAATTATAAATAAAATCCCGTAAAAATTTGTAAATAAAAATTCGAGTCGTTGCACAAAAAATTACAAATTATTTTCCACCAAATCATTATGACAAGAAATATCTTTTACCCTTTTAGATTTGAAGAACCAAAATGCTTATGGGCTTGAAATAAGAGCCCGTTTGTTTGAGGATTTTGATTTGACACAAATTCATATCAAATTTGAGAACAAACAATTGGAATTTACAGGTATATTCAATTAGAATGGCTAGAATTTTTAAGAATTGTAATTGAATTTCAAAAACATAATTGCAAATGACTTTTAACATAAAGGTGTATTTGGATGAGTGGAGTAAATTTTCAATTTGATTCAAATTCAGAATTTAAATTTTTTCATGTTCCAATTGGATTCATAAATCTAGAATTTAGAAATTCCACTAGGAAAAAAAAAGATATTTGGATTCCCCCAATTTAAGTTGGGTAGAAAAGGTTGTCATTTTTCAATTTTCATCTTGATAACTATAATTTATGTATGAATATTAAATCATGTTTTTTTTTAATTTCAATTTCGTTTTATTTTTATGCTTTTCTTACAAGGAACTTCAAAAAATACACAAATTAATAGGCATTTAAAATTAATAACTTGATATTCTTATTTTGATAAACTCTCTCCTCTTCCCTTCCTCCCTTGCCCAATGCCCACACCCTCCCTTTTATTTATTTTATGAAATAAAAAAAACTCGATCAAAGTAATCTCTAATTGTCTTTTATGCGTTTCTGAAGCATCCTTGATGTTTCAACATTTCTAATCCAATTTGTGACAAAATTTAAAATAAAATATTTTGCCTCTTGCATTATTTTCTTCTGGATGGTTGGTGTTAGTGACAACCTGATGGCGATAGTTGTTAAACTTGCTATGTCCACGTTAGTGTAAGAAATCAGTTTCCATATTTTAAAAGAAAAAGAACTAACAAAGATTCCCTTCGTTTCTACATATGTAAAGCAAAAGAGCTCAGAGACTGTTGGTTGTTGTTATGTTAATGTACACCGTAGATTGTGAATGTATGATTTCGACGACTCATCATGTTGCGCACGCCTCAGTAGTCAGTACCGATCTCTTATTCTCACAGTCCCTTCTACTGACTATCATGACATGATAAACCAATACCACTTAATTTGGCCCGGATAATCTGATTTGATCTTAAATTCAAATTTTGATAATATATTGTATGAAATTTTTTAAAAATTCTCTCTCATTTTTAATAAAAGGAAAAAAAGTCATTCCCATCATTTTGTTTACTTCATAATCTTTAATATTTTGCGTTATTTAGACTGTAACCTGTAGGAGAGTCTAGTAGTAATTTATAACATGTGAGTGAGAATCTTCCATGCCACAGTGTTGACCTGCATTTGGGAAATCCTTGGGGCAACGTGCTAACAAACTTACCAAAATATGTGAGTTGGCTGGTCAGATGAAGTATGAACATGGATGAAAATATCGGTATATTTCGACGAAATTTCACCGAAATTTTGGAAATTTGGATTGGCAGCACATAAGAAGGGGGGAAAGCTATTGACAGAAATTTCGATATTTTTTCTTATTTTGAGCTCACAGATTTTTTCCTAGGATCAAAACGATGAAGATGCACTATTAATTCGTGAAAATCGGACGTAAAATGAAGGAGATTTAGCCGGGTCATGCCGCCGGATCGGAAAACCCGAGTTACAGACCCGACTAGAGGTAGGAGATGACTGTTAGTTATTATACTTATACAATTGACGTTGGTTAAAGTTACAAACATACTGGTTAGCAAAGTTGGTTTGTGTTTTAATTTTCATTTGGGGGGTCTTGGATTCGACCCCCCTTAACTATCATATCATTTATTATATTATAGTTATTTTATAATTTTTATTAGTTATATATAATCATTATTGGGTACTTAAATTTTTTTTAAAGTTTAATTCCAAATTTTCAAATTTTAAATCGAATTTCGGTCATTTTTATTGACGATATCGATATCGATATTTGGAGTGAAATATCCGTAAATTTAAATAGTAATATATCGGTCGATATCGATATTTTCTATCACATATTATGATTGAAATAATTAGTTTCTCAAAATTTCTCCAACCCACTCTACAAAACCTACATCTCAGCCGGCCGGCAATGCTTTACTTTTTCTGACTCCATCCATGTGGTGGTCTCAGTGGGCCTGCCGCACCCCACCACCTCCCCAACTCATAAGCTTTTCCCACTCCACTCTTTTGTTATTTTCCTCTCTATCTGATCTGACTTCGATTTCCGGGAAAGTGAATACCCTCGTCCAAACACACCCTTATCCGATGCCATCCATCCTTCTCACTTTACCAATCCTAAACCTGCGCACTCCCTGCCCTCCCGCTCACTTTAGCGCCTTCTCCCGCCACAGCGCATTCTAGCGCCTTTTTGAGACGCCTCACCACGTGTCTTCCCTTTATCCACCCACGTCAGCTTCGTGTCTTCTTCTTTCTCCTGTCCACGGCTACCTTTAGCTTCAGCTTACGCTCAGCTGAGCTTGCTTTATCTCTCTACCTCCAATTCTAGGATTTATTTTTCTCTCTCGTCTATCTTCTTCCCTTGGCTACCGCGTTAGACTACCGTACAACAACCATGGGGTCGATCCCCGATCCCGGCGAGTTGACCGAGTTAACACCGCCGACCTTCGATGAGTTTCAGAGACAGACCTCTCTCATGACCAGCTGCACTCTTCTGTGGAAAGAGCTCACGGACCACTTCACATCCCTGGAGCAGAACCTGCTGCAGAAATCAGAGGCTATCAAGCGCAAAATTCAAAACTTAGAGCGGGAGACCAAGGAGTCCCTCGATGAGCTCGAGCAGCGCGAGGTCACAATCATGGATAGCGTGGAGATCGCTCTCGGAAAGGTCGAGAAGAGCAAGGAGGCCGCTCTCAGGGTCTTGAAGAGAGGTCGCAGCGACGATGAGTACGGAGAGGTGGACGACAGTGAAGGATTGCTGATGAATCTCAAGTCCTTTTGCTTGAAGATGGATTCTGGAGAGTTCTGGAGGTTCGTGACGGGGAGGAAGAAGGAATTGGAGGCTCTTAGGTCACAGATGCCTCTGGCTTTAGCTGATTGTGTTGATCCGGCCAAATTCGTGCTCGAGGCGATATCCGAGGTGTTTCCGGTGGACAAGAGAGCGGAGAAAAGCGATAGAGGAAACGATTTGGGCTGGGCTTGCGTTCTGGTGTTGGAGTCGCTGATTCCGGTGGTGGTCGACGCGAAGATCGGAAAATCAAGGCTTATGTTGACGCCGAGCGTCAAACGACGCGCCGCCAAGATCGTGGAGACTTGGAAAGCTAGCTTGGAAGAGCGAGGCGGCATTGAGAACGTGAAGACCCCTGATGTTCACACCTTCCTGCAGCATTTGGTGACTTTCGGGATTGTGAATGAGGAGGATGTCGATTTGTACAGAAAGCTTGTGGTTGGGTCAGCCTGGCGCAAGCAGATGCCTAAGCTCGCCGTTTCGCTTGGCCTCACAAAGAACATGCCCGGTACGTTGCTAAAGCGAACTTGTTTCCTTTTCATTTCTTGCGTTATGCATTTCGTTAGCCATTGCTTGCTTGATGTTGCTTATAGTTTATGGAAATGTGAATTTTACTTTGTAAGCCCTAGAGGATATGGAGAATATTGTGATGCTCGTATGTGGTTAGTAAGCCTTGAGTTAAGTGGGAATTTCTGCTCATTCTGATTGTAATTTGTATAATTATTCACTATTGATGCGAATTATCGGCAATAAGTCTTCAGCTGTTCTCAATTTATTTGTTTACTTACACATCACACATGACTGCATGCTGGATCTACCTATATCCCAAACAATTTTAACCTTAAACATCTACCTTGCTTCGAATGGGAACTTGTGGATGGTAGAAACTAATGGATATTGTAAGCACACTTGTTCTGCAAACAATCCAGAGATTCTCCAGTTGACTTGGATACGCTTTGTTCCCAGTGATTTTAACATTATGATGGTATCTCTTTGACATTATAATTTTTTTGGGATGATTTATTTTTTCTTCCTTGAAGGAAATTTTCTATCAGTATTTTTTGTGAATTGGGTGAAGTTCCTTATATGTAGAGTAAGAGGGCCCATTCTTTAGTTTTTAATGTTGGATGCTGTTGTTATTTGCAGATATGATTGAAGAGTTAATCAGCAAGGGACAGCAGCTTGACGCCGTGCATTTCACTTATGAAGTTGGACTTGAGCACAAGTTTCCTCCTGTTCCTTTGCTGAAAGCTTTTCTGAAAGATGCTAAGAAAGCTGCAGCTTCTATTTTGGAAGATCCCAATAATGCAGGGCGAGCTGCGGTATTATTTTAATCATTGCATCATATTCTTATTGTTTGATCTCTTATGTGGTGACTTTCTGTCCTTAATATGCTTCTCAAAGTGGTGTCTGGTTCTTTCAATACAGCATTTTAAATTCCAGTTCTTTTTCTCTTCCATTTCTTTCCACATGGAGAGGGTTTTTGTGTGTCTGGGTGGGCGAGCCAACAAAGGGGTAAAATCACCTTCCAACCTTCTCATTCCCAGAATTCCCTCTTTCTTTTCCTTAGACTTTCCTTTTCCCTACTTTCACTTTTCTCAATGATTGGAAGGTGAGAAAGAGAGAGGAAAGGAAAGAGAACGTGAAAGGAGCTTTTCCTTTGTTTCTGTTTTGAGGAATGTAGAAGCTGGGATTTCATCACCCCACAGAAACACTTTTTCTCCTCCAATGGAGAGAATGGGCAGCCATTACATAAATACATGATATGAACATCTTACTCTACACTAATTATTACATGTGAATGAAAAGTCAATGCCTATATATTATGCTTAAATCCTTATGACAAAAGAGCAGAATTAAATATTTTCAATATTATCTTTTCTTCAATCCTACATTTCAAACATAAGCAAATATATTCCCACATAATTCTTTCTATTTTTTTTACACCCTCATATTTTCCCTAATAAAGTCTCCCATATTGATTTGATCTTGATGTTGGAACAAGTTTATAATTTCACATTTTTTGGGACAACAAACTCTGCTATTTTGATGGAATGTGATTTCCACTTTATGCATCAATTAACTGATCAAGATGCAGCAGAAAGTTGTTTCTTACCAAATATTGCATTCAGTTCATACTTTGTAATGAGATAAATCCCAAGGTCTTTTGAGTATTTGCACGTTCTTGCCTCTTGATAGTAGATAATGAGGCATTCAGCAAATAGCTCACATCCTTCTGTATTCTTTCTGATTTCTTTGGAAAAATGCCCCTATATAAGCATGAACTTAAGTTTCCTTTCATCATATATAGAGGAAAGTGAATCTATTAAAACTTCCTTTTGATCTGTAATCTGTTATTACATATGTCTATGCAGAACCTAGCTGGACGCAAAGAGCTGTCAGCTCTCCGGGCTGTGATCAAGTGTATTGAAGATTATGATCTTGAGGCAGAATTTCCTCCAGAAAACCTCAAGAAGCGCCTTGAGCAGCTAGAGAAGGTGAAACCAGAGAAGAAGAAGCCAGTTGTAGTCCCTGCCAACAAGCGAACACGAGCCAACCATGGAGGCCCCATGCCTCCGGCTAAGGCTGGGCGCTTGACAAATGCATATGTGTCATCTTTCCCTACACCTCCTACATTTGTCAGGTCTCCTTCCCATGCTCAGTATCCTGCTCCTGCTGGGTTCTCACCGTACCATTCTCCACCTACCATATATGGCAGCAGAAGCCCACCAACCAATCCTTACGTGTACTCACCTGAAGCAGCCCCTCCTCCTCCTCCTCTGGCTGGATCATACCCAGGAGCTCCCATGAACTATACTGCGTACGGGGGTTATGGCAATGGCATGGTACCAGCTTATCATCAGCAGGCTTACTACCGATAGATATGACGAAGCTCTTTGTGAAGATGGTAACCACTGATAGGATGACTCCACCAATCCCAATCTCATCATCCACTTTTTATAATGGCTTGTTTGTAATCACTAACCGTTTAATGGTAGCGATGTCTGTCTGTGTGTTAATCATGATATTTCCTTCTCTATGTGATGCACCTTCTTGCCTTCTTGGTGAGAAGTTGTATTCTAATGTTGATCATCAAACTGTAGTACTTACTAGGTGATTGTGAAAAAAGTTGCTAGGATGACTGAAAAACATCAACTTTCAAGGAGGTACGACTATTATTCAGTTTAGCTGTAGAAATACTCTTTTCTGTACTATTTCTCTCTATCTGTTTCTTGATTGTGTGTTCAAACTTTGAATTGAGCCGAATGCCATTGCATATCTATCAGGAGGCATGCAAAGCTCAACTTTTTGCTACGCCTAATGGTTCTAGGTCTTGCATATGGGCATGCTTGTTTCTAGTCAATTCTGTACGTCTGTGCCTATTTCTAGTTGTTTATTAAACGTAAGAAGAGACGGCATGGTGGCGTTGGTGATACCAAGTTCAATGCTATACATTCTTTGGCTTCGTAAAAATCGATTTCATTTTGTTTTAAATTCGTTTGCAGAAGCGTGACTTCGTTGAATCTATAATGTTGGGAACTGGGGGTTCTCTCTCCAAAACCTAAACTCTCTGCCTTCTCTCTATAAAAAAAACACATCCGCACTCTAGGTTCTTGTGGAGGTGGGGTTTTCTTTCTGCCTTCTCTCTACAAAAAAAACACATCCGCACTCTAGGTTCTTGTGGAGGTGGGGTTTTCTAAATCTTCACCATCTGGTGGTGGATTTGGGGTTTACCTCCATCTCCCTCCCTTTCCTCTTCTTGCCTTTCCTCCTTTAGCTCTAATTTCTTTGTCCCCCCCCCCTCTTTTTGTTTTGTTTTTAATCCTTTGTCCCTGCTCCGCCCTTTACTGGTGGTTTCTGGCTGCTGGTTGACGTGTCAGTGGCATGCTCCTCCGGCGTTTGTCGTCGTATGCTCGGCTCATGTGGCCACTATGGGCCTTGTTGCTCTCCTTCCATGCCTTCGCTCAACAAACCCCTTCCATCATCTCATCTCTGTCAAAACTTCCTTCACCTACATATATCATCTCCTCCAAATCTCACGCCTTTAGATCTGTTCCATCTTCAGTGTTTCTTCTAGTTGCTTTGACTGAGCCTTTGCTTCCTACTGCTTACCATCTATAGCCTTTCACCACATCTGTGCTTCTGATTTGTATGACATGGGCTTGTATTTTATTGATCAATGTTGACCTTTTTGATCGATTGAGTATGTTGATCTTTGGTGGCTGTTCGTCTCCAAACCATTTTCTTCATATCACTCTCCTTACTTCCGGTGACTTGGTCGCGTTTTGCAATGGCGGCAAGCAACTCAATGGTGGCGGCTGGTGGTGTGCCAACTTAGTTTCTAGGGTTTTTGTTGGGTTTGTTTTCTGGGTTTGGGTTCTGTCTTTATTTTGGGCTAGGATCTGTTTTTTCAGTTGAGTCTTTTATTTTATCAACTTTAAATTTGGCTCCTCTATATTGTATCCCATCTTGGATTATGAATATAATTTCATTTGATAAAAAAAAAAATAGCTTGACTTCGTTTTCTTTCTAAAAATCGTTGCAGACGCTCTCGATTTCGTCAATTTCGTTTTACATTCTTATTCCTCTAGTCCATAATTTTCTTTTGGAGATCTGTGTAACACGGAATTGAATTCAAACAGTCGAAATCAATTGACTCTTTTGTATGTTTATTATCTCAACATTTTAAAGAAGGCAAATGCTTTTTTTGTTGGTTCACTTGCAATGATAAGATGATGTTAAATGAGTGGTTTGTTTGAATGCTTAAATCACCCAAACATGGTAAAAGAAATTGTAGAAATATAATTAGTTAAAATTTCTCAGGTTTATAGATACACATGTCTAAGCACTAGAGATCGATTATGGAATCATGGTCAGGGTGTAAATCCTGGGTGCCTTAAGTGTAATCATATGGAAACGAGTCACCATCCCTTTATGAAATATGCCTTGTCAGTCAAAGAGCTTGGAGCTTTCGGCCTAGCAAATATTAGGAGATATTAGACCGAATGCAAACGTGGATATTATTGACTGCTTAAATTCTCTACTGTTGATTCTAGTCTTCTCTTTCTGACTTATCTAAGCTTCTTCTTAATTGTTGCCAGATTTGGTTGGCTAGAAATAACTGAATTGTTTCGCAGGTCGAAGCGTCTTCTCTGATTTTTTTTTGATGGCTTCTTCTTTAGGTAATGCCTTCCATAAGCAGAAATTTCATAAAAGGGAAAGGACATTGTCATGACCTTATTAAATGGAGCCTCTTTCGGAATCTACACATAAGCTCAATTTTGATGAGTCAGTTAATAAACTTGGTCTAGTTGCTTCTGGTTTTGTTATTACAGCCAGTCCTAATTTTCCCTTATGGGTGGGCACAAAATAAACTGGTAGCACTGATGTTCTTACTGCTGAAGGTACAGCACTGACTGTTGATCTCAATAGAGCCGCCCTTTGTGGCTTTAGATCAATGAAGATGGAGGGAGATTCCAAAATCATGATTGCTGCAATCAACATAAGCATCTCTATCCTTGTAAGCTCAAGACAATCATTAAAAGCGTTAATTCTATCACGCTTAGAATTCACTACATTTTTTTTCAAACATGTTCTTCGCGAAACGAACTTTATTGCCGACTCTCTGGTCTAATTGAGGCTCTTAATGCATGCTCCAAGACAATGGGTTAGATTTCTTGACTTCTCGAAGAAGGTTTGGAGTTTCGACTTATTGAGTAAGGGCTGCTTAAGGGGTTTCTTTCTCTAAGTGTCTTTTACTTTTGTATTGAAAAAACAATTAAATAAGGCTTTAATGCACGATGAACAAAACAAAATCTCAATTTGCACTAAGCACTAAGAACAAAAATTTGCGTCCATTGTACCAAATAGTTCACAATGTTACAAATTTCAATTAGGATATTTATGTAGCAGCCAACATGGTATTTTAGCCCTTTTGCAACAACTTACTCAATTTAATACCACATATATAAAAATATTAAGATTATATATGAAAAAAAAATCCAAAAAATGAAAAGACAATCATTATAAGCGTTAATTCTCTCACGCTTATATTTCACTACATTTCTTTCAAACACGTTATTCGAGAAGTAAATTTTGTTGCTGACTCTCTCGTTAAGTTGGGGCTCTCAATGCATACTCCAACACAATAGGTTAGATCTCTTCTCGAAGAAGGTTTGGAGTTTTAACTTATTGAGTAGTGGTTGTTTAAGGGGTTTCTTCCTCTAGGTGTCTTTTACACTTGTATTAAAAAAAAAGGGGGCTATTTAGCTTAAATACACCATGAACTCACACATTTGTCACACTTTGCACTCTATACTCATTATTCTCTTACTTAACATCATCGAACGACCGAGTTGTCTCACTCGACTCCTTTTCCATCCAAGGTGTTAAGTAGCCATGAAAAGTAAGAGTAAAATAGGGATTTTTGACATGCTAGCACCCTTTTTCCATATAAACCGTGATGTAGAATGAGATTGGGAACCACAAATTCCAAATCAGGCTTCTTCTCTCCAGTTTGCATTCGAGGTCGAAATTTGGGGAAAAATACTAGGGTTTGAGTTCGGTTGAAATTGGGGAATCGTTGAGCATTGAATCGACGACTGGAAACGAGTGTAATCGACGCGTAGGTGCGAACAAGTAGTTGCAAACGTATTCGATTCTTTGCGAGCCTGGAGCGGAGCAGCTTGTCTACGGTTGGTTTTCCTTTCCTCCATGCATTTATGTATATATTTCTTTGATTATCCATGGAATATGCTTGCTGGGTTTATATTTCTTTGTTTCCTCCATGCTTCAATATGGTATATGCTTATGTTTTGTCTTTATTTGCCTATTTTCTCCTTAACTCGAAAGTATGCTCAAATTGATGTGCACGTTGAAATATGATATCTAGGCTTAATTTGTCTCGTTAGTTTTGGCATATCCGTTGAAAAAGGAGGTATCTGGATTGACTATTTGTTGTGCAATTGGTTTGTGTTGTTGTTGTTGTTGAAAGAGATATACCATTTAGCGAATATACACATTGAACTCGATGTTCTGGTTTCACTTTGCATCCTGAACTCGATGACTTGGTTTCACTTTGCACAATGTTCTAAATATATGTCTTACATTTTTCACCATGTACTTGAACTGTTGGTTACACTTTGGATTATGTACTAGATATGTTGTTACACTTGGCACCTTAAGTTCATTAATGAGTCATAATTTGTAGTTAGTTGATTAGTTTCTTAGTTACTATTTGGTATACACATGCAGATGACATAAATATATTTACTATGAAAGTTCACTATGAAGGTGAACTACTGATAGAAGATGAGGATTGTTGAAAGTACATCGGGGGACAAGTCATGTTCTATGACTTTGTTACCATAGATTGGACTTCTCTTTTGGAATTGAAGTATATATGGAATAATCTAGACTATCTACCTTTTGATTGTCTGTATACTCTAATGACATAGATAGTGAAATCTTGGTCAAAATAACCTCTGATGGCCAGTTATTTAAACTATGTGACAACTATGCAAAGAGTAGTAGTTGTATCCCTCTGTATATGAAAAAGGGATGGGTGATGGGATCCAACTTCCAAGGTATGTGGAGATTGGAAGTGAGATTGTGGATATAAGGACGGTGAGTGCACAAAGAAGTTTCCCAAAGAAATAGATTCAGTTTTTTCCACTAAACCTGATTTAAAGACTAGTGATGAGGAAGATGATCAAGATGATCAAGATAGTGATGATCCTGAGTGAGTTGCTGATGACTTTAGGAAGGAGGCTAAGGTAAACATGGATGAGTATGATGAGAACTTGTTTTCAGTATATATGGATGTTGAAAATAGTGGTGAGGCAGCCCAAGAAGAAGATGAGGCACCTAATTCACCAATGTAACGACCCGTCCCGAATTTCGAGATTAGATTAGTGATTAATCAAGGATTAGTGAGGTTAATCGGTGATTAGTTGGGTGAAATCGGACGAACGATGCAAAATGACCGGTTTGCCCCTAGTCTTGGATAAAATGTTGACTTTTGACCCGGGAGGTCGGATGGCCGATGACCGAGGAATGTTACATAGATCGAGTCGATACGAATCCATAGACAAGCGGCATGCCGAAATCGGACGTCGAACTGGAAAGTTATGGGTCACGGAAGTTCAATTGTACTATGCACGTATTACGAGACGGGGATGATGTGGCGATATCTGATTAGGCAGATATTTAAGTGTGACCCATGAATGAGTGACAAGTGTCACTCATCCCATTGGTCATTTCCCCAAAAAGTGGATCTATCCTAATTAAATACTATTATCCTAATTATTTTATAATTTAATCTCACCCACTTTCCATCTCCACCCTTCATCTCGTCTAATCTCTCAATCTCCACCGTCCATTTTCTTTTCTCTCTATCTTTCTCTCTCTCATCTCATCATTATCAGATATCATCCTCTCTATTTCATTCTAACCCGAGCACCCATTCTTTATTGTTCTCTCAAAAACAAACATACACCCACATGAACAACCCCACCACCATATCCATGTGTTCGTGTGAGCTACTTTGAGAGTGACTGAGAGAGAGTGTGAGGCTAGTGGAACTAGGAGGACTAGACAGTGACGGCCGAGCCATGGCAGTGGCCAAGGCGGAGGAGAACCGAAAACCACGAAGGTGAGTTTGGTTTGAAAGTTCGAACTTGGGCTTTAGGTCTTGTGGGTTGATTTTAATGTTTGGGTTAGCTTTCTGGTGATCATAAGGACCATTTGGGATCAAAAGAAGTAGCTGGGGATGGTAGTGCAGCCCAGACGGACTGTAACGACCCGTCCCAAATTCCAGGATTAGATTAGTGACTAATCACGATTAGTGAGGCTAATCCGTGATTAGTTGGGCGAAATCGGACGAACGATGCGAAATGACCGTTTTGCCCCTAGTGGTGGCAAAACATTAACTTTTCAATCGGGCGGTCAAATGGACTTTGACCGATGACCGTGACGTAATTCGTGACGTCACGAGTTCATAGACAGGTGGCACGTTCAATTCCGACGTTCGAGGAGGAAGTTATGATGTGCGGAAGTTTAGGGGCATTTTGGTAATTTTGGTCAAAATGGTCAAATATTGACTTTTTTGACCGGGAGGTCCGATGGCCGAGGGCCGAAGACCGTTACGTAGATGAGGACGATACGAATCCATAGGCAGGTGGCACACTGAAATCGGACTTCGAACGGGAGAGTTATGGGTCACGGAAGTTCGATTTCAGTATGCACAAACTTCGAAACGGGGACGATTTGGCGAAATCTGATTGGGCAGATATTTTAGTGGGCCCCATGGATGAGTGACAAGTGTCACTCATCCCATTGACTTGATCCCCCAATTTGTGGATCTATATAATTAATTAATATTATTTATTTAATTTTATAAACCAAACCCACCCACCATTCAATCTCAACCCTCCAATTCAATTCTAACTTTAAATCCACACCCTCCATCCCATCTCTCTTTCTCTTATCAGCCATCCTCCTTCATCTTTGTTCATCCTCCAACCCGAAACCCATAACCCCATTTTTCTTGATTTCTTCAAAAATCAAAACACACAATCACACTTCACCATTCATCACTTGTATGAGCTGGGAGTGACCGTGGGGGGAGTGTGAAGGGCTGAGGACGGAGAGGGTGGACGGTGGCCCACGGTGGAGGACACGGCGGAGGAGAACCCGTGAGGTAGGAAAATATTTAAATTTTCGAATTTTAGTTCTACTGGGTTTTGCTCGATTCTAAGGTCTGGGTTGGGCTGCTGGTAGTCCTAGGAGTCTTTTGGGATTGAATTCGAGGGTTAGGACGACCTGGAACAACCGTGAACGGCGGGAGAAAGTCACGGCCGCCATGGCCGAATTGGAGGTACGGGTTTTAGTTGTTTTCCTTCATTTTTAATGTCATAGAACCTTAGGTTAGATTGAGACGAGTAGAATGGGACAAACGGGAGGAGAAACGGTGGCTGGAGAAGGGAGAACCGGCCGGGTCAAGCCGCGGGTCACGGCGACCCGGTTGCAGACGTTTGGGTCGACCCGCGGGAGGGCAGGGATGACAGGTGACATCATCCTGCTGACGTCATCATGTCAGGGATGACGTCATCATGTCAGATCTGACAATGTCAGACTGACATGTCAGACAGTGGGCCAATGGGAGCGTGACACATGTCACTGTCATGGCTGTCAGTGATGACGTCATGCTGACGTCAGCAGGTACTGTAGCAGCGTTGACTTTTGCGTTAACCAGGCGCGTGGGGGCGCGTGTGAACAGTGTTTTGAGTGGGCCCATGGTCGTTTTAAAGGTTTCGACGATCCAGATCCAATGGCGGTGGTTTCGGGTCGATTGGAGATCGTTAAGTTAGTCAAATTGAGGTTTTTCACCTCGAGAAACGTGTACGGGACACGTTGACTTTTTTGGGAAAGTTTAGGGTTCTTAATATGAACTTGTTTAGGTTAGTAGTAACCTTTGGATATGGTTTGGACAGGTCAGGATTATCCGGAGAGGTCGGATTGGCTCGGGAGAGCCGTATGGCACGCAAATCGAGGCGGCAGCTCGGACGGTCTGTGAGTGGACCTTGTTTTCTAAATTGGTGCATGCATAAATGTTTTATTACTTGTTTGATGATGCCATGGGTGCATTTGTATGTGGTTATGTATAAGCACATATTTCGAGATTTCGGCCTTATATGGTGCTTATACGGGTCTGTATTTCATTATTGATTTAAATGTAAAGGTTTTGGATTTCTAAAAAGATAAACTCGGGTATGAGACCCATTTGGTTTTGTCTCGGGCATATGACGCTATTTACGACCTTTGGGTCTAAATCGTGGTCGCAGCGGGTGCTATGTGCACGGCGATCGACGATACGACGCTCGCCTCCGGATTGGGATGTGTTCCTTCCGGAGAGGTCACGATGCACGATTCGTGGTCGGGCAGCCTGGGGAGACTCGACTTCGGAGTGCTGACGGTTCAGGATAACGATCGGTGATGAGTGCACCATGATCTTGTGGTGGTCGCGTCGGTTGATTCGTTCACGGCGACATACCAGGATTGAGAGCGGTCCTGGATGGATGGTTGCACGCATCACTATGATCGGAGTCGTGACTGACCCTTAGATATCGGGCACGGTGCCCAGTTGAGTCATATGTTCGGGCACGAGACCCAGTTACTTTATGGTTTATGATTTCGGGTCAGGGACCCTACGTGGATTTCCAAGTTCATTACGGTTTATGGGAACCGGCATGAACTCTGGAAAAGTCATTGTGGTTCATGACGGTTTATGGGAACCGGCATGAACCTTTGTCAGGTCATTCTGGTTCATGACGGTTTATGGGAACCGGCATGAACCCTTGTTATGGATTTTATGGATCATGACGGTTCAAGGGAACCGGGCATGAATGTTTATGTTATGTATATATATGTGTTCATATACCTTCCTTTACTTCTATTATCTCCTCCGGGGAGGGTCGTTGGTCTGGGTGGACCCCGGAGTAGTCACGGAGCACCGACTGAGTGGAGTCACCCCCCAGTTGGGTTCCTTACTCTCAGGAAAGCTATGGTTACTATTACCTCGAGTAGGATCAGTGGTCTGCGGACATTGACCTTGACTTTGAGAAGACTCGGATTGAGACCCGGGTAGCACGCGCGTAGCTTTGAATACCGTGACAGGATTGGTTGTGTGACTTATATGTATATATATGATATATGATATATGATATGTGGTGTGCACAGGATTTGAGCAGTGGCTCGTATACTTGGTTTCTTTATGGTTTGGGGCCGAATCCCTTATGGATTTGGGCAGTGGCCCGTATGGTCGTTTTCCTTGTGGTCCTTTCGACCTTAGTTTATATCTGATTTGGGCTTAGTTCCCACGTATGGTTTCTTTGGTTAAATTGACAGGACCCATCCCAATCCCCCCGGGATTAGTGCGGGATGACCCTGCTCCCGTCTGACATCATAGTGTCAGACAAGGGATATTTCCTACCTTTGCCCTCCCGGGCTATCAGAGTACGCCAGGATCCGGAGGAGGCATGTGATATCTCGATCTCTGCTACAGTCCACATCCGCTGTCAACCTGAAGGGTATTAAAAATAGAAAGACTGTGAGTGGACAAAAATAAAGATTTTATAAAACATTTAATAAGGAAGACATTTATACCCTCCACTAAAAAGCATGCATGCATAGTAAAACCATTTATCCAAATATATATGTTAAAACATCCATAAATAGGGTCTCAGCCCCAAATTCTGTAAATACAAGTCACACGAGCTCCTGCCCGAAACCAATTTACAGAAAACCAGAACATAGTAAACATGTGTGGGATCTCAGCCCAAATCCATTTATCATCATAAAACACAGTTTTCCCAAACCAATTAAAACCATGTTTATCCAATATATTCATATCCAGAACCTGTCACGGTAAAATAAAGCTACACGTGTGCTAACCGGGGTCTCAAACCCAAGTCTCTCCAGGGTCCACCCAGGTCAATGTCCGTAGATCAATGACCCCCCCTGAAGGTAACGAACCATGCCCATCCTGAGAGTAAGGAACCCAACTGGGGGGCGACTCCACTCAGTCAGTGCTCCGTGACTACTCCGGGGTCCACCCAGGCCAACGACCCTCCCCGGAGGAGACAATCATATATAAAGGATGGAATATGAAAAGCCTTTTGAAAAAATTCTTTAAATCTTTCCAGGATTCATGCCCGGCCCCCATAAGCCGTCATGAACCATAAAATCCTTTCATGGGTTCATGCCGGTTCCCATAAACCGTCATGACCCGTAAATCCATTTCAGGGGTTCATGCCGGTTCCCATAAACCGTCATGACCCGTAAATCCATTTCAGGGGTTCATGCCGGTTCCCATAAACCGTCATGACCCGTAAAAACCATTTGTAATACATAACTGGGCACTAGGCCCGAATTCACATAGAAACTGGACCCCCGGTCCGAATCGTAAACCAATTGGGCCTTCCAAAATTATTTCATTAAATTATTCCCAAGACCATAAGAATGGAAAATCGGAGTAAAACCGAAAAACCTCGATTTACGTGCAAGCACGTAAATCGCCTCGAAATACGTGAAACCATATAATTCACAAATATCCAAATCAACATTATCAAATCAAATTCATTATCCTTTTGGAAATCCAAAACCATTTCATTTAGACCAATAAAGACCTACAGCCCCGTATAGGCACCGTATAGGGCCGAAACCTCGAAATACGTGCCTATACGTAACCACACATCCAAATGCACTCATGGAAACACAAACAAGTATTTAAAACATATAATAAACATTTATGCATGCACCAATTTAGAAAACAAGGTCCACTCACAGACCGTCCGAAGCCGCGCCTCGATTTGCATGCCATTCGGCTCCCCGAGCCGATCACCATCACCGGGACTCCCAAACCTGTCCAAATTTTAATAGAAGGTTACTAACTACTTAATTAACCTCCTACCAAAGCCCCGTAATTTTCTCGAACTTTTAACTATTTTTAAACCTACCCTAAACCTTCCGATGTCCCGAAACATATCGAGACGGTGTCCGATCGACACGAAACCAGTCCCAAAATGTTCGTTACATCGAATAGAAGATTTCCTGTGTTGAACACTTCCCCAAATTATGGACCACGTGCCCTCACGGGCCCCTAGAAGACCCTGATTACTGTTCATCACCAGCATCCTCAGGAAAACCGGTTTTTCCTGGTTTTCCGGTCCAGGCACTGTGCTGAACCGGCGGAACCGGTTCAGCGTTCCTACTCCCTCAAATCTCGTCCGTTTTCTTCCCAATCGATTCTAAACTTCCTAATATGATCCTAGGAACATGTTTGGATGATCAAAACAAGGAAAAACCCATAGAACCCGAGGTTTGATTTTTGAACCTCACGGTTCAGTTTTTCCATTTTCCTCCCACGGCTTCTCAGCCGTCAACCACCACCAAAACCGCCTTAAAACTGTCCTAGAAACCTAACTAACTCATCCTAATCGTCAAAAATCAACCATAACGTCAAAATCAATTAAAATGGAAATTTGGGCCTTACCGTGCACCCGCACGGGTTTGTGGCTCCGCCGCCCACGACGGCGTCTTCCTGGGCCGGCCACCGCGTCCTACATCCTCCCTCACTCTCTGGTCTCAGTCCTGGTCGAGATGGGGTTGGGTTGGTTGGGTTTGGGTTGCACAAAGAGGGAGAGAAATGGTGAGATCGGGTATGGGTTTTGGGGTGTTTGAAATGAAGGAATGATCGATGCACGTATGTGGGAAGGTGGGCAATGGATGGGTGACACTTGTCACTCATCCCTTGGCCTGCCAAAATATCTGGGTCCACACTAAAGACAAACTGTCCTCGTAAAACGTGTCATTGTGAATAGTAACCGAGAACTTCTGTGAACCGTAACTTCGCCGTCGAACGTCCGAATTCGACGTGCCGCCTGTCTACGGATTCGTATCGTCCTTATCTACGTAACGGTCTTCGGCCCTCGGCCATCGGACCTCCTGTTCAAAAAGTCAACTTTTGACCTCCTATTCACCCAAATTACCAAAATACCCCTAAACTTCCGAACGTCATAACTTCCTCCCCGAACGTCGGAATTGAACGTGCCACCTGTCTATGAACTCGTGACGTCACGAACTACGTCACGGTCATCGGTCAAAGTCCATTTGACTGCCCGATTAAAAAGTCAACGTTTTGCCACCATCAGGGGCAAAACGGTCATTTCGTACCGTTCGTCCGATTTCGCTCTACTAATCACGGATTAGCCTCACTAATCGTGATTAGTCACTAATCTAATCTAGGAATTTGGGACGGGTCGTTACATAAATGGTTTTTCAATGCATGCATGCTTTTTAGTGAAGGGTACAAATGTCTTCTTATTAAATGTTTTTATAAACTCTTTTTTTGTCCACTCACAGTTTTTAATGTTTTGACTGTCCTTCAGGTTGACATCGGATGTGGACTGTAGCAGAGACCGAGATATCACATGCCTCCTCCGGATCTTGGCGTACTCTGATAGCCCGAGAGGGCATAGGTCGGAAATATCCCTTGTCTGACACTTCGTGTCAGACGGGAGCAGGGTTATCCCGCACTAATCCCGGGGGGATTGGGATGGGTCCTGTCACGGACGGCTGGAAAAACAGAGCTGTGTTCTTCGATCGGAGAGGTATTTTCTAAGGCATTTCCCGTGTTTTGAGACCGTAGGAAGATAGATTTTGAGTAGAGGAAGCTTTAAGAATCAAAATGGAAAAAAATGGGTCGGAAATGAGTGAACTGGAGCCCTGGATCGGTCCAGACTAGTCCGGTCCGGTTCGAACCAGAGGACCCGGTTCGACAGAGGTTAGGGGTGACACATTTTGGCCCGTGGCTTTCACGCACAACCCATTTGGATGGAGCGTGAGGGCGTATGGAGGGTCTTTTGGGGTAGTGTTCAACCTGTGAAATACTCTATTCGATGTAACGAATATTTTGGGACTGGTTTCATGTCGATCGGACACCGTCTCGATGATGTTCGGAGCATCCGAAGGTTTAGGATCGAGTTTAAAAATAGTTAAAAAATTGGGAAAATTACGGGGCTTCAATGAGAGGTTAATAAGGTAGTTAGTAACCCTCTAGATTGATTTAGACAGGTTTGAGAGTCTCGGTGATGACGATTAGCCCGGTGAGGCTTACGGCAAGCAAATCGAGACGGCAGCTTAGAACGGTTTGTGAGTGGACCTTGATTTCTAAACTGTGATGCATGCATAAATGTGTTATATGTTTTATGGATATGATTCTATGATGATGATTTGGATGATTTTGATTACATGGTTTCACGTATTTTGAGGCGATTTACGTGCTTGCACCTAAATCGAGGTTTACGATTTTGCGCTGATTTTCCATGCTTATAGTTTTGGAAATGATTTCATGAAATGGTTTTGGATTTGAAAAGGTAAACTCGGGTTCGAGGCCCATTTGTTTTGGAAACCCTCGGACTCGAAGTCCATTTATTTACGTTTTCGGGCCAGAGGCCCAATTGGTTCTTGAATCAATTTCGGACTTGGAAATATAGACCGGACACGAGACCCATTTGATTTACGAACTCTCGGACCTGAAGTCCATTTGATTTAACAAGGTATCAGGCCGGAGGCCTAGTTGGTTTACGTATTGGGCTCAAGGCCCAATTGGTTTGCGTATCGGGCTCGAGGCCCAGTTGACTTACGTATCGGGCACAAGGCCCATTTGGTTTATGAAATCGGGCACTAGGCCCATTTGGTTTACGAAGTCGGGCACGAGACCCAGTTGGTTTGTGAATTCGGGCTTAGGGCCCAGTTATGGTTTACGATTGTGATTTTGGGTCGAGGACCTATAAATGGATTTATGGTTCATGACGGTTTATGGGGATCGGGCATGAACCCTTGAAAGGTTTTGTGAATATTTTCAAATGGTTTTTCATATACTATCCTTATGTAATATGGATTGTCTCCTCCGGGGAGGGTCGTTGGTCTGGGTGGACCTCGGAGTAGTCGCGGAGCACTAACTGAGTGGAGTCGCCCCCATTGGGTTCTTTACTCTCAGAAAGGCTATGGATTATAACCCCCAGGGAGGGTTATTTATGGACATTGACTTGGGTGGACCCTGAGGAGACTTGGGATTTAAGACCCCCAGTAGCACGCGCGTAGCTCTAGATTACCGTGACAGGATTGGTTATATGATATTGATGAACATGATTTTCTTAGATTTGCGAAATTGTGTTTTATGAGTGATAAATGGATTTGGGCTGAGATCCCACATATGTTTACTATGATTCTGGATTTCTGTAAATGGATTTAGGCAGTGGCCCGTATGTTTTGTATTTACGGAACTTGGGGTTGAGACCCTAAATATGGTTGTTTAAACATATGTGGTTTGATAAATAGTTTTACTATGCATGCATGCTTTTTAGTGAAGGGCATAAAGGTCTTTTATAAAATGTGTTTTCTGAACTATTAGTTTTCGTCCACTCACGGTCTTTCTGTTTTTAATGCCCTTCAGGTTGATTACGGTGCGAACTGTAGTAGAGACGGAGACATCACATACCTCCTCTAGATCCTGGCGTACTCTGGAAGTCGATTGGGCTAAAGGTTCAAATTTTCCCTGGTCTGACACTCCGTGTCAGACGGGATCAAGAGCGTCCCTCGT
The DNA here is from genome assembly GCA_032719365.1 of Prinsepia uniflora. NCBI lineage: Eukaryota > Viridiplantae > Streptophyta > Magnoliopsida > Rosales > Rosaceae > Prinsepia > Prinsepia uniflora. The sequence continues at coordinate 27,838,017 of CM064871.1, read as the reverse complement.
TAATCTCGGGGGGATTGGGACGGTCCTAACAACCAAGGCTCAATGCATTTGAGTTAGAACCAGCTAGTAGTGAGGACGAGGATTTGGTTCCTCTTCCTCAAAAACTGTCGAAGGGGAGGAAGTCTGTTGGGTCATTTAGGGAGTTTAATGATGAGATTGATATGAACATTCCAAAGTTTGCTCTTAGGATGAAGTTCTCAAGTGTTGTAGTTTTCAGAGAACCTATGAGAACATATTCTTTCAATGAACAAAAAAGGATTGTGTTCAAGGTGAATAAAGAAGACCAGATTAGGGCCAAGTGTGTCGAAGGAGAATGATGTCCCTTTACGATAGATGCCTCTAAGGTAAACATGATAGAGTACCTGCAAGTCAAAACTTACAATGACTTGCATTTGTGTGGCAAAGGTACTGCTAGATATCACGCCAACGTAAAGTGGTTAAAGTAGAAGTATATGAGGCAACTCACAAGCAATAAGTGGGATGTAGGTGAATTTCAGGAGTTGGTAGTTCAGGAAACTGGATATAGTCATGGTAAGACTCAATGTTATAGGTAAGAAGGATGGCCTTTTAGATTCTTGAAAGGGACCTACTTGTTCTAATATGAGAGACTCAGGAACTATTGCGAGGAGCTTTTTAAGGTAAACATGGGGAGTACAGTGAAAATCAAGGCAGAGATAGAAGGCGATGGACAGTTTAGATTCCAAAGGTTATATGTCTGCTTGGGTGCTTCCAAAAAAGGTTGGCTAACTGGTTGTAGGCCTTTCATTGGGCTAGATGGTGCTCATATTAAGCGTCCCTAATATTGAGTACTATCTTAGTTGATGCAAACAATGGCATGTTCCATGTGGCTTATGCCATTGTGGAGGTTGAGTCATACTCATCCTGGAAGTGCTTCCTTGAACTGTTAGCAATGGACTTGAAGATACAAAACAGTGGAGGATACCTTTTCATCACTAATAAGCAGAAGGGTTTACTTGAGGCTGTGGGGGAGTTATTTCCAAGAGCAGAACATAGGCATTGTACCAGACACATATATACAAACTTCAATGCCCTTCACAAGGGGTTAGCACTGAAGAAGCAGTTCGAAAAGATCTCAAGATGCACCACTGTGGCCTAGTACCACACTGAGATGAAGAAAATGGCTGCTTTGAGTCTGGTGCCCATGATTGGTTAAGCAGGATGTATCATCCAAGACAGTGGACAAGGTCACATTTCAACACTACTTTAGTGTGATATTATGCTCAAAAACCTCGATGAGGCATTCGACAAGGCCATACTATCAGCAAGGGACAAGCCTATAATAACCTTACTTGAGAAAATCAAGACGTATTCGATGATGTTGTATTCTAAAAAAAAGAATGCAGTTCTGAATTGGGAGAGTGATAGGGGAGGGGGAAGGTCATCGAACAGGCCTAAGGATAAGGCAGCCTTTGGAGAAGGTACAGAAAGAGGGACAATGGTATGCTACAAGGCATAAAAGGAATGAACTTTTCGAAGTCACTCATCAAACTAGAAGGCAATTTAGAGTGGAGTTGAAATTGAAAAGAATGTTCATGTAGAGAATAAGACCTATCTGGTATTCCATGCTCCTATGCTTGTGCATCAATAACTTTTTTTCATGGGAAATCATATGCTTATTTCCATGAATGTTATATTAAGGAGGTTTACATGAGATGCTATGACAAGATCATTAAGACAATGACAAGTAAAGATCAATGGTAGTCCTCAGGTTTGCCTCCTTTGAAGCCCCTAACATACCATAGGTAACCAGGAAGACCTAAGAAAAAGCATAAAGAAGTCTACTGGTGAGGCAGACCTACCCCAAACTCCAACCAAGCTTAGCATGTTCCACATTGAGATGAAATACAGCAATTGTGGTCAATTTAGGCATAGGCTTAACAAATGCAAGCTATAAATCACTTTAGTTAAGGCATGCTTAGCTTGTTTGCTATTTGTTTTATAGGAGTCTATTACAGAAATGGCCGAAAACTTCAGAAGAAAAAAATTGAAGCTAAGGAAAGGAGGTAACATGCCAAGGAAAGTGGATCAAGTGTAAGTTAGCAAGAAGAAACCCAGCCCCAAACCCAAGGAGAATCCCAGCCCATATCCAAAACAGAACCCCAGCTCCAATCCCACCTGAACCCCAAACTCAATCAAAACCTAATCCCAAACCCCAATCAGAACCCAAACCCTAACCAGAACCTAATCCAGAACCCCAACCTCAACTACAGACCCAATCACAACACCTTCCAGCTGTGCCAGACTTGTCTCAGATCACTGGATCTCCTTAACCGCAAACACAGCCTACACCAAATCCTCTTCCATTGACTGAACCATATCCTTGTAAGAAACTCAGGTTCAAATCTCTAGCAAGGAGGAAGAAGTATCTTCAACAATGAGGCATAGGGTTTTATAGGCTAGTTTGTGTATTCTTTTAGGTTAGGCGTTAGCATCAAGTGCAAGACTTTTAGGTGTATGCTGGTGAGTGTAGGCTGGTGGGTGCATGCTAATTGGTGAGTGTTTTGTTTGGTGTACTCTCATTTTTGTGTATTCTCATATATTAATCTCATAACTTTTCGAGAATTTAAAAAACTTATTAAAACAACCCATACAACTTTAGACGGCCCGAACTGCCTTGAGACCACTTTCGATCGACTCGAAACTTGCGCCGTTGGATTCATATTGTCGAATACTATAACTTCCATGTTGAACATATTTCCAAACACCAATTCACGTGGCCTTAACCGTCCTTGCGCGTGGGATTCACATGTGGGGGGTACTGTTCATCGTCCTTGTCACTTAGCCAACCTGGTTTTTGCAAACCAGATCGCCCGACTTGGCGAGTTCAACCAGCCTGGAAAACCAGTTTTTCTTCACCATTTTTTTTCTTTCAATTGTCTATCTTCATCTAATTTTGATAAGGAAAGGATCTATGAAAAAAAAAATAAGGAAAAACTCACCTCGAAGGCTTAGTCTACAACCATAAATTTCGGCCATGTTCTCCAGTTCCTGTCCAGAACCTCCCTGTTTGTAAAACTCTAGTTTCCTAGGCTTAACATGCCCCAAAACACACCAGAAGAACTTAGGGATACCCCAGTTTGATATCCATATCCCTAAACCAAAAACCTGAAACCCATCTCACGGGTTCCTCTTCTTCGATCATAGTTTCTCACTCTTTCCCCCATGGTTTTCATGTCAATCTCATCCTCTAACCTTCTTTATCGTCTTCTTGCCCTCATCTCCATAATTTTCTAGTCATTTCCTTCTCATCTCCATGTTTTCTCTCATGGTCACCACCCATCCATGGCATCGGCCCATGGCCACCGAAATCATGCCCAGCACACACATCACAAATTAGCCCAACCTACACCAATTTATAAGGTGTCAAGTCGGTGAGGGAAGCCAAAATATCAGAAATTTCTAGAGGATGACACGTGGCAAGTTCCCATTGGTCATTGGACAAAATGACCAAAATGCCCTTGGTGGAAAATTTATTAAAATGCTCATCACCATTTTGACTCATAACGCTCTTATCTGATCTCCGATTCACGCGTTTTACTTGCCTACGGACTCAGAATCACGATACCTTCGTAACGGTCTTCTCGAAACACCTAAACGAGGTCCTGATCAAAAAGTCAATATTTTGACTTTAGTCAAGAAAAGTCAACTATTTGACTTTTCCAAGGGTAAAATCGTATTTTCATTCGAATTTACGTTTCCTCGGGATCTAGGCCGTTACAAATTTTGTGTTTAATTGCACCACGTAACAGAAAAAATGGCCTATATATGTACTATTTGGCAATGCTATTATATTTCATCTGCTTCAATTGTTGTTTGTGTAATAAATTATGTTTTCACTTTCAAGTTCTCTTCCTTAAATATTTCAGGATTAGTTGAGCCATGTTCAATGCACTTCTAGGCTGTACTACTATATTTGTTTGTCACTTTGCATCATGTACTATTAAGAGTGTATCACTTTGCACCCTATACTACTAATTGTGTTTCACATTGTACTCTGTATTACTAATTGCATATCACATTGCACCCTATACTACTAATGAATGTGTCACTTTGCACCATGTACTACCAAATTCGTACCCTGTAACCGATTGATTATCCCAATTTGACAGAGAAATCCATAGAATTACATTGCAGAAAGGCTTAAATAACCATCGTTACATTTTCAAAACGATCCATAGATTACATTGCCAAATTACATTGCTATTACAAGTCATGTTTTTAGCATCGACTACAAAATTGGATTGTTAGCCAATCCCTAAACTTAAACTTCAGGCTTTCTTAAACATAACCACAAGACAGGCTACAATTAGGGCAACCCCAGGCTTCCTTGTCCTTGCTCTATATCTTTTCAAATCCTCTTTCAATTTGCCAGTTTTTATCAACAATTCAATTATGATTGTCTTGCACCATTGATATATTTCAAGATCAAACCACTCTCAAAACCCACATTTTCTTTCCTGCATCAAAACATACTCAATTATCAAAAACTTACACACAATTCCAGCAATTGAATGAAATTTGAACATCTTTCATCTAAAAGTTGAAGTACTAAACCTAATTTAGATTGCAGGGTTACCATATAAATAAATTCTTGTGTATTCATGGTAATTTCAACAAAGAACATAAATTTTTGATTACCCTATAACATGGAAAAACTTGGAATCTCCTCCCAGAATGTCTATTAGTCCACGAAGTCATGATTTTACATGTTTTCCCGCAGTAGCAACTTCTTACTTCAAGCTCCTCCATCTCTTTTTCTTCGAAGTTCGAGTGGATGATTAGAGTCATGTAATACTGGAAACTAGGTTGCGACAAAGAGTGAAGGACAGAAGGTGGGTTGCACTAATGGTGGAAGGAGGACCTAAGTAGTGTCGAAGCCGGTGTTTGCATTGATGCCTGGGGGAAGAAGGACTGGGTTGCGTCGATTTAGGGTTTCTCAATTTGGGATTCAAAATTGAAAGGGCCAATTGTGAAGTTCTACAATTTCCCCTTTTCCAGTTTAATATATTTTAATCCATGTAGGTACCACATAGGTTTTTTCACGGCAAGGGGGACGGTAGTAACGGAAAAGGAGCTGAGTGGCACAACTCGGTCGTTTGATACTGTTAAGTGAGCGAATAATGAGTAAAAGGTGTAAAGTGTGACAAAGGTACAAATTCATGGTGCATAAGCTAAAAAGCCTAAAAAAATTAAATAAGGCTTTAATCCACTATGACTCGGACAAAATCTCAATTTGCACTAAGAATAAGAATTTGGGTCCATTGCACCAAATAGTTCACAACATTACAAATTTCAATTAGAATATTTATGTAGCAGCCATCGATAGGGTATTCTAGTCATTTTGCAACAACTTACTCAATTAAATATCACATATATAAAAATATTAAAACTAACTAACTATTAACACCCCCCCCCCCCCAAATATGAAAAATAAATAAAAATAAACTTATTCCCAAAATCCCAATTGCACTCGCTGTCGCCTACCTCACCTCTAGAGCCGAAGCCTTAAAGCTCCAAATTTAAACCTTCCTTTTTAGTCATTCCAAATCCAAACCCCTCCTCTTCTCCTCGCCTGGGTCCCACCCTCTCTCCCCTTCCATCCTCCTAAACTCCTACCTCGACTTCGTCCCAGTGAAGCTCGATGATCCCAAGGTCGAATCCCCAGGAATCTTCGAAGGCCAGAGATCTCAGCCATCCATGGAGGCCATATCGGTGGTTTTTCTCCAACAACCCAGAGATATTCGCCGATGAAAAATTTCAAATTTCATGTTGATTTTTGGTTCTTCATTTTTTAATCGTATTGGGTTAATGTTTGTATGATAAAAAAAAAAGGGTTTTGTGGTGTTTTTTAAATTACATTGATAGAATTCTCTTCCACTGATCTTTGATGGGTGGTGGGAATGGGTTTATTCTTCACCAATTGTTTTTATATATTTAATATTAAATTGTGCAAGTCGCTATAAATGAATAAAATATCCAGTCCTTTACATAAAAATGCTTCTTACTTCGAATAGCCCTTGAATTTACCATCGAATCTAAAAATTCCCCTCGAATGCATTTTGTATCTAAAGACCCCTAGAACATGAATTCCATCAAAAAGACTACTCCGTTCTGTGAAATACATCTTAAACGGCATTAAGGCTTTCTCATCTGGCACTTACGTGGCTACCAAGTTTTGGTAATGGAAATTGGCTCCATCGCATATCAGAATGGCAGGAGTATCAACCCCAATTGAAGAAATAAGGGTTTTGGCGCTTAACGTTGTACAATTGGGGCTCATTTAAAGCTACAATTTCAGTAAGACATTAGGCATTTTGCTAAGTACATTGAAAGAAAATATGCGGGTATGATGGAGTGTGGACAAGATAAAGCAAAATTTTGTTTTGGTGGAAAGAAGTGTGTGATTAAGATTTCTTGGATTTCTTCAAACCCAGGAAAGAGGTTCTGGCAATGTCCAGATTCTCGGCTAAGCAATAATTGATTTTGCAAAATTTTTGGGGTTTTGGGAATCAATTTTAGTAAAAATCTAGGTAAAACTTGATTCTTATATGTTGATTTATGTAGGACCTTAATAAAGGTTGTAGATTTTAGGAGTGGTTTGATCCCAATATGTGCAATAGATCAAAGTAATTATTCCGAGTTTGTTGAAGAAGATTGGAAGCATAGAAGAAGAATGTGGGAATGAGAGAGCAATTCTGTAAAAAGAAGAAGAAAAACAAAGGGTGAAAAAGTTGAAGAATGTTCTTGTCAGGACCGGTCCCAAATCCCCCGGGATTAACGTGGGACCCGCCTGATCTCTTCTGACACAAAGTGTCAGACCAGGGAAATTGACAGGACCCGTCCCAATCCCACTGGGACCACCCGGGGACGTGCCCCGCTCCCGTCTGACAATGACTCTAAACATACCAAAATTACCCTTGAATAAAAACCGAAGACTTAAATAGATAGATAACGTACAACCACAGTGTTTAAAGTGATACTGTCAGACAAGGGAAAGTAAAATACAACATGTGAGCACAATAGTCAGAGTACATTTATTCGGTGCTCAACCTACCCACAAGTGGGTGTACAGGTGCACAGCTAAGCAAACTAAACCTCTGCCTCCTCCTCCGGGTCCTCCTTCTCTATTTCCGTGTCAGGGTCTGGAGGGGTCAGTAAAACAAGGGTGAGTGGGCCAAAAATAACAGTTTAGAAATCAATTTAATAATAAAATAATCATAAGGTTTTACCCCTCCGTTTTCCAAATCTTGCATGCAGTGAAAACATAATATCATAACCATAAAACCACAATAATAATCGAAAGGAGAAACTAACATATCAGTGCACTGTAAAACCCAACCCAAATGATGTCACGGTTCTAAGGCTACGAGTTGCCACTCAGGGTCTCACACCCGAGACTCTCTAGGTACATCAGTTCCCGGTATCCCGGTCACTGCCCGAGGTATACGAACATGCCTTCCTGAGAGTAAGCAGCCCAACGGGGGTCAACTCCACTCAGTCAGGGCCCCGTGACTACTCCAGGGTCCACCCAGGCCAACGACCCTCCCTGGAGGAGACAATATACACAGGTAGGAAAGTACAGTACAATAACAATATAGTTTACCCTATGTCCCCCGGACATCCCAAACAAAATCCACATATAATCCAGACGGGTCTCATGCCCAAAACATTGTAATAGCATATATAAACAGTTCATAAGACTCATCGAAATCATAAGTGGAAATAGTAAAACAGTTTATGCATGCAAGCCTTTTATAAATCAAACAGCCCACTCACACTCGGTCCTTGCTTCTCAACGATCTCTAAAACCTGTATTTTTATACCTGAGGGTTACTTAAGGACCCTATAACATCAATACCAAGACCCTAGAACAGATCCGCCTCAAAATCGCATCCCGGGCACTACTCCCGGTGCTTCAAACCCCATTTTGACTAATCTAACGATCTCCGATCGACACGAAACCACCTCCATTGGATCCGTATCGTCGAAACCTTGAAAATGGTACCGGCCCCACCAAAATCACTGTTCACACGCGCCCCCACGCGCCTGGTCAACGCGTGTGTCAACGCTGCTACAATACTGCTGACGTCAGCATGACGTCATCACTGACACTTGTCAGGTGACACATGGCATGTTCTGATTGGTCCCTGGTCTGACAATATCTAATAGGATGACGTCATCATGACGTCAGGAGTGACGTCAGCATGATGACGTCATCATGCTACAGTACCGGGTCAGACCCGTTTGACTGGAACCGGGTCGCCGTCGACCCACGGCTTAACCCGATTCCACCGTACGATTCCGGCCACCATTTTCGACGGGGTTCATCCTTATAGGGTCGTCTAGGTCTGTTCTATGGTTCTACAATCTCAAAACAGGAAGAAAACTAGGAGAAACTCACCAGTCCGTCGTTGAAACTCACAGTCAAAGTCCGATCGTATTCTCCGGCGAGTCACGCCGTCTCAGTCGTCCAACCTGGTCCCAAACAGCTCGTCTCTCACCCTAGGACAATTCTATCACCAAACAATCGATTTCCTAGCATTAAAGCACGTTGGTTCAAAACAGGGAAGAGAAACGGGGCTTTCGGGTTTTGGGTCTTACCGCCGCCGTGTCGCCGCCGCAGGCTTCGCCGTTGTCCAGTTACGCTCCTGGGGTCCTCACGGTGCAGACTGGAGCTTCCCTTGCGTCGAGGTGCGGTGGATGTCGTGGTTTGCTTCTTGGACCCGATTCCTCTGTGTTTCGGGTCTGAGTTTGCACGGGGTTTTCAGACGGGGAAAACGGGCCGGTGGTCGCCGGTGATGCACGGTGATGATGAGTAGATGATGGTGGTGCTGCTGGTGGTCACCTGGTGTGATGAGGGTGGCTGGTTTGTGCGTTTGGGTGGAGAGAAAATGGAAAGAAGTGCACGGGTTAGGGGGGATGGATGTGTGTGTTTGTGAGAAAACAGGGAGGATGATCGTGCATGAAGAAGAAAAAGCAGATAGGATGGAGGGCTGGGATTCATTTGGGCAGAGATCCAAGGGCTGGGATTAAATGGAGGGAAATTAAATGGTTATAATATAGTTAAATAGTGAAATGTTGCTTTATTGGAATAGTATGGGCTTGGATGGGTGACACTTGTCACCAATCCACTGGTTTGATTTAAATATTAGTAGGCACGGATTCCCATAATAAATTAATATTTTATTCCGTTGTTCTCTGTTCGTAAATTCCGCTAAAACGCTTCCTTGACCATAACTTCTTCATACGAACTCCGATTTCGGCGTGCCGCCTGTCTACAGATTCGTGACGTCCCGACCTACGTCATGGTCATGAGTCAAAGTCCAAATTATTTCCCGGGTCAAAAGTCAAAGTTTCCCCCCCTTCAAGGGCAAAATAGTCTTTTTACATTAAAATGTTATTATTCTCGGTTCGGGTCGTTACAGAAATTTCCTTCTATAGCCCTTGCCGGGGCTATCAGAGTGCGTCAGGATCGTAGGAGGAGGGGAGTGATGTCTCGTCTCTGCTACAGCCCGCATCCGCGATCAACCTGAAGGGCATTAAAACATGAAAACTGTGAGTGGACAAAAATAATATTTTCACTAAAAATATTTTCATACAAAGACATTTTATGCCCTTCAATAAAAGCATATGCATGCATTCAAAAACCATTTATCAAAACATTCATAAAAACCTTTGTCAAACATATCAAAAACCTTTCAAGGGTTCATGCCCGGTTCCCATAAACCGTCATGACCCATAAATCCATTTGGGTCCTCGACCCGAAATCACAACTTACAAACCATAAACCAAAGCATGGGAACTCAACCCCAAATCAACGTACGTGGGTCTCAGCCCCAAAACCGTTTCCAGTGAAATACCAAAATATAGAATACTGGGTCTCTGCCCCAAATCATTTCCTAAAACATAAAACACAGGGCCTCCGCCCTCAATTCACTTTCTGTAAAACCTCATACGTATCGACATACGTATAACCCATCTTAGGCACTTCCGGAGAAGATGCCAACTCGGGGCACACAGCCCCTAGGGAACACATCCCCGATATAGTCACGATATCGAATCTCTAAACTAGTGTGCACACTACTCGGGGTCTCACTCCGAGTCTTCTCCCAGGAATCTCCATCTGGGAGGCTCAATCTCTGGATCTAGTCCGAGCTCTCTCTCTGGATCTAGTCCACAATCTCTCCAGAATCTGGTCCGGGACCACATCATAATAAGTAACCACCACTCCTGGAACGGGATCCTTATAGGGATACCCACTCTGGTCTGTGGATCGTGACTCTCCAGGTCGACGCTGGAGGAGACCATATAATCATATGGAGGGTTTATTCATTTCAAATCTCTTTCTTTCTTTCTCAAATACTTTCTTTCTCAGATCACTTTTCAACTGGGTTTCAAACCCGATTCATCTCAACAGGATTCCTCGAATCCAATTCTAATCACTTTCACAGGCCTCGGCCTAAATCCTCAGTTCAATAGGATCTCAAGCCCACATACTTATTTCATAAACTGAACTGGGACTCAAGCCCGATGTTACATTCAACAGGGCCTCAAGCCCGATATCACGACTAACTGGGCCCTAAGCCCGAAACCATAACTCAACAGGACCTCACGTCCGATTTCACAACCAACGGAGCCTTAAGCCCGATATCTCAACTAAATGGGTCTCAGGCCCGATATCATAAATCAACGGGGCATCAAGCCCGATAGTACCACTAATTGGGCCTCAAACCCGAATCGTAAACCAACTGGACCCTCAGTCCGATCGTATGGCTCAAATGGACCCTAGGTCCGATTCCTCGTCAAATCAAATGGACTCCAAGTCCGAGAGTTCATAAATCAATTGGGTCTCACGCCCGAGTTCATGTTTCTAAATCTGAAATCCATTTACTAAACCCTCGTTGAAAACCTAGAACGTATATGCATCGTATAAAATGGAAATCTCGAAATACGTGCAAATACGAAAATCCTAGGCTACCACAAACAAATGCACTCAAGGCATCACAAAAAATATATTAAAACAATTATAAAACATTTATGAATGCATCAATTTCGAGAGAAAGGTCCATTCACAGACGTCCGAAGCCGCGCCATGATTTGCGTGCCATAGGCTCTCCCGAGCCAATCGCTTTCACCGGGACTCCCAAACCTGTCCAAATTGTAATAGAAGGTTACTAACTACTTAATTAACCTCCTACTAAAGCCCCGTAATTTTTCGGTAATTTTAACTATTTTTAATCCAGACCCAAAACCTTCTGATGCCCCGAAACTTATAGAGAAGGTGTCCGATTTCACTTGTTGAGCACTTTCCCAAATTACTGTTCACGCGCCCTCACGTGCCCCTTGAAGGGACGGTTCACTGTTCATCTTCTCTAGCAGTCGAACCGGCCGGTTCACTGGTTGGCCGGTCCAGTTGGACCGGCGTGACCGGTTCAGTGCTCCTAATCCCTCAAATCTCGTCCGTTTTGTCCCATTTCAATCCTAAAAATCCTATTTTCAAGTTTCCTATCTAACCCAATCCTTAGAACTAACCAAAACCACCTAAAACCCAAGGTTCCATTTTGAACCTCACGGTTCAAACTTCTCCTTTTCTTCCCACGGCTTCCCAGCCGTCGACCATCACCAAAACCTCACTAACAACCCCCTAGAAACCTAAATAACCCATTAAATCCAATAAAAACCAAGCCTAACGTCACAATCGAATTTTAAAATGAAAAAGGGGCAATCGAGTACCTCTCGGGTTTCTTGCCTCCACGCCACCGTCCGAAGCGGTTCTGGCCGTCCAGCCACCTCCTCAGTCCTCTCATCACTCTCTAGATACTCAGGCATGCTCACATGGAAGGGTTGGATTGGTTTATGGAGGGGGTGGGATCGGGTTTTGGTGGGTTGAAATGGGAATGATCGATCGATGAAGGGAGGGTGGATGCATGAATGAAAATGATGTCCAGTGGATGAATGACACTTGTCACTCATCCATTGGGCCTTGGGATAAAAATATGGGCCCCACTTGAGTCCAAAAGTCACTTGTCTCGGAATTTGTGCAATAGTACTTTCGTACTTCCGTGAACCGTAACTTCTCCGTCGAACGTCCGAATTCGACGTTCCGCCTGTCTATGAATTCGTAATGTCCTTATCTACGTAACGGTCCTTGGCCCTCGGCCATCAGTCCTCTCGGGTCAAAAGCCAACTTTTACCCAATTTACCAAAATGCCCTTGAACTTCCGAACGTCATAACTTCCTCCTCGAACGTCGAAATCGAGCGTGCCACCTATCTATGAAATCGTGACGTCAAGAACCACGTCATAGTCATTGGCCAAAGTCCATTTGACAACCTGAATGAAAAGTCAACGATTCGCCCATTTCAGGGGCAAAATCGTCATTTCATCCGAACGTCTACTAATCCTCATCTAATGTCCGATTAGTCTTCGATTAGCGAGGCTAATCCGTCATTAATTCTTAATTAATCCCATTAATTCGGGACGGGTCGTCACAGTTCTTCTACTATGTTGGGATTTGATTGTTTGGATTATATTCAAACAAGGGTATTATATCAACAACTATTATAAAGGGATGTTAGTTGTGTTGTGGGCATAAAGGTTTTAATTGGTTGGAGAAGAAATATTAACTTAGTCTTTGTTTTCGTACAAAGTCTTTGGTTGTTTCAAAGTCTTTGGTTGATTTCCATGATGTTTTAAGTGTATGGAAACTTATGCAGTTCGTATGGAAATTGGTTGTCTTTGTTGTTTCCTTTTTGCTCAAGTTGGATTGGTCTTATGAGTTTCCTGTCAAATTAGTCTTTAAAGCTTTGGTGGTTTTGTGAAGGTTCTGAAGTATTGGGCATTTCACAAATTATGGCCTTTAATTGGAACCAAAATAATGCTCATTCATAGTTATATATCTTATAAGTGATTTTTTATTTAAAGAAAAGGCTTATTAGCTTAAATGCGCCTTGAACTTGCATATTAGTCACACTTTGCACCCTGAACTAGCCCTGAACTAGTTATTGCTTCACTTAATACCATGAAACAGCTGAGCTGAGCCACTCAGCTTCTTTTCTGTTACAGATGTTCCCTTTAAAGAAAAGGCTTATTAGCTTAAATGCGTCTTGAACTTGCATATTAGTCACACTTTGCATCCTGAACTAGCCTTGAACTAGTTATTGCTTCACTTAATACCATGAAATGGCTGAGTTTAGCCACTTAGCTTCTTTTCCGTTACAGATGTTCCCTTTGGCGTCAAAATTACTATGTGGTGGATACATGGATTAAAATAAATTAAATTAATAAAGGAAAATTATGAAATTTCACAATTCTCCTTCTCAAGTCTCAACCTCCCCTAACCCCAATCTCTTCCTCAGACCCGCAACCTTCTTCCTTTCTCTCTTTGCACCTTTAAGCTTCATCTTCGAACAAATCTACTGTTTGGAAGAGAAAGGAATCCAAATCGACCAAACCCGAAATCTTTTTCACCTATTCTTCTTCCTTCTGACGGTAATAATCCCTTCAGAAAATCCGAGCTTGAAAACCCTAGATTTTCCCCAATTTCAAATTTTGAATTTAGGTCAAGAAGAGATCTTCCTTTTGCAATGGTGGTGGTGATTGTGACGGCTGTGGGGGTTTTGTAGAATATGAAATTGATAAATAAAAATAAGAGAGAGAGTGAGAGAGAGAGAGAGAGAGAGGGATTGACTGAGCAGCAAGAACAAAGAAAAAGATGAGCAACAAGAATAGAGAAAAAGATTATATTTATAGGTTTTGTAGTCGTAGCAGAGAAAGGGAAAGGGGTAGAGGGAGAGATAGGCCTCGAGATTATGTTTATGATCGGACAAAGTTGGACATCGTTTGGAATTTATGTTGCACCGAAACGTCCATGGAGGCCGGTATCGCGTTTCGGATACCGATACTGGTCCGATACGCGTTTGATACGCGTGGATACAATTGGATACGGTATCGACATTTGGATACAATTTAGATACATATGTTTCCTAGTTGGATACATCATCTGTAATTTTTCTGGATACGTGAGGGTATAAATGTCAAAATAGAGTTGAAAATAAAATAAAACTTGGAGATCGACTCCGCTAGCCTTTGTCTCTCCCTCGCCATTGTCTCCATCGTCTCTCCCTCCCTTGTACCCTCTCTCCCTCGCCATCGTCGCCATCGTCGCCATTGTCTCCATCGACTCCGCTCAGACTCGGGATCCGATTCCCTGTAGGCGCGGACCACAGAGGGCAGATGCTCCACTTTGAAATAGGGTGATATAGGAAGATCAGGAAAATGAACGACAGTCGATTTGGATCAAACCGCATCTAGATTAAGCCAGCAGTAGTCAAGCACAGAGGTCAGAAATACCTCGGAGGTGAAAAAGGCAATCCTGGGGATGTGGAGGTGGTCTGCCAAAGGTAGGGTCCACCCAAGGAAGAAATCAGAAATGAAAGCCACGAGGGGGGATTATCATGGGAGTTGAACCAGTGGATAATAGGGTCGCGGAGCTGGGCAAGAGCATTGATTATAAAAGAGTTGCCGTGGTTGCCAATATCTTTGACGCTTTCAAGACCCATGGGTATTTTGGGGTGAGCAGGAAAAGGAAGGATTAGGGTTCTGACGACGGTTGGGTGGGCATGGAGCAAGGGGGTTAAGGTCAGGAGGTTTTTTGGCGTGACTAAGATTGTTATGGAAAGGCCATGGAGAGCTAGCAGGTGGGTTAGGTCTAGGAGTGGAAGCATGTGGCCTTGGGAAGGGTAGGGAAACACCAAGATGTGGGTGGTGCCGGAGATCGACATAGTTTTGTTTTGTTTACTTTATTTTCTGCTTGGTGGTCGAGAAAAAGAGAAAAAATGGAGACTTGGAGTTGACCCACTTAAACATCGTGATATTTTTTGTGTGTCTTTGGCGAGATGCCCATACGCCACTAATATTATTCTCCACAACTTAATAGCAAATTTTAATTAATGATTTTAATCTCTAATGCTCACTCACACAATACTTGACAAACCATCCATAATTCCATATAGACCTTACTTGACCCGAAAGGTCTAAATATCTAAATATCTAAATATAGAAATACAGCTTCCAATAAAACATGTGTACATGTTGTCACGTCACTCATTATTTTCCAATAAAGCCATTGCCACATAGGAACTTTGTGAGGTGATGCTGGATGTTTTTCCCTATGTGATAACCTCTATATATATATTATATTTGGAAACCCTCCATTATTTTTCGTATTCTTCTCGTATCGTATCCTTTGATTTTTTTTGGCGTATCAGAGTATCGTGCCGTATCGTATCCTCGTATCCGTATCCGTTTTGGTGTAATATAGTTTGGAATAGAAGCCTTTTCATATTAGAGTCGTCGGAGACCTTGGACATGTCAACGTCGTACACGTCTTAGCTTAAGAACCTAGCCATGGGGGCCATGAAGCTGGTATTAGGCAAAGAAAATAGTGTCCTAAAGGTGATAATGTGGTTCCCATTGTAATGTCTATGCACTCAGTGAGCCTACTTGTTAAAGCAATATTACTTAAGGCAAGATCCCAAGGAGAGCTTGGGAGATTTATAGGTATGTTATACTTCTAAATTGGTGGGAATTTTTTATCTTGAGTATAATTCAGCTTTGGATTAATATGACCAAATCACATGAGCATTTACTTCCCCAGTAGATTGTAGTATTTTTTTTTTTGTTAGTATTTTGATTAGTTAGAATGTTCTCATAAGTTCTTTTTCAGAGAGTACTTGAGTCGCTCCCCAATTTATGGACAAAGGTAGGCTATCTTGACGAAGCTATTACTGCTTATCGCCAGGCTTTAATCAAGCCTTGGAATTTGAAATTGGAGAGGTTGCACCTATTTAGAAAACATATCTTGTACATTACTCTGTGGTGGTGTTGAAGCAAGCCTTCCCCCCTCAGTTACAAGCATGGGGCATAAGAATGCCCCAAAATAATACAGAAGAAGCAATTATATTGTTGTTAGTACTAATGAAAGAGGTGGCTTTGCACGAGATAAAGTGGGATCTAGAAATACTGAATCATCTAACTTCTTCCCTTTATGTTATTGGATTGTTTGAATTAGTAGCATCACTTGAAGCAGGCCCTTCTAGGATTATATAGAGGAGCTGAGAAATGGTACTTTCTTGCTCTTTGTTACAGTGCTTGTGGACAAAACGAAGTAGCCTTGAATCTTTTGAGAAAGGTTGCAGGCGGCTCTGAAGAAAAGAACAAGCCACACTTCCCTTCTTTTCTCTTGGGTGGAAAATTGTGCTCCGAAGATTTAAATCGTGCTCCTAAATGGATAACCTTTCACGTAAAGCTATTGAGATGGTGAATGATCAATGTGAGCATTTGATGGGTCAATTCCATAGATTTCTTGGTGCTTGCTATGACAGTGTAGCAAGAGCTTCTGTATTCGATTATGAAAGAATGTTATTTCAAAAAGAGTATTTAGCCTCTCTAAACTGTGTTGTTCTGAATAGGAAGGATGATTATGAGGTAATTTTTAATCTTGGTCTGGAAATTGTAGTTCAGAGGAACCTGGATGCAGCTTTCAATAATGCAATGAAATACTCGAATATGGTTGTGGGCAACTCAGGACAAGTTTGGAGGCTATTGGCCCTTGTAGTTTTAGCAGAGCGGGCTGTAAAGTAAAAAGCTTTGTTTCTAAACGCGGCCTAGCTTGTAATAATACTGTTTCGATTTCAAAAAATTCTCGAGATCAGACCGGACCTTGCTCTTCAATTCAATGTCCATGACACCGTTAATTTTCAGTGATGAGATTCATGCACAGTTTTGATTTCTTTGCTCTACTATGCGACCTCGTCGGCGACAGTGAGGATGTGCTAGAAGTACTGGCAGAACACTCTACGCTTGTCAGTCTTGTTGATTTTCAAGATATCTGGAAATGTGGAGAAGGAAAAAATCTGAAAATCTGGAAAGGGAAAATGAACAGCTCTTTGGTTTGTTATTCTTGTTTATGGAATTTTCTATTTTTCACATCCTCAATTTTTATTTTGTATCTGTTTATATTGTGCTTCTCAGATAATTTGGGTTCCTTAATTTTTATTGATTTGCTTTCTATTACCTGGGTGTGGATGATGGTGTTGATGGATCAAATTCTCATAAAGTTTACATTAGAGTAAAAAGGAAATAGTAAAGTGGTAACAAATATCAGTAAAATAGTACAACAACACCAACAAAAATAACAGCACCACTCATGTTTTGACATCAAAATGCCTAATATATGAGAGCAACATGCAATATTTCAGCAACTACACAAAACTGATAGAAACATCTTCATCACAGAACATCAGACAATCATCAACTTCACAATAACAACTTCACAATAGTAGACCATCATACAATCAACAAATTTTCAATAAAAGAACATCACACAATGAGAAAATTCTCAATAACCTAATTTACAAGAATTTTGTTAGTCTTTTTTAAGCTTTTATTCTTGCAAGGGCCTCCATTATATGTTTAAACTTGTCCTCTTTGATAGCATACATAGGTTTTGTGCATTTGTTTCCTTTGTGCCCCGCTTCAACATAGTTACCATAGTTGAGGGTGGTATGATATTATCTAAGCCTTGTTGTTTTTCTTCTAGTTTTGGTTGTGAAGTTTCTCCCATGTCTTTTTTTCTGGTCTTCTTTAAGTCTTCTAAGTTTTTTATGATACATGGGTTGTAACGACCCGTCTCGAATTTTGGGATTAAATTAGTGACTAATCAAGGATCAGTAAGGTTAATCGGTGATTAGTTGGGTGAAATTGGACGAACGATGCAAAATGACCATTTTGCCCCTGGTCTTGGGTAAAATGTTGACTTTTGATCCGGGAGTTCCGATGGCCGAGGACCGAGGACCATTATGTAGATCGAGTTTATACGAATCCATAGACAGGTGGCACGCCGAAATCGGAGGTCGGATGGGAAAGTTATGGTTCACGGAAGTTCGATTACACTATGCACGCATTACGAGGCAAGGATTAGGTGGCATTATCTGATTGGGCAGATATTTAGGTGGGACCCATGGATGAGTGACAAGTCCCATTGGCCCAAACCCCCATTTTGTGGATCTAAATGATGATTGGTCCACTTAGATTAAAATATATATATATATATATATATATATAACTCATCCTAGCCCTTCATCTTCACCCTTCCCTTTCATCTTGACCGTCCATCTTCTTTCACTCTTTCATCTGATCATCATCAGAGATCATATTCCTTCTTTTTTCATTTTGCAAACCCGATCACCATTATTTTCCCTCTCAAACACACACACGACACAACCATCTCACAACCCTCAAAATCCACCCTTTGCTCATGAAACCTGAAGGGAACTTGGAGGGGAGATCAAGACGAGTCGACTGGTGGCCACGGGTCGAGCCGTCGTGGACGGTGGCCGATTTCGGTAGCAGGAAACCAAAATGGTTTCAAATAGCATAATGCGGGCTTGTGGAGGTTATTGATCGTTTTGGACGGACCCAACGTGTTCTGGAGGTTGAGACAGACCTAGGGGAGGCCACGGCCGTGCACGGCCGCAACGGTAGGCTGACTTTCCCGAAAATGGTTGTTTTTGACCTATTAATGGCATTTATTGTTTTAATGGTGAATAATGGTTTTGGTTTCTTGGAAACTACTTCTGAGGTTGCAAGGAGTCGGTTTGGATTGGAGGTGGAGGCTGAGGTGGCCAGAGACGGTGGTGGTGGACGGTGCAAACTTGGCCGTGGGAATTCTTGATCGGGGAGGTGATTTCCCAACCCTTTTCCATGTTTTTAATAGCTAGATCGATAGGGTTTAATGCAAGGAACCTATATGAATGAAAATGGGATGAAAAGGATCGAAAATGAGGGTGAAATAGCCGTGAACCGTGATTGCCGGTTCGGTTGGATTGGGCCGGTCTGAATCGACCGGCTGCAAAGGTTAGGGATGACACTATTTGGCGCGTGGCTTTCATGCGCAGCCCCTTTGGGCGGCGCGTGAGGGCGCATAGGGAGTCTATTGGGATGACTTCAACATGACTTTTAATCTATTCGATGTAACAGACATTTTGGGGCTGTTTTCGTATCGATCGGACACCGTCTCGATATTGTTCGGGACATCCGTAGGTTTAGGATCGAAATTAAAAATACTTAAAAATTTGGGAAAATTACGGGGCTTCAATGAAAGGTTAATAAGGTAGTTAGTAACCCTCTAGATTGATTTAGACAGGTTTGGGAGTCCCGGTGACGACGATTAGCCCTGTGAGGCTTACAACATGCAAACCGAGGCGGCAGCTTATGACGGTCTGTGAGTGGACCTTGATTTCTAAACTGTGATGCACGCATAAATGTTTTATATGCTTGCACGTAAATCGAGGTTTACGGTTTTGCATTGATTTTCCGTGCTTATAGTTTTGGCAATGATTTCATGAAATGGTTTTGGATTTGAAAAGGTAAACTCGGGTTCAAGACCCATTTTTTTTGGAAACTCTCGGACTCGAAGTCCATTTAGTTACGTTCTCGGGCCAGAGGCCCAATTGGTTCTTGAATCGATTTCGGATTTGGAAATATGGACCACGCATGACAGGACCCACCCCGATTATCACCCCGATAACCGAGGTGAACCCTGCTCCCGTCTGACATCCCAACACAAAAGACCGTAACGACCTCACAAAAACCCGCAAATTACATTACCAGACAAGGGAGAATTTAAAACATCCAAGAGTCAACCGTTATACAGAGCATAGTACAAACGAAAAGACAGAAACTACACTAAAAGTGTACTACACGCACAACGGAAAGCTGAAAACACTCCGGGATAACTCTAGGTACGCTATGCCTTCGACGCTGCCTCAACGTCAACTCCCGTGCTAGCTCCACGACCTGGAGGGCATTTAAAAACCAGAAAAGTGTGAGTGGACCAAAAAGAATAAAAGTTTCAAAAATAGTTTCATAACAAACCAGGGTTTGGCCCTCCGTTTTGAAAACATGCATGCATAACCCAGTATCTGAAAACATTTATAAACACATAGTAATTATCACGGAAACATTATCATAAAATATAAATACCAAAATCATTATCAGATCAAACCTGCTGGATCTATCCGAGTCTTTAAACTCCCGAGTCTTTAAACTCAATCCAGGCCTCAATATAATCCGAGTCTTTAAACTCCCGAGTCTTTAAACTCAACAAGCATACGGGGGAAAAAATCAATATTCGAGTCTTTAAACTCCCGAGTCTTTAAACTCAATCCGGGTCTTTAAACCCAATCCGGGCCCATCCCCCGTCAAACATAATCCGGGTCTTTAAACCCAATAACCAGATCTAGAAAATCCAATCCAAAACCGTTTGAAAACCATTTCTAAATCCAGATCCAAACCCGAATCCGAAATTACTGGTCCGAAGCCATTCCGGCGTCCAGAAACGTCATTCCGAACCCAAATCCGGAAATCCACTTTTCAACTTTAAAACCAAATCTCGCTTTCCGAAATCTGATTCTAAAACTGAAAACCCTTGATCATCAAATCATATCTCAAAATCCATTTATAATCATTGAAACCAATTATAGATTGAAATCCCAAAAGCATAGCATCAAAATCATACTCACAGTATTTCTCGAAAAACGTGCTGAATTATGTAATTTCTTGAAAAACGTGCAATTTCATAAAACAGGTATAAAGTATTCAATAATCATGAAATCATAATTAAAACCATAAAACAAGTAATGAAAAGTAGTTATGCATGCTCAATTATAAGGAAGGAGTCCATTCACTGTTCTCGGGCACGTCACTCGCGTCCCGTACGTTCCTCGGTCGCCTCAGGGATTCCTGATCCTGTCACAAGTCACCAAAACGGGTCACTAACATGTCAACTAAATTCCTCCTAATTTTCCCCAATTTTCCCGAATCCTAAACGTTACTAAACGGGACCCTAAACCTTCAAACACTTAGAACTAACACGATACGTTGTCCGATTGTCCCGAAACTTGTCCCAACAGATTCGTTACAACGATCAGACTAAAAACTCTGTTGAACACTTCCTCGGAAACTGACCCACGCGCCCTCACGCGCCGACTAAAGGGGCTACGCGTGAGCTTCACGCGCCTGCACAGTGGCATTGTTCATCTCCTTCTTTGATCCCTTGACCGATCTGAACTGGCGTGACCGGTTCTCCGCCGTCCTTCAACCATTTATGTTCCTTTCTCCACCAACAGCTTCGTCCTCATCCTAGCAATCTATCCCACTAATCAAAACACGACATCACTGCCTAAATCTCACATTCCCAAGCTCGAACTAAAACCCATCCAAAACCCCTGTTTCGGTTCCCGGCCTCCCGTGCTTCCCCCCGTCATAGCTTCACAACCTAAGGGTTCCTATTGATTAACTGAGCCTAATAGAACTCACAAAACACCTCGACTAAGCCCCAAAATTCACGACTTTATGTTTGAACCAAAACGGCAAAACAGAGCATACAGAGAAAACTGAGGAATTACCTGCTTCCAAACCGCCATTGTGCTCGTCGCCGCGTTCTGCTGGGTTCACAGAGTCGTCCTAGCCTCCCCTCGACTTTGCTTGGATCAATTGATCACTTATGGTTACACCACACCCTCACACCTCTCTGTTTTCCTGAGAAACTCACACCCTCCTCACACACTCACTCGACTTCTCAATTCCTCTCAACACCTTCCCTGCACTCTCAGCCTTCCCCTGATCACACTCACACACTCAAGGACTCTCACCTCCCTGCAATTCAATCAATCTCTCCTCTCAAACTCAATCTTTGTTTTCCCTCTCAAGCACGACTCAACCATTTAATTTCACCGGGCAAACATACTGGAACCCACTAGACACTCCCCACGTGTCCAAGCCCTATGGTCCCAAACTCAAAATATCCAACAGGTACTGTCCACTTGTCCCAATCTAATTTTCACAATTCCCAATGTGCAAAAAGACCAAAATGCCCTTGTGAGTCCAATTTACGATTATGCCCTTTACCGTTCTAGACCCGTATCTCACTTGTCTAACGTCCGATGAAAGCATGTCGCATGTCGTTGTACACAGGACGACGAGATCTACCTAACGGTCCTCGGTCCACGTGTAAAAACCCTGTCGTGCGAAAAGTCAACTTTTCCCCCTTCGTTTAAACAAATTACGGTAATACCCTCAACCTTCCGAACATCATAACTTCCTCCTCAAATTTCGGAATCGAGCGTGCCACTTGTCTACAGACTCGTGACGTCCCAAACCACGTCACAGTCATCGGTCAATGCCCAATTGACCATCCGAACTAAAAGTCAACATTTTGCCCAAACTAGGGGCAAAATCGTCATTCTACGCCGAACGTCCAAAATAACCCACTAACCACCGATTAACTCAGCTAATCTGTCACTAATCACTTCACTAACCTTGACTCCCGGAACGGGTCCTTACAGCGCACGAGACCCGTTTGATTTATGAACTCTCGGACCTGAATTCCATTTGATTTAACAAGGTATCGGGCCGGAGGCCCAGTTGGTTTACGTATCGGGCTCGAGGCCCAATTAATTTGCGTATCGAGCTCAAGGCCCAGTTGACTTACGTAACGGGCACGAGGCCCATTTGGTTTACGAAATCGGGCACGAGGCCCAGTTGGTTTGTGAATTCGGGCTTAGGGCCCAGTTATGGTTTACGATTGTGATTTCGGGGCGGGGACCCATAAATGGATTTATGGTTCATGACGGTTTATGGGGACCGGTATGAACCCTTGAAAGGTTTTTATGGTTGATGACGGTTTATGGGAACCGGGCATGAACCCTTGAAAGATTTTGAGAATATTTTCAAATGGTTTTTCGTATACCATCCTTTATATATGGATTGTCTCCTCCGGGGAGGGTCGTTGGCCTGGGTGGACCCCGGAGTAGTCATAGAGCACTTATTGAGTGGAGTCGCCCCCGTTAGGTTCCTTACTCTCAGAAAGGCTATGGATTATAACCCCTAGGGAGGGTCATTGATCTACGGACATTGATCTACACGCGTAGCTGTAGATATCGTGACAGGATTGGTTATATGATAATTATGATAAACATGATTTCTTGGATTTGCGAAATTGTGTTTTACGATTGATAAATGGATTTGGGCTGAGTTCCCACAAATGTTTACTATGTTATGGATTTATGTAAATGGTTTTGGGCAGGGTCCCGTGTGACTTGAATTTACGGAATTTGGGGCTGAGACCCTATAAATGTTTGTTTAAACATATGTGGTTTGGTAAATGGTTTTCCTATGCATGCATGCTTTTTAGTGAAGGGCATAAAGGTCTTATATGAAATATGTTTTTATGAACTCTTTTATTTTAGTCCACCCACAGTCTTTTCTAGTTTTCACTGCCCTTCAGGTTGATTACTGGTGCAGACTGTAGTAGAGACCGAGACATTACACTCCTCCATCGGGTCCTGGTGTACCCTGGAAGCTAGTCGGGCTAAACGGTTCAAATTTTCTCTGGTCTGACACTCCGTGTCAGACGGGATTAGGAGCGTCCCTCGTTAATTCCGGGGGAGACTGGGACGGGTCCTGACATGGGAGGCCTTAATGAAGCTAAAGTACTTTTCTTGACACGACCCATCCCAAATCCCCCCGGGATTAACGCAGGATGTGCCATGCTCCCGTATGACACAAAGTGTCAGACAAGGGATAACTCGAAACCGTAGCTCATTCCGGGCTTCTAGAGCGCGCCAAGATTGGTGGAGGAGTGTGATGTCTTGGTCTCTACTACATCCCGCATCCATTATCAACCTGAAGGGCATTAAAACCATAAAAAGTGTGAGTAGACGAAAATAAATAGTTTAATAAAAACACATTTCATAAAAAGACATTTACGCCCTTCACTAAAAAGCATGCATGCATTCAAAAAGCAATAATCAAACCATTTACTTAAATAAGTCATTAGAGCCTTAGCCCAAAACCATAAATCCAAGTATGTGGGAACTTAGCCCAAAATCGTAAACCCAAATCCATAACACAGAATTCCAAGTCAAATGTCCAGTAAATCCATAGATAAAAAATCCAATCAACCACCGTTACATACCAATCCTCGGAATCCCAGATGCCTAATCAATACCACTGTCACAATTTCCAAGTCACGTGTGCTCCTCGGGGTCTCAATCCTAAGTCTCCCCAAGGTCCACCCAGGTCAATGACCCGCAGATCAATGACCCTCCCTGGGGGGTCTTATCGAGAATTGCACTCCTGATTCTGAGCTGCGCCCCGAGCAGCCCCTCTCAGGTAGTTCGTCATGATTACTCCAGGATACTACGAGACGTGTGGAGGAGACAATCCACACATAAGGATGGTATATGGAAAAAAATTCATAAATCATCTCAAACCGTTCCAAAAGGGCTATGCCCGGGATTTCCATAAAACCATCGAAATCCAAAAATCCAATTTCTCAAATCCAAATACATTTAGGGTCTCCGAACCCGAAATCACATTTATAAACCACAAATGGGACTCATGCTCGATATCATAATCAACTGGGCCTCTAGCCCGATAATGCAAACCAACTGGGCCCCCCGGCCCGATGTCTCATTCAATCAAATGGACTCCAAGTCTGATAGTTCATAAACCAAATGGATCTCAAGCCCGATTCCATATTTCGAAATCCAAAATCATACCATTGAACCATTATTAAAATCATAATCACGTAGAAATACAGTATAAAACTGTAAACCTCGAAATATGTGCAAATACGTAAATTACCTCGAAATACTTGAAAATATGTAAATAACCAATACCACAATCATCATCATAGAAATCACATATGTAAAACATATAAAACAGTTACGCATGCATCGCAATTTAGAAAACCATGTCCACTCACAGACCGTCCTAATTGCCGCCTCGATATGCATGCCATAAGACTTCCCGAGGCTAATTTATCATCTCCGGAACTTCCAAACCTGCCCAAATCATACCAAGGGTCACTAACGAACTCAATAAGGTTATATCTAAACCTAGGAATAGTATCAACTCGGGAACTCATCCCGAACACACTTCCCGAGATTAAAAACCTCGATTTGACCAACTTAAAAATTTTCGATCGATAGGAAACCACCGCCATTGGATTCGTATCGTCGAAACCTAAAGGATGGTGGTGGTCCCACCTTAAATACTGTTCACATGCGTCCACACGCGCCTGGTCAACGCTCTGGTCAACCCTGCTACAGTAATGATGATCTCAGCATGACATCACTGCTAGCGTCAGCATGATGTCATCACTAACAGGTGTCAAACTGACACGTGTCACTTCCTGGTTGGTTGCTGGTCTGACATGACTGACATGATGACATCATCACGCTAACATCATCATCCTTGTCATTCGGTCGGGTCAACCCGAAACTCTGCAACCGGGTCACCGTGACTCGCGGCTGGATCTGAAAGTTCTCCCAATTTCGGCCACCATTTCTAGTGCGGTTTGTCCCATCCTACTCATCTAAGCCTAACCTAAGGGTCTATGGACTCAAAATCCATTAAAAAGGTCGAGATCTATACCTTGGATTCAAAAAACCGCATCCCAGTTTCTAGTCGTTCTCCCCGTCGACTCAGACCCCCCCTGCCTTGAAACTAGCCTCCTCATGCTAGTCACTGTCCCTAGAACATGTCCCAACACACAGAAATAGCTTACCTCCATCGTGTCGCCACCGTGGGTCATCCAATCGACTCCTCAGGCATCCAGACCTCCTCTTGGGTCTAGCCTAGTGTTGGTTCGAGGTGAGTTCGTATGGGTTGGACGGGTTGAGCTTTGGGGTAGGGTTTGTGTTCTTTATGGGTCTGGGTGGTGCACGGGTTTGAAGCATCCCAGATGAAGATGGTGATGAACTGATGATGTAGATGAAGTTGATCTGGTGATGGAGGGTGGGGATGAGAGGTAAGTAGATTAGATGAAGATGATGAACGGTGGGGGGTTTGTGCGAAATAGGGAGGTTTCAAGCTTTGTTCTTCACGAGGAATAAATAGGAGAAAGAGAGATGAAGTTGATGATAATGGAGATGAATGATCAAATAAGAGAAATGAATGGTGATGATGAGTAGGCTAAGAGAGAGATGGATGGCTGGGGGGGTGAGAGATGAGTGATGTGTGAAGGATTAAAATATATAAAAATCAACCAATGGGCAAGATCCACAAAATGGGGAAAAAGTAGCCGTGGGATGAGGGAAAAGTGTCACTCATCCAAGGGTTCCTGATTATTCAATTATTTACTTGGTTTTAATATTATTTTAATCGAATCTCGGGTCATAAGTTTAATCAAGTTCGCTCCGGTGACCATAAATTTTTCGTCGAACGTCCGTTTTCGACGTGCCACCCGTCTACGGATTCGTGACGTCCCTTTTCGACGTGCCACCCGTCACGGTCATCAGTCCTTGTACGTTTTACTCCCCGAGTCAAAAGTCAACATTTTGACCAAATCTAGGGGCAAAACGGTCATTTCATACCGTCCGTCCGAATTCTCTCAACTAATCAGGGATTAGTCACAATCATCCTTGATTAATTAATAAATTAAGCCCAAAATTTGGAACGGGTCGTTACATTTCTCTTGCTATTCCTCACTCGGAATATGATGTATTCCTCTAATAACACTTGTTATATGCATTTTTTTGTAGCAATTTTGAACAAAATCTTCAAGGTTTCCTTGAAGCCTACTGATGGCATTGCAAACATGGAAGCAAGCAATCCCAGTTTAGTCAAAACTTTTACTCGAGCATGTGTGCCTTCTCAAAGCCACATAAATGTTTTTTACCGTGTGAATGTATAACCTTAAAGATGTTATTAACATCATGATGTGTAATGCACAATTGGCTAGAAGCTTTATGGTGCTCCAGTAGTTTCTGAATTCTTGGGCCTACTTGATGTCCATGCCATAATCAAACTGCGTCTCTCCTACCACCCATAAGGAACATCAAATACTGTCTTATCATCTCCAACATTGTCAATATAGGTTGGTCCCTACTAGGCCATATAGCCTTGTTGAAAGCCTCTGATAAGTTATTCAACAATATGTCACATTGAAAATCTGTCCTAAAGTAGGATCTAGCTCATTGTCTAGCATATATTTAGGTTACCCAATAGTGTGCTTCATTACTTAGCTCTAACAACTCTTTATGTGTTCATGAAACCATGGAATAGTGGTTGCCCTTGCTATTGACCTCAGCTGTAACTTCAGTGACATACCCTTATGCTCAATTCAAAGTTATCCCTCTTCAAACCCACCCTAAGCAATCCAAAAAACACTTCAAAGCATCAAAATTTTCAACCTCACATACTACATATGCCAATGGGAACATCCCATTATTAGCATATATCCCTACAGTAGATAAAACATGACTAGGGTGATGACCTTTGATATGACATCCATCAAGTCTACACCCCTACATCCATCCTTGTTCACAAGCCTCTAGGAAAATGTACATCTGCTTAAATCTTAGCCTTCTAATCACCTTCCAACTCAGTCTTAACTTGTTTACAGCAGAACATGGATTACTCTTTCTCAACGCATCACAATAAGTCCAAAGTGATTCATACAGCTTGAGATAAGTACCTTCCATTTTTTCAATTGCCATTTTGTGAGCCCTATATCATGTAGGTCTAGAAGGAATGTACTCGTTTCCTAATTAACTAAAGTTTCCAAATTTCCCCACATCCAATTTCCTTGAACTTAAATTTCTAATATACTTCTGGAAAATCCACCTTGCAATAACATGTATATTGTACACTCCCTTGCTACAAGTTTGTTCATCATCTAATTCTTTTACTTGCAGCCACTTACTCCCATGCATACTCGATGTAAATAACTTGAATGGACATTCACCCACATATACCACGTTTATTCTGTCAAGATTGTTTTTTTATTGAATATGGCTTCTCTTCCCCTCTTAATAGAGTCCATTCTAATAACTTCTCTCAAAATGGCAACAGATTGGAATTTAAGTCCTAAGTTGAACTTGGGATTTTCTATCTCGGCTCCAGGCATGAATTCTCATGAATTCTTACATTTTCTTCTTCCGACACCGTTTAGGCACCACATTGTCATCACTATCTTCATTAATTTCTTCTACCAAACTCACACTTGGTGAAACTGCTAAACCCTCTTCATTAATACTCTATTCCAACTTGGCCCAACTTCTTCAGTTAGTTCCATATAGCAATCGAATAAAAATTCATCTTCTTTATCACTCATAACTACTTTAGCATTCTGATCATAAACATGCTCATCAAAGTCTAGGGCGTCTAAGTCATCATCTGATTCAAATTCACCATATGTAGATTCCAAAACAATTGGAACTTTTCCCCCTACCTTTTGATTTTTCTTAATTGTCCATTGAATTCTATTGCATGCCTCCTCCATATTGTAACACCCCGGAAATTCGAGGATTTTAATATTGTGATTTAGTGTGTAAATTGACGTTTTTACCCTTGTGATTGGTATGGCCAAATTGTTGACTTTTTGATTGATGAATTAAATGGACTCTGACCTATGACCGTGACGTATTTCGGGACGTCACAAGTTCATAGACAGGTAGCACGTCCAATTCGGACGATCAGGGAAAAAGTTATGGCTATCGGAAGTTTAGGGGCATTACCGTAATTTGGGCGTTGGGTGCGAAAATGTTGACTTTTCGTTTGACAACTAATTTTCATGCGACTCAAGGACTGTTAGGTAGGTCTTGACGTCCTGAGTCCGTAGACAGGCGGCACGCCGAAATCGGACTTCGTACGGGGAAGTTATGGTCAGAAACGTGAAATCGGGAGGTTCGTGTCTCGGTTTTCGTGACGGATATTTTATTCTGAAAATCTGATTGGAGGACACCTGGTGAGTGACAAGTGTCGCTCACCCATTGGCTAGATTGGATCAGATCCACTATGGGATTAAAAACCATTTAAATCACCTTTTTAATCACAGCCCTTGATCTGATATACCCCTGATCTAATCTCAGCCCTTAATCTCATTTCTGAGATCTAATCTGGGCCGTCCATCCATTTCCCTCCATTTCTATATAATTCTCACCCGACACCCTCACTCACTGCTCATTGATCCACACTGGCGCACTACACCCTGTCTCTGTGCCTGTGTGTTGCTGGACTCACGGGGAAGGACTGAGGCACGGCGGCAGACGGCGGCAGACGGCGGCGAGGTGAGCCGGTTTCAAAACCCGAAACGGTTTCAAAAACCCAGAATTTGGTAACTTGAATTCCAACATTTAGTTTTTTTTTTATTTACCCTAATCAACTCTAGGAACTGTTAGGAACCTTTTGGGATCAATTGCGTGACCGGAGGTAGCCTGAACGGAGTGCAAACGGCGACGGGAACCGGATCTGTTCATCGAGGTAAGCCTTCGATCCTATCTGTGTTTATCGATTTTGATTCCATAGAACCCTTCCTGAGATTAAGACGAACATTAAAAATGATTGAGAATTAAGGAAATGGTGACCGGGTCATGATCGCGGGTCTGATCAACCCGAGTTGCAGAGATACGGGTCAACCGTCTGAGGACAGAGGTGATGACGTGGCACCCTGTCAGACTGTCAGGTGACGTGGACCAACCGTAAGCCGACACGTGTCACATGTCAGTGCACAGTCAGCACTGACATGTCAGTGACGTGGCCCAATCAGGGACTGCCACGTGTCACTGACATGTCAGTGACATGGACCAGTGCCGTGCTGACACGTGGCACATGTCAGATCTGACACGTGGCCTGACAGATCAGTGGGGTGGACCTATCGGGTGTTGCCACGTGGCACTGTCAGAGTCTGACAGCTGTCAGATGACGTCAGCATGACGTCATGCTGGCGTCAGCAGTGACGTCAGCGATGACGTCAGCAGTGACGTCAACGATGACGTCAGCAGGGACTGTTCCTGCGTTGACCGACGCGTTGATTGGCGCGTGTGGGCGCGTGTGAACAGTACTTTTGGTGGGACCACCACCATTCTTTAGGTTTCGACGATCCGGATCCAATGGCGGTGGTTTCGGGTCGATCGGAGATCATTAAGTTGGTCAAAATGAGGTTTATTGCCTTGGGAAGCGCGTTCAGACGGCTTTTCCCGGCCGGTTTCAGCCTAGGATTTCATGGTTGAATGTTAGGGGTTTAAATTGACCTTTACGAATACTTTGGACTTGACAGGGATTGTACATTTGTACCAAGACGAGGGTATACGTTCGGTTTCTAGTAGGATTGTACTGTGAATGGGCCGTTTTCTTAAACCCTTGCGTGCATAAATGTTTTTTGGTTTACTATACATATTCACATGCTAAAAACAAGTAATGGTTTTGATGATATTGAAATTTCGGTTATGGCACGTTTCACGGTATTTGGGCATGAGACCCATCTGATGAAACTTAATGATTGGTTCGGATTTTATCTATGTAAATATATGCTTTGCATGTGGATATCAATAAAACGTATTTGGTACTGCACAGTATAGATTCATCCATATGATACTGTCTCCTCCAGATGAGGTACCCCGGAGAGGTCACGGACGTCTAGAACGTCCAGCGTCTATGACGCTAAGCATCGGGGATGCTGTACCCGAACGAGGTTCGGGGATTGAATTCGGAATTGAGACCCGAGTGGCACGCGTAGCCTTGTGATTGTGACCTTATTGGACGTCAGGGACGTCAGACATCAGGGATGTTGGGATTGGAGTGTATAGTGCAATGGCTAAAATTATACTTATGGTTTTATTACATGCCTTATGATTCATGTTATATGATTTATGATTTTAAATGATGATGCATGCATGTTTGGAAAACGGAAGGGGTAAATTATATGTTTTACTTATCAAATGATTTTATAAACTTGAGTTTTGGTCCACTCACCCTTAATGTTTTGGTAACCCCTCCAGGTCATGATACTGAGGTAGAGGAGGAACCTGAGGCTGAGGTATAGATCTACTTCTGTGTACCTGAACCCCTGCTGGGTGGTTTACCCGCAGGCTTATGTTAGAGTCGTGCTCGCAACTTGTAATTTTGGATTTCATCCCTTGTCTGACATCTGTTTAATTCAGATTCGATGTATGACTTTAATTTGGTTATTTATGCATTTGATGTTTTGTGGTTAAAATTGGAATGAGTTTGGGTGTCAGACGGGAGCAGGGCACGTCCCCTGGTGGTCCCTGTGGGATCGGGGCGGGTCCTGTCACATATCCTCTTCACGTTTATGTGATGGTACAGTAATAGGTATAATAATAAGGTGCTGAAAATAGATGGAGACAACTTTATCTTTGCACTTCGAGTAGGTCCGAAGAAGATTTAATAAGTCATAATCGCTTGCTACTTTAAGCAATATCTTCGAGTTATTCCTCTTTGAATAATAGGCCACATGTAAGATCCCAGATCTTTAAGAAAATGGAAATTTGAAGAGATTGGGGTAAAATTACGAGTTTTCCCTTAGTAAGGCAAAAAGTTGACTTTTTGCCTCGGGTGACCTTTGAATACTTCAAAAATACTATCTCGTAGATCTTAGTGTTTTGAGTCCGTAGACAGGTAGAACGTCGAAATTGGAGATCATATGAGTTAGGAATAGGCCAAAAATTCCCTAGGGGTATTTTGTTAAATTTACTTGGAAAGGTAAAATAGTAATTTTACATGTGGGATTCTAAGGTTGTCTAGAATCTTCTCTTTTCCTTGTTAGCAGCTACCTACTGATTTTAGGGTATTTCACATTGGTAATGGGTATTTCGAAGTCATTTAGGGTGACTTCTCATGTTCTGCCATGGTAGATGATGGTTGTTGTAACCAGTTTGTTGATCGTGTATTGGTTGGTGGACTCGTGTTTTGTTTGGGGTCATCACGAGAAGTTGGGTATTTCGAAGTTATGTGAATGAGATTTCTCATTTTCTGCTTGGTGGTAGACGATGTTGGGTTACATGGTGTGGTGAGTGCAGTGAGTTTTGCTTGCACGCATGTAGGATGAAATTTGATGTCAACGTCTTGAATCATCCTTGATTTTTCCTAGGTGGGATGACAAGGATCGATATGAAGTAAGTGGAGGGGACCCACAGTCTCGATATGTCTCGTCGTTGACTGACAGGACCCATCCCAATCCCCCCGGGATTAGTGCGGGATGACCCTGCTCCCGTCTGACACGAAGTGTCAGACAAGGGATATTTTCGTCCTTTACCCTCCCGGGCTATCAGAGTACGCCAGGATCCGGAGGAGGCATGTGATATCTCGGTCCCTGCTACAGTCCACATCCGATGTCAACCTGAAGGGCAGTCAAAACATTAAAAACTGTGAGTGGACAAAACAAAGAGTTTATAAAAAAATTTAATAAGGAAGACATTTGTACCCTCCACTAAAAAGCATGCATGCATTCGAAAACCATTTATCCAAAACAACCATATGTGGGACTAAGCCCAAAGCAGATATAAACTAAGGTCGAAAGGACCACAATAAAAACGACCATACGGGCCACTGCCCAAATCCTGTGCACACCTGTACACACCACATATCATATATCATATATCCATCACATACATATATATAAGCCACACAACCAATCCTGTCACGGTATCCAAAGCCACGCGCGCGCTACCCGGGTCTCAATCCGAGTCATCTTGAGGTCAAGGTCAATGTCCGCAGACCACTGACCCTACCCGAGGTAATAGTTACCATAGCCTTCCTGAGAGTAAGGAACCCAACTGGGGGGTGACTCCACTCAGTCGGTGCTCCGTGACTACTCCGGGGTCCACCCAGGCCAACGACCCTCCCCGGAGGAGATAATAGAAGTAAAGGAAGGTAGACGAACATATATATACATAACATAAACATTCATGACCGGTTCCTCTGAACCGTCATGATCCATAATATCCATAATCAGGTAACATGCCGGTTCCCATAAACCGTCATGTACCGTAATAACCAACAAGGGTTCATGCCGGTTCCCATAACTCGTCATGAACCACGATACCATAACAAGGGTTCATGCCGGTTCCCATAAACCGTCATGAACCTGGGAATCCATTTAAGGTTCCCTGACCTGAAATCAAAACCGTAAAGTGACTGGGTCTCGTACCCGAACATAGGACACCAACTGGGCACCGTGCCCGGAATCTGAGGTCATATGCCCGAGACAAAACCAAATGGGTCTCATACCCGAGTTTATCATTTTGAAATCCAAATTCAGTTCATTTAAATCAATAAAGAAATACAGACCCGTATAAGCACCGTATAAGGCCGAAACCTCGAAATACGTGCTTATACTTAACCACATACAAATGCACCCATGGCATCATCAAACAAGTAATAAAACATATAATAAACATTTATGCATGCACCAATTTAGAAAACAAGGTCCACTCACAGACCGTCCGAGCTGCCGCCTCGATTTGCGTGCCATACGGCTCCCCTAGCCGATCACCGTCACCGGGACTCCCAAACCTGTCCAAATCGTAATAGAAGGTTACTAACTACTTAATTAACCTCCTACCAAAGCCCCGTAATTTTCCCGTATTTTTAACTATTTTTAATCCCGAACCTAAACCTTCCTATGCCCCGAAGCATATCGAGACGGTGTCCGATCGACACGAAACTAGTCCCAAAATGATCGTTACATCGAATAGAAGATTTCGTATGTTGGAACCTTCCCCAGATTCCCTGCCACGCGCCCTCACGAGCCGCCTGAAGTGGCTGCGCGTGGGCTTCACGCGCCTGCTACAGTACCTGCTGACGTCAGCATGACGTCATCTGACAGCTGTCAGGTCTGACATGTCAGACTCTGACAGGTGCCACGTGTCAAGCTCCCATTGGTCCACGTCACTGTGCTGTCAGTGCCACATGTCAAGCTCCCATTGGTCCACGTCACTATGCTGTCAGTGCCACGTGGCAGTCTGACATGTGCCACGTGTCATCACGGCACTGGTCCACGTCAGTGCCACGTGTCAGCCTCTGATTGGGCCACGTCACTGACATGTCAGTGCTGACTGTGCACTGACATGTGACACGTGTCGCACTCCTATTGGCCCATTTTCTGACATGTCAGCTGACATTGTCAGATCTGACGATGCTGACGTCATCCCTGACATGATGACGTCAGCAGGATGACGTCACCTGTCATCCCTGCCCTCCCGCGGGTCGACCCGAACGTCTGCAACCGGGTCGCCGTGACCCGCGGCTTGACCCGGCCGGTTCTCCCTGCTCCGGCCACCATTTTTCCTCCCGTTTGTCCCATTCTACTCCTCTCAACCTAACCTAAAGATCCATGGCCCTAACAACTAAGAACACCCACAAAAACCATACCTTCCAAGTTCATCAATGGCGGCCGTGACTACCTCCGCCCTTCACGGCCGTTACAGGCCACCTAAGCCTTCGAAAACAATCCTAAAAGAACCCTAAGACCTCTAGGAACATTTCCCAATCCCTAGATTCGATTAAAACACAACAAAAATCAATTTTCAATTTTTGAAAGAAAACTCACCCACGGTTTCTCTCTCCCCGCCGTGTCCTCCGCCGTGGCTAGCCGTGGCCTGCCTTCCTCAGCCTCTTTCCACCACCTCACGGTCATGTCCACCTCGCACAAGCAATGAATGGTGATGGTGTATGTGTGTTTTGGGTTTTTGAAGAAAATGAAGAAAATGGAGGATTTTGGGTTATGGGGTTTCGGGTGTGTGTGAAGAATGAAGGGGATGAAATCAGATGAGAGAATGAGGGATGAAGGGTGAGGATTAAAAGGTAGGGTTGAAATGGATGGTTATGATTAATAGTTGTTAGGTTTAATTATATTAATTATATAATAATTAAAATAATAATATTTAATTATTTAGATCCACATTTTGGGGGATCAAATCAATGGGATGAGTGACACTTGTCACTCATCCATGGGGCCCACCAAAATATCCACCCAATCAGATTTCGCCGAAACGTCCCCGTCTCGAGTTCGTGCATAGTGAAATCGAACTTCCGTGACCCATAACTCTCCCGTTTGAAGTCCGATTTCAGTGTGCCGCCTGCCTATGGATTCGTATCGTCCTTATCTACGTAACGGTCTTCGGCCCTCGGCCATCGGACCTCCCGGTCAAAAAGTCAACATTTGACCCCATTTAACCAAAATTACCAAAATGCCCCTAAACATCCAAACGTCATAACTTCCTCCTCGAACGTCGGAATTGAACGTGCCACCTGTCTATGAACTCGGGACGTCACGAACTACGTCACAGTCATCAGTCAAAGTCCATTTGACCACCCAATTAAAAAGTCAACGTTTTGCCACCACTAGGGGCAAAACGGTCACTTCGCATCGTTCGTCCGATTTCGCTCTACTAATCACGGATTAGCCTCACTAATCGTGATTAGTCACTAATCTAATCTAGGAATTTGGGACGGGTCGTTACAACCTTCCCTCCTTAATTAATTTCGTCCCCGAAATTCCAACCGACCTAAACCCAACCGTTCTTCCCTCCTTAATTTAGTTTCGTTCTCGAAACGCCAACTATTCTGATTCCACATCCACCTCGTGGAAGGTAGAATCGACCTCGAAATACGTGTACCCTCGTACACCAACCAACTAGAACAATACTTACTCGTCTGCAACCAGACGTACCACTAACGCTCATGTCGCCTCGTCTACATTCGACCACGTCGAATAGCAGAAGTCGTACGCTCCGAACTGACACCACCTGTCAGTATCAGAGTAGCCCAAGTATCCTATGATCGACCCACTTGTCAAATCTATCCTTTCGCTGACATAAACAACTCTACGGTTCCTTACTCACTCACTAAGATATCCTGACGTCTGCTCCCACTGGGAGTCATCAGACCTCACTCAACGATCCACGCTGACACCTCCGACAGACCGTCACCACTTAACAGTCGTCAGTCGAAAACTAACACTATACTCCATTGTGGTTATACTAACCACCAACTCACTCAACCGGAGTATATGCATGCTAACAAAACACTCGACCTGTGTGTAACTAGACCCATCAGAAATATCATGACCCACTGCACAGTATCCAATGTCCAGTCCACGACCTCAACTAATCTGATGGTATCAGAACCAATCCGACTACCAATACGCTCTCCAACGCACCACCGGTATAACCAATATACCGTCACCAGACATCCCAAGTCTGCCCGGTGTCGTACCTCGAACAACGAACCAAGTACGTACATCTACCCATCAATCAGCCTACAACCACCTAGGTTGTAGTCAATCACGTTTCAATTATGGAGTCCATCTGTCCGATCTAGACAAATCGAAACTCCAACCCATTATCTATTTCCAAATCCGAATCCGAATCCGCAATTTCGTAAGAAATCCCGAATCCAAACCCAGAAATCATATCCATAATCATGTCCAAATTCAAATCCGAAATCATCATTCCGTAAACTAGTATTAGGAATAACCATTCCGAACCCAAATCCATAAAAGAAAATCTATAGTCAAGCTCTAGAATCAAATCCTGAATCGTCACCCAGAATCCGATTCCAAAACCCAAATACAGAAATCCTCTTTCAAGTTCCAAAATCAAATCCTGAATCGTCATCCAGAAATCTGATTCCAAAACCTGAAATATCGTTCACGTCTACCGAGACGTACCAAAACCAAACCTATCGGTTACCCGCTAAACCGATTACCCTATTACCAACGATTGACTTCATAGGGAAGTCAATTCCAACATCAACACAACACTAGGTCAGACAAAATCCGGCCTCGTCAGACACCTACTCATCGGACAACTACTCAGGCGAGTAATAAGCCATATGGGATTTACCTCGAAAAGAAGTTCAGTCCCATCATGCTTCACTCAACATCCAAGTAAGAGTAATAAACGCTCCACCTATCTGGACATCCAAATCACAATCCAGATCCAACACTACGTCAACCGACCATAGACGTCACGATCCCCGATCGTCACGACGTCCAAAGTCCTCAACCATTCCCCACATCTAAGCAGATTAGTCAACGACGAGACACGCCGAGACTGTGGGTTACCACTGATTACCTCGTATCGATCCTTGTCATTCCACCGAGGAAAAATCAAGAATGATCGAATAATCCATCCTACGTGAATGCAACCAAAACCCCGTTGCACTCACCACGCCATGTAATCCAACATCATCTGCCACCAAGCAGAAAATGAGAAATCTGAGTCACCTAATACACGATCAGTGTACTAGTGACAACCAACAACATCTACATCATCAATATCATCTACCACCATCAATTATGGTAGAACCTGAGAAGTCACCCAAACGACTTCGACATACCCAATACCAATGCGGAAAATCCGCATTCCTCTCGTCACCTCAATCGCAACCTCTCGCGATTTCGAAGTTCCAACGAGATTGGAAACAACGTACCCAGACATCCACTCCCGAACCACAGATACCGAACATATGCCCATCTCGACGGAGTAGCTTCCCGACTCGTAACTCATCGCCATCACGATCACCGGCACCAGCACCAGCACTAGTACCAGCACCAACGCACTATCGCCAGTATCAGTATCAGCATCGGCACACCGGGTGCAAATCTGACAACCCTGGATCTCCGCTCATACCGAGCGACGATCCCATACCTCAACTCATATTGGAGAAACTCAGTCTCCCTCGTACCTAACAATTATGAGTCCAGTCATCCTGACAACTCATACGAGAAAAGAAAACATCCCCTGAACGTCCCCGATTCCCAACAACCACAGCTACAACCACTCTCGGTAGTAGTGCCTTCCACAGACTCGTGCAGACCTCACTACCAGACCTCGCTATATCCAGACTCCGTATCCAACGGAATCAATCGCCCGTACCAACTACTCTGTATCCCACTCAGGGATTCCATCGACAAGTACCAACCCTGGTAACCTGTCCAACCAAACTCTAACCAGTCGCAACTCGACTATCCCAATGTCGTCTACCAGGTCACCCGCGAACTTAGTTGCACCAACCCACAACTGAAGTAGCACGACAACCAACTCGGTCTAACCGATACGTACAACCCCGACTGCGAAGTGTAGTCCCAACACAAGCTGACATGACTAGACCAACTAACGAATCCAAATCCGAATAGTCGTCCAAGTCACACCACTCGTCAACTCACATTTCCGAACCATACACCCAAAGTAGGGTTCCACGATTACACCTAGAGTTCCACTGAACCCAACTGCATAAGGTAGTAAAATCAACAATCTGACCGACTCTGCGGTCTTGACATCGTAAGGACGTCAATCCAATCATACCGTCAATCCAACTAGGATTCCACAAATCCGACCGCTAACTACTAGGGGCAGTAAATCCATTTAACTCAACAATATCCAAACATCGATGGTCATAATTCCCAACCAGTCGTCGGAACCGATCCTACGACATCGTGAAGACGATCCCAACTAACCATCTCACGATCAAAATCTATAAGAATGCATTTATCCCTTTGTAGGGTCCCACACTGCCAACCCTGACTGAACCATGGCAACCCCGGCATCGAGTGCCGAACCAAGAAATCCATGATTCCATCCTACTAACTATCGTACTGGCACCCTAACTATCAGGTTGACCACGAACTGCAGCCCCTTGAGATATCACATCCTCGACCTGCGTACATACTCCAAGAGCTACACGGTTGCTCGAATAGAGACAACCCCGCTCTGATACCACGTTGACAGGACCCATCCCAATCCCCAAGGGATTAGTGCGGGATGACCCTGCTCCCGTCTGACACGAAGTGTCAGACAAGGGATATTTTCGTCCTTTGCCCTCCCGGGCTATCAGAGTACGCCAGGATCCGGAAGAGGCATGTGATATCTCGGTCCCTGCTACAGTCCACACCCGATGTCAACCTGAAGGGCAGTCAAAACATTAAAAACTGTGAGTGGACAAAACAAAGAGTTTATAAAAACATTTAATAAGGAAGACATTTGTACCCTCCACTAAAAATCATGCATGCATTCGAAAACCATTTATCCAAAACAACCATATGTGGGACTAAGCCCAAAGCAGATATAAACTAAGGTCGAAAGGACCACAATAAAAACGACCATACGGGCCACTGCCCAAATCCTGTGCACACCTGTACACACCACATATCATATATCATATATCCATCACATACATATATATAAGTCACACAACCAATCCTGTCACGGTATCCAAAGCCACGCGCGCGCTACCCGGGTCTCAATCCGAGTCATCTCGAGGTCAAGGTCAATGTCCGCAGACCACTGACCCTACCTGAGGTAATAGTAACCATAGCCTTCCTGAGAGTAAGGAACCCAACTGGGGGGTGACTCCACTCAGTCGGTGCTCCGTGACTACTCGGGGGTCCACCCAGGCCAACGACCCTCCCCGGAGGAGATAATAGAAGTAAAGGAAGGTAGACGAACATATATATACATAACATAAACATTCATGACCGGTTCCCCTGAACCGTCATGATCCATAATATCCATAATCAGGTAACATGCCGGTTCCCATAAACCGTCATGTACCGTAATAACCAACAAGGGTTCATGCCGGTTCCCATAACCCGTCATGAACCACGATACCATAACAAGGGTTCATGCCGGTTCCCATAAACCGTCATGAACCTGGGAATCCATTTAAGGTTCCCTGACCTGAAATCAAAACCGTAAAGTGACTGGGTCTCGTACCCGAACATAGGACACCAACTGGGCACCGTGCCCGGAATCTGAGGTCATATGCCCGAGACAAAACCAAATGGGTCTCATACCCGATTTTATCATTTTGAAATCCAAATTCAGTTCATTTAAATCAATAAAGAAATACAGACCCGTATAAGCACCGTATAAGGCCGAAACCTCGAAATACGTGCTTATACATAACCACATCCAAATGCACCCATGGCAACATCAAACAAGTAATAAAACATATAATAAACATTTATGCATGCACCAATTTAGAAAACAAGGTCCACTCACAGACCGTCCGAGCTGCCGCCTCGATTTGCGTGCCATACGGCTCCCCGAGCCGATCACCGTCACCGGGACTCCCAAACCTGTCCAAATCGTAATAGAAGGTTACTAACTACTTAATTAACCTCCTACCAAAGCCCCGTAATTTTCCCGTATTTTTAACTATTTTTAATCCCGAACCTAAACCTTGCTATGCCCCGAAGCATATCGAGACGGTGTCCGATCGACACGAAACCAGTCCCAAAATGTTCGTTACATCGAATAGAAGATTTCGTATGTTGGAACCTTCCCCAGATTCCCTGCCACATGCCCTCACGCGCCGCCTGAAGTGGCTGCGCGTGGGCTTCACGCGCCTGCTACAGTACCTGCTGACGTCATCGCTGACCTCAGCATGACGTCATCTGACAGCTGTCAGGTCTGACATGTCAGACTCTGACAGGTGCCACGTGTCAAGCTCCCATTGGTCCACGTCACTGTGCTGTCAGTGCCACGTGTCAAGCTCCCATTGGTCCACGTCACTGTGCTGTCAGTGCCACGTGGCAGTCTGACATGTGCCACGTGTCATCACGGCACTGGTCCACGTCAGTGCCACGTGTCAGCCTCTGATTGGGCCACGTCACTGACATGTCAGTGCTGACTGTGCACTGACATGTGACACGTGTCGCACTCCTATTGGCCCATTTTCTGACATGTCAGCTGACATTGTCAGATCTGACGATGCTGACGTCATCCCTGACATGATGACGTCAGCAGGATGACGTCACCTGTCATCCCTGCCCTCCCGCGGGTCGACCCGAACGTCTGCAACCGGGTCGCCGTGACCCGCGGCTTGACCCGGCCGGTTCTCCCTGCTCCGGCCACCATTTTTCCTCCCGTTTGTCCCATTCTACTCCTCTCAACCTAACCTAAAGATCCATGGCCCTAACAACTAAGAACACCCACAAAAACCATACCTTCCAAGTTCATCAATGGAGGCCGTGACTACCTCCGCCCTTCACGGCCGTTACAGGCCACCTAAGCCTTCGAAAACAATCCAAAAAGAACCCTACGACCTCTAGGAACATTTCCCAATCCCTAGATTCGATTAAAACACAACAAAAATCAATTTTCAATTTTTGAAAGAAAACTCACCCACGGTTTCTCTCTCCCCGCCGTGTCCTCCGCCGTGGCTAGCCGTGGCCTGCCTTCCTCAGCCTCTTTCCACCACCTCACGGTCATGTCCACCTCACACAAGCAATGAATGGTGATGGTGTGTGTGTGTTTTGGGTTTTTGAAGAAAATGAAGAAAATGGAGGATTTTGGGTTATGGGGTTTCGGGTGTGTGTGAAGAATGAAGGGGATGAAATCAGATGAGAGAATGAGGGATGAAGGGTGAGGATTAAAAGGTAGGGTTGAAATGGATGGTTAGGATTAATAGTTGTTAGGTTTAATTATATAATAATTAAAATAATAATATTTAATTATTTAGATCCACATTTTGGGGGATCAAATCAATGGGATGAGTGACACTTGTCACTCATCCATGGGGCCCACCAAAATATCCACCCAATCAGATTTCGCCGAAACGTCCCCGTCTCGAAGTTCGTGCATAGTGAAATCGAACTTCCGTGACCCATAACTCTCCCGTTTGAAGTCCGATTTCAGTGTGCCGCCTACCTATGGATTCGTATCGTCCTTATCTACGTAACGGTCTTCGGCCCTCGGCCATCGGGGCTCCCGGTCAAAAAGTCAACATTTGACCCCATTTAACCAAAATTACCAAATTGCCCCTAAACTTCCGAACGTCATAACTTCATCCTCGAACGTCGGAATTGAACGTGCCACCTGTCTATGAACTCGGGACGTCACGAACTACGTCACGGTCATCGGTCAAAGTCCATTTGACCACCCGATTAAAAAGTCAACGTTTTGCCACCACTAGGGGCAAAACGGTCACTTCGCATCGTTCGTCCGATTTCGCTCTACTAATCACGGATTAGCCTCACTAATCGTGATTAGTCACTAATCTAATCTAGGAGATTGGATGCTCTTTGGGCATGAATGGGGTACGTGTAACGACCCGTCCCAAATTCCAGGATTAGATTAGTGACTAATCACGATTAGTGAGGCTAATCCGTGATTAGTAGAGCGAAATCGGACGAACGATGCGAAATGACCGTTTTGCCCCTAGTGGTGGCAAAATGTTGACTTTTCAATCGGGAGGTCAAATGGACTTTGACCGATGACCGTGACGTAGTTCGTGACGTCACGAGTTCATAGACAGGTGGCACGTTCAATTCCGACGTTCGGGGAGGAAGTTATGACGTTCGGAAGGTTAGGGGCATTTTGGTAATTTTGGATAAAAGGGGTCAAATGTTGACTTTTTGACCGGGAGGTCCGATGGCCGAGGGCCGAAGACCGTTACGTAGATAAGGACGATACGAATCCGTAGACAGGCGGCACGTCGAATTCGGACGTTCGACGGCGAAGTTACGGTTCACGGAAGTTCTCAGTTACTATTCATGATGGCACGTTTTACGAGGCACTTTTGGACTTTAGTGGGCCCAGTTGCTTTTCAGCAACCAATGGATGAGCGACACTTGTCACCCATCCACTGGTTACCATCCCACATACATGCATCTCCCATTCCTTCATCATCGATCATTTTCCATTTTTCCTCCAACCAAACCCGATCCCATTTCTCACCCAAACCCATTCAACCCTTTCCAATGATCATATAGGAGAGACCAGAGAGTGAGGATGGACCGGTGGACGCTGGTGGCCGGCCCAGGACGCACCGCCGTGGACGGCGGAGGAGGAGGAGATCGAGGTAATCGGTTTTACCCGATTTTGTCCATTTTCAATATTAATTGTTATGGGCCGATTTGGATGTTTCCACTAAACTAAATAGGTTGCTAGGATAGTTTTAGGAAGGTTTGAAGGCTAGTTCACGACGGAGGAGGCCGTGGGAACGGCGGGGAAAAACTGGGCCGTGAGGTCCATTTTGAACGAGGGGTTTCGAGTGGGGTTTTCTTAGATTTAGGGATTGAGTTAGATAGTAAATGAAGAAATAGGAATTTAGGAATTGAAATGGAAGAAAACGGATGAAAAATGAGGGAGAAGGAGGCCTGGACCGGTTACGCCAGTCCAGTTGCAGGGGTCGGACCGGACCAGCCGGTTCGGACCGGTCTGATCGAGGTAGGAGAAGCACTGTTCACAGGCGCGTGGCTCCCACGCGCAGCCACTTCAGGCGGCGCGTGTGGGCGCGTGGGGGAGAATTTGGGGATGTGTTCAACATGTGAAATCTTCTATTCGATGTAACGAACATTTTGGGACTGGTTTCGTGTCGATCGGACACCGTCTCGATATGTTTCGGGGCATCGGAAGGTTTAGGTTCGGGATTAAAAATAGTTAAAAATACAGAAAAATTACGGGGCTTTGGTAGGAGGTTAATTAAGTAGTTAGTAACCTTCTATTACGATTTGGACAGGTTTGGGAGTCCCGGTGACGGTGATCGGCTCGGAGAGCCGTATGGCACGCAAATCGAGGCGGCAGCTCGGACGGTCTGTGAGTGGACCTTGTTTTCTAAATTGGTGCATGCATAAATGTTTATTATATGTTTTATTACTTGTTTGATGATGCCATAGGTGCATTTGTATGTGGTTACGTATAAGCACGTATTTCGAGGTTTCAGCCTTATACGGTGCTTATACGGGTCTGTATTTCTTTATTGATTTAAATGATGTGATTTTGGATTTCTAAAGGATCAACTCGGGTATGAGACTCATTTGGTTTTGTCTCGGGCATATGACGCTATTTACGACCTTCGGGTCTAAATCGTGGTCGCGGCGGGTACTATGTGCACGGCGATTGACGATACGACGCTCGCCTCCGGATTGGGATGTGTTCCTTCCGGAGAGGTCACGATGTACGATTCGTGGTCGGGAAGCCTGGGGAGGCTCGACTTCGGAGTGCTGACGGTTAAGGAT
Source organism: Prinsepia uniflora (assembly GCA_032719365.1). NCBI lineage: Eukaryota > Viridiplantae > Streptophyta > Magnoliopsida > Rosales > Rosaceae > Prinsepia > Prinsepia uniflora. Next base: position 27,794,157 of record CM064871.1, on the reverse strand, counting down.
AACGATCGGTGAGGAGTGCACCATGATCTTGTGGTGGTCGCGTCGGTTGATTCGTTCACGGTGACATACCAGGATTGAGAGCGGTCCTGGATGGATGGTTGCACGCATCACTATGATCAGAGTCGTGACTGACCCTTAGATATCGGGCACGGTGCCCAGTTGAGTCATATGTTCGGGCACGAGACCCAGTTACTTTATGGTTTATGATTTCGGGTCAGGGACCCTACGTGGATTTCCAAGTTCATGACGGTTTATGGGAACCGGCATGAACTCTAGAAAGGTCATTGTGGTTCATGACGGTTTATGGGAACCGGCATGAACCTTTGTCAGGTCATTCTGGTTCTTGACGGTTTATGGGGACCGGCATGAACCCTGGTTATGTTATTACGGTACATGACGGTTTATGGGAACCGGCACGTTACCTCGGTTATGTTATTACGGTACATGACAGTTTATGGGAACCGGCATGTTACCTGATTATGGATATTATGGATCATGACGGTTCAGGGGGGAACCGGACATGAATGTGTATGTTATGTATATATATGTTCATATACCTTCCTTTATTTCTATTATCTCCTCCGGGGAGGGTCGTTGGCCTGGGTGGACCCCGGAGTAGTCACGGAGCACCGACTGAGTGGAGTCACCCCCCAGTTGGGTTCTTTACTCTCAGGAAGGCTATGGTTACTATTACCTCGGGTAGGGTCAGTGGTCTGCGGACATTGACCTTGACTTTGAGATGACTCGGATTGAGACCCGGGTAGCACGCGCGTAGCTTTGGATACCGTGACAGGATTGGTTGTGTGACTTATATGTATATATGATATATAATATGTGGTGTGCACAGGTGTGCACAGGATTTGAGCAGTGGCTCGTGTACTTGGTTTCTTTATGGTTTGGGGCCGAGTCCCTTATGGATTTGGGTAGTGGCCCGTATGGTCGTTTCATTGTGGTCCTTTCGACCTTGGTTTATATTTGCTTTGGGTTTAGTCCCACATATGGTTTGTTTTGGATAAATGGTTTTCGAATGCATGCATGCTTTTTAGTGGAGGGTACAAATGTCTTCGTTAAAATGTTTTTATAAACTTTTGTTTTGTCCACTCACAGTTTTTAATGTTTTGACTGCCCTTCAGGTTGACATCGGATGTGGACTGTAGCAGAGACCGAGATATCACATACCTCCTCCGGATCCTGGCGTACTCTGATAGCCCGAGAGGGCAAAGATCGGAAATATCCCTTGTCTGACACTTCGTGTCAGACGGGAGCAGGGTCATCCCGCACTAATCCCGGGGGGATTGGGATGGGTCCTGTCAGTATGCCTTGGTGGGCGTGATTCAGATTGGTAAGTATTGGATGACTTGTATGGGAGTAAATGTGTTGATGCTGGTCAGGTGACTAGGGGACTTGGAATGGACACGGAATTGGGAGTGTAGGGTCTGTCTCATGTGAAATTGGACTGATGGACTTCAGGATTGAAGCGTGTTTAGCTACGAGCTATATAGTGGGCTGGTTGGTGGATGGATGTACGTACACTGTACGTTATTCGAGGAACGATACTGGGCAAGCTTGTGGTGCCTGGTGGTGGTATATAGGATATACCAGAGGTACATTGGTGAACTTGTTGGTAGTCGGCTTAGTCCCGATACCATTGGATTAGTTGGGGACGTGAACTAGACATTGGATACTATGCCCTGGTCAGGGTGATTCTGATGGGTCCAATTACACATAGGTCGAGTGAGACGTCGGTATACGTATACTCGGGTGGAGTGAGTTGGTGGTTAGTGTAACCAAAAGTGAGTATAATGTCAGTTTTGACTAGCGACTGTCAAGTGGTGACAGAGTGGGAAGTGTCAGCGAAATGGCAGTTTTTGTCAGGTGGTATCAACTCGGAGCGTGTGATCATTTTCACTCGAAGGGGTCGAGTGTAGTTGATGCGATGTAAGTATTGGTGGGACGTCTGGATGCAGACAAGTATTGTTCTGGTTAGCGGGTGTGCAAGTGTACACATGTTATGGAATCGAATTGCTTTCCACGGGGTGGATGTGGAATCGGGATAGTTGGAATTTCGAGGACAAAATTATTTAAGGGGGGAAGGTGGTAATGATCCATCCCGAATTTCGGGATTAGATTAATGACTAATGAAGGATTAGTGAAGGGCATAAAGGTCTTTTTATGAAATGTGTTTTGTCAAACTATTGATTTTCGTCCACTCGCATTCGTTGTTTTTAATGCCCTTCAAGTTGATCACGGATGCGGACTGTAGTAGAGACTGAGACATCACACTACTCCACCGGATCCTGGCGCGCTCTGGAAGCCGGTCGGGCTGAAGGTTTTACATTATCCCTTGTCTGACACTACATGTCAGACGGGATCATGACACATCCCGTGTTAATCCCGGGGGAATTGAGATTGGTCGTGTCATATTTAATTATGATTAATTTGGAGATTTCGTGCTAATCTTAGGGGGAATTCTGCGATTAAGATTGTACTATTATGCAGAATAATATCTTAAAGGGAATTTACATTCTCTTCAAAAGGATATCCCAATTAATTATAGTTCATTAACTTAGTTGATATATAATTGGTTATGGTGTTGATTAGTGAGCTTATTAAAAGGATTATATATGTAATGATATGTATACTTAATATTCTGTTTACGATTGAGGGTTTGAGAATTATGATTATGATTAGGTAACCAGTGATTTATTGTGGTAATTCATATGGTTTATTATAGAAACTATAAGTTAGATAATGTTATGTTTAAGTATAGTAGTATTACATGAATTGTTACTGCCTTGATAATATAAGCGTGAGATCATGCCTAGGTCGAGACTAAGGTAATTATAAGCTAGTAAGAATCCCCTTTGGTTGAGGGTTAGTGGGTTGGATGTGGGCGGAAACCCCCACCAAGGAGGATTTAGTTTGGTTAATTAAAAAAGAATTAATAGTAGGAATCCCTTGTTTGACATAGTTGGTCGAACATGAGTATGATCGAACCGGTTTCACGGGAATTTGATATGGGTCCTGTCATCACATCCTTCAAACATCCTAGAGTCTCACCTACCAAAAGGGACATATAATCGAATGTGCACCAATCATACCAAGAAACCGCCCCTTCCTTTTCACTCCAAACCATTTTCAACAAGTATACCTCCATGATGGACCTTTAGAGTAAATAAATATGGAGTATTTACAAAAAAAAAAAAAAAAAAAAAAAACCCTATGTCAGAACCAACAATAGTACATAGAAAGAATTAAGTAAATTCAGAGGCAGGATAAATAACAAAAAATTCGCGTATAAAGAAATAAAGAAGCTAGGCTATGATCAGCAGATGGCAAAAATTTAAAACTACAATATATGAAATAAAATTACGAAATTGCAAATGATCAAGTAATATGTGTACTCTTCTTAAAATAGAATTTTCATATATCATCTAATCTCTCCTAGAATATACAAATGATGAGCCCTATGTACTACATTTATATACTGAAAACAACTCAACGAGTGTTACAAAGGATTTTGGTTGTTTTCTCAACAAACATCTTGGTCCATATACTATATTTATTGACTTGTCAAATTTGGATATGATGCCTTATTTATGATGTTGAGAACATGACATATATTCGAGCCACCGATCTTCATGTATCCTTTGAATCTAAATGTTTACTTGAGAAAATGTTAAGGAACATTAATTGCCCACGAATTGAGGAATATTATTTTGATCAGGGATGATGAAGACAAAAAGGCCAACAATAATTAGCTCATAAGTGGCCTACCATATTTGTAAATTTTCAAAGACCAATGGTCTTTTCACGGCTTAAAAAACTTCCAAGCAAAGTGTCACAAAGAAATCCTCTAGTCTCCTTTATTTATTATAATACGACATAACAGTTACCAGCACTATGAAAAACTCAAAAAACTGATCAATAAGATATTGCTACACACACAGAGTCTCATATCAGTCCAACAAACAATCCTTCACCACATACATAATCCCAAATCAAACCAATTTTCAATATCTTAAAATATTAATAGAATCCATATTTTTCCCACAATCCAACCATGCATCAACAAAACAAACATAGGACCACCAACAAACCCCAAATCCATTTAACATCCTCTTGCTCACATATATTGTAAACAAATTACTTCGTATTCCAAAGAATATAGTACGCCAAGAATAAGAGTTGCACTTGCCATAAACTGGTTGTCTACCTCTAGGGTCACGAGACATAGTCGTTGTGGATTTTCGAGAAAATGATGTCGATAATCAATTTGAAATTACTTTTCGATGTCCCTTTTTTATCGGGCTCAGAGAAGCAAAGGAAGAGATTGAGTGAAGTTTTTCCCCTCTTGAAGTACCCACTATTAGTTGAGCTCTTTCTTCGTAGTCCTCTTTAATCCTTCGAAACACTAAACTCAAATCTCTTGAAGCATTTCTCTTCAAAATCTTTTGAAAACCTTCTCCAACATTTTTTTTAATTGGGATTGAAAAAACTGGTGTGCTGGTGTGGGTCCCACTAATAGTGGGCCAATGTGCCACGTTTTTCCACGTTGCATCCAACAACAATATATTGTGCCATTTGAGAAAGAAATAACGCCGTTATGGTGTATTTCATTGAATTTGAGACAAAAATGAGTTCGAGGAGGATTCTGAGACTCAATGGCAAGTTTAAGAGGCATTTGAAGTAAAAGGCCTAAAAAAAAACCAAATCTTTTGCTACCAAATAAGCATCTTAGACGTAGTTTGTAATGTTATAAACGATTTGGAGCAATAGAGTTAACATAAACCTAGTTTCGGAAGCAAAATTACATACATTCTTGTTCTTGGTACAAATTGAGATTTTATGTCATGTTTTGCATTTGAAATAATGAACGAAATGATTTGTCTTCCACTATTTTAATTGTTTTTAATACATATATGAGCAATTGAGCAAGTACTTGGCAATTCTCGAAAAAGCACATATACTAAATGAATATGACAAGATTACTAAATAACAGAACTCCAATAACAGTTATTAGTTATTCAAATCTCTCTAAATGTTCCCATCACACGCAGGGTTTTGGTACAATTTGCCCTGCAACCTAAAACGCATTTTGCATCAAGGTCCATAAGACCTGATTGATATTTGCGGTTAGCCGAAGTGGAGAGGGAGAGAGTTGATGAATCCAAATTAAATAGGTTGGATTGCGTCCAAAAACAATATATATACATATATATATATATATATATATATATGCGGATCGTGGTTGTGGATTTATAAGACCTGATTGACATTTATGTACTGATCAGGTCCAATTGTACTGCATTATAAATACAGCACAATTTCGTTTGAGGCGTATCCCTTCATACGACCTGGGTCCTGCGATTAACCAAATGCCCATTTTTGCCAATAGCTGAAGAGACTTGAGGAGCTTCACCTCAGCTGGGTGCGACTGGTAAGTGAAAACAATAGTACGAGACTGCCCACCAACTGTTTGATGATTTGCTGCTGAGAAGAATTGCACAGCTTAATTTATAGAGTTTGTACCAGCGGTCTCACCCAACCTCCATAATGTTCCTCAGGAGAGGAGTCGCAATTCTCTCGTTAGTATACCCACATGTCCTCTCAAAAGCTCCTAATATTTGCTACAAGGCCAACGCCACACTTGCCATTATCCCTCGTCAGGAGCGAGTTTGTAATTACTTTAGCAGCTTTCATCTGTCACCGTTGTTCAATTCCGATGAGAAACCTCAATCAGACAGTTATGATATTGAGCTTGTTGACCATGAGGCGTGGCGGGTTTCGTCCGGTTTGACATTAGCAGGACGAGGAATGGAGGGGTCTGCATTGGAAGCTGGGTACTTGTCCGAGGAAGTGATGGGTGAACAGCTTGATGATTACTCTCTACCTGTTGAAGGTGAGCCGGATTTTGATGACATTGATAACATGAGGGTTCGGGGCAGTCTGTTCTATAAACTTGACTGTGAATCCAAAGAGTTTGAAGAGTATAATTTGGATTTACATGGCAGGACGAAGAAGTGTTCTAAGCAAAAGGATGATCCAAAGGAAAGTAAAAGGAAGAGTAATGAGTTGAAGGAAAACAGAAAAGACAACCAAATTCGCGATTTATTCTCCAGAAGTGAGAAGCAAGGTAGAATTATGAGCAATTCTCAAAATTTTCAGCTTGATCAAATGGATACAACTTCTGTTGGGAAGAACAAAAAGCTGAGGACTCCGACTTATAATCAGCTAACAGGTCCTTTCCATGAGCCATTTTGCCTGGACATTTACATATCCAAGGCATCTGTTCGCGCTTGCATTATTCACCGAGTGACCAGTAAGGTTGTTGCTGTGGCACATTCTATATCGAAAGACATGAAATTTGAGCTTGGTTCGACGAGGAATGCAGCCGCCTGTGTTGCTGTAGGTGCAGTTATGGCGCAGAGAGCATTGGATGATGATATCCATGATGTGATTTATACACCAAGGAAAGGGGAGAGATTGGAGGGCAAGCTTCAAATTGTGCTCAAGTCTATTATTCATAATGGCGTTAATGTCAAGGTCAAGTTCAAGCAAATCATGAGGAAGAAAATGCTGCTTAGAAGTAGGTAATTACTGGCCTAATTTTATTTTTTTTCATTTTTTTCCAACTACATTGTATTATATGCCGTGTGTAATCTGGAATGAAGATGGGGAAATTTCTTGCGATTATCATCTCAATAAAAATAAAAAACAAAATGAGTATCAAACAGAGCAAAGAGCATATATAGGATTTACTCAACAACCCAAAACCCAAAATTACCCTAATTGCCATATATTTAAGATCTTCAGTCATTAGCAGTGGCTAATTGCAGTGAAAGCAGCTCATCTTCTGGTATTGTCCTAATGTGGCAATCCGATTTCGGGTACGAAACGCATAGCAATGTACACCCGCCTTCCACTACATCATCACTGAGCATGCCTTCACTCTGATCCACGGTGCCGCCGAGAAGCCGTGCAGGGCAAGTCATGCAAACTCCGAGTTTGCAGTCATGCGGCACAGAAAGCCCAGAGTCCAATGCCTTCTCCAATATGGTCTCATCAGGCTCCACCTAAAGCTCAGTGGACTGACCCTCGTGCTCAACCACCACTTTGTAGGACTGGATGATGAGGGACCGTCGTGAGCGGTGGCTGGGCCGGAGATTGAGCTGGGAAGCAGCTGAGAGTTTGGTGGGGTGGCGTTGTTTTGGGATGGTCAAAGAAGGCAAGGAAGTGAAGAGAAGGGTTGCCATTGTGTTTGACTTTTCCTGAGGTCGGAAATGAGGGACAGCTCTCTTTTTTGTTTTGTTAGTGGCCAAAAAGATAACGTTTGGTTTCGTCTCCTAAGCTATTTATGCTTTATTTATTTAATAAATGGGTTGGTAAAAACAAAGGGTTTGCTGGGTTTTATATTCAACAAAAGTTAAATTAGTGGTTTTATATTGGGAAATTAATGGAAATTGACAAGACCCATTCCGATTATCCCTCGATAATCGTGAAAGGTCCTGCTCCTGTCTGACAATAACTCTAAAATGCCAACAGTAACCTTACATATATATATATATATATATATATATATATATATACATGACATAACAAACGACAAACATTGTCAGACAAGGGATAATTAAGTTTTCCAGGACCGTTGACCTCACAAGTTTGGCTAGTCAACCAGGTTTACAGAGCATAGGTAATATTACAAGTAGGGATCAATATCCTACTCTGCAAGATGTCTGAGTACGCAACGATCTGCTTATTCCTCTGCCTCGATACTAGCCTCAGTACCTGTGCACTGGCTTGGAGGGTACATAAAACATTAAAGGTGTGAGTGGACAAAAACAAAGTTTTAGAAATATATTTATCAAATATATTCTTACCCTCCAAGTTTGTGAATATGCATGCATAGCATAAAACATGAGTCATATAAATCAAGTATTAAATAAAGCATCTAGGCACAAATATCAATAAATCATGATACCACAAATTCTCAATATCTAATCTCAATATCCAAGTAACCCGTCACGATATCAATGCAACGCGTCCAACTCGGGTGTCTCATGTCCGAGTACCTCCCCATGATCTACGACGTCTGGGGTGATATCATCTCTAGGATCTACGACGTCTGGAGGATATCATCATAATCTCACACTCCTGAGACTGAGCCTCCCTCGGAGCTACTCATCTCTAGGCAGTGGGTCATGACTACTCCAGGATCTACGACGTCTGGAGGAGACCATCAAATCACAGAGGATGATATATGTGGAACAGTCACCAAATCCAGTAATCTCATTTTCCATTCAAATCTCAAATCAAGTCAAATCAATTAAAAAACGTTTCAACAGGGCCTCTGCCCGAAACATAGCTTTCACAAAGCACGTTCCACAAATCCATCATAATCATCAATTTCATCATAATCATGCAAATCCATAAACGATAGTCAAAAACATTTCAATTTCATCAAATCAATTTCCCGACTCATAATTCGAGTCAAAACCAATCTCAATCCCGGATCTTCGCCCAAACAAAAATATCAAGGTTTTCTCGAAACTAGTGCCCAAAAGCATGTCAAATAATATAATATTCCCAAAATCCGGAAATCATCATATCGAAACATCAATCAAACCAAATCATGTCAAATCATATCATAAAACATTTAAAACATATATGCATGCATTCATGGTAGAAAACAAAAGTCCACTCACACACCATCCAGATTGTTCAGTTTCGAGCTGTTCGTTCTCTTCCGACGTCCTGGGAATATTCCAGCCTGTCAAACAAAGTAATATAAGGTCACCAGGTTATCATATAACCCCATGTACGAATTACCTAATCGTCGGAATATAATAATACTATTTAAACGTAACCTATACGCTTCGGGTACTCGAAACTACTCTAAATTCACATCTGATTGACCCGAAACCAACGCCAATAGGTCCATATCATTGAGAACATCAACAAGTATGTTGGACCCAAAGTCAGAATGTAACGACCCGTCCCGGAAGTTAGGATTTAGGAAGTGATTAGTGACGGATTAGCTGAGTTAATCGGTGGTTAGTTGGTGATTTTTGGACTTTGGGCGTAGAATGACGATTTTGCCCCTAGTTTGGGCAAATTGTTGACTTTTAATTCGGGCGGTCAATTGGGCATTGATCAATAACTTTGACGTATTTTGGGACGTCACGAGTCCGTAGACAGGTGGCACGCCCGATTCCTACATCCGAGAAGGAAGTTATGATGTTCGGAAGGTTGAGGGCATTACCGTAATTTGGTTAAACAAAGGGAAAAAGTTAACTTTTCGCACGATAAGGTTTTTAGACGTAGACCGAGGATCGTTAGGTAGATCTCGTCGTCCTGAGTTCAATGACAGGCGACATGCTTTCATCGAACGTAGGACGAGTAAGTTACGGGTCTAGAACGGCGAAGGGTAAAATGGTAATTTTGACTCATAAGGGGCATTTTGGTCTTTTTGCACATTGGGAATCGTGCAAACCAGATTGGGACAAGTGTACATGGGGATTGGATATTTTGAGATGGGCCATGGGATTGTGGACACGTGTGGTGTGTCTAGTGGGTTCTAGGGTGTTGCACGGTTCAAATTATTTGGGCTGTGTGTGTGTGTGTGGCCGTGCAATCGAAGAAAACAGAGAGTGAGATGGAGGGAGGAATTGATCGAATTGCAGAGACTGGGTGAGTGTGTGAATGTTGTGAGATCCTGTGGTGTTCGAAGGAGCGTTCTGCTCGTATTTGTGAGGATTGGGCGTGGCGGTGTGTGTGTGAGAAAGGAGGAGGAATCAGAGGACACAGAGCCGAGGACCACCGTGCACGGTTGTGCACGTCTAGTGATCAAACGGTCAAATTGAACCCGTGGTGGCGTTGAGAGGACTGAGGGGAGTCAAGCAGACCCAGCAGAGCTCACGGTGGCTGTCGGAGAACATATAATTTCTTGAATCCCCTCTGATTACTCTGTTTTGTCGTTTGGTTTCAAACTGGAAGTCGTGGCTTTTGGGGCTGAGTCGAGGTGTTTGGTGAGTTCTAGTGTGTTCAATATGTCTTTAGGAAGTTGTAGAGGTCGAAACCGTGAAGGGGGATTGCACGGGTGGCCGGATTTAGAAACAGGGGTTTGGACAGGTTTTAGTTCGACCTTGAGGGAGGTGGTTTAGAGGTCGTGTTATAGTGTTTGGTTGAGGGGAATAGATTGCTTAGGACAGAACAAAGCTTCTGGGCTTGGAAGGAATGAAAACGGTTGCAGGAAGGCGGAGAACCGGTCACGCCGGTTCAGACCGGTCTGACCATCGAGGAAGAAGACGAACAGTGTTCCTGTGCAGGCGCGTGAGGCCCACGCACAGCCACTTTGGGCGGCGCGTGGGGGCGCGTACGGTAGTTTCCGGGGAAGTGGTCAACTAGGTTTTTGGTCTAATCGTTGTAACGAATCTATTGGGATAGGTTTCGGGACAATCAGACGTCGTTTCGGGTTAGTTCTGCAGGATCGAAGGTTTAGTGTTCCATTTAAAGTACACTTAGAAGTTCGGGGGAAAATTATGGGACTTGAGTAGGCCTTTTGTGAAGTAGTTCGTAACCTCGTTGTGGGCCTTGGACAGGTCAGGAAAGCCGATGATAGCGGGATGGCCAGAGACGGCGTAAGTGCGCGCGTATCGAGGATACACCAAAATGGTCTGTGAGTGGACTTTGCTTTCTAACTTATGATGCATGCATATATGTTTTAATATGTTTTCATACGTGATTCTATGATTTACTTTATGATCTTGATGATTTACGGTTTTACACGATTTTCGACATATTTACGGCAATTCACGTTTTACGAGATTTTGATGGATGTTGTGATTTAAACCTGGTTTAAATGATTTGATGTCGGGATTTGAAATATGATTTAATATCAATGATTTACAAATGGATTTCGGAAAATGACTTCGGGCTTCGAGGCCCAGTTCAAAAAGTGGTTTTGAGAAACGTGATTTCGGGTTTTTGAATCGGAATTCCGGATGACAATTCGGGATTCGATTTGGAACTTGAAAGTGGATTTTCGGGTTTGGGTTCGGAATGATTATTCCGGATGCCGGCTTACGGAATGATGGTTGCTGACTCGGATCTGGAAAAGGAGGTGGATATGAGTTCTGGGTTTGGATTCGGGATCTTGATCAGATTGCGGATTCGGATTCGGAAGTAGAAAAAGGTTTTCAAACGGTTTTGGATTGGATTTGCTGGATCTAATTATTGGGTTTAAAAACCCGAATTATGTTTGACGGGGGACGGGCCCGGATTGGGTTTAAAGACCCAGATGGAGTTTAAAGACTCGGGAGTTTAAAGACTCAGATTATATTGAGGCTTGGATTGAGTTTAAAGACTCGGGAGTTTAAAGACTCGGATAGATCCAGTAGGTTCGGTGAATGGAAATATGATATGGTTTTCAACAAGGTTTTTCGATGGTTTTGGGCTGAGGCCTGGGATTTGAGAAAAAGGAAAATGTGTTTGGTTTTCGTACATGGTTTTATGACATGAGTTTGATATGCATGCATTGGTTTTTTCATGGAGGGTATAATGTACTTGTTTTATTGAACTGTTTTTAAGCTTATACTTTATTTTTGTCCACTCACAGTCTTTTCATGTTTTCGATACCCTCCAGGTTGTTGCGGTGCGGGCTATTGGTCGAGAGAGACGGAGACATCACACCCGTGATCCACAGTAGTTCGGATGGCTGGATTCGAGAATCCCTGGTCCGACTTACGTGTTACATGGAGGTTAGACGTCAGTCTGGCATTCGTGTCATGCGTAAGTCAGACCGGAGCAGGGTTTAGTCCCTAATCCTGGGGGATTACGGGTGGGCCCTAACACAGAATCCCAGCACTGCGCCCTCACGCGCCGCCGCAAGCGGCTACGCGTGAAAGCCACGCGTCGTGCTACAATACGTCTCCCTCACCCGATTACCTGGTAAACGGGTCGTGAACCCGCGATCAGACCCGGTGAGATCTCCCTCAATTTGACCTCGATTTTGTTCATTCTTTCACTCATTGTCATCTATTCCATGTTTATTAGGGATCTGGAACCTCAATTTTATGAAATGGATCCTAAAATTCCTCGACTCAAAGTGGATACCCGACGGGTTCTAACTCGGGTTCTACCCAAATTCAAGCTGTTTTAATCAATTAATCACACAGGAAGCATCCCATTTCCATTCTAAACATGACTTCAAAACCAATTTCAAGATTGCTTACCTCCAATTACTCAAACTCAACCTCCAAAATTTACGGATGTCACAGGGTCTGTTCTTCGTCAAATCTCCATCAATTTCCTTCCCATTTGATTTGGTTTGATTCGTTTAGCTCCCAGAAGACTAAATGACAAGTCAATTTCACTCAGAACCGTCTAAGAAATCGAATTCGACATTAATGGTTTTGGGTGGTTTTTCGGGTTTCTCAGTAGGGTTTCAGCTAGGTTCGTTTCTGTTTTCCACTCGTTTCTTATTCGCAATTTCACTTAGTTTTGCACTCAATTTTGCACTTGTTTCCTTGTGTTGCTGGGAATCGATCAAAGTGGGTTGGGTTCTCTGTTCTATTGTTGTTACTCAGTGCAGAAGGTTAATTTAAATGTTGGTTTATGTTTTGATTTTAGCCCATAGTCAAACGGCAACAATTTGCCACTCATGCTAATTAGCCAGTGACAAATATCACTGAAAGATGCACCTGAGTCACCCCATGGCCGATTCAGCCAATTGCACCGCAAAATACATTTGACTGCCCCAAATTACCATTTTACCCTTAAATAACAAATGACCATTTTGCCCCTTAACTTCACAAACCTTTAACTTTTTCATCCGAGCTCCGTTTTCGACGTGTCACCTGTCTACGGATTCAGCGTCCCGAGACCTACACAATGGTCCTCGAAAAAGGTACAAAACGTATTCCGAAAAAAAGGTCAACATTTAACCACACCCTTCCAAGGGTAAAAACAACATTTTATATATTATTTTACTATTTTACATTATTTGGATTTTCGGGGCGTTACAACCTTTCCCCCTTAGGAAATTTCATCCCTGAAATTTCAAGAAAACAAATATTGACACGACCCATCCCAATCCCCCGGGAATTACCATGGGATGTGTCATGCTCCCGTCTAACACGAAGTGTCAGACAAGGGATAACCTAAAGCCACTGCCCCCAACGAGCTTCCAGAGTGCGCAAGGATCGATGGAGGAGGCATGCAATGTCACAGTCTCTACTGCAATCGCATCGGTGATCAACCTGAAGGGCATTAAAAACAACAAAGGCTATGAGTGGACGAAAATAAATAAGTTCATAAAACATATTTCACAAAGATATTTATGCCCTTCATTAAAACGTATGCATGCATCGAAAACCAGTAAGTACACTATTTACTAAAACAACCATTAGGGCCTTAGCCCAGAAACCGTAAGACCAAATCATGTGGGTCTCTACACAAAACCATGAATACCGAAAACCGAACATATATTATTTAAATCCGACATCCAGAATACCAATTCCAAATTCCAAGTGGGCCATCGCCCAAAACAATAACCATAAATACCATTTCCAGAAAAACATGTTTAAACCATCCTGGGTATCCCAGATGACTAGCGTCCAAGACGTCATATCTCACAGTATAATAATAAGCAACGCGTGCTGCCCGGGGTCTCTCCGGGGTCCATATCTCTAACATCCCAGATGTCTGACGTCCCAGACGCCTAATCATAGCAATCCTGCTCCTGAGTCACTATACGGTCCGGTAGCTCCGTACAATGACCCCTCGCAGGCAATGCACCGTGACTTGCCCAGTGTCCCAGACACCTGGAGGAGACCATCACATATCCTCGTATCAAGATGGTTTATGGAAAATAGTTTATCAAATCATTTCAAACATCTCAAGGGCCCTGCCCGGTATTTCCATAAAACCATCACAAGTCCAAACATCTGATTTTCAATTCCAAAACCATTTATTCAAATCCATTTAGGGTCCACTGCCCTAAATCACATTTACAAATAACTGGGCCCCTGGCCCGATTTCATAAAGCAATTGGGCCCCGGCCCGATTACGTAACTCAATTGGACTCCAAGTCCGATGTTTCCAAAATAATTGGGCCTCATGCTCGAGTTTATCTTTCCAAATTCAAAACCATTTCATGAAATCATATCTAAAACCATAAGTATGGAAAATTAGTGTAAAACCGGGAAAAACCTCAATTTACGTGCAAGCACATAAATCGCCTCGAAATGCGTGAAACCATATAATTCACCGATAACCAAATCAACATCATATAATCACAATCGTAATCCATATAAAATAGTTATGCATGCATAAATTTTATAAAACCAAAGTCCACTCACATACCGTCTATAATTGCTCGTTTTCGCGCTGCACGCGTTCCCGTAATTTCTGACATTTTCCAGAAATCTCGAATCCTGTCCGAAATCATTCTTTAGTGTCACTAAGGGCTCAAATAACAGGATACTAATTTCCCATAATTTTCCGGGAATTAAACGTTAATTAAAAACGTAACATAACCTTCGGACCCTCGAAACAACATCGAAACGGTGTCCTTTTAATTCGAAATCAACGTTAAAATGTTCGTTACATTGCATAGGACAAAAGTCGTGCTGAACTCACCTTGAGAATCGGCCCCACGCGCCGCCGTGAGTGGCTGCGTGTGAAACTCATGCGCCTGCTACAGTAATGCTACAGTGTCACCTTCTTCACCCGACTAGCCTGCAAACGGGTTGTTCAACCCGCGACACAGCCCGGTTAAATTTCTGGCAATTCCCTCTTAAATCCTTTAATTGAATCATCTAATAGCACCGTTAGAGTCCCAATTAAGGTTCTGTAAACCTAATTACACTCATATAGCCTTTAATCGAACATTTCTCTCAAGATCAAACACACGGTCTAAACTTTTAAAACTTACTCAAATCAACTCAGTTATCAAATTAATTGATACAGGAGCTTCGTATGACCTAAACAAACCTTAAACCGTAACCAATTTCATGAAACCTTACCCGTAGGTGGTTTTCCTCAAGCTCGAAATTTCCCAGAAACTGGAACTTTAGTTCTAGGCTATACCGTGATGAACTTCCTTCGATTCTTGTACGGTTGAAGTCGAAGTGAACCCAGAAGACTGTTTCTACTCTCAGCTTAACTCCCAGACACTCGACGTCCCAGACGTCATATCTCAAGGTATAATAATAAGCAATGTGTTGCTGCCCGGGGTCTCTCCGGGTCCATATCTCTGACATCCCAGATGTCTGACGTCCCAGACGTCTAATCATAGCAATCCTGCTCCTGAGTCACTATACGGTCTGGTAGCTTTGTACAATGACCCCTCGCAGGCAATGCACCGTGACTTCCCCAGTGTCCCAGACACCTGGAGGAGACCATCACATATCCTCGTATCAAGATGGTTTATGGAAAATAATTTATCAAATCATTTCAAACATCTCAAGGGCCCTGCCCGGAATTTCCATAAAACCATCACAAGTCCAAACATCTGATTTTCAATTCCAAAACCATTTATTCAAATCCATTTAGGTTCCACGGCCCTAAATCACATTTATAAATAACTGGGCCACTTGCCCGATTTCATAAAGCAATTGTGTAAGACCCGTGTCCTGGAGGGAAAGGTGAACAATCCCACATTCCTGCGAGGGGGAATAGTCTGGGAAGGGAATGGTGGTGTGCCTTAAAGGTGTAGGCACACACCTATCTAGCACTAGGCCTTTTGGGAGCTCAAGTGGCTTTGGGGGGGGATTGGAACCCCAAAGTTAAGCGAGTTGAGGCTGGTGCAATTCCATGATGGGTGGCCCCCTGGGAAGTTGCACCGTGAGCTCCCGAAAACAAAACCTTGAGGGCGCAGGCTTGCCGTTGAGTATTGATGTGACCCAAAGAGGACAATATTGTGCTAGATGAGTCGGGACCTGACAGAGGAGGGTCGGGTCCTGACAGAATGGTATCAGAGCCAGACCCCAACCGGGAAGTGTGCCAGCGAGGACGCTGGGCCCTAAGGGGGGTGGATTGTAAGACCCGTGTCCTGGAGGGAAAGGTGAACAATCCCACATTCCTGCGATGGGGGAATGGTCTGGGAAGGGAATGGCGGTGTGCCTTAAAGGTGTAGGCAAACACCTATCTAGCATGAGGCCTTTTGGGAGCTCAGTGGCTTTGGGGGGGATTGGAACCCCAAAGTTAAGCGAGTTGAGGTTGGTGCAATTCCATAATGGGTGATCCCCTGGGAAGTTGCACCGTAAGCTCCCGAAAACAAAACCTTGAGGGCGCAGGCTTGCCGTTGAGTATTGTTGTGGCCCAAAGAGGACAATATCGTGCTAGATGAGTCGGGACCTGACAGAGGAGGGTCGGGTCCTGACAAATTGGGCCCCCGGCCAGATTACGTAACTCAATTGGACTCCAAGTCCGAGGTTTCCAAAACAATTGGGCCTCATGCCCGAATTTATCTTTCCAATTTCAAAACCATTTCATGAAATCATATCCAAAACCATAAGTATGGAAAATTAGTGTAAAACTAGAAAAACCTCGATTTAGGTGCAAGCACGTAAATCGCCTCGAAATGCGTGAAACCATATAATTCACCGATAACCAAATCAACATCATATAATCACAATCGTAATCGATATAAAATAGTTATGCATGCATAAGTTTTATAAAACCAAAGTCCACTCACAGACCGTCCATAATTGCTCGTTTTCGCGCTGCACGCGTTCCCGTAATTTTCAACATTTTCCATAAATCTCGAATCCTGTTTGAAATCATTCTTTAGTGTTAAGGGCTCAAATAACAGCATACAAATTTCCCATAATTTTCCAGGAATTAAACGTTAATTAAAAACGTAACATAAACCTTCGGACCCTTGAAACAACATCGAAACGGTGTCCTATTAATTCGAAATCAACGTTAAAATGTTCGTTACATTGCATAGGACAAAAGTCGTGTTGTAATCACCTTGAGAATCGGCCCCACGCGCCCCCTACGCGCTGCCGTGAGTGGCTGCGCGTGAAACTCACGCGCCTGCTACAGTAATGCTACAATGTCACCTTCTTCACCCGACTAGCCTGCAAACGGGTTGTTCAACCCGCGACACAGCCCAGTTAAATCTCTGGAAATTCCCACTTAAATCCTTTAATTGAATCATCTAATAGCACCGTTAGAGTCCCAATTAAGGTTCTAAACCTAATTACACGCATCAAGCCTTTAATCCAACATTTATCTCAAGATCAAACACTTACGGTCTAAACTTTTGAAACTTACTCAAATAAACTCAGTTATCAAATTAATTGATACAGAGCTTCGTATGACCTAAACAAAACTTAAATCGTAACCAATTTCATGAAACCTTACCAGTAGGTGGTCGTCCTCAAGCTCGAAATTTCCCAGAAACTGGAACTTCAATTCTAGGCTATACCGTGATCAACTTCCTTCGATTCTTATATGTTTGAAGTCGAAGTGAACCCAGAAGACTGTTTCTACTCTCAGTTTAACTCCTCTCGACTCACAATTTAATTTTCGAAATTTCCCTCCAAATTCCCAATTTTTCCCGATTCTGTTTTCTCTCACGTTCCTCAACTCCTTCCTCTTAAAATGCTCTCAAAGACTTCCCAATGATCACCAATCTCTCTGTTTTCAAACCGTGCAACCCAACAGCCCGTGGGAGTCCCTCAGACCCACTGTGATTCTATTTTCCGCAAACAGACCAAAAACCATTACAGTATTCCTCCCGTGCTCTGTTTCCCTCAGTCTTTTTCAGTGACCAATGTCACTCACAACCTTAAACAATTCTCCCAACAGCACTAACCTTGTTAAACAATGCACTGAATAGAATAAACAACTCACACGGCAAACCACCACGGTTGTTTCAAAATGCAGCAGCCAAATTACCATTTTGCCCTCACTTGACAAATTACCAAAATGCCCCTCACGCCTCTAGACCCGTAACTTGGTTATCCGAACTCCGATTAACGCATGCCGCCTGTCTACGGATTCAGCATCTCGAGACCTACCCAACAATCCTCGAATTGTATGAAAATTAGTGGTCAATCAAAAAGTCAACATTTTCCCCCTTTTCGTCCGAATTACGAAAATGCCCTTGAACTTCCGAATGTCAAAACTTTCACCTCGAATGTCGGAATCGAACGTGCCACCTGTCTATGAACTCTTGACGTCCTAAAATACGTCACGGTCATCGGTCAAATGCCATTTGACCGTCCAAATTAAAAGTCAACGTTTTAACCACGACTAGGAGCAAAACGGTCATTTTGCATCGTTCGTCCGATTTTGCCCAACTAATTACCGATTAACCCCACTAATCATGATTAGTTACTAATCTAATCCCGGAATTCGGGACGGGTCGTTACAAATATGGATACTATTCTAGCATCTGAGTTTCGGGTTCCCATGTGGCTTCTTCCACGTTCTGATTTCTCCAAAGAACCTTCACGAGGGGAATTGTCTTTCGGCGAAGCACCTTATCCTTTCGATCCAAGATCTGTACAGGTTGTTCCTCAAAGGTTAAGTCTTCCCTCAGCTTAATGGGCTGTTCTTCTAACACATGGGACTCATCATACACATATTTCCTTAGCATTGACACATGGAATACATTATGAACTCGGGAAAGCTTTGAAGGTAATGCTAATCAGTAAGCAACTCGGCCAATTCTCTCAACAATCTCATATGGCCCGATGAAACGGGGGCTCAATTTCCCGCGCCTGCCAAATCGTACTATGCCTTTCCAAGGAGATAACTTCAGAAAGACCCAATCTCCAACTGCAAATTCAAGATCTTTGATTCGACGGTCCACGTAGCTCTTTTGTCGATCCTGGGCGGCCTTAAGCCTATCCCTAATGAGCTTAACTTTCTCCGTCATCAAATCTATCAATTCGGACCTAGACAATTTTCTTTCACCCACTTCTGTCCAACACAAAGGAGTTCTGCATTGTCGTCCATATAAGGCTTCATAAGGTGCCATTCCAATACTCGCTTGGTAACTATTGTTGTAGGCGAATTCCATCAATGGAAAATGTGACTCCCAAGTACCCTGGAATTCCAAAACACATGCTCTCATCATATCTTCCAAGGTCTGGATGGTCTGTTCCGAATGTCCGTCTGTTGAGGGTGGAACGACGTACTAAATTGCAATCTTGTCCCAAAAGCTTCCTGTAAACTCTGCCAAAATCTGGATGTAAATCGTGGATCTCGATCCGAGACAATGGAGGCAGGAGTGCCGTGTAACTGGATAACCTCATTAATGAATAATCTGGCATACTGGGTCATCTGAAAGTCTTCCTTCACAGGTAAGAAATGCGCTGACTTGGTGAGTCTGTCCACAATTACCCAAACTCCATCGTGGCCTCTGGGCGTCTTAGGAAGTTTAAATACAAAATCCATGGTTATATGGTCTCATTTCCACTATGGGATAGGAAGCGGTTGCAATGCTCCATAGGGTCTCTGTCTCTCAGCTTTTACCTGCTGACATATCAAACATTTGCTCACATACTCAGCAATTTCCAGTTTCATACCTGGCCACCAATAATGTTCTCGAAGCGTACGGTACATTTTGGTCCCTCCTGGATGCATAGCATACGCTGAACTATGGGCTTCGTCTAGAATCTCCTTCTTTAACACTACATCTTCAGGTACACATAATCTTCCTTCCTTTGTTAAGGCACCATCCTTGCTAACTGCATAATCCTGTCGTTCCCCTGCTTCCACTTCAATTCGAAGGATACATAGGATAGGGTCTTGGAATTGGGCATCAATGATCTGATCAATTAAGGTTGGTCGCACCTAGAAACTGGCTAACAAAACACCTTGGCTTTCAAGTTCCAACATAACACCAGTTCGACGAAGTTCAATCAATAAAGGCAAATGTATCATCTGCAGATGGGCTATCAAATGTGCTGATTTCCGACTCAATGCATCAGCTACCACATTAGCTTTTCCAGGATGGTATTCAATCGTGCAATCATAGTCCTTAAGCAGTTCCAACCATCTTTTTTTTCTCACATTCAACTCCTTCTGTGTGAAAAAGTACTTCAAGCTTTTATGATCAATAAACAGTCCGCATGTTTCACCGTATAAGTAATGTCTCCCGATCTTTAGTGCATGTACCACTGCAGCCAGTTCTAGATCATGGGTAGGGTAGTTGTGTTCATGCGGTTTTAACTGTCGAGAGGCATAAGCAATCACCTTCCCATGCTGCATTAACACACACCCCAACATGTGTAAGGATGCATCAGTATACACTTCGAATTTTCCCCTATCATCTGGAAGGGTCAACACCGAAGCGGATGTCAATCGTTTCTTCAATTCCTAAAAAATCTGCTCACAAGTCTCATCCCAAATGAACTTAACTCCCTTCCTGGTTAAGTGAGTCAATGGGGCAGCAATCGTAGAAAATCGTTCTACAAAACGTCTGTAGTAACCGGCCAACCCTAAAAAGCTCCTCACTTCGGTCACTGTTGTCGGCTGCTCCCAGTTTGCCACTACCTCAATCTTCTGGGGATCAACACAAATTCCTTCCGCAGAAATCACATGTCCCAGAAACCCCACACTGGTTAACCAAAATTGGCACTTACTCAACTTGGCAAAAAGCTGATTCTCCCTTAGAGTCTCAAGCACAAGTCTCAAGTGCTTCTCATGCGCCTGCTTACTATTTGAATACACCAAAATATCATCAATAAACACAATGACAAACTGATCAAGATATTTCCAGAACACTCAGTTCATCAGATCCATAAATGCCGCCGGTGCATTGGTTAACCCAAATGGCATTACTAGAAACTCATAATGACCATACCGAGTCCGGAAGGCTGTTTTTGGAATATCCTCTTCTCGGATCCTCAACTGATGATAACCAGAACGGATATCAATCTTAGAAAAATACTTAGCTCCCCTTAATTGGTCAAACAAATCATCGATTCGGGACAAAGGATACCTATTCTTTATTGTCACCTTGTTCAGTTGCCTATAATCCATGCATAATCTCAAGCTGCCCTCCTTCTTTCTTACAAATAGTACGGGGGCTCCCCATGGTGACACACTCGGCCAAATGAACCCCATGTCAACTAGATCTTGTAACTACACCTTCAATTTCCTTAACTCAGCTGGTGCCATATGATAAGGAGTCAAGGAAATAGGTCGTGTACAAGAGATCAAATCAATAGTGAACTCCATCTCCCTATGCGGTGGTAACCCTGGTAAATCCTCAGGAAACACCTCTGGGAGCTCACATACTATTGGGATATCCTCGGCCCTAGTTGGGGTATCCCGTACATCAATCACATGTGCTAAATAACCCTGACAACCTCTCCGCAATAATCTCTCTACCGTGAGGGCGGATATGACTCTGGAGGGTAACACTCTCCGCTGTCCTTGAAATATCACCTCTGGTAACCCTGGGCTCCGGAGTATCACCGTCTTATCAAAATACTCGATAGAGGCATGATGGGTTGTCAACCAATCCATCCCAAGGATAACATCAAAATCATACAAATCTAACAGTATTAGGTCAGACACTAGGTGCACACACCCTATCACTACAGGATAAGCTCGTATCACCTGGTTTACCACATATATATCACCAGTCGGCGTACCGACTCCCATATCACAACCAATCTCAGAAATCTCTCTATTGGCTAACGATGCATAATCTCGAGAAACAAAAGAATGGGTAGCTCCTGCGTCTATTAAGGGACGTGCATGATGACCAAAAATAGGAAGCATACCTGTCACCACTCCTGGGGTTGCTCGGACCTCCTGTTGAGTTACTGTAAATACTCAAGCCTATGGTCCCGAAGTCCGACCCCGTCCTCGTGGTCCACCACGTCCTCTACCACCTGTCGCATCCGAAGTCGAGGCTGTATTCAGACTCTGCTATACTATTCATCTCCCTGTACCACTACTATCTGAGCGGTATGGGCAGTTCCTTATGATATGTCCAGGCTTTCCACAAGAATAACAAGTCACTGAACCAGGCCGACTAGGTCTATCACTCTGTCTGCTAGTAGACCCCATAGATGTTCCACTAGACTGAGATGTTTCCTGAGGTCTAAAACCAAATCTCTGTGTACTTCCACTACCATAACTCGGATGAGTGCCACCAGAAGATCCAGAACTAGAACCACCCCTCTTCGGCCATCTTTGACTCAGAGCTCCCTGATACTGTCGCTCTCGACGCCAACCGAAGCCTGAAAACTGATGTCGTACTAGCAAGGTCACCTCAACTCTAGCGGCAGCATCAGACAACTTCCTCAGGGTAGCATACAATCCTACTGTCACAGCAATCTTCTGCACTTGTCCTCCTCGTTTGCCACATACCGAGGAGCGAAACTAGATATGTTCAAAAATTTCTACTCGTAGTTAGCAATTGACAGGTTTCCTTGTTGCAGCTGAAGGAACTCCACTTCCTTGGAATTGCGAAAGGAACGAGGATAAAACTGGTCTAGGAAACGGTTCCTGAAATCCTCCCAACTCAGGGTGCGGGCATCCAACCCCGTCAACTGTAATCCGCGCCACCATCTATACGCCTGACTACTCAGCATGAGCGTGGCTAATGGAACCATGTCTCCTGGTGGGCATCGCATGATCTCAAAAATGCTCTCCAATTGCGTAATCCACTCATAGGCCTCGTCTGGGTTGGTCTGGCTAGTAAAACTAGTGGCCCCCAAACGTTGAGCTCTCTCTACGTCTGGACCCTCCATCTCATCGCCAGGTTGTGCACGAGGCTCACGTCTCGGAGGCATATTGAGGTATTTCTGTAAGTAAAACAGATCAGTATAACAACACAGACACCTAATGCGCAAGACTCAGACCGCAACCTAATGCTATGATACCAATTTGACAAGACCCATCCCGATTATCCCTCGATAATCGTGAAAGATCCTACTCCTGTCTGACAATAACCTTACATATATACATACATGACATAACAAACGACAACCATTGTCAGACAAGGGATAATTAAGTTTTCCAGGACCGTTGACCACACAAGTTTGACTAGTCAACCGGGTTTACAGAGCATAGGTAATATTACAAGTAGGGATCAAAATCCTACTCTGCAAGGTATCTGAGTACGCAATGGTTTGCTTATTCCTCTACCTCGATACTAGCCTCAGTACCTGTGCACTGGCCTGAAGGGTACATAAAACATCAAAGGTGTGAGTGGACAAAAACAAAGTTTTAGAAATACATTTATCAAATATATTCTTACCCTCCAGGTTTGTGAACATGCATGCATAGCATAAAACATGAGTCATATAAATCAAGTATGAAATAAAGCATCTAGGCACAAATATCAATAAATCATGATACCACCAATCCTCAATATCCAATCTTAATATCCAAGTAACCCGTCACGATATCAATGCAACGCGTTCAACTCGGGTGTCTCATTTCCGAGTACCTCCCCAGGATCTACGATGTAATGACCCGTCCCGGAAGTCGGGATTAGGGAAGTGATTAGTGATGGATTAGCTTAGTTAATCGAGGGTTAGTTGGTTACTGTTGGACCTTGGGCGTAGAATGACGATTTTGCCCCTAGGTTGGGCAAAATGTTGACTTTAAGTTTGGACGGTCAATTTGATATTGACCGATGACCGTGACGTAGTTCGGGACGTCACGAGTCCGTAGACAGGTGGCACACCCGATTCCGACATTCGAGGAAAAAGTTACGATGTTCGGAAGGTTGAGGGTATTACCGTAATTTGGTTAAAATAAGGGGAGAAGTTGACTTTTCGCACGACAAGGTTTTTACACGTAGACCGAGGACCGTTAGGTAGATCTCGTCGTCCTGAGTACAACGACAGGTGGCACGCCCTCATTGGACATCAGACGAGTAAGATACGGGTCTAGGAAGTGAAGGGTAAAATTGTAATTTGTTTAATTAGGGGTATTTTAGTTTACACTTTTGGGATTTGTGCAAACCGGATGAGGACACATGGGCTGAATCAGTTGGATATTTTGGGGCTGGGTCTACTCGGTGAATGACACCTGATGTTATCCTAGCGGCTTCTGCCTAATTCTACAAGGTTTGAGCCAAATTTAAAATGGCCGGTTAGTTGTTAATGAGAGACCAGAAGGATAGTGAGGTATTCGATCAGTGTCCAGGGTGATTGAGGCTTTAGGTTCGAGTGTGTGTGATCAGAGGAAGTTGAGAGCTTGGTGAGGGAGTAATGAGGAAAGCACGGGGTGGTGTGCTCTGTCTAACCGTCGTGGACGGTGATTTCCCTTGAAGAACAGAGACAGGGAGGAGTTGTGAGTTCAACCCCCCTTAGAATTGAGCAGAAGAGGTTGGGATGTGAAGGGAAGTTTGGGGGGAGATTGCACAGAGTTGTTTGGTGTCCAAGGCAAGGCTCGACGGTGGAGGACAACGGTGGTAACTGAGGGAAACCGTGAGTGCCCTGTTTCCATTCAAATTGGAAAGTGGCTATTTGAGGTTCGATGCTCGAATTGAATGATTGGATGATATTCAGGAAGTTCAGGCGAGTCGATCAGGCCTGGGAAGAGGGTCTGCCGTGGTCGGGGGACGTCAAAACCGTGAAAGGTAACTTTCAATTCAAATATGGTAAGACGTTATTTCGTGATTGTCGATCAATTTGGTTATTTAAGAATTGATTTGGAAGTTCAGGTGAACTCCTAGGACGTGAACCCATAGTCAATGGTGGCCGGAGAAGCTAGAACAGAGAAAGGAAATTCGTTCGTGTGTTCACGATTTGGTGAGTAACAATTAGACCCTAATTCCTTGATTTGTTTGTGTAATTGTATAGGAAAGACATGGACGAACCTAATGGATTAACTGGAATTAAAAATGGTTGAAAATGGAATGAAAACCGGGAACGCCAGTTCAACCTAGACCGAATCGGTTCGAACCAGGTGAACCGAGTTCACTTGAGGTTGACGACGACACTGTTCACGCGCGTAGGTCTCACCCGCAGAAACTTCTAGACCCTCGTGGGGGCACGTGAAGGGTGGTTTGGGGAATCGTCCAACACGACTTTTAAATTATTCGATGTAACAGACATTTTGGCGCTAGTTTCGAGTCAATCGGACATCAGCTCGATATGTTTCGGACTGTCCGAAGGTTTTAGGCCTCGATTAAAAATAGTTAAAAATACGGGAAAATTATGGGACTTGAGTAGGACTTTTGTAAAGTAGTTAGTGACCTCATTATGGGTTTTGGACAGGTTTGGGAAAGCCGAGGATAGCGGAATGGCCAGGGACGGCGTAAGTGCGCGCGTATCGAGGCGACGTCGGGATGGTCTGTGAGTGGACTTTGATTTCTAACTCTTGATGCATGCATATATGTTTTTATATGTTTTCTATACTTGATTCTATGATTTGATTTATGATTGTGATGGTTTACGGTTTGTGCACGTTTTTTGAGGAAATGACGGTATTTCACGTTTTACGAGATTTTGATGGATCTTGTGATTTGAACCTGGTTTTAATGATTTGACTTCAGAATTTGAACTACGATTTGATTTCAATGAAAGTAAAGGATTTTGGAACGTGATTTCGGGCTTAGAGGCCCAGTTCAAAAAGTGGTTTTGAGAAACGTGATTTTTGGGTTTTTGAATCGGAATTCCGGATGACGATTCGGAATTCGGTTTGGAACTTGAAATGGGTTTTCGGGTTTGGATTCGGAATGGTTATTCTGGATGCTAGCTTACGGAATGATGGTTGCAGACTCGGATCTGGAAAAGAAGATGGATATGATTCTGGATTTGGATTCGGAATGACGGTTCTGAATGCCGGAAGGGCTTCAGGCCAGTGATTTCGGATTCGGGTTTGGATATGGATTTGGAAATGGATTTTCAAAACAGTTTTGGATTGGATTTGCTGGATCTGGTTATTGGGTTTAAAGACCCGGATATTGTGATTGACGGGGGACGGGCCCGGATTGAGTTTAAAGACTCGAAGTTTAAAGACTCGGATATATTGATATTTCCCCCGTAGACCTGTTGAGTTTAAAGACTCGGATTATATTGAGGCCTGGATTGAGTTTAAAGACTCGGATAGATCCAGCAGGTTCGGTGAATGGAAAAATGAGATGGTTTTCAACAAGGTTTTCTGATGTTTTGGGCAGTGGCCCGGATGAAATGGTTTCGATGGTTTTGGGCTGAGGCCCGGGAATTTGAAAAAGAAACTACTTGGTTTTCTTACATGGTTTTATGACATGAATTTGATATGCATGCATTGGTTTTGAAACGGAGGGTATAAATGTAATTGTGTTTTCTGTTAATTGTTTTTGAACTTAAACTTTGTTTTTGTCCACTCACAGTCTTTTCGTGTTTTCGATACCCTCCAGGTTGTTGCGGCGCGGGCTGTTGGTCGAGAGAGACGAAGACATCAAACGCACGATCCACAGTAGATTCGGCACACTCTGGGAAGTTCGGAAACTTCGGTACGGTTGGATTGAGAATCCCTTGTCCGACATACGTGTCACATAAAGGTTGAACGTCAGTTTAGCCTACGTGTCATGCGTAAGTTAGACGGGATCAGGATTTAGCCCTTAATCCCGGGGGATTAGGGGTGGGTCCTGACATACGATGTCTGGGGTGATATCATCTCCAGGATCTACGACGTCTGAAGGATATCATCATAATCTCACACTCCTGAGACAGAGCCTCCCTCGGAACTACTCATCTCCAAGCAGTGGGTCGTGACTACTCCAGGATCTACGACGTCTGGAGGAGACCATCAAATCACAGAGGATGGTATATGTGAAACAGTCACCAAATCCAGTAATCTCATTTTAAAACCATTCAAATCTCAAATCAAGTCAAATCAAGTCAAAAACGTTTCAACAGGGCCTCTGCCCGAAACATAGCTTTCACAAAGCACGTTCCACAAATCCATCATAATCATCAATTTCATCATAATCATGCAAATCCATAAACGATAGTCAAACACATTTCAATTTCATCAAATCAATTTCCCAACTCATAATTCGAGTCAAAACCAATCTCAATCTCGGACCTTCGCCCAAACAACAATATCAAGGTTTTCTCGAAAATCGTGCCCAAAAGCATGTCAAATAATATAATATTTCCAAAATAAACATCATATCGAAACATCAATCATACCAAATCATATCATAAAGCATTTAAAACATATATGCATGCATTCAGGGTAGAAAACAAAAGTCCACTCACACACCGTCCAGATTGTTCAGTTTCGAGCTGTTCGTTCTCTTCCGACGTCCTGGGAATATTCCGGCCTGTCAAACAAAGTAATATAAGGTCACTAGGTTATCATATAACCCCATGTACAAATTCCCTAATAGTCGGAATATAATAATATTATTTAAACGTAACCTATACGCTCCGGGTACTCGAAACTACTCTAAATTCACATCCGATTGACCCGAAACCAACGCCAATAGGTCCGTATCATCGAGAACATAAAAAAGTATATTGGATCCAAAGTCAGAATCCCAGCCAAGCGACGTGCTACAGTACGTCTCCCTCACCCGATTACCTGGTAAACGGGTTGTGAACCCGCGATCAGACCCGGTGAGATCTCCCTCAATTTGACCTCGATTTTGTTCATTCTTTCACTCATTGTCATCTATTCCATGTTTATTAGGGATCTGGAACCTCAATTTTATGAAATGGATCCTAAAATCCCTCGACTCAAAGTGGATACCCGACGGGTTCTAACTCGGGTTCTACCCAAATTCAAGCTGTTTCAATCAATTAATCACACAGGAAGCATCCCATTTCCATTCTAAACATGACTTCGAAACCAATTTCAAGATTGCTTACCTCCAATTACTCGAACTCAACCTCCAAAATTCACAGATGTCACAGGGTCTGTTCTTCGTCAAATCTGCATCAATTTCCTTCCCATTTGATTTGGTTCGATTCGTTTAGCTCCCATAAGACTAAATGTCAAGTAAATTTCACTCAGAACCGTCTAAGAAATCGAATTCGACGTTAATGGTTTTGGGTGGTTTTTCGGGTTTCTCAGTAGGGTTTCAGCTGGGTTCGTTTCTGTTTCCACTCGTTTCTACAATGGTCCTCGAAAAAGGTACAAAATGTATTCCGAACAAAAAGTCAACATTTAACCACACCCTTCCAAGGGTAAAAATGTCATTTTATATATTATTTTACTATTTTACATTATTTGGATTTTCGGGGCGTTACAAAAATAGAACATTTTCTATAATTTATTTAAAAATTGAACGTTCAAAAATTTGTTTATAAAAATAGAAATTATATAAAAGGGACGGTAACCTTGCAATAATTAAGATTCACATTTTGTGTGAAATTAGAAGAAAAGTTACTCATCTTCTCTCTTCCTCTCATATTCATCTTATCTTATCTTCTCTCGTTTTCCTCTCATCTTTCTCTTATCTTCCTCAATTCTATGTTTGATTTTTGTTAAGGTAGATGAACTATAAGTGTTGGGCATTCAAGAAATTAAATAAATAACTCATTGAGGGGTTCAGAAGATGAATTTGCAGGTATGAGATCGGGAAGATGAATGGGTAGAAGACCATAGAAATCTAGGTGAATTTGTAGATTTAGTTTGATAGTCCCCCACTGATTTAGATCTAGCCTTATAATTCGATAGTGTTCTCGTAGTATAGTTAGAGTAATGAAAATTTCATGCCAAAACATCCAGTTCTCAATGATTATGAGGATACTAACTGACTATGAGAACAGAAAGAGATGCATAGTTCTCTCTTGAAATTAGAAGAGAGGTCACTAAGACCCAAAAAAAGAAAATTACACTGAACAAAGACACACTTAGTTGTCATTAAGTCTAAGCCTCATCTTTCAGCATGGTCTATGCAAATGGCTCTTCCTTTACAGATAATAAGTACAAAATCAAACAATTTGCAAGCATGAGTGATTAGTGGTCCAATCATCTTGGTATGCAAAAGGCCTAAAATATAATGCATCACCTGTCCAAGACTCACACAAGTGTGAAAATCAATATCAAAAGAAAACAAGGTATCGCTTTCTGTCTTTAAAGTCAGATAGTGTCCACATAATCAGTACAGTGAGAACTGGATATTTTATTTTGAAATTCCCATTACCCTAACTATAAGGACACTACCGGACTATAAAACTACATCTAAACCAGTGAGGCGCTATTAGACTAAATCTACAAATGTGCCTAGTTTCTATGGCCTTCTATCTAATCATCTTCCTGGCCTCATATCTGCAAATTTATCTTCTCCACTCCTAATTGATTATTTGCTTTAATTTCTCGAATGTCTAACACTTGTAGTTCATCCACCTTAACAAAAATCAAACATAGGATTGAGAGAGATGAGAGGAAGATGAAAGAAAATGAGAGGAACATGAGAGAAGATTAAAGGAAGAAGGAAGATGAGAGAAGATTAAAGGAATAGAGAGAAGATGAGTGACCTCTCTTCTAATTTCATACAAATGAGAATCTTGGTTATTACGAAGTTACTATTCTCTTATATAGTTTATATTTTTGTAAACATATTTTTGAGTATTTTACTTTTAAAAAAAAAGTTGTGAAGTATTTCTATTAATTCAACAAAAGATAAGAAAACAGTTTTATATTCAACATTTGTTCCTTTCTTCGTTTTTCCAATTTCCGTATAGCTTGACGATAATGAATATGGGAATTTTTGTATTGAAGTAAACTTGGGATCTCGATCACAAATTAGAATTTGGAAGTATGTTATCAAATCCACATCACATACCGTGTTTGTTCCGAAAAAGTAACAGGACCCAAAACCCAGGCCAGATTCAATTAAACCACCCCCCCCCCCCCCCCCCCCCCCCCCCCCAAAAAAAAAAGAAGAGTAGTATTTATGACATAATAATTGAGAACAATATGTATGATTGGTTTGCGTCTTCATTGCTTTGATCGTCTTTGCAGGTCGAGGTTATCAGCTGTGACTTTGGAGGTGGTGAGTATCTGACACTGTCCAGGTTAATATCTCTGCCTTAATCTATTTGTTAATCATACCTCTTCATTTGTTCCTTTCACTGATCGCATGAAGTTTATAATTCTGCAAGCTTTCTGGGATTTTCTGAAGAAAACAACGTTAAACCATAAAAAAGAAAATTTCCAGTTTATCCATCATAATCCGATCATAAGAATCATAAAGAGCGAAGGTTGGATCATTTTTGAAGTTCTATTCCGAATCGATATGGTAGCAGCTGTTTCCTCAATTTGTGCTCAATAATTAAATAGATGAAATTTTTTGTATATTATTTCCAGTCGTAGGTTGTATTATTAAAGAAAAAAGTAATCTCTTTTTAATGCTTCATGAGGAATTGAAATTAGTTTTGTAATCAATTATTATTTGATTTTGAAACTATGAATAAGTCTTAGTCAATTAAAGTTTACCCAGTGTGGTTCTTGCTTGAAGTAATCGGAAAAAGAAGAAAATATGGCGGTTGAGAAGGCTGGCATAGCCAAAGATGTTACTGAAGTAAGTTACTCTGGTTTTGTGTGCACTGAAATGGGTTGGTAACTTGGTGTTGGGTGGTTTGGTGATGATGCTAAGACTACCTGTTTGATTGTGCATAGCTAATTGGAAAAACCCCATTGGTGTATCTGAACCATGTTGTGGAAGGTTGTGTTGCTCGTATCGCGGCCAAATTGGAAATGATGGAGCCCTGCTCCAGTGTGAAAGACAGGTACCTTTTTCTTGTTATGGTCACCGGTTTCAGGGCAGGGATAGTTTAAAGTGTTGTAGTTTTTTCTTTGATTTATATTAAGGATCCTAAGGATGGGAAAAAAAATGCAGGATTGGTTATAGCATGATCGCGGATGCTGAGGCGAAGGGACTTATCACACCCGGGCAGGTTAGTTGTTTGAT
Organism: Prinsepia uniflora; assembly: GCA_032719365.1. NCBI lineage: Eukaryota > Viridiplantae > Streptophyta > Magnoliopsida > Rosales > Rosaceae > Prinsepia > Prinsepia uniflora. The sequence goes on along the minus strand of CM064871.1, from coordinate 27,763,313 downwards.
TGGGGAGCTTTCTGGGTAGGAGTTTTATGTTTTGAAGAATTTGTACATGAAAAAGAGGATGCAATCACCTTCCCTGTATTCTATTTTTCGTTTGTCAACTACACGGCTTTTTGTTTCAATTTTGAATGATGAAAAAAGATGCAAGCTATACTTTTGTCGAGGGATGCTTTAGCTGAAAATGTGGATGTGGTGTATAAGTAATCAAGATTTTTTGCATTCGAGGTGCAAATGAATTCCGAACCCTGTTAGTCCGATTTATTTATGAGCTTGTTTTTTGTTGTTAGTATGATCAAAGAAACAATGATTTGATATTTTAATTTGATGGAAATTGTGAGATGACTCGTGTTCATTGATTGACTTTGGTTTGGATGTGTTTTCTGAAGAGCGTCCTCATCGAACCAACAAGTGGTAATACTGGCATTGGATTAGCCTTCATGGCAGCAGCTAAGCGGTATAGGCTTATTATTACAATGCCTGCTTCAATGAGTCTTGAAAGAAGAATCATCCTCCGGGCCTTTGGAGCTGAGTTGGTTCTCACAGATCCTGCCAAGGGCATGAAAGGTGCTGTTCAGAAGGCTGAAGAGATATTGGCCAAGACACCTAATGCCTACATGCTTCAGCAGTTTGAAAATCCTGCCAATCCTAAGGTATTTACTCAACCAGTTCCGTAGCTTATGCAGCCAATGCAACTTATGACAAAAAAGGAAAGAAGGTATCTTGTGCTTGGAAAAAATTTACTTACTTGTGGTATTGTAGGTACATTATGAAACCACTGGACCAGAGATATGGGAAGGTTCCGAAGGCAAAGTAGATGCTTTTGTTTCCGGGATAGGTACTGGTGGAACCATAACAGGTGCTGGGAAATACCTAAAAGAGAAGAACCCTAACGTAAAGGTTAGCCTCACTATTACAGTGTAATCTAAAAAGGATTTCTCAGGGGAGTTCGTTTATTTTCTTCTTCCTGTTTTCATGCTCTTTTACTGATATTGTTCTTCGGTCCTTCAATGTCAGCTGTATGGAGTGGAGCCAGTTGAAAGTCCTGTCCTGACCGGAGGAAAGCCCGGTGAGCTATACTGAATGACTTCTCTAATATTATTTATATTCCTTGCATAAATTCTGGCACCTGCAATCTTTCTAGCAGCCTTGTTTGTAGTTTAAGCAGAAGTTTATGCAAGTAAATGAACCGTGCAACATGCTCCTTTTCTGATAGAATGTTTAAAGACTCTTATTTTCTTTTAACTTCTCTTCAAGCTTTCAACTTTAGTTGGCTTCTGATTTACTTTGTCTTATTGTTTCTTTTCCACCATACACTCTGTAAATAATGTGGAATTTTCCTTAAGCTTATGCATAGATATAGATCTATATAAATAACTCTTTGCTGATGAGTCTGTTTATGATTTAGTCTTTTATTTTAGCTTCTTTCTATTTGATCTGGTATAGAAAATTAATGTTTCTTTTGGTTGAAATGGAAGGGAAATTTGGTGTTTACATGTCGTTGATGTTACTTATTATGCTTCCTCTAATGTAAAGGTCCACACAAGATCCAAGGAATAGGAGCAGGTTTTATCCCCGGCGTTTTGGAAGTCAATATCATTGATGAAGTCATTCAAGTAAGGCTTAGAGGCTTTGGATTGTTCTTAATCCATCCATTATGCTTTTGTTAGTCTGTTTCTAACAGAATTAACTGCCTGCAGATATCAAGTGACGAAGCAATCGAAACTGCAAAGCTTCTAGCACATAAAGAAGGGTTGCTGGTAAGTTCTTCTTAACCTATGCACAACTAGTAGTTAGTTTAAATCTATGCTCTGGGACACCATGGTTAAAATTTTGCCATATTTATGTATCAGTACTGTCATTGAACTTTTTTACTGCATAACGAACGTGGGAGTGATCTGTTGTGTTCCAGGTGGGAATATCATCTGGAGCTGCTGCACTTGCTGCGATAAAGATTGCAAAGAGACCAGAGAATGCCGGAAAGCTCATTGTTGTAAGTTTGTTCATCCACTTCAGTTATTTTGGCCCTTATATTGCCATTTATTTTGGTTCAACTTCTAATCACTTTCCATCTGCACCAACGCATATTATAGGTGATTTTTCCAAGCTTTGGGGAGAGGTATCTCTCCTCTGTGCTGTTTGAGTCCGTGAGACAGGAAGCCGAAAGCATGACTTTTGAGTCCTGAGCTGTGGTTTCATTCCTGCATGTGGCTGCTTCCTATGTTAAAGTAGGATCAATTGGTTTTCTGCCAGTTCGAGAGTTTTGAGTCATGAATGCAATGTGATTACACTTGTTAGGCCGAAATTGAAACATGATCATCTGTTTCCTGTTTTTTCTTCCGAATAAATCTGTCATTGACTTTGATTAGATTTTCTTGGCGTAGGTGCATAACCAAAACGACCTGAAAAAATGAGTAGTATTTGCATCCATCCGAAAAGGGAGGTGTTTATTCCCTATGGTTGATTGCCGGATTTTTCCTATGCTTATGTGGTAAGTAGAATCAACACCATAAAAATCTATGCTATTTACGAGCTCGTCAGCTGTTTTATGGATGAATAAAGCATTATTAATTTGGTTAATTTTTTTAAATAAATAAAAAAATATCAACAGTACGGAGCTTTGGGTGAATGTAAGTATCCTGAAAAAGTTGCATCGGACTTGGAATGTGTCTAAAAGTTGCAAAGTTGTGTTTCCTTCTCAAACACGAGATGGAAAATATTTAATTTTTTTTCTTCTCAAATTCGCGACATCAAAAGCAAGAATTCTTTAACAAATTCAAATTTATTTCTTCAATCCTTAATATCAAGTACTAGTGTTTATGTAATTTATAATTCCAACATCTGTAATTTATAATTCCAACATCTAAACTTGAAATTTTGAAGGAAAAAAAATTAAACTTTGAAACTCTAATTTATATTGCAAGAGTTCGAATATGTACAAAGGTAAAACTATATAAAAAGGGAAAAAAATTCAAATTTTATTCTCAAATCTATATTATCAAATGTTAGAGTTCATATAAAACTTATAACTTCCAAAATTATTTTATTTCTTGTAAGTTCAAATTAACCTTGTTGCAACTTATTGCGTTAATAAAAAATTAGATCTTACAGGATTACCAATTTTGCCCTTACGAGTGTCATATGGGTTTGAAAAGTGTATTTTTAGTGGGAAAACTTTGATCTAAAAAATCTAAACATTTGGGCCCAATTCCTATTGAACCAAGCCCAATACCCATTAATCATTTTACCCTTCAACAAAGGCTTAACCCCATTTCCCTCATTCACCCATCATCGTCTCGTGTTTCTTTTGAAGACTCCCACGCATTGATAAAAATGTCGACAATATTGCCGATATATCGGAAATTTTGGCCTCAAAAAATCTGAATCTCAGACCGGCGCGAGGTAGGAGATGACTATTTTAAGTTAATTAATATACTTTATATATCAGTGGGCTGCATATATTTTCAATTAAGCTTGTTTATCTCAATTGATTGTGGGCTATTTCTGCCCTTTATTAATTGGCTAGTAACTTGGGTTCGACCCCAGGTGCATGCAAGTTGCCAATTTTTTTTTCGTTCTTTCTTTATTTTCTTTCAATTTTATTTGTCATTTTTCTTTTCAATTTTAAATATATCAATCCTTTCCAACTTTTGAACAAAAATTGATTCTTTTTTTTATCATTTTTTTTAAATTTTACATATATTTATTCATTTCATAATTTTTCTTCCATTTAAATTTTTTATGCTTATTGTTATGTTTTTAATTATATTAATATTTAATTATAGTAATTCACTTCAATTTATGTTTATATTTAAATTTTTATATTATTAGTCATCGGCAAAACCCTATTGTATCATATTATTTCTTATATATTTATTATATCATAGTTATTTTATAGTTTTTATTAGTCCTATATAACCATCATTGGGTACTTAAGTTTTCCCCAAAGTTTCATTCCAAATTTCCAACTTTTAAATTGAATTTCCATTATTTTTGTTGACCGTAAACGATATCGATATCGATATCAATATTTGGGACGAGATATCCGTAAATTTGACTAGCGATATATCCGTCGATATCAATATTTTCATCCTTACTCCCACGGCGCCACCACCTACCACGCACTCTTGTCACCTATGTTCGAGGGCACCATTTTCTCTCATCAACCTCCTCCCTCCCTCGACATATTTTCTTTCCTCCCCTGAAGCCTCAGTGCACAGTGATTTCACTTGCCCCACCTTCTGGACTTAATCCACAATTTGACGGAATCGCAAGCTCCATATGCAGTTATGACCACTGTTCCTCCAAGCGTCGAATAAGGACCTCAAGTAGTGTCTATCTTCTCCGTCTAGTCGCGGCGAGATTATGGGACTAGACTGTGTCGTGAGAACCACCGTGACCTGGCTAAGGAGCTATAATGCAACTTCAACCCGATTATGACCCAACCAAATTACGTTGAACGAGGTAAAGACGAACTCTCTAAGCTTAAACATAAGATTACTTATGTTGAGGGCATCTTCTTGAACTAATTGTATGTTGATTTTGACGAGTTTTAATGGAGATTGAATTTTGGGCGTCCACCGCGGGCTAAAAGGTGAAGGTTTGGGAGTGAATTCGAACTTCAAGAGGTAAAATTTTGGAACTTTGGGTGGCCCTAATTACCATGAAAATTGGATCAGTTCTGTTCCCATCTAACAACCCAGGTTTGTTAGCTCAAATCAGCATTAAAATACTAACATGCTCATAAAACATCCCAATATGGTTAAAACTAACCCTTCTAATTCCCTCAATTAAATTTGGGTTTAAATTATAAACAATATCTATCGAACCTCAAAACTATACCCAATTGATGTCCAATTAACTTAGAAATTACACCATTAAACTCATAAAAATATAACAAACAAATTTTGGGTTAACCGAACGACGAGAGGACAACGAACGCGCCCTCATGCGCCACCACAACCTTCTGCGTAGGGGGTCTTCTTCAACCACTGTTCGACCCGTATTCCTGTAAAATGGCCGTTCAACCCGTGACAAAAACCCGACTATAATTTTTTCATTTCACATCCATGTCTTACACTTCCTTTATCACATTAGTTCTCCTTAACCTCAGAAATATTCCTATGACTTCCAAATCAAGTAAAACGTGCTCTAAAGACTCGAGTTCATACCTACGAATTTTGGCCATAGGTGACAGCCTTTTTCCACCATGAGCCAACATTCTCACCTCCATTATTTTGAGCTTAGGGTAACCGTAGGGACTCCATGGAGGTACGAGGATCCATACTTTCGACGCTTCTATTCCAAAACCAAAAACCTGATTTCAAACGTACGGGTCCATGGCTTTTTCGTTCTTTGTTTCACCCCCTCTCTCCTCACTATTTTCTTGCCATATTCTTCATTTTTTCTTGCTCCACTTCTCTCTCTAGGTCTTTCCCTTTTTCCTTTCTCATTTCCTTCACGGGTGGTGAGTTTTTTCTAATTTCTCTCACTCTCGGCCTCCCTCCACTGAAAACCATCTCTTAAGGGTTTTTAACCCAAAAAAACCTCATATGTTCTCCAATTTTTGCGTGTTATCTGTCTACGAACTCACGATTTTGAGATCTTCGTAACGGTCTTCACAAAATTTTCAAAAGATGTCCATAGAAAAAAGTCAATTTAGGGGCAAAATTTTCTTTTACCATTCTATTTTCCAAATCTACATTTTCTCGAAATTCGGGCTGTTACATTTTGAGTCTAAGTTAAATTTTGGTCGAAATCGACGATTTCCTAGAATCCAGCTGCCATGGATGGTGGCAATGGCGGTGATCTAGTCGTCATGTCGATGTGTTCTGCGAGACTTTGGTGATTAGGTCAACAAATAAACTTAACTAACACCACCAAAATTTGATGGAATATGCTAACACTATTAGCATATTTTGTTGTTAGCATATTTCGTTAAATACTAACGACGTCATAACTAACCCTAAAGCCATTAAGTATAACGGAATATTCTGATTTTGTCAGACTTGATTGATTATTCTATCAAGGTGATGGAATATTCCACATGCAATATTCCAACGCGTGAGTGCGCGTGGGCGCGTGTGAGCCTGCGTTGCTAGCATGTGTGACCTCTATCTAGTGCATGATGATACTTGAGGCAACTTTCGGATCTTCTACCAGTGTGTAGCTGTGTCTTGGGAAATTTTCCCGGCGCATGATAGTGCATAGTGACGCGTGGGGAAATCTCTCAGCCACAACAACATGTTGGCCTAGTTTTGGGATATTTCAGATCGTTTTAAGCACGTTTTGATTCGTTTGAAATGATTTGATGTCACAACTTAACTCCCCTAGCACGATAATGTCCACTTTGGGCCTAACTCTCACAGTTTTGTTTTTGGGAACTCACGCGCAACTTCCCAGTGGGTCATCCATTTTGGGATTGCTCCAGTCCAACGTCACTTAATTTTGGAGTTCCAAAGGAATCCAAAGCTAGTAAGTTCCCAAAAGACCTCGTGCTAGGAAGATACTTGCTCACACATATAAAGCACTTCACGTTTCCCTCCCTGAACGATGTGGGATTGTTCACCGTTTTTCCCTCCAGTCCAACCTCGCTTAACTTTGGAATTACAAAGGAATCCAAAGCTAGTGAACTCCCAAAAACCCTCGTGCTAGGAAGATGTGTTTCCACACATATAAGACACTTCACATTTCCTTTCCCGATCAATGTGGGATTGTTCACCGTTCTTCCCTCCAGTCCAACCTCACTTAACTTTGGAGTTTCTGTAACGACCCGTCCCAAATTCCTAGATTAGATTAGTGCCTAATCACGATTAGTGAGGCTAATCCGTGATTAGTTGAGCGAAATCGGACGAACGATGCGAAATGACCGTTTTGTCCTTGGGCTAGGGTAAAACTGACAGGACCCATCCCAATCCCTCCGGGATTACCGTGGAATGTGCCCTGCTCCCGTCCAACAAGGGGTGTCAGACAAGGGATAACCAAGAGCCACTGCCCAACGGGGCATCCAGAGTGCGCAAGGATCGATGGAGGAGGTGTGCAATGTCCCAGTCCCTGCTGCAATCGCATCCGTAATCAACCTGAAGGGCATTAAAACCAAAAGCTGTGAGTGGACAAAAACCAATAAATTTACCAAATACATTTATAAGACATTTATGCCCTCCAATAAAAACGTATGCATGCCACCAAAACCAGTAACCAAAACGTTTGCTCAACCGAGCCCTTAGGGCCTTAGCCCAAAAACCGTTAACCAAAAACCAAGTGTGGGAACTCAGCCCAAAACCGTGGAATACCACCACCATACATATTAAAACCATGTGGGTCACCACCCACGACCATAAATGAACATCAATTCAAAATCCAAAACCATTTAGGGTCCCCGACCCTACATACCATTTCATAACCAATAATCCATTTTATTCATTAATCCATATTTTACCATTACCATCACCAGCATCCCAGATGCTTAGCGTCCCAGACGCTAGACGTCCCTGACGTCATATCTCACGGTTTCATAAGCTACGCGTGCTGCCCGGGGTCTCTCCGGGTCCATATATCTGACATCCCTGATGTCTGACGTCCCTGACGTCAATCATAGCAATCCTGCTCCTGAGTCATCATACGGTCCGGCTGCTCCATATAATGACCCCTCGCAGGCAATGCACCGTGACTTCCCCAGTGTCCCAGACATCTGGAGGAGACCATCATATATCCTTGTATCCAGATGGTATATGGAAAACAGTTTTATTAAATCCTTTTATCACATTATTACCATTGGGCCCTGCCCGAAATTTCCATAAAACCACATAATTCCATTTAGGGTCCCTGACCCAAAATCACCATTATAATCCAATTGGGCCTCATGCCTGATTTGTAAACCACTGGGCCCACGGCCCGATTCATAAATCAACTGGGCCCCTGGCCCGATAACATAACTCAAATGGGTCTCAGCCCGATTTCATACCAACTGGGCCCCTGGCCCGATTTCATTAACCAACTGGGCCCCCGGCCCGATATTCAAATGGACTCCAAGTCCGAAATTTCCAACATAATTGGGCCTCAAGCCTGAGTTCATATTTCCAATTTCAAAACCATTTCATCACATTATATCCAAGTCATAAATATGGAAAATCCATGTAAAACCGGAAACCTCGATTTACGTGCAAGCACGTAAATCGCCTCGAAATACGTGAAACCGTACAATTTACCAACAACCAAATCAACAACACACAATCACAACCATAATCCATATAAAACATTTAAGCATGCATAGAATTTATAAAACCAAAGTCCACTCACAGACCGTTTTAACGGTATGCCTCGATACGCGTGCCACCGGCCCTCCCGGGCCACACCACTATCACCGGGACTCCCAATCCTGTCCAAATCACATTAGAGGGTTACTAACCTCATCATTAACATCCTATCAAAGTCCCGTAATTTTCCCAAATTTTTACTTATTTTTAAACTTAATTTAAAACCTTCGGATATCCCGAACAATATCGAGACGGTGTCCGATCGACACGAAACCAATTCCAAAATGTCCGTTACATCGAATGGATTAAAAGTCATGTTGACCTCACCTCGAGATTCGTGCCCACGCGCCGCCACGCGCCGCCGTGAGTGGCTGCGTGTGAAACTCACGCGTCGTGAACAGTGTCACCGTTCTGACCCGGTTGTCTGATAAACGGGTCACCGTGACCCGCGGCCCAACCCGACTGGTTCTCCGCCATTCCTCGACCATTTTCAGTTCTGTTTGTTCCTACAAGATCGTCCAAGTTAAACTAAGGGTTCTGTGGAATTAAAAACTAGAAAACACGTCTAGATTGTACCTCCTCGATCGAGAAGCTCACGGCCAAAACTCCACCGTCGACTGCTCCCAGTTCCGACCACCATTCTCCTCGAAAACGGTCCCTACCAACTCGTTTCATCCCCAAGATCAACATCCTGGCCACTAGATTGATTAACACACCATAAAACTCAGGCTGCCATTTTTATACTCGAAACGAACTCACGGGTTCGAGGCTTACCTCGCCGCCGTGGCTCCCGCCGTGGCCACCAGCACACCCAGTTCGACTCCAGGAACATCCTACATCCATTTAAAACGATCAAAACCAGCCCACAACGACTTCCAATTTCTGAGTTTCGGACCTCCCCTGTTTTCCTCTCCGCCGCCAACCTCGCCGTCTCCCGTCGTCTCCCGTCATCTCTCAAGCCTCACCGTGCAGCTAAACTCTCACATACACCAACACAGAGGAGATTGGTGAGGTGGTTTGGACGTTTGGATGTTTTGGGCCGATTTGGTTCCTCTCGGGTCTGGGGAGATTTTTGGCCGTGCAGGGTGGCTGTGGGGCGGTGGTGGCCGTCTGGAGGTGGCTGGTGGTGGTGGTCATCTGGAGGTGGAGCTAGGCAAAGGAGGTGGCCGTCTGGGTGTGTGTTTGTTCAAGGGAGCAAGTCGTGCTCACGGGTTGAGAGAAAATGCAAGTGAGATTGAGTGTAGTCTGATCAAATAATGGGAGAGGGAATGAATCAACGGCCCAGATTCAATCTGAGGTTTAAAATGAATGGTGAGGATTTAAGGAGAGGAAATGGATTAAATAATCCAATGGCCAACAAGGATCCAGATTTTAGGGATTGAAGGGGATGATGACATGTGTCACTCATCAAGGGTCCAGATTCGTCAATTACTATTCATTATTATATTATTATTTTATTCCGAGTCTCGGTTAATCGCGATTACGTCCGTGACCATAACTTCGTCGTCGAATCTCCGATTTCGGCATGCCGCCTGTCGTTGGATTCGTATCGACGATACCTACGTAACGGTCCTTGGCCCTCGTCCATCGGACCTCCCGGTCAAAAAGTCAACATTTGGCCCCTAAAATGCCAAATTACCAAAATACCCCTCAACTTCCGAACACCATAACTTTCTCTACGAATGTCGGAATCGAACGTGCCACCTGTCTATGAACTCGTGACGTCCCGAACTACGTCACGGTCATCGGTCAAAGTCCATTTGACCGCCCGAACAAAAAGTCAACATTTTGCCCACGACCAGGGGCAAAACAGTCATTTTGCACAATTTGTCCAATTCCGCCCTACTAACCACCGTTCAACCTCACTAATCAAGATTAGTCACTAAACTAATCCCGGAATTCGGGACGGGTCGTTACAAAAATGTTGACTTTTTGATCGGGCCGTCAAATGGACTTTGACCGATGACCGTGACGTAGTTCGTGACGTCACGAGTTCATAGACAGGTGGCACGTTCAATTCCGACGTTCGAGGAGGAAGTTATGACGTTCGGAAGTTTATGGGCATTTTGGTAATTTTGGTTAAATGGGGTCAAATGTTGACTTTTTGACCGGGATGTCCGATGGCCGAGGACCAAAGACCGTTACGTAGATAAGGATGATACAAATCCGTAGACAGGCGGCACGTCGAATTCGGACGTTCGACGGCGAAGTTACGGTTCACGGAAGTTCAAGTGCACTATTGCACGAATTACGAAACGAGTTAACTTTTGGACTTTTGTGGGGCCTAGATATTTATTGAGGCCCAATGGATGAGTGACAAGTGTCACCCATCCATTGCACATCCCACACATATTCATGCATCGACCATCCATTCCATTTCTTCATTCAAACACACACACCCCTCCCATTACCCGATCTCACTTTCTCACCCAGACCATTCACCCAAAACCCATCCAATCTTCACCCATGACCAGGCAGAGGACCAGTGAGATTGAGGGAGCTGAGGTGGCTGGCTTGGAGGCCTGAACTGCCGCCCACGGCGGCGAGAGAAGGAGAAACCCGCAAGGTACCCGATTAGCCCATTTTAATCCATTTTCCATTTTTGACGTTTTGGATCGGTTTTAATGGTTTTAATGAATCAAATAGGTTGCTAGGATAGTTTTAGGAAGGTTTCTATGGTGGTTGGACTGTTGGGCAGTCGTGGGACGGTTTTGGAAATATTGAACCGTTTGGTTCAAAATCAAACCATAGGATTTAGGTGTTTTTAGGTTGTTTTAAGGATTAGAATAGATAGGAAACATGAAAATATGAATTATACGATTGATTGGGGTTGGAATCGGACCAAAACGAGGAAGGAGGAACGCTGAACCGGTTCCGCCGGTTCAGCACAGTAACCCGTCAAAAACCAGGAAAAAAACCGGTTTTCTGAGGTAGGTGATGATGAACAGTATTTTCGACCTTCTAGGGGTCCGTGAGGGTACGTGGTCCATAATTTTGAAAAGTGTTCAACACGGGAAATCTTCTATTCGATGTAACGAAGATTTTGAGAATGGTCTCGCGTCAATCGGACATCGTTTAGATAGTTTTCGGGGTGTCGGAAGGTTTAGTGTCGGTTTAAAAATAGTTAAAAGTTCGGGAAAATTACGGGGCTTTGGTAGGAGGTTAATTAAGTAGTTAGTAACCTTCTATTAAAATTTGGATAGGTTTGGGAGTCCTGGTGACGGTGATCGGCTTGGGGAGCCGTATGGCACGCAAATCGAGGCGGCAGCTCGGACGGTCTGTGAGTGGACCTTCTTTTCTAAATTGGTGCATGCATAAATGTTTATTATATGTTTTATTACATGTTTGATGATGCCATAGGTGCATTTGTATGTGGTTACGTATAAGCACGTATTTCGAGGTTTCGGCCTTATACGGTGCTTATACGGGTCTGTATTTCTTTATTGATTTAAATGATTTGATTTTGGATTTCTAAAAGAATAAACTCGGGTATGAGACCCATTTGGTTTTGTCTCGGGCATATGATGCTATTTATGACCTTCGGGTCTAAATCGTGGTCGCGACGGGTGCTATGTGCACGGCGATCGACGATACGACGCTCGCCTCCGGATTGGGATGTGTTCCTTCCGGAGAGGTCACGATGCACGATTCGTGGTCGGACAGCCTGGGGAGGCTCGACTTCGGAGTGCTGACGATTCATGATAACGATCGGTGATGAGTGCACCATGATCTTGTGGTGGTCGGGTCGGTTGATTCGTTCATGGCGACATACCAGGATTGAGGGCGGTCCTGGATGGATGGTTGCACGCATCACTATGATCGGAGTCGTGACTGACCCTTAGATATCGGGCACGGTGCCCAATTGAGTCATATGTTCGGGCAAGAGACCCAGTTGTTTTACACTGATGATTTCGGGTCAGGGACCCTAGATGGATTTCCAAGTTCATGACGGTTTATGGGAACCGGCATGAACTCTGGAAAGGTCATTGTGGTTCATGACGGTTTATAGGAACCGACATGAACCTTTGTCAGGTCATTCTGGTTCATGACGGTTTATGGGAACCGGCATGAACCCTGGTTAATGGATGTTATGGATCATGACGGTTCAGGGGAACCGGGCATGAGTGTTTATGTTATGTATATATATGTTCATATACCTTCCTTTACTTCTATTATCTCCTCCGGATAGGGTCGTTGGCCTGGGTGGACCCCGGAGAAGTCACGGAGCACCGACTGAGTGGAGTCACCCTCCAGTTGGGTTCCTTACTCTCAGGAAGGCTATGATTACTATTACCTCGAGTAGGACCAGTGGTCTGCGGACATTGATCTTGACTTTGAGAAGACTCGGATTGAGACCTGGGTAGCACGCGCGTAGCTTTGGAAACCGTGACATGGTTGGTTGTGTGAATTATATGTGTATGTGATATAAATATGTGATATGTGATGTGCACAGGTTTTGGGCAGTGGCCCGTGTGTTTGGTATCTTCATGGATTTGGGCAGTGGCCCGTGTATTTGGTTTCTTATGATTTTGGGCTAAGGCCCTAATGAACGGTTTGATAAATGGTTTTCGAATGCATGCATGCTTTTTAGTGAAGGTTACAAATATCTTCTTATGCAAATGTTTTTATAAACTCTTGTTTTGTCCACTCACAGTTTTTAATGTTTTGACTGCCCTTCAGGTTGACATCAGATATGGACTGTAGTAGAGACCGATATATCACATACCTCCTCCGGATCCTGGCGTACTCTGATAGTCTGGGAGGGCAAAGGTCGGAAATATCCCTTGTCTGACACTTCGTGTCTGACGGGAGCAGGGTCATCCCGTACTAATCCCGGCGGGATTGGGATGGGTCCTGTCAACGTGGTATCAGAGCATAGGATTGCTCGTAGGATGCTTATCAGAGTGGGGTTGTCTCCATTCGAGCAACTGTGGAGCTCTTGCAATGTACGCAGGTCGAGGATGTGATATCTCAATGAGCTACAGTTCGTGATCAACCTGATAGTTAGGGTATCAGTACGATAGTTAGTAGGATTGGGTCGTGGAATGTCTTGGTTCGGCACTTGATGCCGGGGTTGCCATAGTTCTGTCAGGGATGACAGTATGGGACCCTACGGAAGGATTACCGTATTCATACTTTCTAGTTTTTGATCGTGAGGCGGTTAATTGGGATCGTCTTTCACGATGTCGTAGGATCGGTTCCGACGACTGGTTCGATTTTATGGCCATTCGATGGTCGGATATTGTTGAGTTAGACGGATATGCTGCAGGGGGCAGCCGGATTCGAGGAATCCGAGTTGGATTGACGGTAGGATTGGATTGACGTCTTTACGATGTCGGGACCGCGGGGTCGGTCAGATTGTGGATTATTTTGCATTTGGTAGCTTGTAGTTGGGTTTAGAGTGACTCTACGTGTGATCGTGGAACCCTACCTTGGGTGTATGGTTCGGAAATGTGAGTTGACGAGTGGTTTGACTTGGACGACTATTCGGATTTGAATTCGTTATTTGGTCTAGTCATGTCAGCTTGTGTTGGGACTGCACTCTGCAGTCGGGGTTGTACTTGTCGGTTAGACCTAGTTGGTCGTCGTACTACCGTAGTGGTGATGGATTGTTGGTACAACTAAGGTCATGGGCGACCTGGTTGACGACATTGGTTGAGTCGAGTTACGACTGGTTAGTGATTAGTTGGACAGGTTACCAGGGTTGGTACTTGTCGATGGAATCCCTGAGTGGGATACGAAGTATTTGGTACGGGCGAGTGATTCTGTTGGATGCGGAGCCTCGATAGTGATACCTGGTAGTTAGGTCTGCATGAGTTTGTGGCAGGCGCTACTACCTAGTGTGGTCGTAGTTATGGCTATTGGGAATCGGTGACGTTCAGGTGACGTTTCCTTTTCTCGTATGCGTTATCAGGGTGACTGTACCCAGAGTTGTCGGGTACGAGGGAGGCAGAGTTTCTCCTATTCGAGTAGTGGTACGGGGTTGGCGCTCGATATGAGCGGAGATCCAGGGTTGTCAGTTTTGCACACGGTGTGCTGATGTTAGTGTGCTGCTACTAGTATGGATGCCTGTGTGCTGATACTAGTGCAGGTGATAATGCGTTGGTGCTGGTACTCGTGCTGGTGTTGGTGTTGGTGATTGTGATGACGGTGAGTCACGAGTCGGGATGTGACTCCATCGAGTTACGCATATGTTCGGTGTCTATGGTCCCAGAGTGGATCTCAGATAGAGTTAAATTGGTTAGGGGACACGTGGTTGATGTCCGGGTATGTTGTTTCCAATCTTGTTGGAATTTCGGAATCGCGATAGGTTGCGATTGAGGTGACGAGTGGAATGGGGGTTTTCCGCATCGATATCGGGTATTTCGAAGTCCTTTTGGGTGACTACTCAGGTTCTGCCATGGTATATGGTGTAGATGTTGTTGGTTGCCACTAGTACACCGATCGTGTATTGGATGGTGGACCCGTGATTTTTCTTGGGTCATCAGGTGGAGTTGAGTATATTGAAGTTAGATGACTGAGATTTCTCATCTTCTGCTTGGTGGCAGACGATGTTGGATTACGTGGCGTGGTGAATGCGGCGAGTTTTGGTTGCGTTCACGTAGGATGAATTTTGATGTCATAGTCTTGTATCATCCTTGATTTTCCAAGGTGGAATGACAAGGATCGATACGAGGTAATCAGTGAGAACCCACTGTCTCGGCGTGTCTCGTCGCTGACTGATCTGCTTAGATGTGGGATTTGGTTGAGGACTTTGGACGTCGTGACGATCGGGGATCATGACGTCTATGGTCGGTTGACGTAGTGATGGATCTGGATCGTGATTTTGATGATCCAGATAGTTGGGAAGTTTATCACTTTTACTGGGATGTTTGAGTGGAACATGATGGGACTGAACTTATTTTCGAAGTGAATCCCGTATGGTATATTACTCAAGTGAGTAGTTTTCCGACGTGGTCAGATATTGTCAGACTTAGTGTTGTGTTGATGTTGGGATTGGCTTCCCTATGAAGTCAATCGATTGTATTGTGGTAATTGTTTAAACGGGTAACCGATAGGTTCGGTTTTGATGCGTCTTGGTAGACGTGAACGATATTTCAGGTTTTCGAATCAGATTTCTGGATGACGATTCAGGATTTGATTTTGGAACTTGAAAGAGGATTTCTGGATTTGGATTTTGGAATCGGATTCTGGGTGACGATTCAGGATTTGATTCTGAAGCTTGACTATGGATTTTCTTTTATAGATTTGGGTTCGGAATGGCTATTCCTAATACTAGTCTACGGAATGATGATTTCGAACTCGGACTTGGACATGGTTATGGATATGAGTTCTGGGTTTGGATTCGGGATTTCTTACGAAATTGCGGATTCGGATTCGGATTTGGAAATGAATAATGGGTTGGAGTTCCGATTTGTCTAATGCTGGATTGGACAAGTGAACTCCATAATTGAAACGTGATTGCCTACAACCTAGGTCGTCGTGTTGACGTCGTTGTTGATGTGGTTGTAGTCTGATTGCTAGGTAGATGTACGTACCTTGTACGTTGTCCGGGGTACGAGACTGGGCAGACTTGTCGTACCTGGTGACGGTAAATAGGTTATACCATGGGTACGATGGTGAACGTATTGGTAGTCGGATTGGATCCGATACCATCAGATTAGTTGAGGTCGTGAACTAGACATTGGATACTGTGCACTGGGTCATAATGGTTCTGATGGGTCTAGTTACACACAAGTCGAGAGAGATGTTGGTAAGCGTTACTCAGGTTGAGTAAGTTGGTGGTTAGTATATCCACAAGTGGGTATAGTGTCAGCTTTCGACTGACGACTGTCAAGTGGTGACAGTTGTCGGAAGTGTCAGCGTGGATCGTTGAGTGCAGTTTGGTGACTCTCTGTGGGAGTAGACGTCAGGATAGATTGAGATTGAGAAAGGAACCGTAGAGTTTTTTATGTCAGCGAAAGGGTAGATTTGACAAGTGGGTCGATCATAGGATACTTGGTCTACTCTGATACTGACAGGTGGTGTCAGTTCGGAGCGTACGACTTCTACTATTCGATGTGGTCGAATGTAGACGATGTGACGTGAGCATTAGTGGTATGTCTAGTTACACACGAGTAAGGATTGTTCTGGTTAGTTGGTGTATGAGCGTGCACGTGTTTGAGGTTGATTCTACTTTCCACGAGGTGGATGTGGAATCAGGATAGTTGGAGTTTCGAGAAAGGAACTAAATTAAGGAGGGAAGAACGGCTAGAATTAGGTCGGTTGGAATTTCGAGGATGAAATTAATTAAGGAGGGAAGGTTGTAACGACCCGTCCAAAATTCCTAGATTAGATTAGTGACTAATCACGATTAGTGAGGCTAATCCGTGATTAGTTGAGCGAAATCGGACGAACGATGCGAAATGACCGTTTTGCCCTTGAACTTGGGTAAAACGTTGACTTTTTGATCGGGCAGTCAAATGGACTTTGACCGATGACCGTGACGTAGTTCGTGACGTCACGAGTTCATAGACAGGTGGCACGTTCAATTCCGACGTTCGAGAAGGAAGTTATGACGTTCGGAAGTTTAGGGGCATTTTGGTAATTTTGGTTAAATGGGGTCAAATGTTGACTTTTTGACCGGGATGTCCGATGGCCGAGGACCAAAGACCGTTACGTAGATAAGGACAGATACGAATCCGTAGACAGGCGACACGTCGAATTCGGACGTTTGACGGCGAAGTTACGGTTCACGGAAGTTCAAGTGCACTATTGCACGAATTACGAAACGAGTTAACTTTTGGACTTTTGTGGGGCCCAGATATTTATGGAGGCCCAATGGATGAGTGACAAGTGTCACCCATCCATTGCACAACCCACACATATTCATGCATCGACCATCCATTCCATTTCTTCATTCAAACACACACACCCCTCCCATTACCCGATCTCACTTTCTCACCCAGACCATTCACCCAAAACCCATCCAATCTTCACCCATGACCAGGCAGAGGACCAGGGAGATTGAGGGAGCTGAGGTGGGCGGCCTGGAGGCCTGAACCGCCGCCCACGGCGGCGAGAGAAGGAGAAACCCGCAAGGTACCCGATTAGCCCATTTTAATCCATTTTCCATTTTTGACGTTTTGGATCGGTTTTAATGGTTTTAGTGAATCAAATAGGTTTCTAGGATAGTTTTAGGAAGGTTTCTATGGTGGTTGGACGGTTGGGCAGCCGTGGGACGGTTTTGGAAATATTGAACCGTTTGGTTCAAAATCAAACCATAGGATTTAGGTGTTTTTAGGTTGTTTTAAGGATTAGAATAGATAGGAAACATGAAAATAGGAATTATACAATTGATTGGGGTTGAAATCGGACCAAAACGACGAAGGAGGAACGCTGAACCGGTTCCACCGGTTCAGCACAGTAACCGGTCCAAAACCAGGGAAAAAACCGGTTTTCTGAGGTAGGTGATGATGAACAGTGTTTTCGACCTTCTTGGGGCCCGTGAGGGTACGTGGTCCATAATTTCGAAAAGTGTTAAACTTGGAAAATCTTCTATTCGATGTAACGAAGATTTTGGGACTGGTATCGCATCAATCGAACATCGTTTCGATAGTTTTCGGGGTGTCGGAAGGTTTAGTGTTGGTTTAAAAATAGTTAAAAGTTCGGGAAAATTACGGGGCTTTGGTAGGAGGTTAATTAAGTAGATAGTAACCTTCTATTAAAATTTGGACAGGTTTGGGAGTCCCGGTGACGGTGATCGGCTCGGGGAGCCGTATGGCACGCAAATCGAGGCGGCAGCTCGGACGGTCTGTGAGTGGACCTTGTTTTCTAAATTGGTGCATGCATAAATGTTTATTATATGTTTTATTACATGTTTAATGATGCCATGGGTGCATTTGTATGTGGTTACGTATAAGCACGTATTTCGAGGTTTCGGCCTTATACGGTGCTTATACGGGTCTGTATTTCTTTATTGATTTAAATGATTTGTTTTTGGATTTCTAAAAGAATAAACTCGGGTATGAGACCCATTTGGTTTTGTCTCGGGCATACGACGCTATTTACGACCTTCGGGTCTAAATCGTGGTCGCGACGGGTGATATGTGCACGGCGATAGACGATACGACGCTCGCCTCCGGATTGGGATGTGTTCCTTCCGGAGAGGTCACGATGCACGATTCGTGGTCGGGCAGCCTGGGGAGGCTCAACTTCGGAGTGCTGACGGTTCAGGATAACGATCGGTGATGAGTGCACCATGATCTTGTGGAGGTCGCGTCGGTTGATTCGTTCACGGCAACATACCAGGATTGAGGGCGGTCCTGGATGGATGGTTACACACATCACTATGATCGGAGTCGTGACTGACCCTTAGATATCGGGCACGGTGCCCAGTTGAGTCATATGTTCGGGCAAGAGACCTAGTTGTTTTACACTGATGATTTCGGGTCAGGGACCCTAGATGGATTTCCAAGTTCATGACGGTTTATGGGAACCGGCATGAACTCTGGAAAGGTTATTGTGGTTCATGACGGTTTATGGGAACTGACATGAACCTTTGTCAGGTCATTCTGGTTCATGACGGTTTTTGGGAACCGGCATGAACCCTGGTTAATGGATGTTATGGATCATGACGGTTCAGGGGAACCGGGCATGAGTGTTTATGTTATGTATATATATGTTCATATACCTTCCTTTACTTCTATTATCTCCTCCGGGGAGGGTCGTTGGCCTGGGTGGACCCCAGAGTAGTCACGGAGCACCGACTGAGTGGAGTCACCCCCCAGTTGGGTTCCTTACTCTCAGGAAGGCTATGATTACTATTACCTCGGGTAGGGTCAGTGGTCTGCGGACATTTATCTTGACTTTGAGAAGACTCGGATTGAGACCTAGGTAGCACGCGCGTAGCTTTGGAAACCATGACAGGATTGGTTGTGTGAATTATATGTGTATGTGATATAAATATGTGATATGTGATGTGCACAGGTTTTGGGCAGTGGCCCGTGTGTTTGGTATCTTCATGGATTTGGGCAGTGGCCCGTGTATTTGGTTTCTTATGATTTTGGGCTAAGGCCCTAATGAACGGTTTGATAAATGGTTTTCGAATGCATGCATGCTTTTTAGTGAAGGGTACAAATATCTTCTTATGCAAATGTTTTTATAAACTCTTGTTTTGTCCACTCACAGTTTTTAATGTTTTGACTGCCCTTCAGGTTGACATCAGATGTGGACTGTAGTAGAGACCGATATATCACATACCTCCTCCGGATCCTGGCGTACTCTGATAGCCCGGGAGGGCAAAGGTCGGAAATATCCCTTGTCTGACACTTCGTGTCTGACGGGAGCAAGGTCATCCCGCATTAATCCCGGGGGGATTGGGATGGGTCCTGTCAGTTTCAAAGGAATCCAAAGCTAGTGATCTCCCAAAAAGGCCTCATGCTAGGAAGATACATGCCCACATATATAAGACACTTCACCTTTCCCTCCCCGAGCAATGTGGGATTGTTCATCGCTGTTCCTTCTAGTCCAACTTCGCTTAACTTTGGAGTTCCAAAGGACTCCAAAGCCATTGAGCTCCTAAAAGGTCTTGTGCTAGGAAAATACGTGTCCACATATATAAGACACTTCACATTTCTCTCCCCGAGTGATGTGGGTTTGTTCACCGTTCTTTCCAAGACACAGGTCTTACAATCCACCCTTTTAAGGCCCAGCGACACATATAAGACAATTCACATTTCCCTCCCCGAGCAATGTGGGATTGTTCATCGTTCTTCCTTCTAGTCCAACCTCGCTTAACATTAGAGTTCCAAAGGAATTCAAAGCCAGTGAGTTCCAAAAAGGTATTGTGCTAGGAAAATACGTGCCCACACATATAACGCACTTCATATATGCCTCCCCCGAGTGATGTGCGATTGTTCACCGTTCTTCCCAAGACACGGGTCTTACAATCCACCCTTTAAGGCCCGGTGTTCTCGATGGCACACTTCCGATTGAGGTCCAACTTTGATATCATTCTATCACGACTCGACTCCCCTAACACGATATTGTCCACTTTGGACCCACAACTCACATTGTTGTTGGGAACTCATGCATAACTTCTTATTGAGTCATCCATCATGGCATTGCTCTAGTCCAACCTCGCTTAACTTTTGAGTTCCAAAGGAATCTAAAGTGAGTGAGCTCCCAAAAGGTCTCATGCTAGGAACATTCCAAAGTTTGCTCTTAGGATGAAGTTCTCAAGTGTTGTAGTTTTCAGAGAAGCTATGAGAACATATTCTTTCAATGAACAAAAAAGGATTGTGTTCAAGGTGAATAAAGAAGACCAGATTAGGGCCAAGTGTGTCGAAGGAGAATGACGTCCCTTTACGATAGATGCCTCTAAGGTAAACATGATAGAGTACCTACAAGTCAAAACTTACAATGACTTGCATTTGTGTGGCAAAGGTACTGCTAGATATCATGCCAACGTAAAGTGGTTAAAGTAGAAGTATATGAGGCAACTCACAAGCAATAAGTGGGATGTAGGTGAATTTCAGGAGTTGGTAGTTCAGGAAACTAGATAAAGTCATGGTAAGACTCAATGTTATAGGTAAGAAGGATGGCCTTTCAGATTCTTGAAGGGACCTACTTGTCCCAATATGAGAGACTCGGGAACTATTGTGATGAGCTTGTTAAGGTAAACATGGGGAGTACAGTGAAAATCAAGGCAGCGATAGAAGGCGATGGACAGTTTAGATTCCAAAGGTTATATGTCTGCTTGGGTGCTTCCAAAAAAGGTTGGCTAACTGGTTGTAGGCCTTTCATTGGGCTAGATGACAGGACCCGTCCCAACTGGACGTCAAAAACCGTGCCCGGTCCTGCTCTCGTCTAACAAGTCAACTAAAGGTCCGAAACTACCCTTCAGTGCTTGCCAGACAAGGGATGTTTGCACGGATTTCTGCTGCTTCCACTGCCTCACGATAAGTCCCGAACGTCGTACCACGGCCTGGAAGGTCACAAAAAAGAAAAGGTGTGAGTGGACAAAAATGACCTCTTATAAAAACATTTGCCAAAATTACATTCTTACCCTCCAGTTTTCACAAACTTGCATGCATATCGTAAAACATGAGTAATAGTATGAAATCATTCAAGTATGAACAGTGGACCGATAAAATCAAAACACGTTTTCCCATGGTCCATAAAAACTCATGTTCATCAAATCAGTTCATGTTATAAAACATCAAATTCCGGCTCTCAGGCCAAAACATGTGAAAACATAATCGCTGGCCACAAAGACCAAAAACCCGTACTCAATACCAGTACGTCATCACAAGCAATCATCAATAGGCACTATTCATAAGTGCACAGTCAATCAATCAATCCAATCAATCCGCACTTCTCACAAGTGCACAAAATATCACACAATCACATCTGCACTACTCACAAGTGCTGCACTACGCGTAGGCCAATATCCAGTCACACTCTCGGGAACAGACACCTCTGGGCTCAACCCCCTCGGGCTCAGTCACCTCTGGGCGAACACATCCCCAGGCTCAGACACCTCCGAGTGGTACATCCAGGCTCAGTCTCATCCAAGAAGCTGACTACCATAGGATCAACTCCCGATCCTACAATCACATCCCCCAAGTTCCGGTCATCTGGGAATATCACAATCACCATGAAAACCATCTAGGGAATTACATCCCAAAACATTTCAATCAAATCTTGTCTTCATACAAAGTCAAGATCATTCCCGACTGGGTCTCAAAGCCCAAAATACCATTTACACTTACTTCTTTAAAATCACCTTTTAAAACAATAGAATAATCCAGAAATCATCATTGACTTACCAACTAAGTCAAAACATCATTTTAGAAATCATTTAGACTCCCGGCCTAGCCCAAAACATCATTTGCACGTTCCTCGTAAAACGTGTCCGAAAGACTGATTAAAATAATCATAAAATCACAATAAATCATTAATTTCACAATTTCACAAGTGACTCCAAATTCGAGTCAAAATCACTATTCACTTGGGTTCTCATGCCCAAAATATCATTATCACGCAAATCTATGCGTTGCAACCTCAGTTGCCATTTTCACGTAAATCCACGAAATTGACCCTTGACTCATTCTCGATTCACCACATTATTTTTCAATTCATGACTCAATAATCCGAGTCCAAACCTTATTTTCAATCAATTTCAATCCCGGACTCATAAACCAAGTCCAAACATCATTTTTACCAAATTTCAAAATTTCTCGAAAATCGTGTCAAATATAATAATATAATAATCATAAAATCGAGAAATCACCGGATTGAAACATCAATCATGCCAAAGCATATAAAATCACATAATAAGGCATTTAAAATCATATATGCATGCAACACGGTTAGAAAACAAAGTCCACTCACACACACCGTCCAAAACGGTTCGTTTCCGAGCTGCACGTTTTTCCGTAAAATCTGGAAATCACAACTCCTATCCAAAATCATTATAAAGGGTTACTAACATCTCAAAATACATCATATAATTTTCCCCAATTTTTCCGGAATTTAAATACTTATTTAACTCGTAAAACAAAACTTCGGATACACTGAGAGGATCAAAAGTCATGTTGACCTCACCTTGAGACCAGGCCGGACGTGCCCTCACGCGCCGCCGTGAGTGGCTGCGCGTGAAACCCACGCGCCAGCTACAGTGTCGTCATTCATACCCGTTTGTCTGTAAAACGGGCCATTTAACCCGCGAGACGACCCGGTTGGTTCTCTGCCAATTCGACACCAAATTCAACAATTGAACATTCAATTAGTTTCGAATTAAGTTCAATTAGAGATCTGTGGACTCAATTACAAACAATCTTACCTCTAACCTCACGATCACAGATGATCAATCGAAGAACATCCGGCCACTGTTCATCATTCGAACTCCTTCAATTTCAATCGATTTCTCTCAATTGATGCAACCAGAAGCTTCAATGGACTCAGGTAAACTCTTTCCCCAACTCAATTGCATCAATCGAAGCCTCAAACTCCACGACTCAAGCTCGAATTTGCACACTGTTACCTGACCCAGTTCAAAGCCAATTGGGCCTCGATTTCTTCTGTTCTTGATGTGGTTCGACTCGTACAGACCTCAGGAAGCTAAATGAAGCTTCAATTCCACTCCTCGCGGCTTAATTCTTCCATTTCGAATTTCCCCCCAAATTTTCTAAAACCCGAATTCCAGTTCCACAGCTCTCAATCGATCCCTCGTGTTTTCTCAGTTCAATTAGTCCCACAAATCTCACAATTCTCACTCAAAATCGGCCGTGGAAGAGAGCCCAATTCTCTCAATTCAGTTTCCCCGAAATTGTGCACAGTTTGAAAAACAAAGAGGGTTAATGGAAATTAAAAGAATGATTTAGTTTAATTAATTAATAAAACATAATAATTATGTTTTGCCCAAAACATGGGATCTGGTTTCATGCCTGAATTTAGGGGATGAGTGACACTTGTCACTCATCCAAGTGTGTTCAGTCACCAGATACTATTCATATTAAAATATTATTTTAATCCCGGTTCGTTCGGTTAATCGAGTCCGTTTCCGTGACCATAACTTCGTCGTCGAATCTCCGATTTCGGCATGCCGCCTGTCGTTGGATTCGTATCGACGAGACCTACGTAACGGTCCTTGGCCCTCATCCTTCGGACCTCCCGGTCAAAAAGTCAACATTTGGCCCCTAATATTACCAAATTACCAAAATACCCCTCAACTTCCGAACGCCATAACTTTCACCTCGAATGTTGGAATCGAACGTGCCACCTGTCTATGAACTCGTGACATCCCGAACTACGTCACAGTCATCAGTCAAAGTCCGTTTGACCACCCGAACTAAAAGTCAACATTTTACCCACGCTAGGGGCAAAACGGTCATTTTGCACAATTCGTCCGATTTCACGCAACTAATCCCCGATTAGTCATTCCAAATCATAATTAATTAATATTCAATCCCGACACTCGGGACGGGTCATTACACTAGATGGTGCTCATATTAAACGTCCCTAATATTGAGTACTATCTTAGTTGATGCAAACAATGGCATGTTCCAATGTGGCTTATGCCATTGTGGAGGTTGAGTCATACTCGTCCTGGAAGTGCTTCCTTGAACTGTTGGCAATGGACTTGAAGATTCAAAACAGTGGAGGATACCTTTTCATCACTAATAAGCAGAAGGGTTTACTTGAGGCTGTGGGGGAGTTATTTCCAAGAGCAGAACATAGGCATTGTACCAGACACATGTATGCAAACTTCAATGCCCATCACAAGGGGTTAGCACTGAAGAAGTAGTTCGAAAAGATCTCAAGATTTACCACTGTGGCCTAGTACCACACTGAGATGAAGAAAATGGCTGCTTTGAGTCTGGTGCCCATGATTGGTTAAGCAGGATGTATCCAAGACAGTGGACAAGGTCACATTTCAACACTACTTTCAAGTGTGATATTCTGCTCAAAAACCTCGATGAGGCATTCAACAAGGCCATACTATCAGCAAGGGACAAGCCTATAATAACCTTACTTGAGAAAATAAGGATGTATTCAATGATGTTGTATTCTAAAAAAAAAAAGCATACATTTCTGAATTGGGAGTGTGATGTGGAGAGGGGGAAGGTCATCGAACATGTCTAAGGATAAGGCAGCCTTTGGAGAAGGTACAGAAAGAGGGACAATGGTATGTTACAAGGAATAAAAGGAATGAAGTTTTCGAAGTCACCCATCAAACTAGGAGGCAATTTAGAGTGGAGTTGAAATTGAAAAAAATGTTCATGTAGAGAATGAGACCGATCTGGTATCCCATGCCCTTATGCTTGTGCATCAATAGTTTTTTTTTCATGGGAAATCATATGCTTATTTCCATGAATGCTATATTAAGGAGGCTTACATGAGATGCTATGACAAGATCATTAAGACAATGAAAAGTGATGATCAATGGTAGTCCTCAGGTTTGCCTCCTTTGAAGCCCTTAACATACCACAGGTAACCAGGAAGACCTAGGAAAAAGCAGAAAGAAGTCTACTTGTGAGGCAGACCTACCCCAAACTCCAACCAAGCTTAGCATGTTCCACATTGAGATGAAATACAGCAATTGTGGTCAATTTAGGCATAGGCTTAACAAATGCAAGGTATAAATCACTTTAGTTAAGGCAAACTTAGCTTGTTTGCTATTTGATTTATAGGAGCCTATTACAGAAAAGGCCGAAAGCTTAAGAAGAAAAAAATTGAAGCTAAGGAAAGGAGGTAACATGCCAAGGCAAGTGGATCAAGTGTAAGTTAGCAAGAAGGAACCCAGCCCCAAACCCAAGGAGAATCCCATCCCCAATCCCAAACAGAACCTCAGCTCCAATCCCACCTGAACCCCAAACTCAATCAGAACCTAATTCCAAACCCCAATCAGAACCCCAAACCCCAACCCCAACCAGAACCTAATCCAGAACCCCAACCTCAACTACAGACCCAATCACAACACCTTCCAGCTGTGCCAGACTTGTCTCAGATCACTGGATTTCCTTAACCACAAACACAGCCTACACCAAATCCTCTTCCATTGACTGAACCATATCCTTGTAAGAAACTTAGGTTCAAATCTCTAGCAAGGAGGAAGAAGTATCTTCAACAATGAGGCATAGGATTTTATAGGCTAGTTTTTGTATTCTTTTAGGTTAGGCGTTAGCATCAAGTGCAAGACTTTTAGGTGTATGCTGGTGAGTGTAGGCTGGTGGGTGTAGGCTAATTGGTGAGTGTTTTTTTTTGGTGTACTCTCATTTTTGTGTCACTTTGCACCCTGTACTACAACTATTGTATGTAATTGCACCCTGGATAATAGCTTTTGACAGGACCTAACCCGGAAAACACAAAATATCTCACCTTCGGATCCTGCTCTCGTCTGACAGGTAACCTATCGAATCCAAAAGTACCCTTGAAACCCTATTAGACAAGGGATACTTATAACTCGTGAGTTTGTGGCTCTGCCCCAAGAGCATCCTTGATCCTCGTGTAATGACCCTGGAGGGTTTCAAAAACCAATCAAAATGTGTGAGTGGACGAAAATATAGGTCTTATAAACTATGCATGCACCAAGTTTACGGATAAAATATCAATTTCGAAATACGTGCAGCAACTAGAAAAATAGTAACTTTAGAAACCTTTAGTAACACGAAAGCATATCATGACAAGGCTGAAAATACAGGTAAACAAAAGAATGGATTCACTAGAGACAGAAAACTAGTCACGGCATTATACTGACACATATATGATCACAACAGTACATAAACATGCCAATCACGCAGAACCAGCTATACTAAACACTAACATACCAAATCACCCAATCATATCAAATGACCCATCCTTGATATCTGTAAACTGAATCATCATATCAATGTGCACTATTAGTAGGCTAATATCACTCGGGACTTACGGAGCCCAGCTAGACATCCGAGTGTGGACCGGCTCAGGAATTACGGAGCCCGACTCGACGTTTGGATCACAGTTCTAGTCTCAGGAATTACGGAGCCCCAGGCTCATGTCTGAGACAAGTCTAGGGAATGATAGAGCCCTAGACTCGACGTCTGAGACTATCCATCACAATCTGACAACTCGAGGAGGGTTATTAACCACATCATATCTCACATCATCATAATCATCACACATCATCATAAACGTCACAATGGTCACACATATCGAGAAACCACATATCCATATCAACATCACAATCCAAACCACAAGCTAACATTCCGGCCTAAGTCCAAAACCAACCAAGCCTCGTAAAACGAGACATTAAAATATTCATAAAATGATGTAAACTCCCATTCTACCAAACACCGTCAAAATCATATAATCATATGAACATGTCATAATGGGGGAAAAACCATCTCCCAAAATTTAGTAAGGATTCAGACTATAATAAACCCAATTTTCTTGCAAAACATTGTAATAACATATTTCTTAAACGTTAGTAAAATTCTCAAATCCATATAAATAGTACGTAAGGAACCATCAAGAAATTCTCATTATAAATCATATAAAAACCATATAAAAATGCATGCAAAGAGTTTCGAAAAACAAAAGTCCACTAACAAGTATGTTTCGTGCGACCAAACAGAATGAAACATTTTCCCGAAAAATCTAAGAACCTTCATTCTTGTCATAAACCACCTAGAAAGGTCCCCAATCATTCTAAATGGTTCATATATTAATCTCATAACTTTTCGTGAATTTAAAAAACTTATTAAAACAACCCATACAACTTTAGACAGCCCAAACTTCCTTGAGACCACTTTCGATCGACTCAAAACTTGCGCTGTTGGATTCGTATTGTCGAATACTATAACTTCCATGTTGAACATATTTCCAAACACCAATTCACGCGGCCTTAACCGTCCCTGTGCGTGGGATTCAAATGTGGGGGGTACTGTTCATCGTCCTTGTCACTTAGCCAACCTGGTTTCTGCAAACCAGGTCGCCCGACTTGGCGAGTTCAACCAGCCTGGAAAACCAGTTTTTCTTCACCATTTTTTTCTTTCAATCGTCTATCTTCATCTAATTTTGATAAGGAAAGGATCTATGAAAAAAAATAAGGAAAAACTTACCTCGAAGGCTTAGTCTACAACCATAAATTTCGGCCATGTTCTCCAGTTCCTGTCCAGAACCTCCCTGTTTGTAAAACTCTAGTTTCCTAGGCTTAACATGCCCCAAAACACACCAGAAGAACTCAGGGATACCCCAGTTTGATATCCATATCCCTAAACCAAAAACATGAGACCCATCTCACGGGTTCCTCTTCTTCGATCATAGTTTCTCACTCTTTCCCCCACGGTTTTCATGTCAATCTCATCCTCTAAGCTTCTTTATCTTCTTCTTGCCCTCATCTCCATCAGTTTCTAGTCATTTCCCTCTCATCTCCATGTTTTCTCTCATGGTCACCACCTATCCATGGCATCTGCCCATGCCCACCGAAATCATGCCCAGCACACACATCACAAATCAACGCAACCTACACCAATATATAAGGTGTCAAGTCGGTGAGGGAAGCCAAAATATCAGAAATTTCTAGAGGATGACACGTGGCAAGTCCCCATTGGTCATTGGACAAAATGGCCAAAATGCCCTTGGTGGCAAAATTATCAAAATGCTCATCACCATTTTTGACCCATAACTCTCTTATCTGATCTCTGATTCACGCGTTTTACTTGCCTACGGACTCAAAATCACGATACCTTCGTAACGGTCTTCTCGAAACACCTAAACGAGGTCCTGATCAAAAAGTCAATATTTTGACTTTAGTCAACAAAAGTGAACTATTTGAATTTTCCAAGGGTAAAATCGTATTTTCATTCGAATTTACGTTTCCTCGGGATCTAGGCCGTTACATCTTTTGTGTTTAATTGCACCATGTAACAGAAAAAATGGCCTACTTATGTACTATTTGGAAATGCTATTATATCTCATCTGCTTCAATTGTTGTTTGTATGATAAATTATGTTTTCACTTTCAAGTTCTCTTCCTTAAATATTTCAGGATTAGTTGAAATGCTATAGTTGGTAGGTTTTTCATAGCATTTCAAGTTCCCATCCATGGTAGGTTTTTCATAGCATTTATAAAATGCTATAGTTGGTTTTTCATAGTGTTTTAAAACTCTATTGTAGATATTAGATTTATTTAAAAAAATTTGGTATGTTATTTTTAGGTTCTAAAGTTCTATAGAACATTCTATTGTAGGTTTTTAATAAACAATAAATTACAACATAATTAAAATCAAATCAAATTCTATTAAACTTTGAAATAATTACATTGTCTGCTACGCAAAAATACAATAGTGTCTTGAATACAATAACTTTTACAGGTGAATGGAAAGCCATAAAAGGTTCAGTTCTCATACATAAAGAAGCAACTTTTAACTCTCATACTCTTTGTATTCAGCCGTGTAAACTTCAAGAACTCCATCAACATCTCTTATTATCTGTATGAAGCTAATAGCAGCAGAATTAAAATGAGATGAACTAAATATAAAAACCCTAAGAAGCTATAATTAGCAAACATAGTTTCCTCCTTGTGGGGTTATATAGTATCTTCATAAACTTCACTTCACCAAGAAGCTATAATCATCATTTCGGAAACAATATCTCTTTCTACCAGTGCTTACTTAAAAATTTAATTATGTTCTAGATTCCCAGCTCTATTAGCTTTAATGAATGAAAAGATTATATGACTTTTGCATAGAAAATTTGTAAATTGATAGCATTTGTTGAACCTATCCACAAATACATAGCCATCATTACCACACTCTACATGTATGATGGTTTACATGTTCATCAAACAAGTTGGTGGGGAAAGGTATAAAGCAGTGATACGTCATACCATCTTTGGAAGTTAAACTCAAGCATTTGAACTCTTTTTTCCTATGACAAATAGAACCTATTTATCATAGGAACTCGTATAACAAGTAGGTGGCACAAAAGAAGACATGATCCATCTCAATCCCCTTGGATTATCGTGGGATGTGCACTGCTCCCATCTGACACCACGTGTCAGACCAGGGATAAAATCGTAACCCGCTCGGGGTTTCTAGAGTGCGCAGTGATTCTCAGAGTATGCAGCAAGTGATGTCTCAATCTCAGCTACAGCCCGCATCCGCGATCAACTAGAAGGGTATCAAAATCATTAAAACTGTGAGTGGAAAAAAATAATCAGTTTATGAAATCATTTAACGAAAAGACATTTATACCCTTCACTTAAAAACATGCATGCACCAGAAAACAATATCTCAAATACTTTCTTAAAATCAATCATATTGTTTTTCAAATCAATAACAGTGAAAACATCTATACATAAAGCAATAATCGAAAACATGACCAATCTTCGTATCCAACATCTGTTTATCATATCATCATCAGTCACGATATCCAAGCAACGCGTGCACACAACTCCATGACTGCTCAAGTCTGAGCACGTCATCGTGAAAATATCACCAGCCAACGTTCCACATATCATCGTGAACATATCAACGATCGATCTCATATAACATCAGCACTCCTGAGTCGAGCCTCCCACGGTTGCTCTACAACAGGTAGTGCATCGTGATCTCTCCCAGGGGAGGGGGGACATAGCGCATCCTAGAGGCGACCAAGAATCATGAGGACCTCTCTAGGAAAACATATTCACACTGAAGTCCCTCTCCAGGGAAACATATTCACGCTGGAGCCATATCAATCTCAAGAGGATGGTCTCAGTGAAAACATTTTATCAAATTAAATCAAGGGTTTCATGTAGGGTCTCAGCCAAAACCAAATCTGGTAGGGTCTCAGCCCAAAATCACATCTCGTAGGGTCTCAGCCCAAATCCACATACACACGGACTCACACTCGGAGTCAAATATCTTTTCAACATGGTCACAAGCCTAAAATATCATTTCATAAATCAGAACTGAGTCACAAGCCCTATATTTCTCACGTTTGACTATACTCTAAGTCAAACCATAAACCAACTGGGACACATGCCCAAAATACAAATCTGAAAACCCGTTCGCTTTTCAAATCACTTTTCCAAATCTCATTTGACTGTAATGCAAGTCAAAGTCAGTAATCAACTGGGTCTCATGCCCGAAATAGTATTTCACGAATCTCCGTGAAATTATTCAAAATCGATAATCAAATCCTTGATTTCACTTCTCTCCCTGAAATCATTCAAATCGTATAAATCACAAGCACGTAGAAAACTCGGCCTAAGCCCGAAGTATCACATAAAAACGTAAATCTCGAAATACGTTCAATATCACATTTTCTATGAAAATGCCAAATCATCAACACAAATCATATTTAAAGCATACGCAACCAGTGCATCTAAAACCATGTTCATAAAATATATAAAACAGTTATGCATGCATCATTTTTATAAAGCAAGTGTCCACTTATAGACCGCACATGTTGCGCGCTCACAATCTGTGCCGTAAACCACTCCGAGGCTAATCCAACGACTTCGAAATGTTCGAACCTTTCCAAATCATACCCAAAGGTCACTAACCATCTATACAACTCCAAACCATAAACCCTCAAAACTCCCAAAATAGTAAACGTGTCTCAAGGCTAGAAACCTCCAAATGACCTATCGAACGATCTCCGATCGACCCGAAACTACCACCATTGGATTCATAACATCGAAACCTTTCGAACAAGACCAGTTTTACCTTAAAATTCATGCCCACGAGCCCTTACAAGCCAATCAAAGTTCGGTCATGGCAGTCAACGCTGACGTCAACCTAATAACTCTAACACCTGTCAGCTCTAATAGCCTGCCATATGGCACACCCTGATTGGTGCCACGTGTAATGACTCATCCCGAATTTCAGAATTAATTAATAATTAATTTAGGTTCATTGTGACTAATCCCTGCTTAGTCCAGGAATTTCGAACGGATGTCGTAAAATGACCATTTTGCCCTTAGACTTGAGAAAAAATGTTGAATTTTGACTCGGACGATCAAATGGACTTTTACCAATGAACGTTACGTAGATCGGGATGTTACGAGTCTGTAGACAGGCGGCACGTCGAAATCGAATGTTCAATGGGAAAGTTATGGGTCTAGAATGCATTACGATACTATTGTACGTAACCCGAGAAGGGATGACACGTGGACTGTTTTGATTGGGCAAATATCTGGGGAGGATCCATCAGATGAGTGACAAGTGTCACCCATCCGATTAGCCCTAGCCCTATTATTTTGGCCTTATCTTCATCTCCTTTGTTTTTCATTCCCTTACCTGTGAAACCTCTCAAACTCGTGCAACCCAAACCCACACAGAAACCCATTAACCCTCACCCTTTGCCCGTGGTCTGAACATGAAAATGAGAGAGAGGACTGAGACGGTCACAACGGTGGTTGGGCCATGGACCGTCGTGCAGGGTGGCTGGAAAACCCGTGACGGTAAGATTTTAGTTCAAAATTGGGAAGTTGAGCTTTAGAGATTGTTCATCGATTTGGTGATTCGCAATGATGGTCTAGGGGATGAGAAGAGCTTGTGGAGGTCGGAATCGAAGGCAGTAGTGGCCGGAATCATTGGCAGTTCGAGGTTGCAGATCACAATCACTGTTCACGTGTCGAACATGTATGATCTAGCCCGTTTTCCATAGTTTTGATCACGTAGAACTAATCTAGAGAGTGAGACGAAGAGAATGGGATAAAAATGGAAGATTTTGGTGGTTGGACGCCGGAGAACCGGCAGAGTCATGGTCGTAGGTCTGCGTGACCCAGTTCGGGCAGTCGGGTTGACCTGGTTGAGAGGTTGAAGACGAGATGATGTCAGTGATGACATCATCATGTTAGACTGACACGTGTCAGATGTCAGGTGTCAGTCGTGACGTCAGCATGACGTTAGCATTGACTGACCGTTGACCAGCATTGAATTTGTACTGACCATGTGTGTGGGGACGCATGAGCACGAATTTCAAGTTGGGACCAGTGTCATTTGAAAGGTTTTGACAATTCGGATCTAATGGTGGTGGTTTCGAGTCGATTGGAGGTCGTTAGGTTGGTCAAATCGAGAGTTTTAACCTTTGAAACGTGTCCAGGACACGTTGACGTTTCCTGAAGTTTTGGGGTTTTATTCTATGGACTAATATAGATGGTTAGTGACCTTCGGGTATGATTTGGATAGATCTAGAAGTTCCAGAGATGGTGATTTAGCCTCAGAAAGGCTTATGCCACTCGTATCGAGGCGGCACTTAGGACGGTATTTGAGTGGACTTTTGTTTTCTAAATATGATACGTGTATAACTGTTTTATATATTTTATATATTTGTTTTGTGATGATTGGATTATGGCATTTAATATGTATATATTTACACGTATTTCGAGATTTAAGGTTTTATACGGTATTTATACGTGCTGGTGTTTCAATAATGGTTTGATGGAATGGTTTTAGATTTGGAAATTAGAATTGGGCATGAGACCCATTTGATTTGGAAACTATCAGACTTGGAGTCCATTTGATTTAATGAATTATCAAGTTGCGACCCATTTACGGATATATGAACATTTCGGGCATGGTCTCTTTGAGATGTTTTAAAATGAATTATAAAATGTTTTCCATATACCATCCTTATAAGTGGATATGTGGATGGTCTCCTCCAGCTGTCTGGGACACTGGGGAAGTAATGGTGCATTGCCTGCGAGGGGTCATTGCACGGAACGACCGACTGTATAGTGACTCAGGAGCAGGATTGCTATTAGACATTTGGGACTTCAGACATCTGTGATGTCATAGGGAAACCTGGCGAGACCCTGGGAAGCATGCGTAGCTTAGACCGTGATATGATGTCTGGGACGCCAAGCATCTGGGATGCCAAGGATCAGTATTTGGATTATAGATTTATTGGATTTATGAAATGGTATTTCTGTGTTTAATAAATGGATTTGGCCAGCGACCCACATGATTTGGATTTATGGTTTTGGGCTAAGTCTAACGACCTGTTCCAGAAATCGGGATTAGATTAGTAATTAATGATGGAATAGTAGAGTTAATCAGTGATTTCTTGAATGCTTTCGGACGAACGGTGCGGAATGACGATTTTGCCCCTGGAATGGGCAAAAATATTGACTTTTTGTTCGGACGGTCAAATGGACGTTGACCGATGATAGTGACGTAATTCGGGACGTCACGAGTTCATAGACAGGTGGCACGTCCGATTCCGACTTTCGAGGAGAAAATTATGACGTTTAGAAGTTTGAGGGTATTTTGGTAATTTCGTTAAAAAGGGGCAATTTGTTGACTTTTGGACTTCGGATTAATCGAGTTTGGGTTTAGGAATATGAGGGGAAAAATGGTAATTTGTGAAGGAAGGGCATTTTGGTCATTTTTGCATCAGGATCTGTGCCCAGTGAGAAGTGGACACTTGGCTATTGTTGGAAATGGTGCCCACCGCGACTTTGACGCGTGGCCTTACCTGGATGGTTGTAGAACCTCCCCGCCACCTAACTAAATTGGTTTTAAAAATAATCGTACAAGTCGTGCACGGTGGAGAACAAAAACAGAGGCATTGTACAATTGAGTGAGTCGGGTGTGAGCCAGAGGTAGTGTGTGAGAGATCAAAGACGCAAGAGACATACTGTGAGTGTGTTTAGTGAAGGATTTAATCAAGAATGGATGTGAGAAGTTAGCAAAAAACCCAGGAAAAACAGAGAACCACCATCGTGCACAGCCGTGAGTTTGATTAAGCAATCAACCTAAAACTGGTCCGTGGTGGTTACCAGTGAAGTGAAGACTGCCTTTGACGATGTTTGGAGTGTGGTGGTGCCCACGGAGGGAGGAAGGAAATGAAGGTAAGCTATATCAAGACCTCTGTTCCTCTGTTTTGGACAGAATTAGTTGTTTAGGTTTGAATCAGTAAATACTTTGTTTGGGTACTTGGTTAGCTTCCTTTTGGACTCAGGGATTCAAATCAGTGACTGGAGGAACTAGTGGTGGCCGGAGGACAACGGTGAGGGCTGAGACAGAGGAGAAGTAATGCAGGTTTTGTTTCTTCGAATCGGGAAGGTAAGCATCGACCTTGGATTCATGTTTTTATTATCTAGATCGATCACTTAGCTTTAGACGAACCTAAGGGATTAAATAGGACTGAATGTCAACCTGAAATTGGACAAAACCACCCTCGTCGGTTCAGCTGGACCGGCCTGAACCGAACTGGTCTGGACCCGGTTCGGCGAGAGGTTGAAGATGAACAGTGCAGGAGCGTGGCTCCGATGCGCAGCCCCTTTGGGAGGCACATGAGGGCACGTGGGGCCCTTTTTGGGGAAGTTTCCAACACTACTTTTTAAGTACTCGATGTAACAAACATTTTGGCACTGGTTTCGAGTCTATCGAACATAGTCTCGATATGTTTCGGGATGTCCGAAGGTTTTAGAGCTCGGTTAAAAATAGTTAAAAATTTGGAAAAATTACGGGGCTTAAGTATGATCATTGTGAAGCAGTTAGTGACCGTATTATGGGATTTGTATAGGTTCGGGAAAGCCGGTGATAGTGGATAACCGGGAACGGCGTAAGTGCACGCGTTTCGAGGTATCGGAGAAATGATATGTGAATGCACTTTGCTTTCGAACTTATGATGCATGCATATATGTTTTTATATGTTTTCTATACATGATTTCTATATTATTATTATGATTTGATGATTTACGATTTTGCACGAATTACGAGATTATGACGTAATTGCACGTTTGACGATGTCTCGCTTTATATTGTGATTTGATCATGGTTTTGAGGAATTGATTTTGAGATTTGAAATATGATTTGATTTCAAGGATTTGAGATGGATTTTGAAAAAGTGATTTCGGGCTTGGACCCCTGTTCATGTGATTTCTGAAATGAGATTTCGGTTTTGGAACTGGATTTTGGAAATGATGTTTCAGATTTGGTTTTGAAACTTGGAAAGGAAATTCTGGATTTGGGTTTGGGATGATGGTTCCGGATGCCGGCTTACGGAATCATTGTTGTGAATTCGGATAAGGATTTTCTATGGTTTTTCACTGTTGATTGAAAAATGGTTTTGGGTTTAAAGTCCCGGAAAAAGAAAAGAAAAACCGCTGGATCTGATTTTGAGTTTAAAGACTCGGTTGATTGACGGGGGGAGGGCCCTGGATTGATATGTTTTGAGTTTAAAGACTCGGAATATGTTTTGAGTTTAAAGACTCGGTTATGATACCCCCCCCCCCTGTTGATTGTGTTTTGAGTTTAAAGACTCGTTTATATCCCAGGAAGGTCTGATTATGCGCATGATTTTAAGTTTAAAGACTCGGGCGCACTTGAGATCCAGTAACTCGCATGATTGATGTTTTTCACTGGTTTTTCACTAGTTTTCCGATGTTTTGGGTAGTGGACCAGATGATTTGGATTTGATGAGTTTTTAGGACTGAGTTCCCGTACTTTGAGATTGGTTTGTGATTTTGGGTTGAGGCCCTGGATTTGAATTACGGATTTGATTCGGGTTTTCAATAATGGTTTCATTGATCGGTTTAATATGAAATGATTTCATAACATAGACTTTATATGCATGCATTGGTTTTTGCGTGGAGGGTAAAACCTATCTTTCTGCTAAATTGTTTTGTGAAATTATTATTTATTTTTGTCCACTCACAGTCTTTCATGTTTTCGATACCCTCCAGGTTGTTGCGGTGCGGGCTGTTGGTCAAGAGAGACAGAGACATCACATACGCAAACCACAGTAGAGTCTGTGCGCTCTGGGAAGTCCGGAAGTTTGGAACGGTGAGTTGGAAAATCCCTTGTCCAACTTATGTGTCACATGAAGGTTGGACTTCGGTTTAGACTTTGTGTCATGCGTAAGTTAGATGGGAGCAGGATTTAGCCCTTAATTCAGGGGGATTGGGGGTTGGTCCTGTCACTAAGGCCCTAATGATTAGAGGAAGAAAATGGCTTTGGTTTAATACACGGTTTTATTATAATTGAATTAACTGGTTTATGAATGCATGCATGGTTTTTAAGTAAAGGGCATACATGTCTTTTATGAAATGAGTTTTATTAAATTATTTATTTTTGTCCACTCACAACTTTATGTTTTTTAATACCCTTCATGTTGATCGCGGATGTGGGCTGTAGCAGTGACCATGACATCACATGTCGCCACTGATCCTGGCATACTCTGGAAGCCCCGTTTGGGCTAAGGTTAGGTTATCCCTTATCTAGCCTTCTTATCACACGTGCATGTCACACGTGGGTTAGACGGGAGCATGGCACAACCCGTGTTAATCGGGGGGTGGGGGGGATTGGGATGGGTCGTGTCAGCTTGATATCAGTGCGAGGTTGTCAGTTAGAGTTAGTGGTGCGCATCCGGCACTTGAGCTGCGGATGTGATATCTCTATGTGGATCAGCCCTTCATCAACCTGAAAGTGAGGGTAAAGAGTATGAGAGTTAGTGGAAATGATTTGTGGATATGATATGTTTGGCATCATATGTCATAGTTATGCCATGGTTATGCTATAGTGATGTCGTGGTACAGCTACAGAATTGATCTGTGCTAGGGATTGATCGGTACCATGTTTTAGAGTGTGACCCTCCTTAGGGTTGGATATGACAGATGATTGGTCAGATACTAGGGTTATATATGACAAAATTTCTGTGTGGGATAGTTAGTTGGTCATGTTAGGATAGTGGTGCTGTTGAGAGTATTCGGGTTCGAGGAACCCTAGTTCGAGTGGTTAGTCTGAAAATGTGAGTCAATAGTTGGATTGGAATTAGCGACCTTGCGGAGTTGAGGCCGTGGGATCCGTTAGATTGGAAGCTGTGTTGCAGGGAGCAGCAGAGGTCGAGGAGACTACAAAAATTGGTTGGTCTGACACTAAGTGAAATGGTGGAATCCAATTCACGAGTACAATTATGAGATGATATTTGGGATCCCGGGATGGACTGATTTGTGGATTATATGTTATGTGTGAATGGTACGACACTGAATTTCATCCCCGATTAGTAGTGTTGACGCGTGAATACGGAGTCTCGATAACGATGTCTTGTGGTTGGTCTGCATGAGGTTGTGGCAAACACGGCTATCAAGGGTTGTTATAGTTGAGACCGTTGGAAGGTGAACGTTGCCCAACGCTAGTGGACCTGGTGAGTCCAGTGAACCTAGTGGAGTCGACTTGAGGCTGGTGAGAATTGGACGATGTTCGGGGAACGTTTCCTTTGCTTGTATGATTTGTCAGGGTGGTTTTGTGAGAGTGGTGTACCCGGAATTGGTGAGTTGAAGGGAGTGCTAAGAATTTATTCGAAGTTGGAAGGAGCCGAGGAGAATCAATGGAAGTGTTTAGTTTGGAGAAAAGGATTAAGTATTACAGCAACTATGAGAGAATACTCTTAGTCGGAGAAGGTGACTTCTCTTTTTTCGTTTGCTTGGCCAGAGCTTCTGGCTTGACCGTCAACATGATTGTGAGACTTGAGACACGAAGGTGTGCTCAAGGGTGGTAACCATAAAAGGTGGAAATGTGGGAATCAGGTAGTGATGGATGACATCCTTTTGGATGTGCATAAACGGTATAAAATGGACTGGCGAGTTGGGTATTTAGTTAGATTGGCCTCGGACATCCACTCATGTCCGAGTGAATTGAGGACTTGGGAATCCGGTGACAAGACTTGAGAGGCAAAAGTTCGGTGGTAGTACGAGTCCAGGGAGTTCAGTGGTTGGAAAAGATGAGTATGCTTCCAACATGGTTGAAACTTCTCTTGATTCCGAGGTCACGCATGGTGACTTCTCATTTTCTGCTATGAGTAGACAGTGCTTGGTGTCACATGACGTGGTGAGTGTAGTGGGATTTGTGTTTACAGTCACGTAGGATGAATTTTGATGTCATCGTCTTGGATCATCCTTGATTTTCCCTATGTGGGATGTGTAAATATGACGAGAGAGCCCCGATAGGTAAGGATGACAAGGAATGACTATAATTGATCGATATGAGAAACTCGATGAGAACCCACAGTCTAGACGTGCTCTGTCTTTGGGGCGAGCTGTTCAGTTGTGGAAAAGGTGATGAGGAGTGATGTGACAACAAAGGGTTCAAAGAGGGGTAAGACCCTATAATCGGAAGTTGACCGTTATTTGGGAGAGAATTAGTATGGATCCACTTAGGATCGGGATGTCGTGGACCTAGTGAGTTGTGACGATCACGATGATTGAGAAGATTGTGTCGACTGTGAGCCATGTGGACAGTCGAGTAAATCGAGGCGAGTTAGATCGCAGGAATGCTGAGGTGTGAGGATACAAGGCAGAGGTTGGATATGGGAATGATGGGATTGACTTCCTTTCAAAGTCAGTCCGTATAATATGGTAATTATGAATGATTTGATAAGGGAGACGATACGTAAGGCATCAATCAGGAAAGAATGAATAGCCGAGAATTCAGGTAGGATGTTGATAGGTATCCGATAGGTTCAGATTGGTACGTCTTGATAGACGGGAGTGAGATTGCACGTACGTCTGGTATTGGCCAGGAGACCCAAGATGAATGCTGAGTTGGAGTGTGTGATTTGTCTAGTATAGGATTGGACAAAGGGACTCTAGAATTGAACCGTGATTGGCTGAGAGCCAAGCAGAGGACAGTCTAGGTATGAGGATATTGAGATTATGTGGGGTATTAATCAGCCATGTAGTGGAGGGTTTAGATATGGGGGCATTGTGAGTACTTGTGGTACGCATCCGTGTGTTGTAAGAGACGTGTTGGTAATCAGATTGGTTCTGATGTGATTGGCTTGTTGAGGACGTGGACTAAACATTGAATACTATATGATGTCCAGAGTGATCATGTAGGGTTTAGTGATTGTATGAGCAGGTGCTCAAAGCCGTGGTTGGCTAGTGGAACCCTAGAGAGGAGATGTGTTATCACTACTTCTTAAGTGTTTGATGAGGTCAAGTTACACACATAGGCCGAGTGAAATGTCAATTCATCTTGGAGAGGTCCAATCGGACTGATTTCAGCTTCTCTTAAAAATCAAAGGTAAGAAATTTTTACTGCAAGTTTCCAAGTTGAGTGAGTTGATGGTTAGTATGACCACAGGTGGGGTAAGATATCAGGTTGTTTGCGTGAAGTGACTACTCTGTGACTCTCATCGGAGTTAGTATGGACCGTTGGAGGAGTTGACTGATGTGAATACCGAGGCTGATAAATGTCGCAGGTTTGAGTTTGGCATGTGAGGTGAGATTCGTGCTATTGTGATGGCAGGATCTTACACTACATTGAGGGAGAATTTGGTACAAGGTACCTTCATAAGACTCCAGAGTGAGTCGAAGTATGTGTTGATGACTCGAATAGTGACATCGGGGCCGTGAGTGTCGGCTGAGTGCGACGTTATGGGAACCTTCAGGAATGAGGTGAGGTTTGATTACGCTCAGTGGGAGCAGAATGTCAGCTTGGATTGATAACCAAAAGGGTCGTCAGGCTGAAAAGAAGAGGGATGTCAGCCTGATTTACGAAATGTCGTTTGATTTAGCCACTGTTAAGTGGTGACAGTTTGGGGAGTGTCGGCATAATAGCTGAATTGTCAGGTGGTGTCCACTCGGGGACCACACCTTTCGAGGGATCAATGTGTTGTCGATTTGTGATCATGTGTTTGTACC
The DNA here is from genome assembly GCA_032719365.1 of Prinsepia uniflora. Taxonomy (NCBI): domain Eukaryota; kingdom Viridiplantae; phylum Streptophyta; class Magnoliopsida; order Rosales; family Rosaceae; genus Prinsepia; species Prinsepia uniflora. Next base: position 27,722,958 of record CM064871.1, on the reverse strand, counting down.
CGAGGTGTGTACACGTGAGTACGACGAAGAATTGTGAGGCAGGATTTGGATTTCCACAATTTGGATGCGGACTTGGGATAATTGGAATTTCGAGGATGAAATTATTTTAGGGGGAAGGTTGTAATGATTCGTCCTGAATTTCGGGATTAATTAATAATTAATTGAGGTTTATTGTGACTAATCCCTGCTTAGTAGAGGAATTTCGGACGGATGGCGTAAAATTACCATTTTACCCCTGGACTTGGGTAAAAATGTTAACATTTCACTCGGTGGTCAAATGTACTTTGACCAATGACCGTTACGTAGATCGGAATATTCTAATTCCATAGGCAGAAGGCATGTCGAAATTGGACGTTCGACAAGAAAGTTACGGGTCTTAAATGCATTAAGGTACTATTGCACGCAAACCGAGAAGGGCTGACACAGGGACTGTTTTGATTAGGAAAATATCTGGGGAGGACCCGCCAGATGAGTGACAAGTTTCACCCACTTGATTGGCCCAAACCCTAATATTTTGGGCATATCTTCATCTCCTTTGTTTTTCATTTCCTTACCCGTGAAACCTCTCAAACCCGTGCAACCCAAACCAACACAGACACCCAGCAACCCTCACCCTTTTCCTGTGGTCTAAACATGAAAATGAGAGAAGGGACTGAGACGGTCGCAATGGTGGCTAGGATGTGGACCGTTAAGTAGGGTGGCTGGAAAACCCGTGAAGGTAAGGTTTTAGTTCAAAATTGGGAAGTTAAGTTTTAGAGGTTGTTGATCGATTTGGTGATTCGGATGATGATCTAGGGGATGAGACGAGCTTGTGGAGGTCGGAATCGAAGGTAATGGTGGCGAGAATCGTTGGTAGTTCGAGGTTGCAGGTCAAAACCACTGTTCACGGGTCGAATAGGTATGATCTAGCCCGTTTTCCTTAGTTTTGATCACGTAGAACTAATCTAGAGAGTGAGATGAAGAGAATGGGAGAAAAATGGAACATTTTGGTGGTCGAACATTGGAGAACGAGCCTGGTCATGGTTGCGTGTCTACGCGACCCAGTTCGTGCAGTCGTATTGACCCGATCGAGAGGTTGATGACGAGATGACGTCAGTGATGATGTCATCTTGTCAGATCTGACATGTCAGATTGACACGTGTCAGATGTCAGGTGTTAGACGTGACGTTAGCATTGACTAACCGTTGGCTTTATCCTGACCGTTGACCAGCGTTAACTTTGTGTTGACCACGCGGGTAGGGGCGCATGAGCGCGAGTTTTGAGGTGGGACCAGTGTCATTTAAAGGGTTTCGATGATCCGGATCAAATGGTGGTGGTTTCAAGTCGATCGGAGATTGTTAGGTTGGTCAAATAAATGGTTTTAGCCTCGGGACACGTTGACTTTTCTTGGAGTATTTTGGTTTTATTCTATGGACTTATAGATGGTTAGTGACCTTCAGGTATGATTTGGACAGGTCCAAAAGTTTCAAAGATGGTGATTTAGCCTTAGAAAGGCTTATGGTACGCGTATCGAGGGGGTAGTGTGACGACCCAAAAATTCAAAACAAATTGACTGAGAACTGAACGGGTCATGTCTCGGGTTGTAGGGATCCTTTTGCAGGTATTCGAGCGAGGAAGGTGACACTGTAGCGTTCACTGTAGCTGGTGCATAAGGGCGTGTGGAGCTTCATCCTCAGGTGAGGTCAACATGACTTTTACTCCATTTATTGTAACAAACATTTTGGCCTTGGTTTCGAGTCGATCAGATACCGTTTCGATATTGTTTCGAGGGTCCGAAGTATTAGGTTATGATTTAATTCGTGTTTAATTCCCAAAAAAATGTGGGGGATTTTAATATGCTAGATTTGGATTCATTAGTGACCCATAATTATGTGGTTGACAAGATTCGGGATTCCTCGAAAGTATCAGAAATTAAGGAAAAGCGTGCAGCTCGGAAAGCGAGCGATATGGACGGTGTGTGAGTGGACGTTTGTTTTCTAAATTATGATGCATGCATAGTTAAATTTTTTACATGATTTGATTTGCAATGATTGCTTGATGATTTGATACAATTATTTATTGGATTTATGGATTATTTAATCGGTTTTCGGGCACGTTTTATGAGGAAAGTGCAATTGATATTTTGGGCTAGGCTTGGAATTTTAAAAAGATGTTTTGACTTAGATTGTGAGTTAATGATGATTTTATGGAATATTTAATGATTTATGGATATAATTTTACGGATTTACTTGAAATGAGATTTTGGGCTTGAGACCCTGTTGTAAATGGTTTTGACGTGGTTTTCGAGATGATGTTGATTTGGATTTATGTTCAGTGCCCCCAGATGTGTAATTTCTAGGTAGACTCCGGATGTGTAATTTCCGGAGTGACTCCAGATGTGTAATTCTCGGAGGGACCAGATGTGTAATTCCCGGTGAGGCTGGATGTGTAATTCCCAGCAGATCTGGATGTGTAATTCTCAGACTCTGGATGTGTAATTCCCCAGTTATATAATTTGTTTTATGATAAAATGGTTTTATGAAATGATTTTCCTGTGTTTTAGCTTGAAAGTCGGTGATTCATATGTTTAACTCTATGCATGCATGGTTTGATAAACTGGGGGGTATATAATGCATTTTGAAATATGTTTTCAAATGATATTATTTTTTTCCACTCACACCTTTTCTGTTTTTGATAACCCTCCAAGCTATGGCACGAGAATTGAGGCTGATCGAGAGGCGGAGGCATGAGTAGAAATTAATCAGTCATCCCTTGTCTGATAAGTTTCTGGACTTCAGTTGACTTGTCAGACAGGAGCAGGACCGGGCACGGTTATCAAAATGCAGTTGGGATGAGTCCTACCAAATTTCTGGGTAGACTCAGGATGTGTAATTCCTACAGTGACTTCGGATGTGTAATTCTCGGAGGGACCGGATGTGTAATTCCCGGTGAGGCTGGATGTGTGTTTCCCAGCAGATCTGGATGTGTAATTCCCAGAGACTCTGGATGTGTAATTCCCAGAGGAACCTCGGATGTGTAATTCCCGAGTTATATGATTTGTTTTATGATAAAATGGTTTTATGAAATGATTTTCATATGTTTTAGCTTGGAAGCCTGTGATTCATGTGTTTGACCCTATGCATGCATGGTTTGATAAACTAGAGGGTAAATAATGTATTTTGAGATGTGTTTTCAAATGATATTATTTTTGTCCACTCACACCTTTTTCTATTTTTGATGACCCTCCAAGCCGTGGCACGAGAATCGGGGCTGATCGAGAGGTGGTGGCATGAGCAGAAATCAATACAGTCATCCCTGGTCTGATAGGTGTTGAAGGGTAGTTTCGGGAATTCAGCTGACTTGTCAGACGGGAGTAGGACCAGGCGCGGTTATCAAAGTCCAGTTGGGACGGGTCTTGTCAGGTAGCTAGGACGGTCAATGTGTGGAATTTTTTTTCTAAATATGATGCATGCATAACTATTTTATATGTTTTATATATGTGTTTTTTGATGATTGGATTATGGTATTTAATATGTATATATTTACACGTATTTCGAAGTTTATGATTTTATACGATATGTATACGTGCTGGTGTTTCAATAATGGTTTGATGGAATGGTTTTGGGTTTGGAAATATGGAATCGGGCATGAGACTCATTTGATTTGGAAACTATTGGACTTGAATTCCATTTGATTTAATGAAGTATCGTGTTGAGACCCATTTATGGATTTATGATGGATTTATGGAAATTCCAAGCATGGCCCCTTTGAGATGATTTGAAATGAATTATAAAATGTTTTCCATATACCATTTGTGACGACCCGTCCTTGATTTGAGGGAATAATTGAGACTAATTATGGATTAATGAGGCTAATCGGGGATTAGCCGAGGATTAACGGACGTTCATAGCGAAATTACAATTTTGCCCCTGAAAGAGGACAAAAAGTTCAATTTTAGCCCGGGAGGTCCAATGGCTGAGGGCCGAGGACTGTAACGTAGATCGGGTTGATACGAGTCCGTAGACAGGCGGCACGTCGAAATCAGAAGTTCGAGGGGGAAGTTACGGTTCACAGAAGTTCCGAGGAACTATTGCACATTTTACGAGACGGAGGACTTTTGGCATTAAGTGGGCCCAGATATTTAGGGGCAGGCCCAATGGATGAATGGCACTTGCTATTCATCCATTGCCCACCCAAATTGATTCATGCATTTCACCCTCTTGCTTGTTCGTGCAAACCAAACCCATACAACCCAATCTCACCCAATCCCCATCAAACCATCACCCCAATCCCTTTCCTCTCACCTGATTCAATCTAAGAAATGGACAGAGAGTGGGCTGATGAGCTGAGGACGGTGAGGTGGTGGCCGAGCCACCGTGAACGGCGGAGAGAAGGTAAGCACACGGTTTTCATTGTTTGAATTCAAATTATTTATTGGGACATTATGGATGGTTGTGGGTGTTTGGATGAGGTTTATTAGGTTTGTAGGAAGGTTTAGAGGAGGTTTTGGAAGACTTGGAGAGGCTGAACAGCCCAGGGGGTGATCGGGAAATTTGAACCGTGAAGGAAGTTTTGAACCGGGGAGTTTTATACCGTTTTTCTTAGTTCTAATCACTTAGGAAGGTTTCTAGGATTGAAACATAGAGATTAGGATTGGATTGGATCAAATTGGATGAAAAATGAGGGAATTAGGGCCTTGGACCGGTCAGGCCAGTCTAGGCAGACAGGTTATAGTGCTGAACCAGACCGACTGGAGCTCAGAGGTGACACTGTAGCGGCGCGTGGTTCCCACGCGCAGAGACTTTGCAGGCGCATGTGGGTGCGTGGCCCACATTCTGGGGAAGGTTCCAACATGTAATTTCATCTATTCGATGTAACGAACATTTTGGGACTGGTTTCGAGTCGATCGGACATCGTCTCGATATAGTTTGGGGTGTCCGAAGGTTTAGGATCGAGTTTAAAAATAGTTAAAAATTCCTACGGGGCTTTAATGAGGGGTTATTTATGTAGTTAGTAACCCTCTATTACGATTTGTATAGGTTCGGGAGCCCCGAAGACGGTGATTGGCCCGGGAATGGCATATGGCACGTGTATCAAGGCGTGGCTTCGGACGGTCTGTGCCCGTTGGTTTACGAATTTGGGCTTGAGGCCCAGTTGGTTATGAAATCGGGCATGAGACCCAGTTATGGTTTCTAAACATGATTTCGTGTCAGGACCCGACCCTCTTCTGTCAGGTCCCAACTCATCTAGCACGATATTGTCCGTTTTGGGCCTCTTTGCCCTTGCCCTCATGGTTTTATTTTCGGGAGCTCACGGTGCAACTTCCCAGGGGGTCACCCATCATGGAATTGCACCAGCCTCAACTCGCTTAATTTTGGAGTTCCAATAGAACTCAAAGCCACTGAGCTCCCAAAAGGCCTCGTTTAGATCAGAGTTGAGCAGCGGCCCACTTTATCTAACACGATATTGTCCCCTCTGGGCGACCAAACCCACACTCGCAGGGTTTTGACCCCAGGACCTCACGCTTGGCAGGGCACACCTTTACCAACGCGGTCAAGGGAGGCCTCGTGCTAGATAGGTGTGTGCCTACACCTTTAAGGCACACCACCATTCCCTTCCCAGACTATTCCCCCTAGCAGGAATGTGGGATCATTAACCGTTCCCTCCTGGACAAGGGTCTTACAATCCACCGCCCTTAGGGCTCAGCGTCTTCGCTGGCACACTTCCTAGTTGGGGTCTGGCTCTGATACCATTCTGTTAGGACCCGATCCTCCTCTGGCAGGTCCCTACTCATCTAGCACGATATTGTCGGCTTTGGGCCTCCTTGCCCTTGCCCTCACGGTTTTGTTTTCAGGAGCTCACGGTGCAACTTCCCAGGGGGTCACCCATCATGGAATTGCACCAGCCTCAACTCGCTTAACTTTGGAGTTCCAACAGAACTCAAAGCCACTGAACTCCCAAAAGACCTCATTTAGATCAGAGTTGCGCAGCGGCCCACTATATCTAACAAAATATTGTCCCCTCTGGGTGACCCAAGCCACACCCGCAGGGTTTTGACCCCAAGAGCTCACGATTGGCAGGGCACACCTTTACCAACGCGGTCAAGGGAGGCCTCGTGAAAGATAGGTGTGTGCCTACACCTTTAAGGCACACCACCATTCCCTTCCAGACTATTCCCCCTAGCAGGAATGTGGAATCGTTCACCGTTCCCTCCAGGACACGGGTCTTACATTTCGGGTCAGGGACCCATATTTGGATTTGCGATGGTTATATGGAAAAATCGGGCATGGCCTTTTGAATGGTTTTAGAAATGAATTATGAAAATGGTTTTCCATATACCATCCTCATGAACGGATGCCCTCCATACGTCTCGTAGTATACTAGAGTGGCGGGTTGTCTCCTCCAGACATCTCGTAGTATCCTGGAGTAGTCACGGAGCAATTGCCTGCGAGGGGTCATTTCACGGAGAGACCGATTTGTATAGTGACTTAGGAGGAGGATTACTAGAGGTTAAAACCTCCCCCCAAGGAGGGTCATTGATTTGCATATCATTGACCTGGGTGGACCCTAGAGACTTGGGATTTGAGACCCCACGTAGCACGTGTAGCTTAGAATCGTGACAATGTTATGATTGTGACATCTCAGATGTCACGCATCAGGGATGCAGAGGATTGGTTTTGGGCTAAGTCCCACTTGTGTTGGATTTTGGGCTGAGACCCACATGTATTGGTTTGGGGCTGAGACCCATGTGATGTGATTTGGGCTGAGTCCCCACATGTATTTGTTTTGGGCTGAGTCTCACATGGATTTGGGCAGTGGCTCGTACGATTGGTTTGACTTACGATTTTGGGCTCACGTCTTAATGGTTTGATTAATTGGTTTTCGAATGCATGCATACTTTTTAGCGAAGAGCATAAATGTCTTTTTGTGAAATGTTTTTATAACTTATTGGTTTTGTCCACTCACAGCTTTTCGTGGTTTTTAATGCCCTTCAGGTTGATCGTGGATGAGGGCTGTAGCAAAACCGAGACATCACACACCTCCTTCGGATCTTGGCGTACTCTAGAAACCCGGTGGGGCTAAAGTCGGAATTTTTCCCTTGTCTGACACTTCGTGTCAGACGGGATCAGGCGCGTCCCATGCTAATCCTGGGGGGGATTTGGGACGGGTCCTGAAAATTGGTATCAGAGCACGGTTTGCTCTTGTGGTACGCGCAGGTCGAGGATGTGATGTCCTTGCATTGTTAACAGCCCGTCATCAACCTGATAGTTAGGGTAAGAGTACGAGGATTCGGTGGAATCTAACCCTGGTTAGATTTTGTTTGGAACAAGAGGCCATGTTTTGGTGTGTTGAATTCTAGAGGGATGTCGACTGGTAGAGGATGCCATGGTGTAGATGTTGTGTGGCTTGGTATGGCATGCGGTGATTGTTGGATGCCATGGTTGAGCGGTGGTAAACACCGAGGAGGCGGTAGGGTACGAGTGGTTGAGACCCTTGGATCGTGGTTACTGGTTGGTGGTATACCAGTGTCAGAATAGGACAACTCTTCGGAGTCGGAAGTGATTGATCGGTCAGGATGGTTGGACTGCCGTGGGCAGCCGGGTTTGTGACAACCCTAGTACGAGATTGATTGGACAAGTTACCAGGAGTGTGGAACTTGTCGACCAGATCCTGAGGTGGACTGATCGGTGGATGTTGCGTGTGGAGTGGTTGGTACCGCCGGTGAGTTGATCGCATGGATTTGGAGTCTCGATAACAGAGTGTTTCTGAGATTGGTCTACACGAGGTTGTGGCAGACCCTGCTATCGATGCACGTAGTCGAGTCTTATCGAGTTGGATAGGCTCAAGTTGCCGTGACGATTGTGACGATTGTGACAATGAGATTAGTCAGTCGTGATGAGGATACGAGGGTACGTGAGTGTCGCATGTTACGAGCAGTGATTTCTGGATTCGACTCGGTTACGACTGAGTGCGATCACAGAATGAAATGTTGGACTTTGGGCATTGGCAAGTGTGCCATGTTAACCCAATGAGGTGACTGTGATGAGTGGGATGTACCTGGATGAGTGACAGGTGCCCTAGATATCCTTGGATGGATTACACGAGTGTGAGTGCTAGAGTTGATCCCAGAGAGTTGGGACGTGCAAGCCAGTATGCCGACGGGATAGTAGATGTGCCCAGAGTGGCGAGCATGCAGGTTCGATAGGCACTGAGCGAGACAGAGGCACGGAGAGTACTTGGTTTGGTGACCAGTTCCCTGATAATACGAGACTTGGGGCAAGAATGTGTGCCCAGGAGTGGTAACGTTAAAGGTTGACAGGCCTAAGAAGTGATTAGATGAAAATGGATATATGTACGACGCGGGGATTAGTGACTGGTTGGTCAAATATGGTGATATGTAGAGATTTGGTTGCAAATCACAGCAGGAGTCTGTTGTGACACTTCAGTCGAGCGGTACATCGGATTAGGATGAATTTACATCCTTTTGGATGTACATAAACGGTATTCATTGATGCTTGAATGGTGTCCGATTGAACTAAGAACTTGAAAGTCCATTATGGATTGGTTTTGGTTGACTACGGTTGACCATACCTCCTGAGTTGAGGACTTAGCACTCGTTTGTGTATAGGATGTGGATGCTCGTGTAGAGAGTAAGCTCAGTAATCAGAAAAGGAGCATGTTTCCAACGTGATTGGAATCCAAAATCATGAGAAGTTGCGATTGAGACGATGAGGAGAGTACTTGATTCCGCCTTGGTGATGGACATTCTGGATGTCACTGAGTGTGACTTCTCGTTTCTGCTCTTTAGGAGATAGGGTCATTAGATATGACGAGTGAGTGTCCACTACCTTGGACCCATAGTGGACCCGTGTCGGTATTATGGATCGAGTCGTGTGGTGACGATCAGGATGATCGAGATGATTAAGGTGATTGTGGGGACTGTGAGTCGAGTAGACCGAGGTCCGGTCGTTATTGAGGAGAATCGTACTGCTGATTATGCTAAGCTAGAAGCATAGGAGAATTTTTTTGTCCGATAGTTGAAAAATCTTTAGGAATGGTTGGTGAGATGACAAGACAGAAGTTGTTATGGGAGCGTATGATCTGTCTTGGTTATGAGAGTAGAGATTGTGATGGAGTGATGTTCTCCTGGTGACGAACGATTGTGGTTCGAGCCATGATTGGAGCACGGGAAGTAGTGCGTGGTTGGAAGTTGTGAAAGTGCAGCACTTGAGCAGGCCGAGTAGTGCCTTGATGATTGATGTGATGTAGGTGCACCTATGTGGTGCATGTTGGACATGAGATGGTGATCGAATTGGATCCGATAGTGACAGTTCGATGAGTACCATGATCGGATGTGTTCCGACACGATGATGAGTTGATTGGACGTCGACTACTGTGTGCTCGAGGATAATGGATTGGTAGGGTTCAGTGATTGATTTGAGCGGGGGCTCGAGTCATGGATGACTAAGGGAAACCTATAGTGCAGACGTGTTATCTCTGCTGAGACAAGTATTTGATGAGGATCCAGATACACCCAGGATGGGTGAGAGATCGAATGTGTTTCGACAAAGTACGTGATGTGACGGTTTGGGACTCGAGTGAGTCAAGGTTTCAGCATCGGTTGCTGAGTGAAAGGAAGTACGATGTGAGGACTCGAGAGCGAGTCGAGATAAGAGTAGCGCAACCAGAGCGCAGTGGAGCCAAGAGTTGTCGGCTGGTCACAGAGGTCATGGCATATTGTGGTAATGGATTAATCGGTATCCAATGCGTTCAGATTAGTAAAGATTGATGGGACTCTAAGGAAAGTCAGTATGAGTTTAAGAAAACGAGAGGGTTGACTGATATGAGTGTCGAGGTCCTACGGCATAGGTTTGAGTATGGTCTGTGAGATGCGATTCTTGCCATGGTCATGGCAGAATCTGGCGGATGTTGACGAATCAGATGCTGAACAGGTTGTTAGTTCGATTTTTGGATAAGAAGGATCGTCAGGCTGAAAAGCCGATTTGACGACAACTTAGTATGATTGACCTGTTGGAGTGAGTGACAAGCAAGATCGACGAGTAACAGTCTCTCGAGTGAGACTTGCGAGCCGATGTGTGGCTTCTCGAGAGTTGAATTAGAGCTTTGGAAGCTCTGGCAATAGTGCGTATCGAAGAGAACGGTGGTTATGGCGGACATGTATGATTACACGACTGCGCCCGAGTTGGGGACACGATTGGATTTCCATAGTTGGGTTATGGAATTGGGTCGGTTGGAATTTTGAGGAAAAATTCTTTAACGAGGGGAGTTTGGGACGACCCGTCCCTGATTTTAGGGATTAATTGAGACTAATAATGGATTAGTGAAACTAATCGAGGATTAGCCGAGGATTCACGGACGTTCAGGGTGAAATTACGATTTTACCCCTAAACGAGGGAAAAAAGTTGACTTTTAGCCCGGGAGGTCCGATGGCTGAGGGTCGAGGATCGTGACGTAGATTGAGTCGATACGAGTCCGTAGACATGCGGCATGTCGAAATCGGAAGTTCGACGGGGAAGTTACGGTTCAGGGAAGTTCCGAGGAACTATTGCACATTTTACGAGACATGAGACTTTTGGCATTAAGTGGGCCCAGATATTTAGGGGCAGACCCAATGGATGAATGACACTTGTCATTCATCCATTGCCCACCCAAATTGATTCATGCAGTTCACCCCCTTGCTTGTTCGTATAAAATAATGCCACACAACCCGATCTCACCCAATCCCCATCAAACCATCACCCCAATCCCTTTCCCCTCACCTGATTCAATCTAAGAGATGGACATAGAGTGGGCTGATGAGTTGAGGATGGCGAGGTGGTGGCCGAGCCGCCGTGCACCGCGGAGAGAAGGTAAGCACGTGGTTTTGATTTTTTGAATTCAAATTATTTATTGGGACGTTATGGATGGTTTTGGGTGTTTGGATAAGGTTTATTAGGTTTGTAGGAAGGTTTAGATGAGGTTTTGGACGACTGGGAGGGGCTGAATAGCCCAGGGGGTGATCGGGAAATTTGAACTGTGAAGGAAGTTTTGAACCAGGGAGTTTTAGACCGTTTTTCTTAGTTCTAATTACTTAGGAAGGTTGCTAGGATTGAAACATAGATATTAGGATTGGATTGGAACGAATTGGATGAAAAATGAGGGAATTAGGGCCTTGGATCGGTCACGCCAGTCCAGGCGGACTGAATTATAGTGCTGAACTGGACCGGCCGGTCGGCTGGAGCTCAGTGGTGACACTGTAGCGTCCCGTAGCTCCCATGAGCAAGGGCTTCTGCTGGCGTGTGGCCCAAATTCTGGGGAAGGTTCCAGCATGTAATTTCATCTATTCAATGTAACGAACATTTTGGGACTGGTTTCGAGTCGATCGGACATCGTCTCGATATAGTTCGGGGTGTCCGAAGGTTTAGGATCGAGTTTAAAAGTAGTTAAAAAATCTGGAAAATTACAGGGCTTTAATGAGACGTTATTTAAGTAGTTAGTAACCCTTTATTACGATTTGGACAGGTTCGGGAGCTCCGAAGACGGTGATTAGCCCGGGAAGGGCTTATGGCACGCATATCGAGGTGCAGCTTCGGATGGTCTGTTAGTGGACCTTTATTTCTAAAGTGATGCATGCATAATTTTTTTATATGTGTTTTAGAACTTGTTTTGTGATGCCATGAGTGCACATGTTTGTGGTTTGCTGCATTTGCACATATTTCGAGGTTTTCAGTTTGATGAAACGATTTCGGATTTAGAAATATGGAATCTGGCATGAGACCCATTTGGTTGGAAACCTTCGGACTTGGAGTCCAATTGATTTAATGAGAATTCGGGCTGGAGGCCCATTTGGTTTATATGGTCGGGCCGGGGGCCCGTTGGTTTACGAATTTGGGCTTGAAGCCCAGTTGGTTATGAAATCGGGCATGAGGCCCAGTTATGGTTTCTAAACATGATTTCGGGTTAGGGACCCATATTTGGATTTGTGATGGTTTTATTTAAAACCCAGGCGTGGCCCTGTGAATGGTTTTGGAAGTGAATTATGAAAATGGTTTTCCGTATACCATCCTCATGAACGGATGCCTTCCAGACGTCTCGTAGTATCCTGGAGTGGCGGGTTATCTCCTCCAGACGTCTCGTAATATCCTGGAGTAGTCACGGGGCAATTGCATGCGAGGGTCATCGCAGGGAGCGACCGGTCCGTATAGAGACTCAGGAGCAAGATTGCTAGAGGTTAAAACCTCCCCCCAGGGAGGGTCATTGATCTGCGAGTCATTGACCTGGGTGGACCCTGGGGAGACTTGGGATTTGAGACCCCAGGTAGCACGCGTAGCTTGGAACCGTGACAGTGTTATGATTGTGACATCTCGGATGTCAGGCATCATGGATGCCGAGGATTGGTTTTGGGCTGGGTCGCACTTGTGTTGGGTTTTGGGCTGAGTCGCACTTATGTTGGATTTTGGGCTGAGACCCACATGTATTGGTTTTGGGATGAGACCCATGTGATGTGATTTGGGCTGAGTCCCCACATGTATTTGTTTTGGGCTGAGTCTCTACTGATTTAGTTTTGGGCTGAGTCCCACATGGTATTGGGCAGTGGCTGGTATGATTGGTTTGACTTACAGTTTTGGGCTAAGGCCCTAATGGTTTGATTAACTGGTTTTCGAATGCATGCATGTTTTTTAGTGAAGGGCATAAATGTCTTTTTGTGAAATGTTTTTATAACTTATTGGTTTTGTCCACTCACAGCTTTTTGTGGTTTTTAATGCCTTTCAGGTTGATCACGGATGCGGGCTGTAGCAGAGATCGAGATATCACACTCCTCCTCTGGAAGCCCGGTGGGGCTAAAGTTAGCTTTTCCCTTGTCTGACACTTCGTGTTAGACGGGATCAGGAGCGTCTCGCGTTAATCTCTGGGGGATTTGGGGCGGGTCCTAACACCATCCTTATATGTGGATAGGTGGATGATCTCCTCCAGTTGTCTGGGACACTAGGGAAGTCACAAAGCATTACCTGCGAGGGGTCATTCCACGGAGCAACCGGATCGCATAGTGACTTAGGAGCAGGATTGCTATTTGGCGTCTGGGACATCAGACATCAGGAATGTCATAGAGGACCCAAAGAGACCTCGGGCATCACGCGTAGCTTAAACCGTGATATGATGTCTAGGACGGCAGGCATTTGGGATGTCAGGCATCTAGGATGTCAAGGATCGGTATTTGGATTACAGATTTATTAGATTTATGAAATGGTATTTTTGTGTTTAATATATGGATTTGGGCAGTGGCCTACATGATTTGGATTTATGGTTTTGGGCTAAGGTCTTAATGATTAGAGGAAGGAAATGGCTTTGGTTTAATACACGGTTTTATTATAATTGAATTAACTGGTTTATGAATGCATGCATGGTTTTTATGTGAAGGGCATAAATGTCTTTTATGAAATGAGTTTTATTAAATTATTTATTTTTGTCCACTCACAGTTTTTATGGTTTTTAATGCCCTTCAGGTTGATCGCGGATGCGAGTTATAGTAGTGACCATGACATCACATGCCGCCACTAATCCCGACGCACTCTGGAAGCCCCATCTAGGTTAAGGTTTGGTTATCCCTTGTATGTCCTTCGTGTCACACGTGAGTTAGACGAGAGTATGACAGATCCCGCGTTAATCCCGGGGGGATTGGGATGGGTCGTGTCACGATGTGCCTTGCCATGTGTTATTGACAAGTCTAACATCTCTCTAACACCCTGCCACGTCTCTCCACCTCACATGTCTCCACCCCACTAGTCCACACGGTCTGTCATCGCTGACGTGGACTGCCACATCACCTGAAAATTCCTGACACCATGCCACATGGCACCATCTCACTAGTCCAAGTGATCTAACAAGTCTTACGTGGCCTTGCCACGTCAGCTACTGAGCTGACACTTGGCCACATGTCACCCTCTGGTTGGCCATGTAGCTTAATATGATGATGTGGCATGCCACGTCATCATCTTCAACCCTCAGACGGGTCGACCCGTTTGACTGTAACGGGTCAATTTTACCCGCGACCTCAAGCTAGCCAGAACTCAGTCGTCCAGCCACCGTTTTCCTCCATTTTTCTTCCTATATACTCTTCTTTCTCCCAGAAACGGTTCTACGACCTCAAAATCACGAAACAAGGGCTGAGATTACCTGGTCAAACTTGATCTTCACGGCCAACCTTCAAACCCGTCTCAGCATCCATTCCTACGTCCATTTTCCTTTGTCCTCAGTCCATCATACTCGCAAAAACACAAAGAAGACATCACTAGCTTTAGTTTCGATCCAAAACACCCAAAACCAAAACCCAAAATCCAAACTTAAAACGGGTTTCAGGTTTTTACCTTTTCCACAGGCCACTGCCGTGCTCAGCCTCGCACTGTCGTCCTCTCCACCTCTCAGCCTCACTCTCAACCTCTCTCAATATCTATGTGGCCCTCGAACCATAACCAAAAGCAAAGGGAAAGGGGAGTGGTTCGGGTTGTTTGAAATGAGAAGGGAGAGATGATGCATGAATTAGGGAGATGGGCCAATGGGATGAGTGACACTTGTCACTCATCCATTGGTCCAGATGGGATATTTTGGTTCCTTCCAAAACAAGCTAAAAGTCAACCTCCTCAATTTTCGTGCAATTGTAAATAGTACATACAATCGTTCTTGACTCGTAACTTTTTTTTACGACGTTCGATTTTGACGTGTCGCTTGTCTTCGGACTCATATCGTCTCGATCTACGTAATAGTCCTCGGTTCACATGCATTTGACCTTCCGGGTCAAAAGTCAATATTTTACCCTTCTAGGGGCAAAATCATCATTTTACCTCGACTAATCTAGATTAGTCTTGATAATCCTCAATAATCCCGTAAAATCGGGACGAGCCATTACAAAAGAAACCCTGAATTGCCCAGTTCATAGCCTTGATTCTATTTCAAATTCATATAAAAAATTTAAAAAAGCCTAACTTTACACTAGTTATAGACCCATGGAAGGGAAAACCCCTTGCTTCATTAACTTCACAAAGTGTGATTTTAAATTATAGAATTCATACCTTGCGTTGAATAGGCAAAGAAGTTGGTGGACAACCCCTTTGCTTCATTAACTTTTACTGCATTATCTGAGTTTCAGGCTTGTTGAAAGGACCAGTTCCAGAATTTTCCTCATAAGCATCATAATCATGTGATAAAAAAAACATAAAAGAAAAATGTGTTTAGTACACAAAACAAAAAATGACATAACAACTAAATATTTTAGTTAAAGAGAGGAAAGTGGAAAAAAATTAATGAGACTACAACCCCATTTAACGCTTGAACCCTTTCTCATATGTAATAGAGAATGGACAGACTAATAAAAACACCATTGAACCCTTTTCTCATGATAAATTTAATCAAGTTGGAAGATTAATGAAGTATAAATCAAGATACGAACAGAAATGGTGTTGTACATGCCTTGTCATTTAGGAAATGGTGTTGACATAGCTTGCTACAAGTTCCTTGAATAGGGTCGATTAGATAAACCATAGAAAAACAAATGGGTGGAAAGGGAATGTTGATTCACAATTAGATCATATTATTGTAGGCTCGTAGGTGATAAGTGATAACTAATGTGTGTCAGTCTTGCCAACTACTTTGAGCTGTTATCTTATATAAATGTATCTAAATCAAAGTTACCGACTTTAGGGAAACAAAGGGTTAAATAGAATTTTTTTTTTTATCTGTTGTTATCTTATATAAATGCATGAATAGAGGAAACATATGTTTTCAACTAAATCCCATATAAAATTATCTCAAAGAGATGCTTACCGTTTGATCATTTTGTTTACCATCAACAAAGACGAGGATTTTAAGTACAGTGTGCTGCAATGACAATAAAGAAGTTTACGCCATAGTCACATAAATGATATTATTCTGATGGCATAAGGCTCTAAAAAAGAATAATATCTAAAGAAAAACATATGACTTTGTGACATGTACCATACAAGATACTAAGCTAAAAAATATAAGTACCAATCGTTTCTGAATTGTTTTTGTATTTTCAGCTTCAATTCAGGTTCGCTTTGGCCTCTCCACAACTTAGCTTCATCAAATGGGATCGGGCATGTAACTTGAAGATTGGGATTATATAGTAGTTGTCTCACCAAGGATTGCATCTTCAGATCCTCATCGGGATTACCTGTTTCTTATTCAGCATGGTCCAAGTAATTTGTAGCCTACATACATTAAAACAAGAGTCGATGTTATTATCTTAGCAAGATAAACCATATCATAGGTAACAAAATTTTCTATAAATGAACTATTTTTGGGAAATGCTTTAGTAACTAGTATAGATAGCATAAAGCATCGAAGGCAGTACACAACCCAATGCTTCAGTATACCTACCAGTACAGTTAACCCAAAAATAAAAAACCATAAAAAAATATCAAGAAATAAAGAGTTTGATACCAGGATAGTGATAGGCATCGATGGCAGTCACCATGAAGTCTCCATCAGGATCTTCAATGACCATAAACTGTTGAACCTCAATAACCATATATAAAGATTCATCAAGCTTAAAAATGCAAAAAGGGAATAAGCAAAGAACTAGGAAAACCTAAATTGAACTGGAAAACATTCAAATTTACCTTAGAAATCAAAATCCTTAATTGAAACCTAAACCCTAATTTAATATAGAAAGAAACAAGAGTTACATCCTTACACTTAACCTATAACTCATCACAGTTATAGATTGTCGATTGGAGAAGGACCTTAATAGAAAAAGAAAGCTATTCTGCAGTACAACCACTAATCAATATTTTACTCATGACTAAGGAGACCTATAAGTTAAAAGAAAACTAGAAAAAAAAAGGGGGGGAAATGGTGATTAGGAACTAAAAACCCAACAGAGACTTGTGAGGAGAGTCAAACACTCATGGCTCCCAAAAACAATCATGCCTCATCCAACGTCAGAAATTCATGGGTCCCCAAAACATGTGTTAACCTAAACATAGAGGAGAGTAAAAAATAATGAAACAAAAGCAAATTTTGACCTAAAATCATACTAGATCTATTTACCAGTACGATCCATCGATTCATGAAATTTTTCCTCTCAGAATTTCAAATCTTTAAGAATCAAGCAACTCTGATAACAAAAAGAAAAATTCAAGTTCATTAACGAAAATTATAGGACACACCCAAATTAAACTGGAAAACATTCAAATTGAGCTTAAAAATCAAAATCCTAATTTAAAACCTAAAACCCAATCTAATTTTGAAACATATAAAAGTTACATACCTATGGCTATGATAGAGTGAGACAATACGAAGGCTTGTAGTCTACTTACCACTACGCTTAACACTTAACTCTAGCAATGGAAAGAACAACCATCAAATATCAAAACAATCTCTACAACAAATCAATAGACTCCTCAGCAACTCATACATAAAAATGTAGCAAATCAATGAACTCAACGCAACCCGTATATCTCAGCATCAACAATTAACCCAACACAACAATACAACTCAGTAGATAGCTACTCAACTCAGAATTCGTGAAAAGTAAGATTATATGACATAAAACACATTAGCACAGCAAGTAAACCTCAAATTCCAAGCACAAAATAGATAGAAAGTGCGCACAAATGCAATACACAACACAACTCACATTAGATATCTTAGCAGAAAATGCCAAATGCATGACCTCGATACAACTAATTAACTCAACTCAAAGAAAATTTCATCAGTAGAGACCAAAATTCAATCACTCAACTCAATTATTATGTTGCAGCTCAACAATTATAATAAGCACAACTCACAACAAACATCATAGCACCAAGAACCAAAAAAAAAAAGGCTTAGGAACTAAAAGCCCAACAGAGACTTGTGAGGAGAGTCAAATGCTCATGGCTCCCCAAACCAATCATGCCTCATCCAGCGTAAGAAATTCATGGCTCCCCAAAATATGTATTAACCTAAACATAGAGGAGAGTAAAAAATAATGAAACAAAAGCAAATTTTGACCTAAAATCATACCAGATCTACTTCTAAGTACCATCCATCGATTCATGAAATTTTTCCTCTCAAAATCTCAAATCTAAAAGTATCAAGCAACTTAATTAACAAAAAGAAGAATTTAAGTTTGTTGATATCATATCAGCCCAAACCAATTTGTAACTCAATACCTCTAACTCAACACACCTCTATAAGCTTTGAGGCCCAAGTCCACACTTACAAACAAGCCTTAAGAAGGTCTGAACAAACAGTACATGTGGACAAACCTCAGTCTTCCACTTGTCGGTCTCACAATGAATACTCACTATCCCACATTGGAAGAATAAATTTATTACACACACCACACTTATACAAAGGGGGTTTACTTTTCCCCATAAAGGTAACTAAGCATTTACTATTCACACATACTTTGCGAATTACTATTCACCATTCACTCTTTACACACAGACCAACCACTGACTTGGGCGTCAGAGTACCCTTAGACTAGTACCACACCGGTGCCTACTTCTGACCGACCAACCAATTCCCCTGTTTTGTAGGTCTGTCCAAAGACACGTGGCTGAACAATATTCGTCTCCTAAGTAAGCACATTTTGTGCAACAACAAAGTTCATTAACGAAAATTATAGGATATACCCAATTGAACTGGAAAACATTCAAATTGAGCTTAGAAAATCAAAATCCTAATTTTTTTTTTTTTAAAACCCAATCCAATTTTAAAGAATATAAAAGTTACATACCTATGGCTATGAGAAAGTGAGACAATACGAAGGCTGGTAACCTTCGACGACTTATGTGAGCGAGAGAAGAGGGTGAGAGAATGGCAACGACTGTGAGGAAGGAGAGAACATCGGTGGCTATATGAGAGGAGAGAACAATGATGGCTACGAGAGAGGAGAGAATGGTGAAAGCTGTGAGAGAGAAGAAAACGGCGACTTGAGAAAGTGAGAGAGCGAGGGATTGAGAGAATGAAGGCTTGAGGTTGGAGCCTTCGACAGCTTATTTGAGAGAGAGAGAGAGAGAGAGAGAGAGAGAGAGAGAGAGAGAGAGAGAGAGATATATATATATATATATATATATAGAGAGAGAGAGAGAGAGAGAGAGAGAGAAGTGAAGAGTTAATTCACTAATTCATTGGGGAGGGGGTGGGTAGAGAAAGGGACAATGCTTTACCACTTTGAATTTTAAGAATTGTGCTAAAAAATTCATCTTGCTGCATTTCCCTTTTCTTATTGACAGCGCTTCACTTTTTTTTTTTCCTTTTTCAAATATGACATTCCATAGCATTTGTGCAAAAATGTTGTAGTGTAATGCTATCAATAACATGTTGTGGCATAGTGTAGTGGGGTTTTTCTTAGATTTTGATTTGTAAGTTGTTAGTAACTTTTATGAATGTTTTGGTAAAGTTATATCGGCTTGGAGCTCGTGTTAGCTTTATTTGTCAGGTGATTTCTACTCCCCGACTAGTTAGTGAGTGAACCTCATTTCCTTGTTTTATACTCCGGATTACTTACTTGCATAGTTTTACATACTTGATTATGATGCATGCTAGACTATGATTTATTTTAGGATTCCCGAGCATGCTAGTTTATGATTTACTAGATGGATCACTGAGCATGATTAATTAAAGATTTCCTTGGCATGCCTAGTTAGTGTTAATGGTGGAAAGTAGAAAGACGTCCCAGAACAGTTATTTGAGAAAGTGATTGGATAACCACCTAGGAGTCGCTGGTATCTCAGATCTTGTCTATTGGACCGCAAACCAGTTTCCACGCGGTCTTTCATCATGCGCTTGCTCGTATTTTATAATTAAATAGCGTCAGCTTGTCCCCAAATTCTAGAGGGCATGTGGTGACGATGTGAAGCACCTAGCCTTCACGTGGATTAGGTACACGAGCAATTACATAGATACCCAACCTGGCGTGTATGCCTTGAGTAACTTTGTAGCTTAAATTGTGGTTGATGCATGCTTTATTCTTACTCCGAGATGATTTTTGAGATTTGAGATTATTTTATTATTATTTCTCGTCTAATGTGTAGACTAAAGGTTTTAATGAGAAATTTTCAGAAAAAATTGAGGGGTTGAAGTTTATTTTATAACTCGTGGTTTTATACTGAAATAATGACTAGTTCAACTCACCCTTTTGTTTTGTACACCTCAGGTCCCAATGTTATTGTATGTACTTCGAGGAGTCTACGATAACTATTCTGACATTCACACGGGTTGTTTAGGGTGACTAAATGAAAATCGAAATAACTTAGATAGTTACTTGAACTGTATAATTATCATGATTAATGTACTATGCTCTATAGTTCTATTGTCATAGTGAAACATTAATTGATTTTTACTAATTACATTTCACACGACCTCCTGAAACGCAACGCTTTAACTATTTGGTTTTCATCATCCAGACGCCACCGTCCAGATGTCGACCAACATGCCTCGATTTTGGCATCCTAGTAGAATTTGGAGATCGAGGTGTGGTAAACTTGCTATAATAAAACCAAACTAAATACGGTCAAAAATCTCAATTTAATCTTCAATCCGCAAAATCAAACACTAGAGTTAAACCTTATAATTCTAAAATCCCATCTTGAAATTTCAATGAAAAAAGGTTTTAAACTCCAAAACTCCAATATTATTTGTAACTATAATCTATTTTGTTTATAAAAAATTCACTTGGTAATTTTTGATAATTACTCATTCAATCCTACTTGAAACTTATTATAAAAGACCATGGAAATTTTAAAATTCTGCATTACGATTAAATCCTATGTTTCTTTCTCATCCAAAACACACCATTATTTAAATCTTTAAAGTTGTAGGCTAGGATTGGCTTAGACCAATATGGATAAGACCTAAAACAAAATCTATAGCTTTAAAATTTCAATAGCTTAAAATTTTAACGATTTAGTACAATGCGGATTTTCATAAAAAAAGAATCGAAACATTCTAATCCAAATTAGCAAAAAAAAAAAAATAATCCAAAACCTCGGCGTATAAAAAAATTACAACATTTATATCAACATTTCATTCATCCACGTCAAAATTTAACCATACTCATCAAAATTTCATTTATACACATCAACAATTCAAAGACAACATTCTAAACTTCAAAACGAATTATATTTAAATATAATTTAAAATCAAAAGTAGAAAAAAATGAATAAAAATTTAGTGAGATAAGTAAATACGTCCACTAACAATTCAAATAATGAAACAAAATTAGTAAATTATATATATATATATATATATCTTAACAGTGATTTGAATTCTAAAATGATTTTCAAAATAAAAATTCAACATCAAAGCATTATTAACGAAGCCATTCAAATTTTCGAACCGTTTGATTATCACCAATCAAATCCAAATTTAAGAAATAACAAATATTAAATCAAATTGATTTCCAATTTGAACACATTTTTTTCCTCTAAATATGGAATTCATTGAAAGGGAACCGTTCAACTCCTTTCGAGGGAGGCTCACTTGGCCCGTAAGGAATATCCAAAACGTAGAAATCTGATTTAAAGCATTACATACAACAAAACAAAAAGAAAATAATAAACAAACAAGCCCAAAGAAAAATAGTCCAAACATAACAATAGCCCATAACATAATAAGCTCAATAAAACCCTAACAGCTACATACAGCTCCACCAGCTACCGCCACCAAGCAAGCAACAACCACCATAAATCACGAACAAGACAGGAACCAACAAGATCGATATGTAGAGCATGGATTGGAGACATAAAGCCACCAAAAATCAGCATATTCAAGCGACCGACTTGGTCAAGAATGACTATCAAAGTACACAATCCAACCTCCCAAATCAAATGCATAAATCTGGGACGGGGTTGAATGTAGAGAACTGCAGTGACATGTCTGTAGGGCTAATCGGAGGATAAGCAAACCAAGAACCATAGGCTATGTGTTTTAGAGAAATGAGCGGTGAGGACAGAGGACGAGATGCAAGTGGGTAAAGAGCGATGGTAGTAGAATTGAAAGAAAAAACACCGGCAAAGCAACCATAAACATAAAAGAAACAAACTGAAAAGTAACAAGAATTGAAAGACCGTCAAAGGATGCTGAGATAGACTACAACCCATCACCAACAACCACCACAAGCACCAGTCAACACCACCAACTCCATATCTGAAGCCAAAGACGACGGAGGGGAAGACCAGGAAAAAAAAAATCTCAGGGGGATAAATAGGGGAAGGAAAGGAGGTGAGAAAGATGAGGTGGAAGCTTCCACCAAATCTACCACCCAAGAGTGGAGATTGGAGAAACCTACACCTCAAAGATGCTTAGGGCCGGCGGGTGTTTTTAGAGAGAAGTGGTTTGGTTTTTTTCCTACTGCTGTATAAACTCCGGAGTAGGGTCCGGAGGGTCACACCTAACCTCAAAGATCAAATGAAATCTTTGGACAACAAATAGTGCAACACCCTATTGAGGCAAGAAAAAACGCAGTTCATCTAAGAAAATGGCATTTTTTTGTTAATGTCAAACACTCAAAACCTACCTCGAGATTTTTCTCCATAGCTCCGTAAAAAACAGAGCTTATAACGGTCAGTAGCTGATCAAATAGGGCAGATCCTAGGCCAGGGCACGTCAGCCACTTGAACATTTACGATCCAGTACTTAAGCTACAGCAGTAACAAAATTAAAACAATTGTTGAA
The DNA here is from genome assembly GCA_032719365.1 of Prinsepia uniflora. NCBI lineage: Eukaryota > Viridiplantae > Streptophyta > Magnoliopsida > Rosales > Rosaceae > Prinsepia > Prinsepia uniflora. The sequence goes on along the minus strand of CM064871.1, from coordinate 27,700,296 downwards.
GGCTAAGGTCCAAAATTCAACCAAAGAGATGCTCAAGTTTTAGGCTTCTTTGGTGTGCCTGAACCATCGGTCTCAGGTTTGCGCTTTATCCCCAGAAAATGTTCGACCTGAATAAGTAAAAAGAAAATTATTCTTTCTACCAATGGAAAAAAGAAGACCATAATTGAAGGGATAAAGATAATGTAGTGCATTTTAACACGAACTATAGGCCAGTTGCGCAGAAAGCAATGAGCGAATTAGGAAGAGATATATACGAATCGACTCACCTTTCGGTCACCAAGCATCGGCGTCAAGCCCCCTGGAAGATCCTTCTCAACTGTAGCAAAGCCACTTTGGGGATCGCTAGTTTGCCTGGCAACATGAAAACAAAGGGTATATGAATTAGGGATATTAATGTTGAATAAAACATAGAATCGTTAAGGCAGGGAAACCTATACCAAAGCTCATGTTTCTTTATTCAATTCTTTCAATTGAAATATTTAAAGCGTGTATGAAAATTCAGAGTTCAGAGAATCCACTGTACCATTTAAAGCATTTGTTTATTCCCACAGCTATCAGCACGATTTTTACTATTATCATTATTATTATTTTATTTTTTCGCTTCCTATCGCTACAACTCAATCTAAGTACTAATGACAGCCTGCAACGGACATAGAAAGCAGGTAAAGCAGAGCTACACTGCACTGCCTCTGCCCAACATTGCCACCAGAGTCAAATTTATTTAGTTTCCCATAATACATCTTTCACCATGACAGAGTGCATAACTATAATAAAAATTCCTGATAACAATGACAAATTAAATGATAGTAATAGCCCAAGACGGAACAATTGTAACATGCCAAGTTCTAACATATGAATATATCAAATTTACCATGCAATACGCCAACACTTATCTACTCCATCTATACTTACGATACTGCTTTTTCTGTTTAAAAACTGTGACCTCTGTTAATCCTAGTGAAACTTCGATAACTGAACCAAAACTACACCAAAAATCCAAGTGAAATGAATATAGCTTACCCTGGTTTAACATGACCACTGAGTACAAGATAGGGCGTTTGCAAGCGAGCTTGAGCTTCCCTCATCTTCTCTGCAGACATTGATGGTGTATCTGAACTCTTCATCTGCTTTAACTTCAGTTCTTCCTGGTATTGCTTCTGGCGCTTCTCTTGCTTCATCTTTCCAGGCTCTTTTCCATGGAACTTATGAGAAATTATCCTGAACGCTTCTTTCGGTGTCAACTGGTGAAAAACAAGGAAAAAAGTTAGCAGCTACAGAGCAGAAAAATACTAGGCATACAAGATATTGCCTGATATTACAGCTTTAACGAACTAAATTTCTATTATTCCAACCCCAATACTTCATGGAATAAGCATAGAAATATTCAAATTGAATTGGACTATATCACTGACAAATAAGAGATCACAGCACTGCTTTTAAAGAACCACATTGCAAACCAAAACTTACCCCATTCAATAAGCATAAGAATATTACAAATTGACAGGCTATTACAATTTCACAAAGGGTCCATTTGTTTGTTGGGATGTGAGATGTCCCACATCGGAAAAGAGGAAAATGAATGTGTGCCTTATATAGGCTTGGGCAACTCCCCCTATCGCCAATTGGTTTTGGGGTGGAACCTCAACTTCTTACATGGTATCAGAGCGGGGTTATCTCACGTGAAGGCTTAATCGCCACACGTGTCACACGTACCCATCAAATTGTCACGTGATAGGCTGGAAAATCCGCCACACGTGAGGGGGCGTGTTGAGATGTGAGGAAAATGTCCCACATCGGAAAAGCACAACTACAATTTGTGCCTTATAAAATCTTGGGCTACTCCCTTCATCACCAATTGGTTTTAGGGCCGAACTCCCGAGTCTATATAATGGCCGGAATCCCGATTTCTACATGGTATCAGAGCGGGTTATCCCACGATGGTGGGCTCACATCATCACGTGTTGGCTGGAAGAGCCGCCACACGTGAGGGGGTGTGTTGGGATGTGAGATGTCCCACATCGGAAAAGAGGAAAATGAATGTGTGCCTTATATAGGCTTGGGCAACTCCCCCTATCGCCAATTGGTTTTGGGGTGGAACCTCAACTTCTTACATTGTTTAGATAGAGATTTTGGATTTTGATTTGATAATAAGGCTAAATTTGATTTTTAGACTATTACAATGAATGTATTCAAGGATTTGATTTAAGAAAAATGAAGAAAGCAAGTTGATTTCAAATTACTATGGTTATTTCAAATGACTTTGTGCATATAGTTATTTCAAATGACTTTGTGCATATAGTTATTTCAAATGACTTTGTGCATATAGTTATTTCAAATTACTTTCAATAGCACTAGCACTACATCAAGTTATTTCAAGTACATTCAACAGTGTTTCCTAGTTTTTGTAGCAAATTTTGCTTTGCTATCAAATCCAAATCCAAAATCCTAATTAGACAAACATAGCCTAAGGTGACAATGTTAAACCATAAAGACTAATAACAACTGCAAAGAACTGGACAGGAGAACTTACAGTTCGGCCAAATTCATCAGTTCTCTCAATGTGGATATCCTTTTCTTGATATACTTTAGGTGGACGAGTCTCCTTCTGATGGCTGGAGGAGGATGAACGGGTATCCTTTGGTTCATCCTTTTTCAGCCGTGGTTTGGGGGCCTCCTTTGGCTCATCATCATCATCTACAATGCCTAGAAGTTTGCTCTTTTTCTTGTCCATGTTTCTGCCACCCCATTCAATACCTTCTTTAAGGGTTCCTCGATCTTTAAGCAGCTTCAGCACACCCGATAAGCCCTTTCCGACAGCAACCTCATGGATAGTTTCATCAGGAGCTATCTCCTCCCTGTCGTCAGTAGCAGGTTCTTTGTCTTCAACCATATCCTTAATTTCAGTCCATCCACCAGGTTCATCCCCTCTTTCTTCACGGGAAACATTGGGTTCTTCATCTTCTTGCATAAAAACATCTTCGGTTTCAGGCTTGTGGGATTCTGAAAAAGAACAAGCAACATAGCATATAAGTCAGTTTCTAAACAACGCAGAATGCCATGAAAAAAGCCTTGAGTAACTAAAACATGAAAACTGATACATAACAGGACAGTTTAGAATTACCATCAGTTCAAAAGGCCATAAAAAATAAAAATAAAAATAAAAAACACATCAAGAACTTGTAAAGCTTGCTGAAGGCTCACAAGTTGGCAGGCCATTAGACAGATTAAAGCCACAACAACAAAGATCAAAGTTGCAGGTAAGCACAGAAGGAGCAACCTCATACGCCCATTATCCCACCATGAGAAAATTATAACTAGTAATTCTGAATTAAGTGGACTAGGAAGATGGCCACCAGCTAACCACAAGATGGTGACCATTGAGAAAAGATGTCTAAACTGGGAAAGGGAAAGGATTCCCACATTCAGCCAATAAAAATTCAGTTACACATTCACTGAAGGTGGATTGACAAGTGCAAATACATAAAAAGAAAATACCTTCGTCAAGCTGGAGGCCCCAGACAAACTCTTCCATCTCTGTTAAGACAACCTTGTTGTCTTGTGTCTCTCCAGCTGAGGGGATTCGATGATCTGCAGCCTGACTTCTGGCAGTGGTCGTGGCAAGAAGTGCAATTGCTTGTGGACCAGATGCTTTTTCCTCCTCTTTCTTTTTAAGAGCCAATTTCCTTGATCTCTCTAAGGATTTATAGAGATCATCATCATCATCTGCGAATACAGGAGTTTTGTCTTCTTCTGGTTCAACAGAAAGAGTTTGTTCCAGTCGCAAAGATTTAGATGCCACATTTGCTTTATTATAAGCCAACTGATATGCACTACTCCTCCTTTCAGCTTCGAGTCTTTCTTCCTCCTCTTTGATGGCCTGCCTCCTTGCATCATTCCTAGAACCAAGGTCTGCAACTCCCAACCCTGCAGACACAGCTTCTGCTTCTAAGGCAGTTAAATCTAGCTTATCCTTCTTCCGCAAGGATTTCTTTTTCTTGGGCTTTTTAAATTGTAACATTTCTTCTTGAGTATAGAAATCCGATGTGGTCTTTCCAGACACATTGAGATCTACAAAGGTGTTGTTCATGGGAACACCTTGTATCTTCCTACGCAGCTAACAAAAAGAAACAATACCACTCTTAGTCTTTCATTTCTTTTTTTCTTTTTTTCTTTTTTTCTTTTTTTCCTTTGCCTTCATCTAAAAGCAGTTGGATCAAATTATACACTTCAAAAGGGCAACACATGCAAATTGAAGCACATAAATCATATAAATCAAACTCGCAAAAGATAAAGTAGACACAAATCCAGTAGAAACAGAAAGCAATGAAAGCAACAATTGTGAGAATAAAATAGTACCTCTTCAAGCTTCTTTCCTGCTTCACCAGTAAATCGTCCTCTTGCATCCAAAGTTAACCCCTGCAAAGACACATAAACTAACATATTACAACCATTTCGCATGCTCCAGAATTCGAAAAGTACATGAGAATGAAAAACTCTAGGAGTGTAAGCTAAAAGTTGGGGAACTGAAAAGGAAATATAAACCTCAACTGGGGTTGGATCATCATACTGTGGAAGAATTTTCTTCTCTGCACCTGGGTCATCGTTAAACCTGACACCATAAAAACAAGCATAGTAATGAGATATGTGAGCAAATTCAAAATTATAGAAGATGGCTAGATGGCGCCATCTCCCAACAATTAAACTCCACTTAGCATATCAAAAAACTACACAGTATAATTATGGTCAACATACTTATCAACATAAGTTCCCGCTTTTTTCTTCCCTGCCTTGTAGGCATCATCTCGGTTCTTCTGCTCTCCAAGTTCCACATTTTCAAGCATATCAATGTCTGTAACATTGAAACAAAAACCTCTTTTAAATTAATGAACAATAATAATCCATACCTAAGGTTACCCAAAGTCCTAACAAAACCAAAGTACTTTCAGGCTCCTTTACCTTCATTAATGTCACGGCCAGCTAGAACATTCTGATCTTTAAGTGTTAAAACAACTGCCCCGCCTTCCATTACTTTGTCAAGGCCATGAAGTACTTTAACCCCAGCAAGATCATCTGTAAACAGGTGTTAGGAGTAAAGGTGAGATTAATCTATCCAAGAAACCCAGGAAACCTCAAAGATTGCAACTGAATTATGAACACATTATAAGCAAGCCAACTGAAAGTCTGAGCCAAAGCCTAAAATACTTTAAAAAAATAAGATAAAAATTGGCGCCCACCAAATGCAGCTGCCGGGTCACTGTTATGCTCTATAAACTTGAAATTTGAAACAAACAGAAACCATATAACAAGAACAGGTGCGCATAGACAGAATACTTAACCAACTACTAGCACATGCAGACAAAAGTCCACAAGATTATGACATTTTATCAGGTGTTCAGGTGTAAAACAAACTCCAAAAGTCTACAAGTTCTCCATAAAATATACATTACGTCTTTAAGATAGCGTCAGTTATCTTTTTAAGTATAATAAAACACAAAAAGAACTAAATTCCTGCCATGTCCAAATAGCCCTTTATCCCACTAGCTTCTATTGAGTAATAATCAAAATTCTCAACTAAAAAGTAATCTTACGATTGTTATCCTGGGCTGTCTCCTCATCTTCACTTTCTCCTTGACCAATATTGTCCTGAGAAAAACCACATGATATGAATGGTAATCATAAAATCAACAAACTATAAACACAATTCAAAGAAAACACTATTACACTAACCTGTTCCTCAAAAATCTTAGAAAGCTGCAAAGCTTTCTGCTTTTCTGCATTCTTTTTCTCTTCAATTTTACGACTTCTACTGACCCAAGCTAGAACCTCAGGAACATCTTCTTCTTTTTTCTTTAACCTCTCTTCCTTTGTCCTGTGCAAAAACTAATATAAATAAACTTTGAATGCAATACGAAGAAATAGTCATGTTCAACATGACATTATCTTTAAAAGTGAAAACAAAAGATGTTTGCATACAGCTATATCTACTAGGACATTGTGCATTAACAAAACGAATATTGCTATATTGCAACCATTTTGATGGTTCAAATTCACTAAACATGATAAATGTAGCTAAAAACAAAAAAGTATATCTAAAAAATTCCCCCTCGCCGATAATATCCATCATTCAGCTACATTAGAAATAGAAAATAAGTCCAAAACATAGATTCTAAAGAGATAAGAAAGAAAGGTGTATAACTAAAATTGCATCAAGCACTAAGCAGCTCCTAAGAAAGCTGCAACCAAAATAGGATTTTTTAGAGAAGTTGTCAAATCATAAGTTGACAGTTGGTTCCCAGCAGAACAATGCTCACATGCTACTATCATCTCTCTCTACAAATTATGTAGAATATTTTAATTCCCAAATGGAAAATAAAATCTTTTGAATAGATGTTGATCCCAATTATACACACCCAGTAAGTACACCTTTTGCATATTTTGTTCTGATTATTAATGTGTGAAAACACTTTCTCAAGCATATGTTGCATATTGTATATCACCTATAAGTTCAGAATGACCATAAGCCCGCTTTAAATGAATCCTTACATACATCACATTCCATTCTTCAATGCCTCACAAAAAACATAATGTGCTATGACGGAATGAAGCAGAAATACTTCAAAGAAAAACAAGGGTTGATAACAAAAATCAAACATGCATATAAAGAACAAAAATAGAAAATGTACTTACTTCAGGATGCGTTCCTCAAGCTCCAAGGCCGATAGATTTGCTCCACCTGATAAGCCCTCAGCATTCTGCTCATTGTCGGCATTATGAGAAATCTTCCCTCGCTTGATAATATCTGTATCCCTGCTATCATCCTCAATAACTTTAGTTCTATCATCTCTTCCCCCATCCTTGCTCCATTCATAATTATCATCAAGGCTTCTCCTACCTACTCTATCTCTTGATTTATCCTTATCTTGATCCACCTCCTTCTCCTTTTCCCTATATTTTTCTTTCACCTTCTCCTTGTCTGCATCTTTATAGCTTTCCCTCCCTTTCTCCCTATCTTTATGTTTTTCCCTCTCCTTCTCTCTTTCCTTTTCTTTTACCCTGTCCCTTTCCTTGTCCTTGTCCCTATCCTTAATCTTTTCTTTCCCCCTCTCTTTGTCCCGTCCTCGATCACCATCCTTCTCTACCTCCCACTCTTTTTCCTTCTCTCTATCCTTTCTATCCTTCCCCCTCTCCTGCTCTTTTTCTCTCTGACTCTCCCTTTCGTAATCTTTGTCCCTCGCCCTAATATCTCTACTCTTATCCTTATAACGGTCATCTCTATCATCCTTCCTCCTGTCCTTGCTAGATACTCGATCCTTTTCTGAATCTTTAAATTCTTTCTTTCTTTCCTTCACAATATCATCACTACTTCTCCTCGACCTCTCCCGGTGTTTGCTTCTAGTATCCTTCTCTTCCCCACGGCTACTCTTCTTCCTATCCTTGCTCGGGTGCCGGCTTGATTTCTCAGTCCCATCCTCATCTAAATCATCATCTACCCCATCATCCCGGTGCTCTCTCATTGTAGAGTCATCTCGATCGCATTCCACTTCCATTGGCAACACACCAAACTGCAAAAATCCACACCTGGAAAATTATAGAAAATTAAAGGAATCAAACCACATGAACAGCCGAAACAACATTCCATTCCAGAACCAAAGTATATTCCTTCAACAAATAATCACCGGCGGATCTATTTAGGGGAAGGGTGGTCAATTCCAACCCCTGAAATCCTCCATTAAAGCTTCCATCTTGAGCCCTAAAATCTCTAACATGTTAAGTTGCCCTCTTACTCTAAGTTCTTGTCTAATAAATAATTACCCTTACCTTTTGTGTACCCGCTAATTCCCCTTGCTTTTACGCCTGGGTTTGAGAGTTCTGCTCGCCAGTTGCTTTTGCGCCTGGGTTTGAGAGTTCTGCTCGCCAACTGCCTCTGCGTTCCAACTTTGAGGCAGTCTCACAAAGAAGAATACGACATTTATGGGCTCGTTTGGTACACCTTCTTTGTAGGACTCGTTTGGTATCAGAGCCAGATCTCGATCGGTACTGTTTCAATGAGGATGCTGGGTACTAAGTGGCGTGAATTGTAAGAACCGTGTTCTGCAGGGAATAATGAACAATTTTATATTCCTGCGAGGGGAATGGTCTGGGAGAGGATAGTGGTGTGCTTTAAAGGTGTAGACACATATATATCTAACACTATGTCTTTTAGAAGCTCATGTGGCTTTTGGGGGATTAGAACCTTAAAGTTAACCAAGTTGAGGCTTGTGCAATTCCATGATGGGTGACCCCCTGGAAAGTTACACTATGATCTCTCGAAAACAAAACCGTGAGGGTGAGTCTCAAAGCGGACAATATGGTGCTAGATGAGTCGAGTCCTGACTGAGAAGAGTCGGGTCCTGACAATTTGAGAATGAGTCGAAACCGTGAGGTAATGGTTTCAAAAATTGGAGAATGAGTTCTAAAGGGTTTGGATAAGTTTCATTAATGGAAATGGGCTTCTTGAGGTTGTAGGAACCTTTTGGAACCAAAAGTGGAAGTTGGGAGGACCTCGAATGGACGGTGAAGAGCGGAGGAACTCACCACCGCCATAGTTGATCTTGGAGGTATGGTTTTCACCGTTTTTCCTATATTTTTAACAGCCAAAATTATTAGGTTTGATATTAGGAAACTTTAGGATTAAAAAGGGAACAAAATGGACCGAAAATGGACAAGTTTGGACGCTGAACCGGTCCAGACCGATTCGGCCGGTTCAGTTGCAGAGAACTTGGTTCTGCAAATTGGAGAAGAAGATGAATAGTGCGACGTGTGGGCTCACGCGCAGGATCTTTCTTGGGCTCGTGGGGGTGCGTGGGGGAAATTTTGGGGATGTGTTCAACACACGAAATCTTCTATTCGATGTAACGAACATTTTGGCACTGGTTTCGTGTCGATCAGACACCGTCTCTATAATGTTCGGGACATCAGAAGGTTTAGGTTCGAGATTTAAAATAGTTAAAAATTCCGGAAAATTACGGCGCTTTAGTGGGAGGTTATTTAAGTAGTTAGTAACATTCTATTTCAATTTGGACAGGTTTGGAAGTCCCGATGACGGTGATTGACTCGGGATAGCCGTATGACACGCATATCGATGCGGCATCTCGGGCAGTCTGTGAGTGGAGCTTGATTTATAAACTGTGATGCATGTATAAATGTTTTATATGGATTATTAATGTGATTCTATGATGTTGATTTGGATATTGGTGAATTATATGGTTTCACGCATTACGAGGCGATTTACGTGTTTGCACGTAAATCGAGATTTTCTAGTTTTACACTGATTTTTCACACTTATGGTTTTGGATATGATTTCATGAAATGGTTTTGGATTTTAAAAGGTAAACTCGGGTTCGAGACCCATCTGTTTTGGAAACCCTAGAACTCGAAGTCCTTTTAGTGACGTTCTCGGGCCAGAGGCACAATTGGTTCTTGAATCGATTTCGGATTTGGAAATATGGACCGGGCATGAGATCCATTTGATTTACAAACTCTCGGACTTGAAGTCCATTTGATTTCACAAGGCATCGGGCCGGAGGCCCAGTTGATTTACGTATCGGGCTCGAGGCCCAGTTGGTTTACTAATCGGGCTTGAAGCCCAGTTGACTTACGCATTGGGCTAGAGGCCCATTTGGTTTACGATATCGGGCACGAGGTGTAACACCCCGGAAATTCGAGGATTCCCATATTGTAATTTAATGTGTGATTTGACGATTTTACCCCTGTGAATGGTATGGTCAAATTGTTGACTTTTTGATTGGTGAACTAAATGAACTTTGACCTATGACCGTGACGTAGTTCGGGACGTCACGAGTTCATAGACAGGTGGCACGTCCAATTCGGACGATCAGGGTAAAAGTTATGACTTTCGGAAGTTCAGGGGCATTACCGTAATTTGGACTCTCGGGGGAAAATGTTGACTTTTCTTTTGACAACTAATTTTCTGTTGACTCAAGGACCGTTGGGTAGGCCTCGACGTCCTGAGTCCGTAGACAGGCGGCACGCCGAAATCGGACTTCGTACGAGGAAGTTATGGTCAGAAACGTGAATTCGGGAAGTTCGTGTCTCGGTTTTCGTGTCGAATATTATATTCAGGAAATCTGATTGGAGGACACCTGGTGAGTGACAAGTGTCACTCACCCATTGGCTAGATTGGATCAGATCCACTATTGGATTAATTAACATTTGAATCAGCTTTAAATTCCAGCCCTTGGATTGAAAACCCCAGATCTGATCTCAGCCCTTGATCTCATTTTGAGATTCAATCTGGGCCGTTCATTTCTTTGAGCAGCTTTCCCTCCATTTCTATATATTTCTCACCCGAACCCACACACACTGCCCATTTCATCCATCTCACCCGCACTACTCCCTGTCCCTGTGTTTGTGTGTTGCTGGACTCACGAGGAAGGACGGAGGCACGGCGGTGGACGGCGGCAGACGGCGGCGAGGTGAGCCGGCTTCAAAACCCGAAACGGCTTCAAAAACTCAGAAATGGAAGCTTGTTGTTCACCGTTTGTTGGCATTCCTTTTTGACTCTATTCACTTCTATGGACTGTTAGGAACCTCTAGAACTCAATTGTGTGACCGGAGGTGACCTGAACGGAGTTTAAACGGCGACGGGAACCGGGTCTGTTCATCGAGGTAAGCCTTCGAACCTGTCTGTGGTTGTCAATTTTGATTAACTAGAACCCTTTCTGGGATTGAGACGAGCATCTAGGAACAAACTAGGACTGAAATGGTTGAGAAATGAAGAAATGGCAACCGGGTCATGATCGCGGGTCTGATCGACCCGAGTTGCAGGTTTTCGGGTCAACCCGTCTGAGGACAGCGGTGATGACGTGGCACCCTGTCAGTCTGTCAGGTGACGTGGACCAATCGTGAGCCGACACGTGTCACATGTCAGTGCACAGTCAGCACTGACATGTCAGTGACGTGGACCAGTCAGGGACTGCCACGTGTCACTGACATGTCAGTGACGTGGACCAGTGCCGTGCTGACACGTGGCACATGTCAGATCTGACACGTGGCCTGACAGATCAGCGAGGTGGACCAATCGGTTGTTGACACGTGGCACCTGTCAGAGTCTGACACGTCAGACCTGACAGCTGTCAGATGACGTCAGCATGACGTCATGCTGACGTCAGCAGTGACGTCAGCGATGACGTCAGCAGGACTGTTCCAGCGTTGACCGCCGCGTGGGGGCGCGTGTGAACAGTGTTTCTGGTGGGACCACCACCATCCTTTAGGTTTCGACGATCCGGATCCAATGGCGGTGGTTTCGGGTCGATCGGAGATCATTAAGTTGGTCAAAATAAGGTTTATTGTCTTGGAAAGCGCGTTCGGGCGGCTTTCCCGGGCCGGTTTCGACCTAGGCTTTCATGGTTGAATGTTAGGGGTTTGTATTGATCTTTACGAATACTTTGGACTTGACAGGGATTGTACATTTGTACCAGGACGAGGGTACGTTCGGTTTCTAGCAGGATTGTACTGTGAGTGGACCATTTTCTTAAACCCTTGCGTGCATAAATGTTTTCTGGTTTATTTATACTTATTCACATGCTAAAACAATGATGGTTTTGAGGATATGGAAAATATGGTTATGGCATGTTTCACGGTATTTGGGCTTGAGACCGTCTGATGAAACTTAATGATTGGTTCGGATTTTATCTATGTATATATATGCCTTGCATGTGGATATCAATAAAATGCATTTGTTACTGCACTGTATAGATCCTTCCATATTATATTGTCTCCTCCGGCGAGGTACCCCGGAGAGGTCACGGGCGTCTAGTACGTCCAGCGTCTATGACGCTAAGCATCAGGTGATGCTGTACCCGAACGGGGTTCGGGGATTTAACTCGGAAAATTGAGACCCGAGTGGCACGCGTAGCCTTGTGATTGTGACCTTATTGGACGTCAGGGACGTCAGACATCAGGGATGTCGGGATTGGAGTGTATAGTGCAGCAACTAAAATTATACTTATGGTTTTATTATATGCCTTATGGTTCATATTATATGGTTTATGATTTTGAATTATGATGCACGCATGTTTGGAAAACGGAGGGGTAAATTATATGTTTTACTTATCAAACGATTTTATAAACTTGAGTTTCGGTCCACTCACCTTTAATGTTTTTGATAACCCCTCCAGGTCGGGAAACTGAGGTAGAGGAGGAGCCAGAGGCTGAGGCATAGATCTACATTCTGCGTACCTGATCCCCTGTTGGGCGGTGTACCCGCAGGTTTACTTTAGAGTCGTGCTCGCAAATTTGTAATTTTGGATTTCATTCCCTTGTCTGACATTCGTTTAATTCGGATTTGATGTATGACTTTAATTTGGTTATTTATGCATTTAAATGTTTTGAGGTTAAAATTGGTATGAATTATTGGGTGTCAGACGGGAGCAGGGCACGTCCCCTTGTGGTCCCTGTGGGATCGGGGCGGGTCCTGTCACGAGGCCCATTTGGTTTACGAAAACGGGCACGAGGCCCAGTTGGTTTACAATTCGAGCCTGAGACCCAGTTTGTATGTGGATTCGGGCTTAGGGCCCAGTTATGTTTTAAGGTTGTGATTTCGGGTCAAGGACCCACAAATGAATTTTACGGTTCATGATGGTTTATGGGGACCGGCATGAACCCTTGAAAGGATTTTATGGTTCATGACGGTTTATGGGAACCGGCTTGAACTCTTGAAAGGTTTTTATGGTTCATGACCGCTTATGGGGGCTGGGCATGAATCCTTGAAAGGTTTAAAGAATGATTTCAAAAGATTTTTTCGTAGGCCATCCTTTATATATGATTGTCTCCTCTAGGGAGGGTCGTTGGCCTGGGTGGACCCCAGAGTAGTCACGGAGCACTGACTGAGTAGAGTCACCCCCCAGATGGGTTCTTTACTCTTAGAAAGACTATGGTTCGTTACCTCCAGGGAGGGTCATTGATCTACGGACATTGACCTGGGTGGACCCTGGAGAGACTTGGGTTTGAGATCCCGGGTAGCACGCGCGTCGCTCTAGATTACCATGACAGGTTTGGTGATATGAAATATAATGGATAAACATGATTTCAATTGGTTTGCGAAATTGTGTTTTATGATGATAAATGGATTTGGGCTGAGATCCCACATATGTTTACTATGTTATGGTTTTCCGTAAATGGTTTGGGCAGGAGCTTGTATGATTATGGTTGTTTAAACATATGTTATTGGATAAATGGTTTTACTATGCATGCATGTTTTTTAGTGAAGGGTATAAAGGTCTTTATAAAATGTATTTACGAACTTATTACTTTTTGTCCACTCACAGTCTTTCTGTTTTCAATACCCTTCAGGTTGAATACGGTGTGGACTGTAGTAGAGACTGTGACATCACATACCTCTTCCGGATCCTTGCGTACTCTGGAAGCCTTCGGGCTAAAGGTTTTAATTTTCCCTGGTCTGACACTCCGTGTCAGACGGGATCAGAGAAGTTCCTCGTTAATCCCGGAGGGATTGAGGACGGGTCCTATCGACTTGGTATCAGGGCACGATTTGCTCTTACGGTGCGCGCAGGTCGAGGATGTGATGTCTCAATGGGCTACAGTTCGTGATCAACCTGATAGTTAGGATGCCGGAGGGAGGAGAATATTGTTTTCTGATCTATGCCCTTTCGACTTTTAAGAATATTGTTTTCTGATCTATGCCTCTTAACAGTTGGTTATGCCTCCTAGGAGAATTCCTCATACTCGAACGGATGAGGATCTAGAAAGAGAGATGGAATGCGCGAGCATCGAAAGGGCTCAACGTTTGGGAGCCACTCCTTTCTGCGGGGGATCAAACCCCGAGGTTGCTCATGACTGGATCACCAAGTGGGAGAGGATCTTCTCAGTGATGCACTGCCCTCCGGGCGAACGAGTGACTCTGGCGGCCTTCTTACTGGAGGGAGGAGCCTACCAGTGGTGGCACGGACTCGAAATGTCTGGGTGGTCTGTCCATACCACTACCTGGGAAGCTTTCCGTTCCAGGTTTCTGGACCAGTACTACCCGCGATCCTTTCGCGCGGCGCGGGAGGCGGAATTCCTGCGGCTGGAGCAGGGTGACATGTCTGTTTCAGACTACGAGCAAACTTTCGGGAAACTTTCCCGGTTTGCTGCCTCATTCGTAAGCACGGAGGAGGACAAATGTCAGCGGTTTGAGCTTGGACTCCGAGGGGAGATCCGGGCCAGTGTGACTGCAACCACTCATGCTTCTCTGAGGGATATGGTCGACGCAGCGGTGCGTGTCGAGGCCAGTCTGGCGGCACACCAATCACGACAACCTTCGGGGGAGGGGCGACGTCAGGATCGCCCACATCTTGGGCCATCGGGCCATAAGAACAACAAGGGAGGGAGCTACAGGGGAGCACCCTCATCCTTCAAGGGTTGTGGCTGGTCGGGTCGACGTGGAGGCTCTCAGGGCAGAGGATCTGTATACAACTCTGGACAACGCTCATCTTGGAGCGGTGCTTCTGGCGGGCATTCGGACAGGCCAAGGCCGGTAACTTGTTTCGCTTGCGAGGAGGTGGGCCACTATGCCAATAATTGTCCGCAGTTGTCCAAAAACAACGACGCTGGGGGCTCGAGTGTGGTGCAGAGCACGGCTTCCCACACTAATGGAGGTCGCGGTCAGGGAGGTGACCGTGGTGCTGGACGTGGCGCGCGCGGGCGCGGACGGAACGGAGGGCCGAGGGCCCAAGTGTTTGCGATGACCCAGCAGCAGGCAAGGACTGCTCCAGGCGTGGTCACAGGTACACTGCATATCTTTAATTTTATTGTACGTACATTAATGGATGCGGGGGCTACACATTCTTTTATTTCGAGGAGTTGTGCTGGTATGCTTGATTGTGTGGTATCAGCTTTAGATTGCGAAATGGGTGTTGGCACCCCGATGGGTACCGTGTACCTCGTGAATCAGGTGATTCGGAGGTGCCCGGTAAGAATTGAGGATGTGGATTTACCAGCAGACTTAATTATTCTGGATATCCACGACTTCGATATAATCCTAGGGATGGATTGGCTGTCGGAGCACGGATCGCTCATCGACTGCTGTAGCAAACAAGTGATTTTGCGGAGCCCGGGTTTGCCGGAAGTTATCTTTCAGGGGGAACGTGATGGTTCGCCTCCTGAAGTGATTTCGTCACTTACTGCTACCAAACTTCTACGGAAGGGATGCCAGGGTTATCTGGCGCATGTCGTGTCGGAACGGGTCGATACTCCGGTTATCGACGAAATACCGGTGGTCTGTGAGTTTCCGGATGTATTCCCGGAAGACTTACCTGGATTGCCACCATCGCGGGAGATTGAGTTTACTATTGAACTACTCCCGGATACCCGACCCATGTCCCAGGCACCATACCGGATGGCGCCAGCCGAGTTACGAGAACTCAAGACTCAATTGCAGGAGTTGGTAGATTTGGGATATGTCCGACCGAGTACTTCACCGTGGGGAGCACCGGTGTTGTTCGTAAAGAAGAAGGAAGGAAGTCTCCGTTTATGTATTGACTATCGACAACTCAACAAGGTGACATTGAGGAACCAGTATCCTCTACCCAGGATCGATGACCTTTTCGACCAGTTGCGGGGAGCTCAGTGCTTCTCGAAAATTGATTTGCGGTCTGGGTATCACCAACTGAGGATTTCGGAGGAGGATATTCCGAAAACTACTTTTCGAACCCGTTACGGGCACTACGAGTTCCTTGTTATGCCATTTGGTTTGACGAATGCTCCAGCAGCATTCATGGATCTGATGAACCGGGTCTTCCGACCCTACCTGGATAAGTTCGTGATTGTGTTCATCGATGATATTTTGGTATACTCGAGGAGTGCCCGTGCACATGAAGAACATCTACGGTTGGTCTTGGAGAGACTAAGACAAGAACAATTGTATGCCAAGCTGAGCAAGTGTCAGTTTTGGCTGAGCAGTATTGGTTTTCTGGGACACGTGATATCAACGGATGGGATTTGCGTGGATCCCCAGAAAACAGAAGCGGTGACCAACTGGGCTAAACCGACAACAGTGACCGAGGTGCGGAGTTTCGTCGGATTAGCAGGTTACTACCGGAGATTCGTGGAGGGCTTCTCCAAAATTGCTGCACCATTGACTCGTTTGACTCGGAAGGGAGTAAAGTTTATCTGGGACGAGCAGTGCGATCGGAGCTTTCAAGAGTTGAAAGATCGATTGACCACTGCACCTGTCCTTGCATTGCCGGATGACAGTGGGGAGTTTGTGGTCTTCAGTGATGCATCGCTGCAAGGTCTGGGCTGCGTGTTGATGCAAACTGGCAAGGTTATCGCCTATGCATCCCGGCAGCTGAAGACCCATGAGTTGAACTATCCAACCCATGATTTGGAGTTGGCGGCGGTGGTTCATGCTCTCAAGATCTGGAGACATTATCTGTTCGGCGCAACGTGTCGGATATACACCGACCACCAAAGTCTTAAATACCTATTCACTCAGAAGGAGCTTAACATGAGACAACGGAGATGGTTGGAGCTGCTGAAGGACTATGACTGTACGATCGAGTACCATCCGGGTAAGGCCAATGTGGTGGCGGATGCACTCAGCAGGAAATCAGCGGGAACTATTGTACACCTGGGGATGGTGTATCTTCCCTTGCTGGTGGAACTCCGGAAGGCGGGAGTTATTTTGTGTACGGATGAGCATGGAGCTTTGTTGGCCAGCTTCCATGTGCGACTAGTACTGATTGATCGGATCATTGAAGCACAACTTCAGGATCCGATACTCTGTATTTACAGAATTGAGGTTGATGCGGATGGGAGACAGGATTTTACCATCCGGGACGATGGAGCACTGGTGAAATTGGGCCGTTTGTGCGTACCTGCAGTGGCAGAGTTACGGGCCGAGATACTTGAGGAGGCCCACAGTTCGGCCTATGCTATGCATCCGGGAGGTACAAAGATGTACCGTACCCTCCGGAACCATTATTGGTGGCCAGGAATGAAGAAGGATATTGCTGAGTTCGTGAGCAAATGCTTAACCTGTCAGCAGGTTAAGGCAAAACGGCAGAGACCGTATGGGGCTATGCAGCCACTTCCGATTCCTGAGTGGAAGTGGGATCACATCACCATGGACTTCGTCTTTAAGTTACCGAGGACTCAGAGTGGAGTGGACGGAGTATGGGTGATCGTGGATCGGTTAACCAAATCAGCCCATTTTCTGCCAGTTCAGGAAACCTTTAAACCTAACCGACTGGCTCAGTTGTTTGTGAAGGAGATCATACGACTTCATGGTACGCCGGAATCGATCGTGTCCGATCGTGATCCGCGTTTCACTTCCAGGTTCTGGCGGAGTTTGCAAGCTACTTTGGGAACAACCTTACGTTTCAGTACTGCTTTCCATCCACAGACCGATGGACAGTCTGAAAGAACCATTCAAACCCTGGAGGACATGATGAGGTCATGTGTACTACAGTTTCGAGACTCTTGGGATACTCATTTGCCATTGATGGAATTCGCTTACAACAACAGCTATCAGGCAAGCATCGGGATGGCACCTTATGAGGCACTGTATGGCCGACAGTGCAGGACACCTATCTGCTGGAAGGAGATAGGAGACCGAGCGGCTTTAGGGCCGGAGATGATGGACTTAACCATGGAAACTGTTCGCGTGATCAAGGAGAGATTGAAGGTGGCACAGGATCGCCAGAAGAGTTATGCCGACCGACGGATTCGAGACTTGGAGTTTGAAGTGGGAGATTTTGTCTTCCTGAAGTTGTCTCCGTGGAAAGGGATTATCCGTTTTGGCCGACGGGGGAAACTGAGTCCGCGTTTTATCGGACCTTATGAAATCGTGGAGAGAATTGGCAGAGTTGCATACAGATTGGCGCTACCTCCAGAACTATCAAGAGTTCACGATGTTTTCCACGTATCGATGTTGCGGATGTCCGTACGTGATGCTTCTCATGTACTTAGGGAACAACCTGTCGAACTGCGGGAGGATTTGAGCTTTGAAGAACAACCAGTACAGATCTTGGATCGGAAGGACAAGGTACTACGACGAAAGACGATCCCTCTCGTGAAGATTCTCTGGAGAAACCAGAATGTGGAAGAAGCCACATGGGAGCCAGAGGTTGAGGCATAGATCTACATTCTGCGTACCTGATCCCCTGTTGGGCGGTGTACCCGCAGGTTTACTTTAGAGTCGTGCTCGCAAATTTGTAATTTTGGATTTCATTCCCTTGTCTGACATTCGTTTAATTCGGATTTGATGTATGACTTTAATTTGGTTATTTATGCATTTAAATGTTTTGAGGTTAAAATTGGTATGAATTATTGGGTGTCAGACGGGAGCAGGGCACGTCCCCTTGTGATCCCTGTGGGATCGGGGCGGGTCCTGTCAGCTTGGTATCAGAGCGAGAACAATTTCCTCATTTGTTTCTTTGAAATTTCGGGACGAAATTTCTTAAGGGGGGAAGGTTGTAACACCCCGGAAATTTGAGGATTCCCATATTGTAATTTAATGTGTGATTTGACGATTTTACCCCTGTGAATGGTATGGTCAAATTGTTGACTTTTTGATTGGTGAACTGAATGAACTTTGACCTATGACCGTGACGTAGTTCGGGACGTCACGAGTTCATAGACAGGTGGCACGTCCAATTCGGACGATCAGGGTAAAAGTTATGACTTTCGGAAGTTCAGGGGCATTACCGTAATTTGGACTCTCGGGGGAAAATGTTGACTTTTCTTTTGACAACTAATTTTCTGTTGACTCAAGGACCGTTGGGTAGGCCTCGACGTCCTGAGTCCGTAGACAGGCGGCACGCCGAAATCGGACTTCGTACGAGGAAGTTATGGTCAGAAACGTGAATTCGGGAAGTTCGTGTCTCGGTTTTCGTGTCGAATATTATATTCAGGAAATCTGATTGGAGGACACCTGGTGAGTGACAAGTGTCACTCACCCATTGGCTAGATTGGATCAGATCCACTATTGGATTAATTAACATTTGAATCAGCTTTAAATTCCAGCCCTTGGATTGAAAACCCCAGATCTGATCTCAGCCCTTGATCTCATTTTGAGATTCAATCTGGGCCGTTCATTTCTTTGAGCAGCTTTCCCTCCATTTCTATATATTTCTCACCCGAACCCACACACACTGCCCATTTCATCCATCTCACCCGCACTACTCCCTGTCCCTGTGTTTGTGTGTTGCTGGACTCACGAGGAAGGACGGAGGCACGGCGGTGGACGGCGGCAGACGGCGGCGAGGTGAGCCGGCTTCAAAACCCGAAACGGCTTCAAAAACTCAGAAATGGAAGCTTGTTGTTCACCGTTTGTTGGCATTCCTTTTTGACTCTATTCACTTCTATGGACTGTTAGGAACCTCTAGAACTCAATTGTGTGACCGGAGGTGACCTGAACGGAGTTTAAACGGCGACGGGAACCGGGTCTGTTCATCGAGGTAAGCCTTCGAACCTGTCTGTGGTTGTCAATTTTGATTAACTAGAACCCTTTCTGGGATTGAGACGAGCATCTAGGAACAAACTAGGACTGAAATGGTTGAGAAATGAAGAAATGGCAACCGGGTCATGATCGCGGGTCTGATCGACCCGAGTTGCAGGTTTTCGGGTCAACCCGTCTGAGGACAGCGGTGATGACGTGGCACCCTGTCAGTCTGTCAGGTGACGTGGACCAATCGTGAGCCGACACGTGTCACATGTCAGTGCACAGTCAGCACTGACATGTCAGTGACGTGGACCAGTCAGGGACTGCCACGTGTCACTGACATGTCAGTGACGTGGACCAGTGCCGTGCTGACACGTGGCACATGTCAGATCTGACACGTGGCCTGACAGATCAGCGAGGTGGACCAATCGGTTGTTGACACGTGGCACCTGTCAGAGTCTGACACGTCAGACCTGACAGCTGTCAGATGACGTCAGCATGACGTCATGCTGACGTCAGCAGTGACGTCAGCGATGACGTCAGCAGGACTGTTCCAGCGTTGACCGCCGCGTGGGGGCGCGTGTGAACAGTGTTTCTGGTGGGACCACCACCATCCTTTAGGTTTCGACGATCCGGATCCAATGGCGGTGGTTTCGGGTCGATCGGAGATCATTAAGTTGGTCAAAATAAGGTTTATTGTCTTGGAAAGCGCGTTCGGGCGGCTTTCCCGGGCCGGTTTCGACCTAGGCTTTCATGGTTGAATGTTAGGGGTTTGTATTGATCTTTACGAATACTTTGGACTTGACAGGGATTGTACATTTGTACCAGGACGAGGGTACGTTCGGTTTCTAGCAGGATTGTACTGTGAGTGGACCATTTTCTTAAACCCTTGCGTGCATAAATGTTTTCTGGTTTATTTATACTTATTCACATGCTAAAACAATGATGGTTTTGAGGATATGGAAAATATGGTTATGGCATGTTTCACGGTATTTGGGCTTGAGACCGTCTGATGAAACTTAATGATTGGTTCGGATTTTATCTATGTATATATATGCCTTGCATGTGGATATCAATAAAATGCATTTGTTACTGCACTGTATAGATCCTTCCATATTATATTGTCTCCTCCGGCGAGGTACCCCGGAGAGGTCACGGGCGTCTAGTACGTCCAGCGTCTATGACGCTAAGCATCAGGTGATGCTGTACCCGAACGGGGTTCGGGGATTTAACTCGGAAAATTGAGACCCGAGTGGCACGCGTAGCCTTGTGATTGTGACCTTATTGGACGTCAGGGACGTCAGACATCAGGGATGTCGGGATTGGAGTGTATAGTGCAGCAACTAAAATTATACTTATGGTTTTATTATATGCCTTATGGTTCATATTATATGGTTTATGATTTTGAATTATGATGCACGCATGTTTGGAAAACGGAGGGGTAAATTATATGTTTTACTTATCAAACGATTTTATAAACTTGAGTTTCGGTCCACTCACCTTTAATGTTTTTGATAACCCCTCCAGGTCGGGAAACTGAGGTAGAGGAGGAGCCAGAGGCTGAGGCATAGATCTACATTCTGCGTACCTGATCCCCTGTTGGGCGGTGTACCCGCAGGTTTACTTTAGAGTCGTGCTCGCAAATTTGTAATTTTGGATTTCATTCCCTTGTCTGACATTCGTTTAATTCGGATTTGATGTATGACTTTAATTTGGTTATTTATGCATTTAAATGTTTTGAGGTTAAAATTGGTATGAATTATTGGGTGTCAGACGGGAGCAGGGCACGTCCCCTTGTGGTCCCTGTGGGATCGGGGCGGGTCCTGTCACGAGGCCCATTTGGTTTACGAAAACGGGCACGAGGCCCAGTTGGTTTACAATTCGAGCCTGAGACCCAGTTTGTATGTGGATTCGGGCTTAGGGCCCAGTTATGTTTTAAGGTTGTGATTTCGGGTCAAGGACCCACAAATGAATTTTACGGTTCATGATGGTTTATGGGGACCGGCATGAACCCTTGAAAGGATTTTATGGTTCATGACGGTTTATGGGAACCGGCTTGAACTCTTGAAAGGTTTTTATGGTTCATGACCGCTTATGGGGGCTGGGCATGAATCCTTGAAAGGTTGAAAGAATGATTTCAAAAGATTTTTTCGTAGGCCATCCTTTATATATGATTGTCTCCTCTAGGGAGGGTCGTTGGCCTGGGTGGACCCCAGAGTAGTCACGGAGCACTGACTGAGTAGAGTCACCCCCCAGATGGGTTCTTTACTCTTAGAAAGACTATGGTTCGTTACCTCCAGGGAGGGTCATTGATCTACGGACATTGACCTGGGTGGACCCTGGAGAGACTTGGGTTTGAGATCCCGGGTAGCACGCGCGTCGCTCTAGATTACCATGACAGGTTTGGTGATATGAAATATAATGGATAAACATGATTTCAATTGGTTTGCGAAATTGTGTTTTATGATGATAAATGGATTTGGGCTGAGATCCCACATATGTTTACTATGTTATGGTTTTCCGTAAATGGTTTGGGCAGGAGCTTGTATGATTATGGTTGTTTAAACATATGTTATTGGATAAATGGTTTTACTATGCATGCATGTTTTTTAGTGAAGGGTATAAAGGTCTTTATAAAATGTATTTACGAACTTATTACTTTTTGTCCACTCACAGTCTTTCTGTTTTCAATACCCTTCAGGTTGAATACGGTGTGGACTGTAGTAGAGACTGTGACATCACATACCTCTTCCGGATCCTTGCGTACTCTGGAAGCCTTCGGGCTAAAGGTTTTAATTTTCCCTGGTCTGACACTCCGTGTCAGACGGGATCAGAGAAGTTCCTCGTTAATCCCGGAGGGATTGAGGACGGGTCCTATCGACTTGGTATCAGGGCACGATTTGCTCTTACGGTGCGCGCAGGTCGAGGATGTGATGTCTCAATGGGCTACAGTTCGTGATCAACCTGATAGTTAGGATGCCGGTACGGTAGTTAGCAGGATTGAATCATGGAACGTTTTGGTTAGGCACTCGCTGTCGGGGTTGCCATAGTTCTGTCAAGGTTGGCAGTGTGGGACCCTACGAAAGGATTAACGTAACAATACTTTGGAGTTTTGATCGTGAGACGGTTAGTTGGGATCGTCTCTCACGATGTCGTAGGTTTGGTTTTGACGACTAGTTTAGAGTTGTGACCATTCGATGGTTGAATTTTGTTGAGTTAGGTGGCTTTGCTGCTGGGAGGAGTCGGGTTCAAGGAAACCTAGCTGGATTGACGGTAGGATTGGATTGACGTCTTTGCGATGTCGAGACCCCTTGGTTGGTCAGATTGTGGATTATACTACCTTCTGCTATTGGGTTTAGAGGAACCCTAGGGAGTGATCGTGGAACCCTAAGGTAGGATGTACGGTTTGGAAAGGTGAGTTGGCGAGTACTTTGACTTTGACGACTTTTTGGAGTCGAGACCGTCGGTCGGTCTAGGCTTGTCAGCTTTAGTGGTGGGACTGTACTCTACAGTCGAGGTTGTAGAACGCGGTTAGACCTAGTTGGTTGTCGTACTACTTTAGTTGTGATGGATAATTGGTGCAACTAAGGTCATGGACGACCAGGTAGACGACATTGGTTGAGTCGACTTACGACTAGTTAGAGGTTGGTTGGACAGGTTACCAGGGATGGTACCTGTCGATGAAATCAGAGCGTTGATTCCGTTGGGTGTGAAGTCTCGATAGCAATGTCTGGTAGTTAGGTCTTCATGAGTTTGTGGCAGGCACTACTACTGAGAGTGGTTGTAGTTGTGGCTGTTGGGAATCGGGGGACGTTCGGGGAACTTTTCCTTTTCTCGTACGAGTTGTCGGGGTGACTGTACCTAGAGTTGTTGGGTATGAGGGAGGCAGAGTTTCTCCTATTCAAGCAGAGGTACGGGGTTTTCGTTCGGTATGAGCGGAGATCCTGGGTTGTCTAATTCTCATAATGTGTGCTGGTACTGGTACTGGTACTAGTGCTGGTGCTGGTGCCGATGATTGTGATGACGATGAGTCACGAGTCGGGATGTGACTCCGTCAAAATAGGCATGTGTTCGGTATCTGTGGTCCGACAGTGGATCACGGATAGAGTTAGACTGGTTATGGACACGTGGTTGATGTCCGCGTATGTTGGTTCCGACATGGTTGGAACTTCGGAATCGAGAGAAGTTGTGATTGAGGTGGTGAGAGAAGTGCGGGTTTTCCACATTGGTATTCAGTATTTCGAAGTCATTTTGGGTGACTTCTCAGGTTCTGCGTTGGTAGATGATGGTTGTTGTCACCAGTACATTGATCGTACCAGGGTGGACCCGGGATTTGTTTTAGGTCATCAGGAGGAGTTGAGTATTTCGAATTTAGGTGAATGAGATTTCTCATTTTCTGCTTGGTGGTAGACGATGTTAGGTTACATGGCGTGGTGAGTGCAACGAGTTTAATTGCATTCACGTGGGATGACTTTTGGTGTCATCGTCTTGGATCATCCTTGATTTTCCTAGGTGGAATGCTGTAATGATCATCCTTGAAAAAGGAAAATTTGAAAAATTTGAAGAAAATGACTATTTTGCCCTTGGGAACGGGCGAACGGTTGACTTATAGTTCGAGCGGTCAAACGGACTTTGACCGATGACTGCGACGTAGTTCGGGACGTCACGAGTTCATAGACAGATGGCACGTCCGATTCCGACATTCGAGGAGAAAGTTATAATGATCAGAAGTTCAGGGGTAATTCGGTAATTTGGTTAAAGGGGCAATTTGTTGACTTTTCAAACAACAGGGAATTTTCACGTAATTCAAAGACCGTTGGGTAGGTCTCGAGACTATGAGTTTGTAGACATGCGGCACACGTCAATCAGAGTTCGGATGATAAACTTACGGGTCTAAAAACGTGAAGGGCATTTTGGTAATTATGTGAAGGAGGGGCAAAATGGTAATATCCAAGAGTGCAGTTTGAAACAACCGTGAGTGGGTTTTGAAGGAATTGTTTAACACCTTAAGTGACAATTTTCACTAAGGAAGGATGGATCAGTGGCTAGCTGGGGCTGAGTGGGAAGCAGGCGTGCTTGGGTCTGTGAAGAACAGAGCAGAAGTTGTATTGTTTGAGGTTGAGTGCGGAAAACAGATGCACAGTAAACTGTGTTGAGGTTTTCTTTGAAATGAAAAACAGAGACCGATGACCATGGCTTGATCGACCTTCCCAAGAGCGAGTTGAGAGAAAAGGAGACTGGAGAAGGACTTAGGGGAGGAAGAACAACGATTTGAGATTGAGAGAGGAAGAAAAGTACTGGAAATGGTGATAGGAAAACTCAAACCCGAAACTGGTCCTTGAGAGAGAGAGAATCCAATTTCGAATTGTAGGCCAGCCCAAGGAAAATTGAGGTTTCATTGAGTTCTCTGGGATCAATTCAAGTCGATCCAGTGCAAGAAGGAAGAGAATTGATGCTGTTTTGGCGCTGAATGGACCTGGTGACCGAGAAGAAAATCGAGCTTTGAGTCGTGAAGTTGGAGGAGTTGAAGGGAGAAATTGACATGAGAAACAAGTTTATACGAACCCTATAAAGCTTCTGGGTGAGTCAATTTCAAGAAAACAATCGAAATTGGTCGAGATTGAAGAATGAACAGTGCCCACCTGTTCTTCGAAGTTTGACTTCAAATCGTTTGGATTAAGGTGAGTTGTTACAGAATTGAGGGCACAGAGCCCTAATTAGATACATGGCGACCCTACTGAATGATTGAATTGATGAAATTAAGTTGGAATTGACAAGATTCTAATCGGGTCATCTCGCGGGCAAACCAGACTCGTTACACACTTAGCCGGGTGAGAACGATGAACAGTGCTTGCACTGTAGCTGGCGCGTGAGTTCCACGCGCAGTCACTCACGGCGGTGCGTGAGGGCGCGTGGGCCCGATTCTCGAGGTGAGTTCAACACGACTTTTGTTCTATGCAATATAACAAACATTTTGGCGTTGGTTTCGAGGGTCCGAAGGTTTATGTTACGTTTTAATTAATATTTAATTCCCGAAAAATTATGGGAAATTTGTATGATGTTATTTGAGTCCTTAGTGATCTTGGAGAATGATTTCGGACAGGATTCGAGATTCCTGGAAAATGTCAGAAATTACGGGAACGCGTGTAGCTTGAAAAGCGAGCGATATGGACGATGTGTGAGTGGACTTTGTTTTCTAAACTTCAATGCATGCTTAATTTTTTTCTATGCTTTATAATTATGATTCATATGCTTATTCTTATGGTAATTGCAATTTCCGTATTTATACGTATTTTGATATGCAATACGCAATTGCACGTGTTTCGAGGCTATGGTTCCTCCTATGTTTTCATGATGGTTTAATGAATGATTTTATATGATTTGTGTGTATCATGTTTTGATGATATTTTGACTATGATTGTGAGTATGATTTACGGTTTTGGCACGTATTTCGAAAGTGTTACGGATTTACACGTTTTACGAGATTTTGAGTATGTTGTGGTTTGACCGTGATTTTGGTGATTTGAATTTGGTATTTGAAATACGACTTGATTTCAAAGATGTATAATGGATTTTGGGAAAAGCTATTTCGGGCTTGATGCCCAGTTCATAAAAATGGCTTTGATGAGCAAGACTTTAGGTTTCGGAAACTTGAAGGTGGATTTCCGGATTTGGGTTCGGGATGATGGTTCTGGATGCCGTCTTACGGAATCATTATTGCGAATTCAGATTCGAGAATGGATGACGTATATGATTGGGGATTTTAATGTAAAATTCAGACATGAGTTCCATTTCGATTAAGTGTGATCTCGGATTTGACTTGGGAAATTGGTTTACGATGGATTCTGGATTCATTGTGATTTACAAATGGTTTTGGGTTTAAAGACCCGGTACTATCATTGGATGATGTTTTGGGTTTAAAGACCTGGTTGATTGATGACGGGGGAGGGCCCTTGATTGA
The DNA here is from genome assembly GCA_032719365.1 of Prinsepia uniflora. Lineage (NCBI taxonomy): Eukaryota > Viridiplantae > Streptophyta > Magnoliopsida > Rosales > Rosaceae > Prinsepia > Prinsepia uniflora. The sequence continues at coordinate 27,673,891 of CM064871.1, read as the reverse complement.
CATGTTGTGAGTTTAAAGACTCGGTTATTGTGATATCCCCCGAGGCCTATTGATTATGCTTTGAGTTTAAAGACTCGCTGATATCCCGGGAATGCCTGATTATGCGCATGGTTTTGAGTTTAAAGACTCGGGCGCACTTGAGATCCAGCAGATTGATTGACTTGTGAATTGTTGTTGATTTCTGATGTTTTTCGGATGTGTTGGGTAGTGGCCCGGTTTATATGACTTGATGGATTTTTGGATTATGTCCTATACTTGGATTTGACTTATGATTTTGGGCTGAGGCCCCGTGTTATGATTTTCGGGCTAAGGCTCGGGATTTGAGAAAAATAAAATGATTTTGATTGTCATACGCGGTGTTTCTTATTTGGAAATGAAATGGATTATGAAATGATTTCCAAATGCATGCATTGGTTTTACGTGGAGGGTGAAAATTTCTTTTTGTAACCTGTTTTATGAACTGATTCATTTTTCGTCCACTCACACCTTTTGTGTTTTTATTGACCCTCCAAGTCGTGGCGCGATGATCGAGGCTATTCGAGAGGTGGAGGCATGAATGGGCACACGTATGATTATCCCTTTTTTGGAAAGTGGTAAGGGTAATTTGGGAACTTCAGTCAACTTGCCAGGAAGGAGCAAGACTGGGCACGGTTATCAATGTCCCTTTGGGGACGGTCCTGTCAAATTGGTATCAGAGTACTAGGTTGCTGATTCTGTTGCCACGTCATGCCTCTGAAACATAAGCCTCGTGCGCGACCTGGTAGTCAGACGGGTAGACGAGGGTGTATGAGACCTTGTGATAGATCTCGGATGAGATTGACCTTGGATTGAGGGTTAGATGTAAATCGATGTATATTGTTTATTAGACACATCATTGTGTGGGTCCTGGGGACGATTGAGCCCAGAGGTTAGAAAGGTTGCACAATTGAGCAAGTTACACTCTTGATGAGGTTATTTTCAGTGAATTCCTTAAGGGGAATGTGTGTCTCGCTGTGATGGGATATCACTTAGGCCTTATACGTCATATAAGATATGGTGGACCATTGGTATCTGCTCGGTGACTGGGTATGCCATTGATGGCATGGCTGATTGGTATGAGATTGGACTCAGGGAGATATGGATGTGGGACTCAAGATAAGTCAGGATATTGGTTAGCAACTTGAGATGAGCCATGGTAAGGTATCAAGGCTCGAGAGGAGCCAGAAAGGCTGATTAAGGAATGTTTGACACTTGGATGCCAAGGACTAGTATATGGTCAGATACTGATGAGTTAGGAAATCATGGCTTGGTCTTGTTTTGGACTTGGGGGACTCGTCAGTGTCCTTAGTGACTGGGGTTCGAGCGGAGACCCGAGGTATATAGGGATTGGGACTTAGGAGATAGTCCAGTTCAGTGGGACGCAAGTCGGGTCCACTGGGAGGTAAAGTAATAAGGGTAATTATGCAGTAATAGTTAGGATTGTGGGTCGACTGGTCACATCATAAAGAAATGGTTATATAGATTTATTGATATAAGTGAGATGGCACTGTTGGGGTGTGATAGAGCGAGGATTAGTTCCTGTATTGGTTGTTGATGTGGCAAGAGTGGGGAGAGTTGGCGGGGCCCGTGATGGACTATAGGGGCGTGGTCAGTTGGGACCACATGCCCGGGGATTTTCAAATTCCTTCGTAGGGAGTCTGAGTAGCCCCGGAGTGATGACCTGGATACCTATTATTGGTGATCAAGAATATGTATTTGGTAGGTCCCGGGCTATCCAATCTTCCATGTCTTGAGATTGGCTATTGGTCAGATATGGTGGTGTTTCTGATTGGTTATGGTATGGAAGTTGTTGAACTGACTAAAGTTACTGATGTGATACTTTGATAATAGTTATGTGGTAACCTTGGTAATTATATATGGTAAATTTGGTGAGACGTAAGGGGGTAGACCTCTTGATGTGAGGATACCCAGGATGACTGGTGTTATTGGCCTAGTGACTGACTTAGATTTGGATGATTTGGATGTAATCCTTAGAATGGATTGGTTGATGACTCATGAGAACTCTGTCGAGTATGTTGATTAGGAAGTGATATGTGGAATCTAGGATTCCAGAGGTTATGTTTCAGGGAGACTCGAGGGTGTTCCCCTCTAGGATGATTTTGATCCTCACAACCAATAAATGGTTGGTATGAGGTATTCAAGTTTGTTGGTCACATGTGTGGTGTATGTGCTTAGTGTATGAGATGCCTAGTGAGGGCTGAGGATGCCCAGATTTCTCAACATATTCCTGAGGTTTTGCCAGGATAAGGAATTGAGTTACGATGATCTGAGCTTACATGTTGATTGTGGACGACTTAATAAGGTAACGGTATGGAATAAGTATCCTGTACCACGAGTTAAGGATTTGTGGTTTCGTGGGAAGAATGTGATTAGTGACCTTATTAAGAGAGCCCAACATGGTGGTGATTGACGATTTTGAGTAAAAGAGAGAAAAGGATAATGTCCGAACTTGATATGGCTAAGGTTAATTGATGGTGATACCCTTGGATAGCCAAATAGACTAGTTATAGTTGGGAGATGAGGAGTCGGGTAGTCTGACCACATTTGGATGATGTCTGGTACCATGACTGATAATTGGTTGGTGTCCTCCTATGTATGGATGAGTGTGTGAGATACTAGAAAGATGTAGCGAATGCCTCGGGGCAAAATATATGGTCAAATAAGTGTTGGGTTTGGTCGAACGAATAACGGTCGGGATTAGTGTGAATCCTAGGAAAAAACAGACGGGTTAGTCAATGGAAAGAAGAACTGAGGTAGAATGGTTACAAGTGGAGAAGCGGTGACTTATGTCGATCACTCACTTTGAGATTTGGGATTCGGTGAGTCGTATGTTGATGCTAGTTAAACCCTCAGAAGTTGACCTTCCGTGTATGAGTTGAGATCGACCCACGGGGGTTGAGTATGCAGAGGTCATATACCTTTGGGAAGGAATGTATGAGTACTGTATCGACCATTATGATTAGTAATGATAGATAAAAAGGAAGGCTTAATGTGTGATAAGGTGATGGTCGGAATATATTGAGATGACGACCACATTGGCGGATCAGGTATTATTTGGGGAGAGGGTTGTCATGTTTGATAACTTAAGGATAGGTGAAATCCTGTTAGTCTTGGAACTCCATATGATCAGAGTAATACATGATTTCTGATAACTTGGACAGTTGGCGTCCAACTGTAGGACCATACTTGGTGTATGGTGGAGTCGAAGTTAAGAAAGGGATGTGATTTGCGATATAGTATCAATGGTTATACCGAGTGCTTATTGGAAATAGGAAGGAATCAGAAGGAAAGGTTAAAATCATTATACATAGTGACCCTGGGAAAGGGATTTGGTGTGATTGACCTAGTGAGGGTAATGAGTTCTCGAGTTATTGAACCTTATGATTTTATCAGCCTGGTGACATATGCATAAGGAAGTATCGTGTCACTGGCGGATGACATTTGATTGAGCAGATATGACGGATTTTTGTTTTTCTTGGATTGTGTGGAAACGAACGTGAGCTAGGCTACGTATATGGTATGACTGCCTATGGGGCAGGGGTTTACAGAAGGGTTGAGATTGGTTGTATGATTTCTATAAGTTGGGTCTGACTTGTATCCAGTTGAGAGTGATTATGTTTCGAGTTTATCTTAGACATTTCCCCTCGAGAAAAATATCACGGCACCTATTGATTGGAATTTCAAGAATGAAATTCTTTAAGGGGGTAGGTTGTAACGACCCGGACATTCGAAAAAAGAAAATTTGAAAATTTTGAAGAAAATGACGATTTTGCCCCTAGGAACGGGCAAATGGTTGACTTTTGGCTCGAGCGGTCAAACAGACTTTGACCGATGACTGTGACGTAGTTCGGGACGTCACGAGTTCATAGACAGGTGGCACGTCCAATTCCGACATTCGAGGAGGAAGTTATAATGATCGGAAGTTCAGGGGTAATTCAGTAATTTGGTTAAAGAGGGCAATTTCTTGACTTTTCAAACGACTGGGAATTTTCACGTAATTCGAATACCGTTGGGTAGGTCTCGAGACGCCGAGTCCGTAGACAGGCGGCACGCGTCAATCGGAGTTCGGATGATAAACTTATGGGTCTAGAAACGTGAAGGGCATTTTGGTAATTATGTGAAGGAGGGGCAAAATGGTAATTTCCAAAGGTGCAGTTTGAAACAGCCGTGAGTGGGTTTTGAGGGAATTGTTTAACACCTTAAGTGACAATTGTCACTAAGGAAGGTTGGATCAGTGGCTAACTGGGGCTGAGTGGGAAGCAGGCGTGCTAGGGTCTGTGAAGAACAGAGCATGGGTGGTATTGTTTGAGGTTGAGTGCGGGAAACAGATGCACAGTAAACTGTGTTGATGTTTTTTTTTTGAAATGAAAAACAAAGACCGATGACCATGGCTTGATCGACCTTCCCAAGAGAGAGTTGAGAGAAAAGGAGACTGGAGAAGGACTTAGGGGATGAAGAACAACGATTTGAGATTGAGAGAGAAAGAAAAGTACTGGAAATGGTGATATGAAAACTCAAACCCGAAACTGGTCCTTGAGAGAGAGAATCCAATTTCGAATTGTAGGCCAGCCTAGGGAAAATTGAGGTTTCATTGAGTTCCCTGGGATCAATTCAAGTCGATCCAGTGCAAGAAGGAAGAGAATTGATGTTGTTTTGGCGCTGAATGGACCTGGTAACCGAGAAGAAAATCGAGCTTTGAGTCGTGAAGTTGGAGGAGTTGAAGGGAGAAATTGACATGAGAAACAAGTTTATACGAACCCTATGAAGCTTCTGGGTGAGTCAATTTCAAGAAAACAATCGAAATTGGTCAAGATTGAAGAATGAACAGTGCCCACCTATTCTTCAAAGTTCGAGTTCGAATCGTCTGGATTAAGGTGAGTTGTTACAGAATTGAGGTCACAGAGCCCTAATTAGATACATGGTGACCCTACTGAATGATTGAATTGATGAAATTAAGTTGGAATTGACAGGATTCTAATCGGGTCATCTCGTGGGCAAACCGAACCCGTTACACAGTTAGTCGGGTGAGAACGATGAACAGTGCTTGCACTGTAGCTGGCATGTGAGTTCCACGCGCAGCCACTCACGGCAGCGCGTGAGGGCGCGTTGGCCCGATTCTCGAGGTGAGTTCAACACGACTTTTGTTCTATGCAATATAATGAATATTTTGGCGTTGGTTTCGAGTTAATCGGATATCGTCTCGATATTGTTTCGAGGGTCTGAAGGTTTATGTTACGTTTTAATTAATATTTAATTCCTGGAAAATTATGGGAAATTAGTATGATGTTATTTGAGTCCTTAGTGATCCTGGAGAATGATTTCGGATAGGATTCGAGATTCTTGGAAAATGTCAGAAATTACGGGAACACGTGCAGCTCGAAAAGCGAGCGATATGGACGTTGTGTGAGTGGACTCTGTTTTCTAAACTTCAATGCATGCATAATTGTTTTCTATGCTTTATAATTATGATTCATATGCTTATGCTTGTGGTAATTGCGATTTCCGTATTTATACATATTTTGATATGTGTTGATACCATATCGACCGACCACCATAGCACAGGACCCACCAGGACAGGAAAGTCGCCGACCGATCGCCTGATCGGCGTCCCCACGGCCTACGGCCCGCCGATCGGCACCAAACTACAGACCCGCCACTCGGCATATGACAATGAACAGACGACAGCTGGTCGCGACAGTCGCCTAACTAGTTCTGCCCTACCAACTCCCTGACGGAGGCATGTTGGGACTCCAGCTGGCGCCTCCCCCGGATATCCAGGATTTGTCAGACGACTCACAGCCACAAGGCACAACCTGCTCCGGAATAGTGGCTCACCTACCGGAACAGTAGCCCAACTGCCACAGTTATGACTACTATAAATACCCTGAAACCCTTCACAAAGATAAGACACTCAAAATCGATCCAGAGCACTGTATTTACTTGCCCCTCGGCACTCAGATACTAACTTTGGCATCGGAGCCCCTTTGGCCGGCACCACACCGGTGTCTAGTCTTTGCAGGATTCCTGCCGAACAGCGACGCCCCCCAGCTGGCCCAAGACACCACGCAGCTGGTCCTAGAACCCCCAACGGGTCTCATCGAGTTGGTCAAATCAGGATCAAACAATATGCAATACGCAATTACACGTGTTTCGAGGCTATGGTTCCTCCTATGTTTTCATGATGGTTTAATGAATGATTTTATATGATTTGTGTGTATCATGTTTTGATGATATTTTGACTATGATTGTGAGTATGATTTACGGTTTTGGTACGTATTTCGAGAGCGTTACGAATTTACACGTTTTACGAGATTTCGAGTATGTTGTGGTTTGACCGTGATTTTGGTGCTTTGAATTTGGTATTGGAAATACGATTTGATTTCAAAGATTTAAAACGGATTTTGGGAGAAGCGATTTCGGGCTTGATGCGCAGTTCATAAAACTGGCTTTGATGAGCGAGACTTCGGGTTTCAGAAACTTGAAGGTGGATTTCCGGATTTGGGTTCGGGATGATGGTTCCGGATGCCATCTTACGAAATCATTATTTCGAATTCGGATTCGAGAATGGATGACGAATATGATTGGAGATTTGAATGTGAAATTCGGACATGAGATCCATTTCGATTAAGTGTGATCTCGAATTTGACTTGGGAAATTGGTTTACGATGGATTCTGGATTCATTGTGATTTACAAATGGTTTTGGGTTTAAAGACCCGGTACTATCGTTGGATGATGTTTTGGGTTTAAAGACCCGGTTGATTGATGACGGGGGAGGGCCCTTGATTGACATGTTGTGAGTTTAAAGACTCGGTTATTGTGATATCCCCTGAGGCCTATTGATTATGCTTTGAGTTTAAAAACTCGTTGATATCCCAGGAAGGCCTGATTATGCGCATTATTTTGAGTTTAAAGACTCGGGCGCACTTGAGATCCAGCAGATTGATTGACTTGTGAATTGCTGTTGATTTCTGATGTTTTTCGGATGTGTTGGGCAGTGGCCCGGTTTATATGACTTGATGGATTTTTTGATTATGTCCTGTACTTGGATTTGACTTATGATTTTGGGTTGAGGCCCCGTGTTATGATTTTCGGGCTAAGGCCCGGGATTTGAGAAAAATAAAATGATTTTGATTGTCATACGCGGTTTTTCTTATTTGGAAATGAAATGGATTATGAAATGATTTCCGAATGCATGCATTGGTTTTACGTGGAGGGTGAACATGTCTTTCTGTAACCTATTTTATGAACTGATTCATTTTCGTCCACTAACACCTTTGGTGTTTTTATTGACCCTCTAGGTCGTGGCGCGATGATCGAGGCTATTCGAGAGGTGGATTCATGAGTGGGCACACGTATGATTATCCCTTGTTTGGCAAGTGCTGAGGGTAATTTAGGAACTTCAGTTAACTTGCCAGGCGGGAGCAGGACCGGGCACGGTTATCAATGTCCCTTCGGGGACAGTCCTGTCAAATGCCAAGGAGCGATACGAGGTAATTGGAAAGGACCCACAGTCTCGGCGTGTCTCGTCGTTGACTGATCTGTTTTGATGTGGGAATTGGTTGAGGAGTGATGTGACTGACGAAGGATTCAAGAGGGTGTAAGACCCTATGATCGGATCTCAGGTGGATTATTAGCTAAGTGAGCATGTGTGGATCCTAGGTTGATCGAGATTGTAATGTTGAGGACTTTGGGCATCGTGACGATCGAGGATCGTGACGTTTCTGGTTTGTTGACGTAGTGATGGATCTGGATCGTGATCTCCATGGTCCAGATAGGTGGAGAATTTATCGCTCTTACTTGGATGTTTGAGTTGGGGATGATGAGACTGAACTTCTTTTCGAGGTAAATCCTGTATGGTATATTACTCGGGTGAGTAGCTGTCCGACGAGGTCGAGTGTAGTCGATGCGACGTGAGAATTAGTGGAACGTCTGGACGTGAATAAGTATTGTTCTGGTTAGTTGGTGTATGAGGGTACACATGAGGTGAGATCAAATTTGCTTTCCACAAAGAGGATGTGGAATCAAGATAGTTGGAATTTCGAGGATGGAATTAATTAAGGAGGGAAGGTTGTAACGACCCGTCCCGAATTTCGGGATTTGATTAGTGACTAATCAGGATTAGTGAGGTTAATCGGTGATTAGTTGAGCGAAATCGGACGAACGATGCAAAATGACCGTGTTCCCCTAGTCGTGGGCAAAACGTTGACTTTTCATTCAGCCGATCAAATAGACTTTGGCCAATGACTGTGAGATAGTTCGGGACGTTACGAGTTCATAGACAGGTGGCACGTTCGATTCCAACATTCGAGGAGGAAGTTATGACGTTTGGAAGTTCATGGGTATTTTGGTAATTTAGTTAAAAAGGGAAAATAGTTGACTTTTGACCTGGGAGGTCCGATGGCTGAGGGCCGAGGACCGTTACGTAGATCGGGATGATACGAATCCATAGATATGCGGCACGCTGAAATCGGACTTCGAACGAGAAAGTTATGGGTTACGAAAGTTCGATTTCACTATGCATGTATTTCGAGGCGATGATGACATGGAAAAATCTGATTGGTAAAATATTTTGGTGGGATCCATGGATGAGTGGCAAGTGTCACTCATCCCATTAGTCAATTTCCCTAATTTGTGGATCTCAGTAATTAAATAATATTATTTTAATAATTTTATAATCTAATCTACTCATCTCTAAATCCTAGCCCTCCATCTAATCTAAAACTCTCAATCCTCACCCTTCATTTCCTTTCCCTCTCTCATCAGATATCACCATCTTCTTTGTTCTTCTTCACAACCCGAACACCATATTTTCTTCATTTTCCATTTTCAAGCAAACACACACATATCATCACCACCACCCCTAAACCTTGCCTGACGATGGTGGCTTATGAAGTGAACTTGGAAAGGAAGATGAGACGAGCACGGTGGTGCTATCGGTTTGAACGGAGGGCCACAGCGGGGAGAGTCGAAACCGTGAGGTAATGGTTTCAAAAATGGGAGAATGAGTTCTAAAGGGTTTGGATAAGTTTCATTAATGGAAATGGGCTTCTGGAGGTTGTAGGAACCTTTTGGAACCAAAAGGGGAAGCTAGGACGGCCTGGAATGGACGGTGAACGGCGGAGGAACTCACCACCGCCATGGTTGATCTTGGAGTTATGGTTTTCACGGTTTTTCCTATGTTTTTAAGAGCCAAAATTATTAGGTTTGATATTAGGAAACTTTAGGATTCAAAAGGGAACAAAATGGACCGAAAATGGACAAGTTTGGACCCGGAACCGGTCCAGATCGGTTGGGTCGGTTCAGTTGCAGAGAACCCGGTTCAGCCAATTGGAGAAGAAGATGAATAGTGCGACGCATAGGCTCAAGCGCAGGAACTTCCTTGGGCGCGTGCGGGCGCGTGAGGTACATTTTGGGGATTTGTTCAACACACGAAATCTTCTATTCGATGTAACGAACATTTTGGGACTGGTTTCGTGTCGATCGGACACCGTCTCGACAATGTTCGGGGTATCAGAAGGTTTGGGTTCGAGATTTAAAATAGTTAAAAATTCCAGAAAATTATGGGGCTTTAGTGGGAGGTTATTTAAGTATTTAGTAACCTTGTATTTCGATTTGGACAAGTATGGGAGTCCCGATGATGGTGATTGGCTCGGGAGAGCCGTATGGCACACATATCGAGGCGGCAGCTCGGACGGTCTGTGAGTGGACCTTGATTTCTAAACTGTGATGCATGCATAAATGTTTTATATGAATTATGAATGTGATTCTATGATGTTGATTTGGATATTGGTGAATTATAAGGTTTCACGCATTACGAGGTGATTTGCGTGCTTGGACGTAAATCGAGGTTTTCCGATTTTACACTGATTTTCCGGACTTATGGTTTTGGATACGATTTCATGAAATGGTTTTGGATTTGAAAAGGTAAACTAGGGTTCGAGACCCATCTGTTTTGGAAACCCTCGGACTCGAAGTCCTTTTAGTGCCGTTCTCGAGCTAGAGGCCCAATTGGTTCTTGAATCGATTTCGGATTTGGAAATATCGACCGGGCACGAGATCCATTTGATTTACAAACTATCGGACTTGAAGTCCATTTGATTTCACAAGGCATCGGGCTGGAAGCCCAGTTGATTTACGTATCGGGCTCGAGGCCTAGTTGGTTTACGAATCGGGCTCGGAGCCCAGTTGACTTACGCATTGGGCTCGAGGCCCATTTGGTTTACGATATCGGGCACGAGGCCCATTTGGTTTACGAAAACGGGCACGAGGCCCAGTTGGTTTACGATTCGGGCCAGAGACCCAATTTGTATGTGGATTCGAGCTTAGGGCCCAGTTATGTTTTAAGGTTGTGATTTCGGGTCTGGGACCTACATATGAATTTTACGGTTCATGACGGTTTATGGGGACTGGCATGAACCCTTGAAAGGATTTTACGGTTCATGATGGTTTATGGGAACCGGCATGAAACCTTAAAAGGTTTTTATGTTCATGACGGCTTATGTGGGCCGGGTATGAATCCTTGAAAGGTTTAAAGAATGATTTCAAAAGGTTTTTCGTAGGCCATCCTTTATATATGATTGTCTCCTCCGGGGAGGGTCGTTGGCCTGAGTAGACCCCGGAGTAGTCACGCAGCACCGACTAAGTGTAGTCGCCCCCAGTTGGGTTCCATACTATCAGAAAGGCTATGGTTCGTAACCTCCAAGGATGGTCATTGATCTACGGACATTGACCTGGGTGGACCCTGGAGAGACTTGGGTTTGAGATCCCGGGTAGGACGCCCGTAGCTCTAGATTACCGTGACAGGTTTGGTGATATGAAGTATAATGGATAAACATGATTTCAATTGGTTTGCGAAATTTTGTTTTTTGATGATAAATGGATTTGGGCTGAGATCCCACATATGTTTACTATGTTATGGTTTTCTGTAAATGGTTTGGGCAGGAGCTTGTATGATTATTGTTGTTTAAACATATGTGATTGGATAAATGGTTTTACTATGCATGCATGTTTTTTAGTGAAGGGTATAAAGGTCTTTATAAAATGTATTTACGAGCTTATTACTTTTTGTCCACTCACAGTCTTTCTGTTTTCAATACCCTTCAGGTTGAATACGGTGTGCGCTGTAGCAGAGACCGGGACATCACATACCTCATCCGGTTCCTTGCGTACTCTAGAAGCCTTCGGGCTAAAGGTTTTAATTTTCCCTGGTTTGACACTCCGTGTCAGACGGGATCAGGGGTGTTTCTTGTTAATCCGGGGGGGATTGAGGACGGGTCCAGAGTACGACATTTATTAGGGGTGGGCACGGTTCGGTACGGTACAAAATTGATCGATACCAGAACCATACCATTTAATTTTAATCGGTACGGTACGGTTCGGTATTCCATATTTTGAAAGTGAAACCAGATCGTACCATACCAATTAAGTTCGGTACGGTTTCGGTATGGTTTCGGTTTGAACCAAAATTTTGTAAAGAGGTATGAAATATTATTTTCAACCTTCTTCTCGACCAAAATGTCTTTCACAAATATATATATTACATTCGATTTAACAACAATATCATCAAGTCATCAACACATTAATAAACTAAATCAACATATAATCTAAAACTCTAAATGATAAATAATCAAATTACATCAAGTAACATTGAACATACAATCCAAATTTCAATCGGCCAAGCATCATCAAGTCATCAACATAAGTCAACATCATCAGCAACATATCAATGCACACACTAAATTGTCATCTTCAACATACACTAATGAAGTATGAAAGAAAAATTAATGAGTTAAAATGAAATACAAACGCCTTCAAGATGCAATATCTTCTTAGATGTCTAGGCTCAAATATACATCAAGATTACACAATTGTAGCAAAAACTTAGCAACCAACAAGCAAGGGAGAAGAAAGGCCTAATCAATATGCTAGTTAATGTAAGACTCGATGTCCATAGTAGATATCCCACCCACATTATTTGATGATCGGATGAAAAAATGAAAATAGAAATGAGACCCCTTCCCATATCAGATGTGTAACTTCAACAGAGCATAATAGCAATCCAAGCATCAAAGAATCCAAAGAAGTTGGATACAGTTAAATGCAATTTCTACAAAATTGTTGGATTTAAAAGCCATATGTGATACAAAGAAGTTGATATTAAACTTGTTTTGTACCTGGAATTGTTATTCAATGGACTAATAACATGAATTAATTGTTTGAACGTTTGAACGTTGATATTCAATGGACTAATAACATGAATTAATTGTTATACAAAGAAGTTGATATTGATTGTTTGAACGTTTTAAATTTGATGGACTAATAAACTCAAACTGTATTCAATGGACTCAATTTAACTGTTCGATAAGAAATTAAATTTGATGTTTGCCAATTTGAAGAAATTAATAATCTTGTAGCAATTAGTTCAAAATTTTAAAATAAAAATGAAATCTATTTATATGCCGATAATATAAGTAAATAAATTTTAAAATTTGGTTATATGATCTTAATATTCTAATAAAAACTGCTGGAATCTACAAAATCAGTTTTACTATTTACTCTATTAAAATATGATATACATTGTTCAAAACTAAAGATGCGCATGATATATATACATAGAAATCACACCAAATAAAATGTGGAGAAGCTAAACTATCGTATCTAATAATCTCAATTTGTTTCCTAATTAGAAAAATGAAACTTTTTGTGGATTTAGATCACGGATGGATGCCAATGGAGAAAATAATCAAATATGGATAGAAGATGGCAAAGTGAAACCCATGTCCTCAAGCTTATTATTGATGCACCATGGCTGCTGGTTGCCCAGTTACAGAGATGTGCAAAACACAGAACAATTCTAATCACAACATATGAAGGGAACCACTATACAAATTTATATTAGAGAAGAGATCATGAGTAGCATATTAGAGAACAAACCATGGGTAGCAATGAAGGAGAAAGATGAGTGGCAGTAGCGGAGGAAGATGACTGCAGCCACCGAACAACAAATTTAAAGAACTGAAGAAGAGTTGCAGCCTCTGAAGTCTGAACAAAGAACGAAGAGATTCAAGAGATGGGTAAAAACTAGATCTAGTTGCAGCCCTAGTTTTAAGTTTTAATTGTTGGTTTTTTTGGTTTTGGTTAGCTATGGTCAATACTATACTAAAAGTATAGGATTGCATAATCAACCAATAAAAAATAAATTTAATTATTAAAAAAATATTCTAATTTGGTACGGTATCGGTACGGGACGGTTTTTCAAAATATCGATACCGAAACAGTACCGAATTATATCGGTACGGTTTCGGTACCGTACCAAACAGATAACGGTTTTATTATTCGGTTTTTTTTCGATATGGTTTGATCTGGAACGGTACGATCTCGGTATTTTGGTTCCATGTGCCCAGCCCTAACATTTATGGGCTCATTTGGTACACCTTCTTAGTAGGGCTTGCTGGGATTGGCTTAAAGAATAATCTAAACCCACATTTGTTGCAACCCAGGACTCGTTTAAAGGGGTTAAACGAGTCCCCGTGTTTTTAAAAAAGCCTCACTAAAAGTGGTGATATACAGTGAAGAGTAGAAGTTCTTCGCTAAATAAGAATATGAGGGCTCGCTACCAGCCTACCACCAATACCTCATCCACAACCCAGCCACCCCTCCCTCGGACTCAAGAGAACGCCGGTCACCCGACCCACCCTCTGAATTTGGCGAGGCAAGAAAAAAAAAGCCGATAAAGCTCCTCAATTTCCCTGATGCGATGGCTGACGGCAATGCGCTATTATCTAGGTCACCCAATCAAACTAGGCTTGTCGAAGACGCCGAACCCTGTTCAACGAAACTGGATTGCTGCGTATTATTAGAAAATTTAAGGACTATTATCTAGATTTACTTTCGTTACTGTGTGGTGTTGGAGAAATTAATGTGTAAAATCAAGAAGCAGTGATCATAGAAGGAAAGATTTGTTGGGGCTAGAGAAGGCCATGAGAAGAAAATGGTTAAGGTGAAGGTTAGGTATGCCGTGTGCGACTGGATGGGGTTAGGGATTTTCCTCTGTTTTAGTTATTTTTTCAAATTGTTGAGTTTTTCCTTTTATATTTATAATGGGGAGTATCTATTTTCTAATATAACCTTTTTTTCAAAATATTTTTTTTATAGCTATTATGGTCCAATTAGAGTGGGTTTGGATAAAAAAAAAATATGGGAATTACTGAATAATTAGAATTTTAAATTTTGTATTACACAAATTTTCTTGTTTGGATGCATAAAAATAAAAATTTAAAATTCTAAGAAAATAAAAAAAATTGGAATTTGGATGTTACAAATCTCAGATTTAAATTTCATATAAAAAAAATGTCATTTCTAAAATTACATCTTTATAACTATCATTTATTACAAACATTAAATTACATGTTAAAATTTCATTCTACTTTTACTCAAACATAAAACTTTATAAATTCCGGAAAACTAATTTTCGTTAATTTAAATTCCATCATTTGATTAATTCTTAGTAATCTTAAAAAATTTCATCCAAACACACCTTTATGTAATTGAACTGTAAGAAGTTAACCGAAAACAGAAAATAACTCTCATGAGGGTTAATATAATAGTTTTTAAAAAAAAATTTATAACCCTACAAAGTTAAATGCTAAGAAATTATCAATCAAGTGGATCTAGTTCAGTTGGTTCTAGTTCACTGGGCCTTAGCACAAAACCATAAAATCAACCAAGTGCGGGAACTCAGCCCAAAACCGTAAAACACCGAAATCCGTAAATTCAATTCCAAGTGGGCCACTGCCCAAATCTATAAACACAAACCCATAAACACAGAAATACCATTTCATAAATCCAATAATTCATGTTTACCACATACCAATCCTCGGCATCCCAGATGCCTAGCGTCCCAGACGCTTGACGTCCGAGATGTCATATCTCACGGTCAAAGCAATGTGTGTTGCCCGGGGTCTCTTCAGGCCCATATCTCTGACATCCTAGATGTGTGACGTCCTAGACGTCTAATCATAGCAATCTTGCTCTTGAGTCACTATACGGTCCGGTCGCTCCGTATAATAACCCCTCGCATGCAATGCACCGTGACTTCCCCAGTGTCCCAGACATCTGGAGAAGACCATCCATATATCCTCGTATCAAGATGGTATATGGAAAACAGTTTTATAAAGCCATTTCAAAACATCTCAAGGGCCTGCCTGAAATTTCCATTAAACCATCGCAAATCCATAATTTCAAATCCATTTAGGGTCCTCGAACCGAAATCACGTTTATGAAACATAGGGTCCCAGACCCGAAATCACATTTATAAAACACAATTGGGCCTCATGCCCGATTTCGTAAACCAACTGGGCCCCCGGCCCTATCATATAACTCAAATGGGTCTCAACCCGATTTCTTATTAAGTCAAATGGACTCCAAGTACTATACTTTCCAAATCAAATGGGTCTCATGCCTGAGTTCATCTTTTCAAAACCAAAACCAGTTCATCAAACCATCAATGAAACCACAAGCACGTATAACACTGTATAAAGCCATAAACCTCAAAATACGTGCAAATACGTAAAACCAGTCATCACAATCCTCATCATCATGAAACACATATATAAAGCATATAAAAAAGTTATGAATGCATAATATTTATAAAACCAAAGTCCACTCACAGACCGTCCTACACTATCGCCTCGATACGTCTACCATAAACCTTTCCGGCTAAATCACCGTCCTTGGAATATCTGAACATGTCCAAATCATACTAGAGGGTTACTAACTACTTCAATAACCTCTCATTAAAGCCCCCCAATTTTTCAGGATTTTTAAACGTATTTTACATACACTTTAAACCTTAGGACACCCAAAACTACCCCGAACTAGTGTCCGGTCGACATGAAACCAGTCCCAAAATGTTCGTTACATTGAAAGGATGATTTCATATGTGTGAACACGTGTCCCAAAAGTGCCCCACGGGTCGCCCAAAGGCGTTGCGCGTGGAGTCCACGCGTTGGCACTGTTTATCGTCTTCAATCTCGACAGAACCGGTCTAGACCAGTCTACTGTGCAGCCGGTCCAACCGAACAGGAGTGACCGGTTGTCAGGACTTGTCCCAATCCCGCCGGGATTAACGCGGGACGCGCCTGATCCCGTCTGACACGGAGTGTCAGACAAGGGATATTCCGACTTTAGCCCGCTTGGGGCTTCAGAGTATGCTAGGATCCGAAGGAGGAGTGTGATGTCTCGGTCTCTGCTACAGTCCTCATCCGCGATCAAACTGAAGGGCAGTCAAAACATTTAAAAGTTGTGAGTGGACAAAACAAAGCATTTATATAAACATTTTCATAAAGACATTTATGCCCTTCACTAAAAAGCATGCATGCATTCGAAAACCATTTACCAAACCATCAAGGGTCTTGGCCCAAAATCTTAAATGAAACCAATCATACAGGCCACTGTCCAAATCCATGTGGGACTCAACCAAAAACTAGAAATCTATAATATATATATCACATATAAATAATACATATAACCAATCTTGTCACGGTTTCCAAAACTACGCGCCTGCTAACCGGGGTCTCAAATCCCAAGTCTCCCCAGGGTACACCCAGGTCAATGTCTGCAGATCAATGACCCTCCCTGGGGGTTACAATCCATAAGCCTTCATGAGAGTAAGGTACCCAACGGGGGCGACTCCACTCAGTTAGTGCTCCGAGACTACTCTAGGGTCCACCCAAACCAATGACCCTCCCCGGAGGAGACAATCCATAAATAAGGATGGTATATGAAAATCTATATGAAAACATCCGTAAAACTTTTCAAAGGATTCATGCCCGGTCTCCATAAACCGTCATGAACCCGAAAATCCATTTAGGGTCCTCGACCCGAAATCATAATCGTAAACTAACTGGGCCTCAAGCCCAAACTCATGACTCAACTGGGCATCGAGCCCGATATCTTAGGGTCAGTCATGATTCCAATCGTAGTTATGAATGCAACCATCCGTCCAGGACCGCCTTCAATCCTGGTATGTCACCGTGAACATATCAACCGATATGAATACCTCTAGATCATGGTGCACCCATCATCGATCGATATCCTGAACCGTCAGCACTCCGAAGTCGAGCCTCCAGTGGATGCTCAACAACGGGACGTGCATCGTGACCTCTTCGAAAGGAACACAGTCTAGTTTGGAGGTGAGCGTCGTGTCGTCCGTCGTCGTGCATATAGCACTCGCCGCGACCACGATTCAGACCCGTAGGTCATCAATAGGGCCACATGCCCGAGAAAAAACCAAATGGGTCTCATGCCCGACTTTACCTTTTCAAATCCAAAATCATTTCATTAAAACTAAAACCACAAATACGTATAAGCACCGTATAAGGCCGAAACCTCGAAATACGCACCAATACGTAAACACACACAAATGCTCTCATGGCTTCATTAAACATATATTAAAACACATAATAAACATTTATACATGCATCAATTTAGAAAACAAGATCCACTCACAGACCATCCGAGCTACTGCCTCGATATGCGTGCCATACGCCCCTTCCGGGCCAATCACCATCGCCGAGACCTCCAAACCTGTCCAAAACGTAATAGAGGGTTACTAACTACTTAAATAACCCCTCACTAAAGCCCCGAAATTTTTAACTATTTTTAAACCCGATCTTAACCCTTCGGACACTCTGAAACATATCGAAACGATGTCCGATCGACACGTAATCAGTCCTAAAATATTCGTTACATCGAATAGATGATTTCGTGTGTTGGAAGTTTCCCCAAAAAGTGGGCCACATGCCTACACGCGCCGGCAACAGCCCCTGCGCGTGGGAGCTACACGCCGCTACAGTGTCACCTTCTTCCTTCAGCCAGGTTGGTCCGAACCGGTCAGTTAGGTCCGTTCTGCAACTCAGATCCGCCTGGACTGGCGTGACCGGTCTGAGGCCAATCCTCCCTCATTTTTGGCCCATTTCTTCCCTTTTCAATCCTAATTTCTTAGTCTCAATCCTAGGAACCTAACCATATAAAAAGAACAAAGAAAAACCCCGCAAAACCCCTTGGTTCGAAACCTTGCTCACAGTCCAATTTTCCCCGTCCATTCCCAGGGTTGCACCGCCTCTCTCTGCCATCAAAAACCTTCCCTACACAACCCTACCAACCCAATAGGCCTCACCCAATCACTAGACATAGCCCCAAACGTCCAAAACTTGAAATCGAAATTGGAAAATGGAAAAGGGAAGCTATCGGGTTACCTGTTTCCTGGGCCATCGCCGCCGTCCACGGCGGCCCTGTCCTCACCCAGCCACCATCAGCTCATCCTCACTCTTCTCATGGCCTCTCACAGAATCGAATGAGGAAAGGGATATGGATTTGGGTTCAAGGTTTTTGGGTGAGATCGGGGAAGCCGTGAGAAATGGGGAATGAGATATGCATGTATCAATTTCGGTGGGCAATGGATGACTGATAAGTGTCATTCATCCATTGGGCCTGCCCCTAAATATCTAGCCCACTTAATGCCAAAAGGCATCCGTCTCGTAAAATGTGCAATAGTTCCCTCGAACTTCCGTGAATCGTAACTTTCCCGTTTAACGTCCGATTTCGACGTGCCACCTGTCTACGTATTCATATCGACCCGATCTACGTAACGGTCCTCGGCCCTCGACCATCGGATCTCTTGGGTCAAAAGTCAACCTTTTGCCCTCGTTTAGGGGCAAAATTTTAATTTCACCTTGAACGTTCATTAATCCTCGGCTAATCCTTGATTAGTTTCGCTAATTCGTAATTAATCTTAATTAATCCCTAAAATTAGGGACGGGTCATTACACCAGTTTAGGCCATTTTCTCCATGTTTTTCAACTCGTTTTCAATCCAATTCTTTCCTAAACCTTCATCTAATCATGTTCAATCAACCTTTAACCTCAAAAACATGAAATCAAGGCCAAAACCTTACCTTAACGATCGATGGATGAACCGGTCGTCCTTCCCCCCGTCGAGTTTCCATGATTCCGGCCACCTTCATCCTTCCCTTTCATCCTAAAATGTTTGTACAACCTCCACAATTACCTTTCCATTATCAAAACCATTCAATCAAACTCTAAAACCCAATTTCCAAATTTGAATAACCAAACTCATTGTTCATGGCTTCGCCGGCCACCGTCCACGACGGTTCACCCCGTTGCTACCATCTTCACGTCTCACCTCACTCTCTCTTTTTCATTCACACATGAAGCACAAATAATGAGGATTGAAGGGGCTATAGGGAATGGGTTCATGGTTTAGAACTTTTACGGGTTTTGGGAAAGATGATGAAGAAGATGATCGAATCAGATGAGGATAAGGACCCATTTAATTGGGGCATGGGCTTATTAGATGGGTGACACCTGTCACTCATCTGGTGTGTTCTTCCAGATGGTTCCCCAATCAAAATCTGCCACGTGTTAGTTTTCCTCGATTTCCGTGAATAATTACGTAAAGTGTCCTAGACCCATAACTTCCCCGTCGAACCTCCGATTTCGACGTGCCGTCTGTTTACGGACTCGTGAGGTCCTGATCTATGTTACGGTCATTGGTCAAAGTCCATTTGACCATCCAGGTCAAAGTCCATTTGACCATCCAGGTCAAAAGTCAACTTTTCACCCAATTCTTAGGGGTAAAATTGTCATTTCACACCGTCCATCCGTAATTCTCCTACAAATCCCCGGTTAATCGCACTAATCCTTAATTAGTCACTAATTAATCTCGAAATTCAGGGTGGGTCGTTACAATCTACCCACCTTACAAAAATTTCGTCCTCGAAATTTCCAACTAGTCTAATTCCACACCCAACTATAGAAATCCGCGCTCTACTCAGGAGTCCACAATCGACCAGACTCCCCAAGTTGATACCACCTGATAGATATTACTTTACGATGTCTATAACACTGACAGACCTTCCTCGGTACCACCTTGACAACCATACCACTCTGACACTTTTGACAATTCTGGGATTATACAAACATCTTTCCACTGTCACCACTCAATTATACCACCTTGGTATCAGAGCTCCAACCAGCATCCAGTCAATGACATCACCCTGATAACCCACTACTCGAGTTACGACACCAACTGTGACCCGCATCAGAGTCATACCAAGGGTACCTCGCATCACAACTCCCTCAATGTAGCGTAAGATCAACGACAGAATCTCACCTCGTAGAGCCAAGTTCAAATCTATGCCGCAGATTTATCGTCCTCGGTACTCCCTTTAAATAACTCCCTCAGCGATCCATGCTGACTCAACCAGAGTCACAGAGTAGTCGCTTCATGGGAAGCAATCCGACCACTCACCTCATATATGGTTTTGGATGTCTCGCTCTTCGAAGTCTCTATGCGAGCTTCAACTGTCTTACAATACGATTCTCTTCTGCTCCTAGCTTAGTATAATCACCAAGGCAATTCTTCCCTGCGATTCCCCTCGGTCATCACAATTCTCCTCAACATCCTATCCATAACCGAATAACTCAGTCAAAAACAAGACGAAACACGTCTAAACTGTGGGTTTTCTTCAATAACCTCATATCGATCAGTTATAATCACTCCTTTCCTACTTGCACATCTGATCAGATCAGTCACCTCATTACCACAACTTGAGAACTCCTTCACTTAGTCCATGATAATGTCCACTCAAGACCATCCAAGATGATGACCTTAAACTTCATTTTATGTGAGTGTCAGTGTAATCCCTCTGCCATCGCCATGTTATGTAATTAACATCGTCTACTACCCTAAGAAGAACACGAGAAGTCACCTTCATTGACTTCGAAATACATATTTTCGTCATCAATCTATCACCCCAAACCAATCATGGGTCCACCAACCAATACATGATCAACTTCATCAACTTTTCTTCCTCCAATACTCAATCTGGAATCAAACACAACTTCTCTTGATTCCACAGTCCAACCATGTTGGAAGCATATCTAATTCTCTACCCGAATGGGTGTCAAGTCCAACTACTGGACTTCCCAAATCCTCAACTCACTCGGACAACCACCTGTCCGCAACCAATCTATCACCCAGACCGCCTGTCCGTTTATAACCATTTATGCACATCCAAAAGGATGTGATTCGTTACTATCTTATTCTCACATGTCAACCTTTATAGGCTCAACTCTCAGGTTTTCATGAGTTAAAAGTTTAGGGGTATTCAAATAGGAAGGATCATATGATCGAATTTTTTTTATATAATCATTGTATGAGTTAAAAGTTTAGGGGTATTCAAATCATAATTTTATGGAATTTAAAAAAAACATTAAAACTTCGAGAATATTCGATTTATAATTTTATAAAAAAAATTATGAACTCATTAAAAATTGAGGTGTATTCAATCATGACATTGACACAATTTCACAATAGGTCCATGCAAAAACATACCATGCTTAGAGTCAAACCAAACATTATAAAAACATATGATCCTTCCTAT
Source organism: Prinsepia uniflora (assembly GCA_032719365.1). Taxonomy (NCBI): domain Eukaryota; kingdom Viridiplantae; phylum Streptophyta; class Magnoliopsida; order Rosales; family Rosaceae; genus Prinsepia; species Prinsepia uniflora. The sequence continues at coordinate 27,652,385 of CM064871.1, read as the reverse complement.
TTGGCAATTCAAATAGAATAATGCTATCACTATTGTTGATATCATGAGATTCAATTGATATCATTCATCATTGTTTATCATTCATCGCATTATCAACTAACACTCTTTTTGAACCTTATTGTTTATCATTCATCAATTACCAATAACCATTATTATAAATTAATTGATATTTAAATATATCACATACAACAAACCCTTTAACCATATCATTCTCACATATTTCCAATTCACCATAAATTTCATTAAAGACCCAAAACAAGTTTATGTTGATATCCCTTAATTTTTGAAATTAAAACATAAATTTAAAAATACACAAAATAATCTATTTCCAAACCTTGCATAAGTAATCAATTCATAACTACAGACTTTTTAATCAATTTCCATAACTTACCTCATTTATCATAATCTACCATTATAAAATTATCTACTTATTCAAAACCAAATTAACATGTCAATCCTTGAATTACTCATATCCAAATTACCATCGTAATCCATTTAATTATTGATAATTTAAATCAAATTTAAACACATAACGCTTCCCATGATCATATGATCATCATAATATTTTAAAAAATTAATATTATGCATAACCAATCTTTAAACAAAAGATAATTACTTTAAAATATCCTTTCTCAAGTAACTAGGACCTTATTCCTTCCACAACCATTTTATTCACATAACTCTTCATCTTAGAGTCATCACTCATCACATACAACTACCATCATTAAGTTATTAATACCCCAAGTTGTAGTATTAATTTTGAATTTAAAACATAAGCATATTACATTGGTCATCTAAAACTATATCCAAATGACATCCAATTAACCCAAGGTTTACATCATTATACTCAGAATTTACAAACAAAGAACTTTCATATTGACCGGATTGCGAAAGGCTGCCACACGCGCCCATAACCCTCTGCGCATGATGGCCATGTGCATGCAGACTTCATCTTCAACCTCTAATTTTAACTTGTTTCCCTGGTTTTCCAAGTTGCCTCACCCGTGACCTCGACCCGATCCTAAATCCACCTCTTTACATTCATTTTTCTCATTCTAATCATCTAATCGTATCTATACCAGCCCAAAGGAAGATCTATAATACTAAAACCCACAAAAATTACCTTGATCATGAGGTCCGATTTCACAACTTTCGGCCATGGTTCCAAGTGACTAAGCCCAAACTACGCATTAAATTAAACACGTAATTTGAGTGTTGTGCAATTTAAACTCTTTTTGTGTAGATGTAGTATTGGTAAATAGGGATCGTTCTTAACCGGGGAAATTAGGGAACATTAATAATGTGTTAGTGGGAAATGAATAAAAGAATAATGAATAAAAGAATTAAATAATAAAAGAATTAAATCATCAAAGAACTAATAAATTAAAGAATAGATGAATAAGAGAATAAAGAAATAAAAGAATAAAGAATTAAAAGAATGAAAGAATAAAGAATAAAAAGAATCAAAGAATAAAAAATAAAAAAGGATCAAAGAATAAAAGAATTAAAAGAATAAAAAAATAAAAGAATAAAAGAATTAAAAGAATAAAAGAATAAAAGAATAAAGAATAAAGAATTGAAAGGGGGGTTTTGAAAAAGAGTTGTAAATATAAAATAAAGAAAACAAGTAAAAATAATTAAATACTTAATTCTACTTCTACTTTAACCTTTGTACTAGTGAACTTTCTTCAAACACATATTTTTACCAACACTCTAACACCATGCTTATATGGAACCAATCACGAATTCTTACCTTAATCATCTCAAATACATGCATACATTTTTCATATTATAAATGCACCGAACAGCGGATTATTACTTACAATATGATTCACCTTAAGTTAATGATTTAATGCGCCGAACAGCGATCAAACATTAAATCTCTTTAACTCTATTCTAAATGCCCCGAACAGCGGATCAACATTTAGTTTCGAATTGAAGTTTAAGCACTAAAACATATGAAGTAAAAGAAATTCAAAAAGTAAAACACATGGAGATTGCACTCTTACTTACAAATGTTAGAAAGAAAATACCAACACATATATTGAATTATAAGTAAAACCAATAACAATAACAAGACTTTAAGTAGAAAAGTATGGATTTTCACAAGAATCACCGAACAGCGGCAGGAAACTTGTGAAGATGGAAGAAGAAATACGAGGAATTCGGTCTTAAAACTCTTGAATTGCCTTAGAATTACTTAGCTTAGGTATTTCTTAAGGAAAACATAAAATGTGTTTAAGAGATCTCAAAGAAATATCACAAAGAACAAAGTAAAGAAGAAATGAAATTAAGAAAAATAAAAATAACATAAATTAAGAATAAGAATTAAAAGGAAACTAACTAATAAGAAAATCTACAAGAAGTTAAAATGGTCCCCAAAAAATGTCTCTCAAAAGAGAGAAACAAAAGAACTAAAAGAAGAGAACTAAAAACTAAGCAAAATGGAACAAATGGAGCTAATGGGGGACTCCCCAAATACAAGAATTGAACCCCTATTTATAGGGGGAAAAACTAATTACACTAAAAAAATAAATAAAAACAAATAAAAGTTACAATAAAAATATTAAAAAGTGAAATGATGAGATTGCGTGGTGTTTGTTGGGAAAAGATGTTAAAGAAAACAAAAGAAATGATGCTGGAAATGGGCTGTCAGACACAGCTGAAAAAGGAGGGAATATTCGGCTGGAGTGGGCTGGAAAAAGGGAACTTTTTCGGCAGGTATGCGCTGGAAAGGGAAGTGGTGGCCGGCAGGCGAGCGCTGAGCTGGAGCAGAAACTGTCGGCAGGCGCGCGCTGAGTCAGAGTAATGCCGCTCGGTGGGGGGCCGCTGAAGCGCCAAGGGCTGGGGAGCTTGGGCCTGATGCTTACTGGGCTCGCCTGGGCCGCTGGGCTGTGCATGTAGGGCTGCTGGGCTGGGTTTGCTGGATTTAATTGGGTTGGGTTTGTAAATGGATTTTGGGCTGCAGAATTTTTAAAAGAGAATTAATTAATTCACTTAATCAATTATTCGTACCGATTTTTGTCCATAATTTCTTCGTTAAAATTCCGATCGACACGATTCTTTCACAAAAATGCTCCAAATTACAAACTTTATTTATTTAAACAAAAATAACACAAAATAAATTATTTTATCTAATTATTTATTATTTTAATATTAAAAGCTAAGTATAAAGGGTATAAAATAATGCTTATTTGAGGACCTATCACCAAGTTCCCTTCTACAGCCTTCCTAAGTCCAAACCTTCTTCCCATCTGTCCCAAAATGATCTTAGGGACTTAATTAACATCCTAACAACCATGGTTGGATGCTAGGAAGTTCCAACACAATTTCCCGACCACGGCCAAACTTTGGGCTTCGTGGGTTTGGGTGTGGGTTCATCCCAGACTTTCATCCATCACTTCCTCTCTTTTTTTCTTCTTCGTCTCCCTCTTCTGTTGTTTCCCTTTCTTTTCTAGTTCTCTTCCTCTCACTGGTGGTTTCCATCATAGTTACATCTTTTTTTTTCAACCACCACCCACTGAGTCGACATACATACACACACAACACATATATATAGTAGGGGTAAGTCGGTGGAGAGAAGGGGAGGTAAAATTTAAGAACTTTCTAGACTACACTAGGTTCTTCTTACAAAATTACCAAAATACCCCTATGTTCAAAATTACCAAAATACCCTTATGTTATTTTGACTCAAAAAAAAATTATTCGAATGTCATTTTCGGCATGCTTCTTGTCTACGCATCAGAAGTTCGAGACCTTCGTAACGGCTCTTAAGAAATGCCCTAAAAATGTTCTGATAAAAAAGTCAACCGTTGACCCTATAATGGAAAAATGGTCATTTTAATTTTAATTTTTCAATTTAATTTTCTCAAATTTCCAGGTCGTTACAACATACTCCCCTTAAAAATATTTCATCCTCCAAATTTCCATGAACATGTAAGTATAATCATCAAATCTTAAAACATAATATAAATCATGAATGAAGAATTCAAATAATTTTAGTAATCAAAACAATATAAAGGAACATCGAATCATAAGAAGAATCACATTTAATCAACCTTTTCTCAAAGTTCAAAAATCAACCATCATAATCAAACTGACCTTGGGAACTGCACGAAGTAACATCCGAGTCATGCCCAAGCGTTTATCACATCAGCAATCCACTAATGCACACAAGCTTCATAACTAGGCTTAACCGATTCTTAACCCGAATTTCCATCACAATGTATCACAACTCTACGTATAGACTGCCCAAGAACTGCATGAAGCATCATCTGACCTAGGTCCGGGAACTTCACTAACGCATCATCCGGACATGTCTGGGAACTGCATGTAGCACCATCCAGATTATCATAACATCTCCAGGGAACTACACGAAGCACCATCTAGGTTATCGCAACATCTCATGGGAATTGCACGAAGCACCATCTGGGGTAATCACAACAAACAAATACCATTCTCAGAAAACAGAGCCTTGCTCGACGTCTGAGACTAACCATTACCATTACATCACACAACCACTCGGGGGTATAACATCCGAGGGACCGCTTAGGGATACGACATCTAACCTTCAACTATTTAATCAAACTTTTCTACCGGTAGGCCAACCACTCAGGGATACAACATCCGAGTGGCACTCAGCGGTCCCCAATAAGGCACAAGTATCGAGAAACATGCATTTCCTTGAATAATATCAACGTTTCATGATCTGGGCCTAAGTCTAATACACAATCTTCTCAAAATACCGTAAAATGTGTACTCAAAATTAGTAAATAGTTCTCAAAAAACATGAAAGAATTGTTTGAAATTCATAATCAAATTATTACAACAAATATCAATTTCTAAAAGCAAATTGTCATTTTTAAAATCCGAGTCTAAACTCAACACAATTTTTCACAAACCTTGGAAAACATGCATCTGAAATTATTTTAAAATTTAAAAGTCATCATCAATCATTTGAAAACCAAATTCAAATTGTTGTCACGGAAATCATACAATAATCTAGACTCATATTCCAAGTCAGGCCCAAATTTTGAACCGGACTTTAGTCCAAACACTGTTTATGAAAATATTTTCGTAAAACGAGTATTTCAAATAATTCCATAAAATCATTCAAATCAAAATAATTTATACTCAAATTATCAATATATAAATAATTTAATTAAAATATACTATACACGGAGCTTATCATCACAATACCCCATCACTAAATCGGATTTTAGTCCAAACACTCTTTATAAAAACCTCGTAAAATGCATACTTTAAATAATTCTGTAAAAATCATTTTAAAATCAAACTCGAACCAACATAAGATAAATCATGTAATAAAAAAAATTAAGATATACTATACACAGGCCTCAAATCTCACGACATGTCCTATGTTTTGATACCAAGTTGATAGGACCTGTCTCTAAATTTACTTTGAAAGTCAAGTCAAACCTGCTTCTGTCTGACAACTCTTGTCAGACAAGAGATTTCCCTATTTTTTAATCTTAATCTCACCTAACACATTAACCATACAAAATCAATCTCGTACGAGGTACTGCCCACATCCAACCCACTTGTCCAATCAAAAGGCGGGCATTGTCAACTAACACTCTTTTCGAACCTTATTGTTTATCATTCATTATTTACCAATAACCATTATTATAAATTAATTAATGCTCAAATACAATCGCATACAAAAACCCTTTAACCATATCCCTCTCACATATTTCCAATTCACCATAAATTTCATTAAAGACCCAAAACAAGTTTATGTTGATATCACTTAATTTTTGAAAATAGACCATAAATTTAAAAATACACAAAATAATAAACCTTGCATAAGTAATCAATTCTTAACTATAGACTTTTTAATCAATTTCCCTAACTTACTCATTTATTATAATCTACCATTATAAAATTCACTACTTATTCAAAACCAAATTACCATGTCAATCCTTGAATTATTCATATCCACTTTACCAACTTAATCCTTTTAATTATTCATAATTTAAATCAAATTTGAACGCATAACACTTCCCATGATCATATGATCATCATAATATCTTAAATGTCAGGACCCGTCCTCAATCCCCCCGGGATTAACAAGGAACGCTCCTGACCCGTCTGGCACGGAGTGTCAGACCAGAGAAAATTAAAACCTTTAGCCCGAACGCTTCCAGAGTACGCCAGGATCCGGAGGAGGTATGTGATATCTCGGTCTTTGATACAGTCCGCATCGTAATCAACCTGAAGGGCATTGAAAACAGAAAGACTGTGAGTGGACAAAAAGCGATAAGTTCGTAAAACACATTTTATAAAGACCTTTATACCCTTCACTAAAAAGCATGCATGCATAGTAAAGCCATTTATCCAATCACATATGTTTAAACAACCATAATCATACGGGCTCCTGCCCAAAATCATTTATAAAAAACCATAACATAGTAAACATATGTGGGATCTCAGCCCAAATCCATTTATCATCATAAAACACAATTTCGTAAACCATTTGAAATCATGTTCATCCATATATTTCATATCACCAATCCTGTCACGGTAATCTAGAGCTACACGCGTGCTACCTGGGATCTCAAACCCAAGTCTCTCTAGGGTCCACTCAGGTCAATGTCCGTAGATATATGACCCTTCCTGGAGGTTATAATACATAGCCTTCTTGAGAGTAAGGAACCCAACCGGAGGGGCGACTCCACTTAGTCAGTGCTCCGTGACTACTCCGGGGTCCACACAGGCCAACGACCCTCCCCGGAGGAGACAATACATATATAAAGAATGGCATACGAAAAACCTTTTGAAATCATTCTTTAAACCTTTCAAGGATTCATGCCCGGCCCCCATAAGAGGTCATGAACTATAAAAACCTTTCAAGGGTTCATACTAGTTCCCATAAACCGTCATGAACCGTAAATCCTTTCAAGGGTTCATGCCGGTTCCTATAAACCGTCATGAACCGTAAACCCATTTGTGGGTCCCTGACCCGAAATCACAATCGTAAAACGTAACTGGGCCCTAAGCCCGAATCCACATACAAACTAGGCCTCTGGCCTGAATCTTAAAAAACTGGGCCTCCTGCCCGATTTCGTAACTAAATGGGCCTCGTGCCCGATATCGTAAACCAAATGGCCCTTGTGCCCGATACGTAAGTCAACTGGGCTCCGAGCCCGATTCGTAAACCAACTGGGCCTCCAGCTCGATGCGTTGTTAAATCAAATGGACCTCAAGTCCGGGAGTTCGTAAATCAAATGGACTTCAAGTATGAGAGTTTGTAAATCAAATGGATCCCGTGCCTGGTCCTTATTTTTCCAAATCCGAAATCGATTTAAGAACCAATTGTGCCTCTAGCCCGAGAACGTCACTAAAAGGACTTCGACTCCGAGGGTTTCCAAAACAAATGAGTCTCGAACCCGACTTTACCTTTTCAAATCCAAAACCATTTCCTGAAATCATATCCAAAACCTTAAGTATGGAAAATCAGAGTAAAACCGAAAACCTCGATTTACGTGCAAACACGTAAATCACTTCGAAATGCGTGAAACCATATAATTCATAATCATCCAATTCAACATCATAGAATCATATTCATAAACCATATAAAACATTTATGCATGCATCACAGTTTAGAAATCAAGGTCCACTCACAGACCGTCCTAAGCTGCTGCATCGGTTTGCGTGCCGTAAGCCTCACCAGGTAAATCGTCGTCCCCGGGATTCCCAAACCTGTCCAAATCAATCTAGAGGGTTACTAACTACTTTATTAACCTCTCATTGAAACCCGTAATTTTCCCAAATTTTTAACTATTTTAAATCTCGAACCTAAACCTTCTAATATCCCTAACATTATCGAGACGGTGTCCGATCGACACGAAACCAATCCCAAAATGTTCGTTACATCGAATAGAAGATTTGACATGTTGAACACTTCCCCAAATTACTGTTCACGCATCCTCACGTGCCCCAATAAGGTCCTGCACGTGGGCCTCACGCGCCAAGACACTATTCATCATCATTAAGCTCTGTCGAATCGGTCTGACTGGTTTGAACTGGGCCGGACCGGTCTGGACTGGTCCAGGGTCCAAACTTGTCCATTTTCGCTCCATTTTGTTCCCCTTTTAATCCTAAAGTTTCCTAACATCAAACCCAAACCTGCTAGCTATTAAACACACATGAAAACCAAGGAAAACATACCTTCCAAGATCGACCATGGCGGTGGTGACTGCCACCTCCACCCGTCTAAGCCATCGAAAATAATCCCAAAAGGTCCTTATGATCACCAGAAAACCAACCCATACGTTAGAATCGATCAAAAACCCATGAAAACCAAGTTTCAAATTTCAAAACCAAAGCCTACCTTCTCAATTCTCCGGCCACCGTGCGTGTCGGCCCTCGCCGTCAGTGCCACCATCAACGCCTCATCTCCCTCTCAAGGTTTCCCTTCATGGCCACCAACGTCAGACACGGTTTAGGGAAGATGGTGAGGATATGTGTGTTTGCTTAACATGGAAAGGAAGAAATGGGGTGTTCGGGTTTTTGTGAGAAGGTAGAGAAGATGGTATTTGATCAGATGAGAGAGGGAAGGGAATTGATGGTTGGGATTTAGAGACTGGATGAGATGGATGGTGGAAAGTGAAGGTGGGTGATGTTTAATTATAAAATAATAATAATAGTATTTAATTAGGATAGATCCACAATTTAGGGGTTTGGGCCAATGGGATAAGTGACACTTATCACTCATCCATGGGTCCCACTTAAAATATCTGCCCAATCAGATATTGCCACCTCAACATCGCCTCGTTAAACATGCATAGTGTAATCGAACTTCCGTGACCCATAACTTTCACGTTCAAAGTTTGATTTCAGCGTGCCGCCTGTCTATGGAATCGTACTGACCCGATCTACGTAACGGTACTCGGCCCTCGGCCATCGGACCTCCCAGGTCAAAAGTCAACTATTTGCCCCTTTTAAACCAAATTACCAAAGTACCTTTGAACTTCTGAATGTCATAACTTTTCCCTCGAATGTCGGAATCGAACGTGGCACCTGTGTATGAACTTGTGACGTCCCGAACTACGTCACAGTCATCGGTCAAAGTCCATTTGACCGCATGAACGAAAAGTAAACATTTTACCCACGACTAGGGGCAAAACGGTCATTTTTCATCGTTCGTCCGATTTTGCTCAACTAATCGGCGATTAACCTCACTAATCTTGATTAGTCACTAATCTAATCCCAGAATTCAGGATGGGTCGTTACAACCTTCTCTCCTTAAATAATTTCGTCCTCAAAATTCCACTATCCTGATTCCACAACCACCTCGTGGAAACAAAGTCGATCTCACCTCATGTGTACACTCGTACACCAACTAACCATCACAATACTTATTCGCACCCAAACGTTCCACTAATGCTCACATCGCATCGACTACACTCGACCACGTCTAATGACAGTAATCACATGTTCCGAATTGACACCACTTGTCAAATCTATCATTTCGTTGACACGAACAACTTGACGGTTCCTTGCTCCAACACCAAACTATCCTGATATCTACTCCCACTGGGAGTCACTAAAACACACTCATCGATCCATGTTGAAATATCCTACAAGCTGTCACCACTTGGCAGTCGCCAGTCGAAAATTAACATTATACTCGCTTGTGGTTACTCTAACCACCAACTCACTCAACCTGAGTGTAACTGGACCCGTCAGGAATATCATGACCCAGTGCACAGTATTCAATGTCTAGTTGACGTCCTTGACTAATCCAATGGTATTGGAACTAAGCCGACTACCAGCATGTTCACCAACGTACCACGGGTATACCCTATATACCGCCAATAGGCATTACAAGCCTGCTCGATATCGTACCTTGAACCACGTACAAGGTACGTACAACCATCACCAACCAGCCTACAACAACATTGAAGGCAACCTAGGTTGTAGCCAAAAACGTTCCAATTTTGGAGTCCATCTGTCCAATCCAGTACCAGACAGATCAGAACTCCAACCCATCGTCCATTTTAAGTCCCATGGTCACCCGACCAGTATCACAATGTCTACTCCTAAACACGTAATCCAATACGTACCAATCTGACTCAAGCTTACCAAGGCGTACCCACTCATGCCAACTGGCATCCAATCCCATTCACGTCTATCGAGACGTGCCAATTCCGAACCTATCGGGTACCTGCTCAAACGATTAACACATCACCTTCGATTGACTTCATAGGGAAACCAATCACAATATCCACACATCTATGGCTGACCAAATCCGACCACGTCGGACGCCTACTCATTCGAGTAATACACCATATGGGATTTACTTCGAAAAGAAGTTCAGTTCCAACATCTACATAGCCAAAAATCCAAGTAAGAGCAATAAACTCTCCACTTATCTAGATCATCAAGATCACGATCCAGATCCATCACTACGTCTCCCGACCATAAACGTCACGATCCTCGATCGTCACGACGCCCAAAGTCCTCAACATCACATTCCCGATCCACCTAGGATCCACACATGCTCACTTAGTTAACTATCCACCTGAAATCTGTTCATAGGGTCCTACACCTTCTTGAACCCTTCGTCAGTCACATCACTCCTCAACCAATTCCCACATCCAAATAGATCAGTCAACGATGAGACACAACGAGATTGTGGGTTCTCTCCAATTACCTCGTATCGATCCTTGGAATTCAACCTAGGAAAATCAAGGATGATCCAGGACGATGACAACAAAATCCATCCTACGTGAATGCAACCAAAACTCATTGCATTCACCACGTCATGTAAACCAACATCATCTGCCACCAAGCAGAAAATGAGGAATCTCATTCACCTAACTTCAAAATACTCAACTCTTCCTGATGACCCAAGACAATTCCTGGGTCCACCGACCAATACACGACCAATGTACCTGTGAAAACGACCATCGTCTACCATGGTATAACCTGAGAAGTCACCCTAATGACTTCGAAATACCCATTACCAATGCGGAAAACCCACACTCCTTTCGTCACCTCAAACACAACCACTCTCGATTACGTAGTTCTAACCATGTCGGAACCAACACACTCGGATATCAACCATGTGTCCGTAACCAGTTTCACTCTATCCGTGATCCACTGCCGGATCACAGATACCGAACACATGCTCATCTCGATGGAGTCACATCCCGACTCATGACTCATCGTCATCACAAACATCGGCACCAGCACCAGCACCAGCACTAGTACTAGCACTAGTACTAGCACCATCACTAACATCAACACACAAGCATCCTTACTAGTATCAGCACACAAGCACCAGCACCAGTATTAGCACACCGTGTGCAAAACTGACAACCCTGGATCTCCGCTCATGCCGAGCGACTACCCCGTACCTCTGCTTGAAAGGGAGAAACTCTGTCTCCCTCGTACCCAACAACTCTGGGTACAGTCACCCTGACAACTCGCACGAGAAAAAGGAACGCTCCTCATCCCGTCTGACACGGAGTGTCAGACTAGGGAAAATTCAAACCTTTAGCTTAAAGGCTTCCAGAGTACGCCAGGATCCGAAAGAGGTATGTTGACAGGACTTACCCCGGTTACCACCCCGATAATCGGGATAAACCCTGCTCTCGTCTGACAAACACACTTAAAGTACCAAAAACAACCTCACAAAAAGCAAAAATTTACATTGCCAGACCAGGGAGAACTTAAAATCTAACGAGTCAACAGTCATATAGAGCATAGTACAGTACAAGGTAAGACAGAAATCCTACTAAAAGTTGACTACACGCACAACGGAAAAGCTCGTAACGGAAAACGCTGGAAAACTCTCTGCCTCTGCCTCTGCCTCAACGTTAGCCCCAGCGCAAGCACCACGACCTGGAGGGTATTTAAAAACCAGAAAAGTGTGAGTGGACTAAAAATAAATAATAGTTTCAAAAACAGTTTAATAAACAAACCAGGATTTTGCCCTCCGTTTTAAAAACATGCATGCATAACCCAGTATCTGAAAACGACAATATAAACCATATGGAAACATTATCATCAAAACATGAAAATACCAAATATCATCATCCGATCAAACTTGCTGGATCTATCCGAGTCTTTAAAATCCCGAGTCTTTAAACTCAATCCAGGCCTCAATATAATCAGAGTTTTTAAACTCACAGGCCTACGGGGGAAATATCATAATATCCGAGTCTTTAAACTCCCGAGTCTTTAAACTCAATCTGGGTCTTTAAATCCAATCCAGGCCCGCCCCGTCATAACATAATCCGGGTGTTTAAACCTAATAACCAGATCCAGCAAATCCAATCAAAACCGTTTGAAAACCATTTCTAATTCCATATCCAAACCCGAATGCGAAATCACTATCCCGAAGCCATGCCGGTGTTCAGAGCCGTCATTCCGAACCCAAATCCGAAAATCCCTTTTCAAGCTTTACAATCAAATCTCGATTTCTGAAATCCGATTCTAAAATCGAAACAAATCCCAAAACCATAGCATCAAAATCCTAATCAAATCATATCTCGTAAAACGTGCCAAAATACGTATAAATTTATGAAACACCTCGAAAAACATGCAATTATGTAAAACATATATAGAATAATCAATGGCATGAAATCATATTTAGAAACATAAAACAAGTAGATAAAAACAGTTATGCATGCTCGGTTAGAAAGAAAAGTCCACTCATAGTTCCCGGGCACGTCACTCGCGTCCTGTACGTTCTTCGGTTGCCTCAGGGATATCCCGACCTGTCAAAGTCACCAATTCAGGTCACAAACACTTCCCTAAAGCTTACCCTAATTTCCCTAATTTTTTCGGATTTTTAAACTTATTTTAAACGAACCCCTAAACCTTCGAACACTCGAAACTACCCGATCCAGTGTTCGATTGACACGAAACTTGTCCTAAAATGTTCGTTACATCGATTAGAGTGAAAACCGTGTTGAATGTTTCCCCTGAACAGTCCCCAAGCTCCCTCACGCGCCGCCCAAAGGGGCTGCGCGTGGGCTTCACGCGCCTGCACTGTTCATCGTCTTCTACCTCTGTCCACCCGGTTCAGACCGGTCCGGTCGAAACGAGCCGGCGTGGCCGGTTCTCACTCAAATCCAACCTGTTTTCAATCCTCTCTTCACTACTAATTTCGTCCCACTCTAAGCAATCGATTCCCCTAACCAATACATGAAATAAGGCACGAAAGCTCACCGTCCAAAGCTCGAACCAGACAATTGAAATTTCTAGTCACAGTTTTCCGGCCACCCGTCGTCTCCTCAGCCACTGGTTCAAATCCTCAGGCTACTAGGGACTTCCTACACCTATTAGAACCAATAGGACAGCTCGACTAAGCTCCAAAACCCACGACTTTCATTTTGAATAAAAACGGAAAAACATGGGAGATCGAGAACTCACCCGTGTTCTGGCCTCCTCCGTGCTTGCCGTCGTGTTCCTCTGCGTTCACAAGGCTGTCCTCAGTCTTCCTAGCATTCCCTCGAACCCGATTGGATCAAAATGATCGATTGTGGTTGCACCACGATCCTCGACACCTTCTTTGTTTTTCGGGTTTTTCTCACCTCACACACACCCAAACTTACTTCTGTTCATCCCAGAACACTCACCAGCCTCTCAACTTCTCTCTGCTCACTCTCACTTGATCACAAGGACGCACACACTCACTGAAACCGATCGATCTCTTCTCTCTGTCTTAGTCTCTGTTCTCAGTGCACAATTTAAACCCAACTTAAAACATTGTAACTGTGTTAGCTAGAACCCACTAGACACAAGCCAGGTGTCAAACACCTGGTGGACCAGCCCCAAAATATCCAATACACACTGCACACCTGTCCTTATCTGATTGGCATGCTTTTACCCTTCACTTCCTAGACTCATATCTCACTCGTCCGATGTTCGATGAAGGCGTGCCGCCTGTCGTTGTACTCAGGACGTCGAGATCTACCTAATGATCCTCAGTTTGCGTGAAGAAACCTTGTCGTGCAAAAAGTCAACAAATGCCCCTCTTTTAACCAAATTACGAAAGTGCCCTCAACCTTCCGAACATCATAACTTCCTCCTCGGATGTCGGAATCGGGCGTGCCACCTGTCTACGGACTCGTGACGTCCCGAAATACGTCACGGTCATCAGTCAATGCCCAATTGACCGTCCGAACTATAAATCAACATTTTACCCATTCTAGGGGCAAATTCGTCATTCCGCGCCAAACGTCCAAAAGTAACCAACTAAACACCGATTAACCTAGCTAATCCGTCAATAAACTCTAATCTAATCTCGACTTCAGGGACGGGTCGTTACAATCTACCCTCCTTAAAAATAATTTCGTCCCGAAATTCCACATCTCATACCTCGGTACCTAGCGGGGAGAAATCCAACGGTCCTTACACCTGGGTCTCCTACCCGGTATCCATCTCTTGCCAATCCAACTTCTCCTGATAGTTCCAAAAATCACCTGAGATCAATCCTAAGTACGCCACAACACCCCTGTTGCCAGTTTAAACCCTTCCGACGCCTTCTCGGGTCGAACGTACCTCGTACCAGAGTTACAACGTACTCGCCTCTACCCTGAACTAGTCATTCGCTCGGAATCACCCTGATCCGATCCACAAGTTCCCACCAACAACATCTAACTTTTGGGAATGACACCAATCGTCCGTCTAACCACAACGTACCCTGGCACTAAGCCAATCACCAACACTTCTACCAAAACTGCACGTCCAAAGCAACAGTCTGGCTCCAACCACTGTAAAACTAGTACGTATCTTCCACGTACCCCGTGCCCAGTACCACCTACTAAAACTACATTGCTTACGCAAGGGAAACTCTTCGAACTTAAAAGCAACAAAGGTATTTTAAAATACCTCAAACATAGTTCATAGAGTACATCCTCACGTACTTCCACCTACACCTTCTGGAAAATCCAACTCAAAGTCCATCCTAGACTCCCGGTCTCCTGGTCGTACGAAATCCTAAGGTAAATCAACTACGAATCCAAAGTAGACCCCCAAACCAATTCTAGGTCCAACAACCAATACCCAACTCAAACTCTGAACCAGGAGCGATCCAAACCTGATATACTCACCCTTAAGGGAATCCTACCTACCGACTCACTACTTCGCCTACACCTCCCACAACTGCTCAGATCACCCCGTCGAAACAATCGACAAAGGCCTTAACACAACTAAAGGCATTCCTAGATTGTGGGTTCTCTTCAATAACCTCATATCGATCAGTTATAGTCACTTATTTTCCAATTACTTCCGTCATCCTTCAACGGAACTCTCCGTAGTCCTTAACCTTGTCACTCCGGGTCATTCTACCTTAATCCAACTTACCGTCATCTCCCAACACTTCTAAGCCTAAGATTCCAATCATGGCACATTATCCTAAGGTATGCCAAACTCTAAACGTCACCTAGGGGAAATCCTAAACTCTTTGCTGTAAAAGTAAAAAAGGTAGCCCCGGGATCCAAAAAAACTGTAAAAAATGTACCTGTCACACCGCCGGGTGCTGACTGAGCCTCATGTTGGGTCATCGCAAAAACTCGTGCCTGGGGTCCTGATGATCGGCCGCGTCCCCTTACACCACTAGTGGCACCACCACCTTCTGTGGTGCCTGCTGTCCCTGAAACTGACGTCGTGCTCCGTCTGGGCTCCGCCGTACCTCGGCCTACACCATCCTCCTGGGGTAACAACGGACACTCGCGTGGGAAGTGACCTCGCTCTCCACAATAGTAGCAAACATCCTGACTGGGTCCTCCACTCGGTCTCCCTGTAAATGCAACAGATGTCGCACTGGCTTGCGGAGTCGGCTGTGCTCGGTGTCCACGGAACTCTGAACTCTGGAAACTACCAGGTCTGCCAAAATGTTCATCGCCTGCAGATGACGTTCCACTATAATTGCCCCTCTTCAGGGTCCTCTGGCTCAAAGCTCCGAAAAAAGGATGCTCTCGGCGTCGTACTGGCAAACTAGCTTCCACCCTTACTGCAGCATCCGATAACTCCCTGAGAGTCGCAAATGATCCAGCCGTCACTATGGCTCGAATCTCACCTCGCAGGCCCAACTCAAACCTACGACACTTCTCGGCTTCCGCAGCCACAAACGCAGGAGCAAAACGGGACAACATCTAAAACTTCTGCTCGTACTCAGCCACAGTCATGCTCCCCTGTTGGAGCTGCAGAAACTCAGCCTCCTTGGCATCGCGGAATGAGTAACGGTAGTACTAATCCAGAAATAGCTCCCTAAACGTCTCCCAGGTCACTGTGTGGGCGTCCCAGCCTGACAACTCAAGAGTGTACCACCACTCATACGCCGCACCGTCCAGGAAAAAGGTAGCTAGTAACACTCGATCCTCCGGTGGGCATCGCATCACTGCAAAAGTCCGCTCAAGTCTCGTAATCCACCTGTGGGCTTCCTCAGGGTCTGCCCCACCACTAAACGTCGTAGCCCCAAGCCGCTGGGCTCGTTCAATCGTAGCGCTCTCCGTCTCTCTCGCCTCGTCGTCTGCAGGTCGTGGAGGGGGCTCACGTCTCGGAGGCATGGTCGATCGTACGCTGAAAGAGGCATAGAGTCAGTAAAACAACCTAAACGCAACCTCGTAATAAACACAAACCGTAAACCTATACTCTGATACCAATTGACAGGACCCATCATGGTTACCACCCCAATAACCGGGATGAACCCTACTCCCGTCTAACAAACACACTTAAAGTACCAAAAAAAACCTCACAAAAACCCACAATTTACATTGCCAGACCAGGGAGAACTTAAAATCCAACGTGTTAACAGTCATACAGCGCATAGTACAGTACAAGGTAAGACAAAAATCCTACTAAAAGTTGACTACACGCACAACGGAAAAGCTCGTAACGGAAAACGCCAGAAAACTCTATGCCTCTGCCCCTGCCTCAACGTTAGCCCCAGCGCTAGCACCACGACCTGGAGGGTATTTAAAAACCAGAAAAGTGTGAGTGGACTAAAATAAATAATAGTTTCAAAAACAATTTAATAAAAAAACCAGGATTTTGCCCTACGTTTTAAAAACATGCATGCGTACCCAGTATCTGAAAACGACAACATAAACCATATGGAAACATTATCATCAAAACATGAAAATACCAAATATCATCATCCGATCAAACCTGCTGGATCTATCCGAGTCTTTAAACTCCCGAGTCTTTAAAATCAATCCAGGCCTCAATATAATCCGAGTCTTTAAACTCACAGGCCTACGGGGGAAATATCATAATTTCCGAGTCTTTAAACTCCCGAGTCTTTAAACTCAATCCTGGTTTTTAAACCCAATAACCAGATCCAGCAAATCCAATCAAAACCGTTTCAAAACCATTTCTAAATCCATATCCAAATCCGAATTCGAAATCACTATCCGAAGCCATGCTGGCGTTCAGAACCGTCATTCCAAACCCAAATCCGGAAATCCCCTTTCAAGCTTTACAATCAAATCTCAATTTTTGAAATCCGATATTAAAATTGAAACAAATCCCAAAACCATAGCATCAAAATCCTAATCAAATCATATCTCGTAAAACGTGCCGAAATACGTATAAATTTAAGAAACACCTCAAAAAATGTGCAATTATGTAAAACATATATAGAATAATCAATGGCATGAAATCATATTTAGAAACATAAAACAAGTAGATAAAAACAGTTATGCATGCTCAGATAGAAAGAAAAGTCCACTCACAGTTCCCGGGCACGTCACTCGCGTCCTGTATGTTCTTCGGTTGACTCAGGGATATCCCGAACTGTCAAAGTCACCAATTCAGGTCACAAACACTTCCCTAAAGCTTACCCTAATTTCCCTAATTTTTTCGGATTTTTAAACGTATTTTAAACAAACTCCTAAACCTTCGAACACTCGAAACTACCAGATCTGATGTCCGATCGACACGAAACTTGTCCTAAAATGTTCGTTACATCAATTAGAGTGAAAATCGTGTTGAACGTTTCCCCTGAACAGTCCTCACGCGCCCTCACGCGCCGTCTAAAGGGGCTGCGCGTGGGCTGCACACGACTGCATTATTCATCGTCTTCAACCTTTGTCCACCCGGTTCAGACCGATTCGGTCGAACCGAGCTGGCGTGGCCGGTTCTCATTCAAATCCAACCCGTTTTCAATCCTCTCTTCACTACTAATTTCGTCCCACTCTAAGCAATCGATTCCCCTAACCAAAACCAGAAATAAGGCACGAAAACTCACCGTCCAAAGCTCAAACCAGACCCCTGAAATTTCCAGTCACGGTTTTTCGGCCACCCGTCGTCTCCTCAGCCACTGGTTCAACTCCTCAGGCTACTAGGGACTTCCTACACCTATTAGAACCAATAGGACAGCTCGACTAAGCTCCAAAACCCACGACTTTCATATTGAATAAAAACGGAAAAACATGGGACATCGAGAACTCACCCGTGTTATGGCCTCCGCTGTGCTCGCCGTCATGTTCCTCTGGTTTCACAAGGCTGTCCTCAGCCTTCCTAGCATTCGCTCGAACCCGATTTGATCAAAATGATCGATTGTGGTTGCATCACGATCCTCAACACCTTCTCTGTTTTTCGGGTTTTGCTCACCTCACACACACCCAAACTTACTTCAGTTCATCCCAGAACACTCACTAGCCTCTCAACTTATCTCTGATCACTCTCACTTGATCACAAGGACGCACACACTCACTGAAACCAATCGATCTCTCTTCTCTGTCTTAGTCTATGTTCTCAGTGCACAATTTAAACCCAACTTAAAACATTGTAACAGTGTTGGCTAGAACCCACTAGACACAAGCCAGGTGTCAAACACCTGGTGGACTAGCCCCAAAATATCCAATACACACTGCACACATGTCTTTATCTGATTGGCACGCTTTTACCCTTCACTTCCTAGACCTATATCTCACTCGTCTAATGTCCGATGAAGGCGTGCCGCCTGTCGTTGTACTCAGGACGTCGAGATATACCTAACGATCCTCGGTTTGCATGAAGAAATCTTGTCGTGCAAAAAGTTAACAAATGCCCCTTCTTTTAACCAAATTACGAAAGTGCCCTCAACCTTCCGAACATCATAACTTCCTCCTTGGATGTCGGAATCGGGCATGCCACCTGTCTACGGACTCGTGACATCCCGAACTACGTCACGGTCATCAGTCAATGCCTAATTCACCGTCTGAACTAAAAGTCAACATTTTGCCCATTCTAGAGGCAAATTCTTCATTCCGCGCCAAACGTCCAAAAGTAACCAACTAAACACCGATTAACCTAGCTAATCCGTCAATAAACTCTAATCTAATCTCGACTTCTGGGACGGGTCGTTACATATGTGATATCTCGGTCTCTGCTACAGTCCGCATCGTAATCAACCTAAAGGGCATTGAAAACAGAAAGACTGTGAGTGGACAAAAAGCGATAAGTTTGTAAAACACATTTTATAAAGACCTTTATACCCTTCACTAAAAAGCATTCATGCATAGTAAATCCATTTATCCAATCACATATGTTTAAACAACAATAATCATACGGGCTCCTGCCCAAAACCATTTACAGAAACCATAACATAGTAAACATATGTGAGATCTTAGCCCAAATCCATTTATCATCATAAAGCACAATTTCGCAAACCATTTGAAATCATGTTCATCCATATATTACATATCACCAATCCTGTCACTGTAATCTAGAGCTACGCGCGTGCTACCCTGGATCTCAAACCCAAGTCTCTCTAAGGTCCACCCAGCTCAATGTCCGTAGATCAATGACCCTTCCTGGAGGTTATAATACATAGCCTTCTTGAGAGTAAGGAACCCAACCGGGGGGATGGCGACTCCACTCAGTCAGTGCTCAGTGACTACTCCGTGGTCCACCCAGGCCAACGACCCTCCCTGGAGGAGACAATACATATATAAAGGATGGCATACGAAAAACCTTTTGAAATCATTCTTTAAACCTTTCATTAAACTACTCCGAGAACGTCACTAAAAGAACTTCGAGTCCGAGGGTTTCCAAAACAAACGGGTCTCGAACCTGAGTTTACCTTTTCAAATCCAAAACCATTTCATTAAACTATTTCCAAAACCACAAGTACGAAAAATCAGAGTAAAACTGAAAACCTCGATTTACGTGCAAACACGTAATTTGACCGCGTGAAAGAAAAGTCAACGTTTTGCCCACGACCAGAGGAAAAACGCTCATTTTGCATCGTTCATCCGATTTTTCTCAACTAATCGGCGATTAACCTCACTAATCTTGATTAGTCACTAATCTAATCCCGGAATTCGGGACGGGTCGTTACATTAAAAAATTAATGTTATGCATAACCAATCTTAAAAGAAAAGTTAATTACTTTAAAACATCATTTCTCAAGTAACCAGGACCTCATTCCTTCCACATCCTTTTTATTCACATTACTCTTCATCTTAGAGTCATCACATACAACTACAATCATTAAGTTATTAATACCCCAAGTTGTAGTATTAATTTTGAATTTAAAACATAAGCATATTATATTGGTCATCTAAAACTATATCCAAATGACATCCAGTTAACTCAAGGTTTACATCATTAAAATCAAAATTTAGAAACAAAGAACTTTCATGTTGACCAGATGGCAAAAGGCTGTCACACGCGCTCTCACGTGCCCATGACCCTCTGCGGGTGGTGGCCACGTGCCTACAGACTTCATCTTCAACCTCCAATTTTAACCTGTTTCCCTGGTTTTTTGGGTCGCCCCACTTGTGACCTCAACCCAATCCTAAATCCAACTTTCTACGTTCATTTTTCTCATTCCAATCATCTAATCGTATCTATACCAGCGCAACGGAAGATCTATAATACTAAAACCTAGAAAACTTACCTTGATCATGAGGTCCAATTTCACGACTTTCGGCGATGGTTCCAAGCTCCCTTCTACAGCCTTCCCAAGCCCAAACCTTCTTCCCATATGTTTAAAAATGATCCTAGGGACTTCATTAACATCTTAACATCCTTGGTTGGATGATAGGAAGTTCCAACACAATTTCCCAATCACGGCCAAACTTTGGGCTTCACGGGTTTGGGTTTTGGGTTCATCCGAGACCTTCATCCATCTCTTCCTCTCTTCTTTTCTTCTTCGTCCCCCTCTTATGTTCTTTTCCTTTCTTTTTCTGGTTTTCTTCCTCACACGTGTGGCTTCCCTAATGGTTACATTTTTTTTCGGCCACAACCGACCGAGTTGCCATATATACACACATAACACATATATGTAGTAGGGGTAAGTCAGTGGGGAGAAGGGGAGGGAAAATTCAAGAAATTTCTAGACTACACTAGGTTCTTACAAAATAACCAAAATACCCCTATGTCCAAAATTACCAAAATACTCTTATGCTATTTAGACTCAAAATGAATTTATCCGAACTCCATTTTTGGCATGTCACCTGTCTACGTATTCAGAAGTTCGAGACCTACGTGTCTGTCTATACTAAACGTCCTAAAAACGTTCCAATCAAAATGTCAACGGTTGACTCTATAAGGGAAAAATAATCATTTTTATTTTTATATTTCAAATTTACTTTTTTGTCGAATGTTTGGGTCGTTACAATTGTAATCTCATCAGCAACACATAATAGATCTATTATTAAAACAGCTAAACTCGATTGACATATTAAAAACAAGCAATATGAATCACAAATTAAGCTACCAAAACCTTCATCAGTATTGCATGAAACTATAGGAAAAAGTTTAAAACAAATAAGAAACTCGAGAAAAATATTGAGTGGATCATCTGTTTAACCTCTCCTTTCTAGATGGCATTAGTGCTTAGTGTTCTGGATCAATCTTGCAATGGTAATAGGGTGAAATGGGGCTCTCCAAGTAGATCGCATCGAGTTTAACTTCGGGAACTTCACTATTTGGTAGAATACAAAAGTTTTGTGTATCAAAGTTGTACATAACCAATTTTTTTATGAGCACCAACATATCATGAATTTTCATCCAAAAACCTGAATGTAAAAAATCACTGTATGGTAGGTCAATCATTAACAATTCCACTCGTGACTTAGGGAATTATCCGCTTTCATCGATTGGTTTTGGTGGAGTTGCATTGATTCTTCCACGATAGCCAAAGTGCATCCATGGGCTATCCTAGCAATTTTTTATGATGCACTTGCGCATCTTTTTTTATTTATTTTTTTTATTTTTTACTTGGGCAACCATGGATTCAGTGTGACAACGTTGTGATGCCCTCGTGCATCTTTGATGATTTAAGATTTTTTTTTTTTTTTGGCAATCATTGCATGGGAGGTCAATCTGTCTCTTTTATTACGCATCGGCAATAATATCGGCATGGACCCATATGTACCTCATCAACAATACAACATAGCTTTGATATTAAGACAGCTACGCTCGATCGGCATATTAAGCTGATCATGGATCAGTTGTGACAGCGATTGTGATGCACGAGTGAATCTTTGATGATTGGATGGAGAATTTTGTTTTATAATCATTGTATGAGTTGTTAAAAATTTAGGGGTATTCAAATCATAATTTTATGGAATTTTAAAAAATCATTAAGACTTCGAGAATATTCAATTCATAATTTTATAAAAAATTATGAACTCATTAAAAATTGAGATGTATTCAATCATCGACATTGACACGCAGTCACCCATTAGCACAACATCACATTAGGTAAAAAAAAACATACCACGCTTAATTAATAGTCAAGCCAAACATAAAAAAAAAAAAACATAAAATCCTTCCTATCTTGCAATTCAAATAGAATAATGCTATCACCATCGTTGATATCGTCAGAATGAGATTCAACTGAATTCCACTCGAACAATTGATATTCTCCATTTTGTCTTCTCTGCCATAGAGTAAAGATCGTACAAGGCAGAAAAACGATTCACCTTATGCTTATGTATCTCATTTAACAAGCGAACTCTCATATTCAAGATCATGTCAAATGGAAACGCATCTATATCTTTATTTTACACGCATGGTATCTCATCGACAACACAACATAGTTTTGATATTGAGACAACTTAACTCGATTGGCATATTAAGCTGAGTTTGAAAGACGAAGCAAGAAATTAATTTGTGAAAAGTGATGCTTTATTGATTGCTTCTTGCTATCATAATTTTTTTAATTATGTTATGTTGCTTCCAAAAAATGACAAGACGACAGGAAGAAGGAGGTAGAGCTACCTAACCAAATTAACGATTAAACTCTGCTGCTCTGCCTCCACTTGAAACATCCAAATCTTGCATCAGCCTCCAACTGCAACATCCTATTCATCATCTGCAAAGGAAAAAACTAGCCATTGAATACCCCACTCACAATAGGTAAACAAAATGCAAACATATCAGGCTAAAACAATAGTCAAACCAAACATAAAAAACATAAAATCCTTCCTATTTGGTAATCCACATAGAACGATGCTATCACCATCATTAATATCATGAGTTACAATTGAATTCCGCTCGAAGAAATGATGAAGATGAGACAAGGAAAGCACACGATTCAATTCATTCTAGGTATCTCAATTAACAAGCAGATTCTCAAATTCAAGATAATGTCAAACTGAAACCCATTTATATATTTATTTTACACACATGGTAAAAGAGGTGAAAGGAAACAGAGGAGGAGAGGAAGAAAAATTAAGAAATAGAGAAGGAAGAAACCTAGACCTGCAAACCCGAAAGGTGTAACTGTGTACCCCTGGATTGGGTTTCCACTTTTGGATGTTGGAAGCTCGAATTTAAGTTCCCTAACAAGATTCCTAGACTTAGAAGATCATTCCCAGCTCAATTTCGAGAGGTTTGGACAGTGGGAATGCAAGAATCCTAAATCCAAAAATTGGTTGAAATCCCAAGGTGGGTTTCTTGATCTTTAGGCTGTTTTGATTGATTGTAAGATTATAGAACTTTTCCTGATGTTAATTAGGATCAATATGAGGTTTAAAGCATGAGATTGGACACGATTTTCAGGTTTTTAGACTGGGTTGGAGTCCCCTAGGTCAGATACAAAGCGCAGACTTGCGGGATATTGAAGATACCTAAGTGCGTGGGCGCGTGGGGAAGCATTGCCCGGCTGGCCACCGTAGTGTGGCGGCTCATGGCAGAGAGTCTCCAGTCGAGGTCTACATTATTTGTAAGGTATTTGATGTAACGAACATTTTTGGCACGAGTTTCGAGTCGATCATATATCATCTCGGAGTAGTTTTGTGTATTTGAAGTGTTATGTTTACGTTTTAAATATGTATTTTATCCCAGAAATTAGGGAATTGTAATGTGAGATTATTACGGACATTAGTGGCCTTCGATTATGATTTTTGATAGGCCAGATAGCTTTCGGAAATCTGGAGAAGCGTACTACTCAGGATTGAGCTGTTTGGACAGTCTGTGAGTGGAAATTGGTTTTATAAACTGTGATGCATTCATAGTTTAATGTTTTAAATGTTCTATTGCATGACTTGAATTGAAATGATTTGAAATGATTATTTGATGATTTTCTAGATTCATTAACTAATTTATGGACACAATTTTACAATTGTATTGTGGAAATAGTTTTTTGGGCCTAGTCTCGGTTTCTAAATGTTTTTTTACTTGGTATGGAGTCATGGATTTATGAAAGTGAAGGATTTCTTGGTTTACTTACTGATTTCCACGGTTAACTATTTTCCTCCCCTTCGGACATTAGTTTGAGATTTCGTAGAGGTCACAACTTGACATTGCCTAGACGTCAATTCGAAGACTCGAATTCCCAGGGATGTCGGGGTTTAGTATCGCTCGGATGTTGACAGTGTCCGAGGTTACACCCAGAGGTTGTCTAGATCCTCGGGATGCTAGCATCGCCTAGATATAAGCATGTTCCTAGGTACCACCTAGATGTTGACTCTATTCCCGGACAATCCAGATATGAGCATGTTCCTAGGTTCTACCCAGAGGTTGTCTTGGATCCCAGATGTGTAACGATCCGTCCCGAATATCAGGATTAAATATTAATTAATTATGGATTTAGAATGACTAATCGGGGATTAGTTGAGTGAATTCGGACAGACGGAGTAAAATAACCGTTTTGCCCTTGAATTTGGGCAAAATGTTGACTTTTGACTTAGGGAGTCAAACATACGAGGACTGAGGACCGTTACGTAGATCGGGATGTTATAAGTACGTAGACAGGCGGTACGTCGAAATCGGACGTCGAACGGAGAATTTATGGTCACGGGATCGAACTCGGGAAATTACGTCTCGGGATTCAAATTAAATATCACTTTAATCTGATTTGTAGATATTTTTATGTGTGGCCCTTGGATGAGTGACAAGTGACAAGTGTCACTCATCCCATGGCTTGAGACCCCTAAATTGTGGATCTTGGTTCCCATTGGTCCATTTGTAATTGTTTTAGAATAAACACTCACACACATCTCTCACCCCCAGCCGTTCATTTCTCTCAGCCCTCTCATCCTCACCCTTCATCCTCATTATCAGATCACCTTCATCCTCATAAAACTTCATCTTCATTCTCCACACTCCCAAAACCCATGAAAGATAAACCATAACCAAAACCCAAAATCATCCAACTAACACAACTGACCCCAACCATTGCTAGAGCAGACGTATGGGGAGACTGGGGTAGCTAGGGAAGCCATCAGGGAGGACCCACGATGCTGACACGACAGCGGTAAGCTAGAAACCCGAAACCCCTCTATTTGTCCAGTTTTGAAACTAGCGTTCTTAACGTGTACCGGCTGCGATTTCGAGTTATCCCTTGTTTGACACTTCGTGTTAGACGGGAGCATGGCATATCCCGCGTTATTCCCAGGGGATTTGGGATGGGTCGTGTCAAGTGGTATCAGAGCACGGTTTACTCTTGTGGTACGCGCAGGTCGAGGATGTTATGTCTCTACGTGGTCAGCCCATAATCAACTTGATAGTTAGGATGCCGGTATGATAATTAGTGGGAATGAATCGTTGATAGTTTTGGTTTGGCATTTGATGCTATATGTGCCATGGTTATGTTGTGGTTTGGCAGGGAGATACCCTACTGAGGGATGAACGTAACAGTGTGTTAGAGTTTTGACCGTGGGATGGTTACGTCGAGATCATCTATCACGATATTGCAAGATTGGATATGACGATAGTGTGGAGTTGAGACCATTAGATGGTTAGGTTGTGTTGAGTTGGGAATTGTGTTGCCGAGGGTAGCCAGGTTCAGGGAACCCTAGTGTGTGATGTATGGTTCAGAAATATGAGTCGGCGAGTGGTTTGACTTTGGCCACTTTTTAGAGTCGAGACCGTTGGTCGGTCATGTCATGTCAGCTTTGGTGATTGTGCTGCAGAGTGCAGCTGAGATCGGGGATGACCTGGTGGACGACACTGGTTAAGTCGAGTTGAGACTAGTTAAATATTAGTTAGAGATTGGTTGGACAGGTTACCAGGGTGTGATACTTGTCGATGGAATCCCGGAGTGGGGATACAGAGTAGTGAGTACTAGCGGTTGATTCCGGTTGGATGCGGAGTCTCGATAGTGATGCCTGATGGTTGGGTCTACACGAGTCTATGGCACGCACTACTATCGCGGATGGATGTAGTTGTGGTTGTTGAGAATCGAGGAATGTTCAGGGAACGTTCATTTTCTTGTATGAGTTGTCAGGGTGATTGTACCCAGAGTTGTGGGGTACAAGGGAAGTAGAGTTCCTTTAACTTGAGCAGAGGTACGGAGTCGTTGCTCGGTATGAGCAAAGATCCAAGGTTATCTGATTCGTACACTGTGTGTTGGTGATTGCGATGACGATAAGAGATAACGACGAGCCACGAGTTGGGATGTGACTCCGTCGTGGTGGGCATACATTCGGTATCTGAGATTTAGCAGTGGATGAGTTCGACTGGATGGGATCCAGCAGTGGATGAGATGTGTTGGGACTCTAACCCAACCGTGCGTGTGATAACTGATGTGATTGTAATGATTAAATGGTAAATGAATGAAACGGTATAAACGAATAGGCGAGTTGGGGTACCAAATTAGCTTGGAACATACACGTGGTTGATGCACGAGTGAGTTGGTTTCAACATGGTTGGAACTTCGGAATCTAGAGAGGTTGTGATTGAGGCGACAAGAGGAGTGCTTAATTCAGCATTAGTGATGGATATTCCGAAGTCATTGAGGGTGACTTCTCATGTTCCACCCATGGTAGATGATGGTTGTTGTCACCAGTACGTTGATCGTGTATTGGTTGGTGGACCAGTGATTTGTTTTGGGTCATCAGGAGGAGTTGGGTATTCCGAAGTTAGGTGAATGAGATTTCTCATTTTCTGCTTGGTGGCAGACGATGTTAGGTTACATGGAGTGGTGAGCGCAGTGAGAGTTTGTTTGCACTCACGTAGAATGAACTTTGATGTCATTATCTTGGATCATCCTTGAATTTTCCTAGGTGAAATGATAAGGATCGATATGAGGTAATTGAAGAGAACCTACAGTCTCGACGTGTCTCACCGTTGACTGATCTGTTTAGATGTGAAAATGATTAAGAAGCGATTCGGTAGTATACAGATTCAAAGATGGTGTAAGACCCTATGACCTGTAATTTGGTGGTTAGCTGAGTGAAAAGATGTATGGATCCTAGGTGGATCTGGATCGCGATGTGGACGATAAGGTTATGTGGTGGGTCAGGATGGCGTGGATCGTGATGTCGTGTCGTGTTGGCAAACTCCGTCTTCCGGATTATGATCAGCTAGGAGCAAAGGACAATCGTATTGTGGGACAGTTGAAGAATCTCTTGGAATAGAACAGAATGTTTATCCAACCTCTATCTCGGATATTTGGATATTTGGATATGGGAATTTTGGGTCGACTTCTTTTTGAAGTTAATCTGGTATGAGATGGTAGTTGAGTGAATTGAGGTGTATATACCCTGTCTTGGATATTTGGAAATGGGGATGATGGGACTGACTTCCTTTCAAGGTTAATCCCATGTGATATATTAATAGAACGAGTGAGTATCTGACGAGGTCGGATTGGTCAGTCTTGGATAGGTGAATGATGGGATTGGCTTCCTTTCGAAGTGAATCAAATATGGTATGGTTATCAAATGAGCAGGTAACTGATAGGTTCAGAGTTGGTGCGTCTCGGTAGACGTGGGTGAGATTGGATGCCCATTTGGCATGAATGGGTACGTCTTGGTAGACGTGATTTAGATTGGTAAATGTTGGATTATGGGATTGGGAGTAGACGTTGTGATGCTGGTCGGGTGACCATGGGACTCGTGATGGATGAGGAGTTGGAGTATTTGATCTGTCTAGTACTGGATTAGACATATAGACTTCAGAATTGAAGCGTGGTTAGCTACGGGCTATGTAGTGGGCTGATTGGTGGATGGATGTACGTACTAGGTACGTTGTGCGAGGAGCGATACTGGACATGCCCGAGTGGTGCCTGGTGACGATATATGGGATATACCAGTGGTATGTTGATGAACGTGTGGGTAGTCGGCTTAGCTCCGATATCATTGGATTGGTTGAGAACGTGAACTGGACATTGGATACTGTGCACTGGGCCAGAGTGATTTTGATGGGCTCAGTGATTGTATGAGCAAGTTCTCAGAGCCGTGGATGGCTAGTGAAACCCTAGAGTTAGGATGTGCATCACTACTGGGCAAGTATTCGATAAGCTCTAGTTACACTGGTCGAGTGAGATTCATTTCATTGTTAGGAGATCCTAACGAGCTGATTTTAATATCTATTGAAATTCAAGCTAAGAAATCTTTACTACAAGTTTTCAGGTGAGTGAGACGTGGATTGTGTAGTCACAAGTGAAATGAGTTGGTGGTTAGTGTAACCACGGGTTGCTTTGTGTGGAGCGATTGCTTTGTGACTCTCATTAACGGCAACATGGATTTATGAGGAAATTTTGGTACGAGATACCTTGGTACGACTCTATAGTGAGTCAGAGTTGTGTTGGTGATTCGAACTATGACCATGGAGCCGTGAGTGCCGGCTGAGTGCGACATTATGGGACGTGTGATGTTAACGTGGTAAAATTCAGGAAATGCGGAGAAATTGTGAGATTTGATAACTCTCGATGTGGGAGAAATGTCAGATTGATTTGCGACTGGAAAAGTAGTGATAGTTTGGCTGGATGTGTCAGAGTGGATTAATGAGTGAGATATGGTGACTCCCGGTGGGAGTAGATGTCAGGGTGGATTGGTGACTGAGAAGAAATGTCAAGTTGAATGTGTCAGCTAAATGTGTCAGCGTAATGGTAGAATTGTCGAGTGGTATCACATCGGAACGTGTGATCAATGTCACTCAACGTGGTCGGGTGTAGTCAATACGACGTGGGTTCGTGATGGAACGTCTAGGTGCAGACAAATATTTTATTGGTTAGTGGGTGTAGACGTATACATGGGATGTTAAACCTGACGGTCAGACTGAGCTTGTTTTTCCACAATGTGGATGTGGAATTGGGTTAGTTGGAATTTCGAGGACGAAATTTCTTAGAGAGGGAAGGTTGTAACGACCCGTCCCCAATATCAGGATTAAATATTAATTAATTATGGATTTAGAATGACTAATCGGGGATTAGTTGAGTGAATTCGAACGGACGGTGTAAAATGACCATTTTGCCCTTGGATTTGGGTGAAATGTTGACTTTTGACTTGAGATGTCAAACATACGAGAACCGAGGACTGTTACGTAGACTGAGACATTATGAGTACATAGACAGACGATACGTCGAAATCGGACGTCGAACGGAGAAGTTATGGTCACTGGATCGAAATAGGGAACTTACGTTTTAGGATTCGAATTAAATATCTCTTTAATCTAATTGGTAGATATTTTTATGTGGGGCCCTTGGATGAGCAATAAGTGTCACTCATCCCATGGCTTGAGACCCCTAGATTGTGGATTTTGTTTCCCATTGGTCCATTTGTAACTATTTTAAAATAAACACTCACACACATCTCTCACCCCCAGTCGTTCATTTCTCTCAGCCCTCTCATCCTCTCCCTTCATCCTCATTATCAGATCACCTTCATCCTCATCAAACTTCATCTTCATTCTCCACACTCCCAAAACCCGTGAAAGATAAACCATAACCAAAACCCAAAATCATCCAACCAACACAACTAACCCCAACCATTGCTAGAATAGGCGTAGGGGGAGACTGGGGAGGCCAGGAAAGCCATCAGGGAGGACCCATGACAGTGACGCGACGGTGGTAAGCTAGAAACCCGAAACCCCCCCTATTTGTCCAGTTCTGAAATTAGCATTATTATCATGTATGGGCTGCGGTTTCGAGTTATCCCTTGTCTGACACTTCATGTCAGACGGGAGCATGGCATATCCCGCATTAATCCTGGGGAGATTTGGGATGGGTCGTGTCAAGACGTGACTCGAATAAGGCGTGAGTGCAGTTCTTGAGTTAACTCAGATGATGCGTGAGTGCAGTTCCCGAGTGTAGCTACATGTATTGATGATTGATCATCGTGACTAGTATTTGAGTACTCAGGATTGGTTGTGTTGATTTCTGATACTTGTGTCCAGATACTTTACATAATTTGATAAACATATATTTCAGGAAATGTGAGCCACAAGTTTTTGATGCATTTGATGATTTGGTGGATCCACGACGTATGATCAGATTTGATTGAAATCTGGTGGTTTATGTTTTTATTTATGCATACATGTTTTACAATTTGAAGATAAAAGTTTATTTCTTGAAAATGTGTTTTGAAATGCTTATTTGTGTCCACTCACACATTTATTGGTTTTGTTGAGCCTCTAGGATGTTGCACGGAAAACAGGACTGGTCGAGAGACAGAGGCATGAACTTGTGATCAGGACGGTTATCCCTTATTTAACAAGTGTTAAAGGTAATTTTGAAACTTCGGTTGAATTGCCATATGGAAGCAGGACCAAGCACGGTTATTTAAGTGTTTTCTGGAAGATTCCTGTCAGCTTCTTGTTATCATAATTTTTTAATTATGCTATGTTGCTTCCACAAAAAACAATAAGATAATAAGAAGAAGGTGGCATAGCAACCTAACCGACTTAACGATGGTCTACTACTCTACCTCCAACTACAACATCCCAATATCGCATATGCTTCCAACTGCAACTTCCCATTCCTCATCTGCAGAGGAAAAAAGTAGTCATTGAATACCCAACTCACAATAGGTGAACAAAAGTAAATATAGCAGGCTTAATCGATAGTCAAGCCAAAAATAAAACAACATAAATCCTTCCTATCTGGAAATTCACCTAGGATAATGCTATCACTATCATTGATATCATGAGATTTAATTGAATTTGGCTCGAACAAATGGTATTCTCCACTTGATCTTCTGTTGACAGGACCCATCCCAATCCCTCCGGGATTAACGCGGGATGACCCTGATCCCGTCTGACATGAAGTGTCAGACAAGGGATATTTCCGACCTTTGCCCTCCTGGGCTATCAGAGTGCGCTAGGATCCGGAGGAGGCATGTGATATCTCGGTCTCTACTACAGTCCACATCCGCTGTCAACCTGAAGGGTATTAAAACAGAAAGACTGTGAGTGGACAAAAATAAAGAGTTTATAAAAAACAGTTTATAAGAGACCTTTATACCCTTCACTAAAAAGCATGCATGCATAGTAAAACCATTTATCCAAACACATATGTTTAAAACAACCATAATTAGGGTCTCAGCCCCAATCCATTTCTAATCATAAAACACAATTTCCCAAACCACTTGAAATCATGTTTATCCATTATATTCATATCCAGAACCTGTCACGGTAAAATAAAGCTACGCGCATGCTAACCGGGGTCTCAAACCCAAATCTCTCTAGGGTCCATCCAGGTCAATGTCGGGAGATCAATGACCTTCCCTGGAGGTAACGAACCATGCCCATCCTGAGAGTAAGGAACCCAACTGGGGGGCGACTCCACTCAGTCAGTGCTCCGTGACTACTCCGGGGTCCACCCAGGCCAACGATCCTCCCCGGAGGAGACAATCACATATAAAGGATGGAATATGAAAAACCTTTTGAAATCATTCTTTAAACCTTTCCAGGATTCATGCCCGGCCCCCATAAGCCGTCATGAACCATAAAATCCTTTCATGGGTTCATGCCGGTTCCCATAAACCGTCATGACCCGTAAAAACCATTTCAAAGGTTCATGCCGGTTCCCATAAACCGTCATGAACCATAAAAACCTTCTGTAACACATAACTGGGCCCTAGGCCCGAATCCACATCCAAACTGGACCTCAAGTCCGATTCGTAAACCAACTGGGCCTCCGGCCCAATGCCTCGTTAAATCAACAGGACCTCAAGTCCGAGAGTTCATAAATCAAATGGGTCTCATACCCAAGTTTACCTTTTCAAATCCAAAATCATTTCATTAAACCATTTCCCAGAATGGAAAATCAGAGTAAAGCCGGAAAACCTCGATTTTCGAAATGAATGAAAGCATATAATTCACCAATATCCAAATCCATATCATATATTTACAATCATAATCCATATAAAACATTTATGCATGCATCACAGTTTAGAAATCAAGGTCCACTCACAGACCGTCTGAAGCTGCGTCTCGATATGCGTGCCATAATCGTCTCCCGGGTCAATCACCATCACCGGGACTCCCAAACCTGTCCAAATTCATTTAGAGGGTTACTAATAGCCTCATTAACCTCTCATTGAAGTCCCATAATTTTCCCAATTTTCTAACTATTTTTAAACCGACCCTAAACCTTCCGACACCCCGAAAATTATCAAAACGATGTCCGATTGACGCGAGACCAATCGAAAAATCTTCTTTACATCGAATAGAAGATTTTACGTGTTGAACACTTCCCCAAATTATGGACCACGCACCCTCACGCGCTCCAAGAAGGGTCAGATTACTGTTCATCGTCACTAACCTCCAGCAGACCGGTTTTACTGTTCCGGACCGTTTCACCTGGTTTGGCAGAACCAAATGGACCGACGTGACCGGTTCACAGCCCTAGACACCCCATTTTTCATCCTAGTTCTTCCTTTTTGGTTCCTTTCTTCCTATTTTGATGTTTTCTAGCCATTACAATCCTTAAAACAACCTAAAAACACTTAAATCCTATGGTTCGATTTTGAACCAAACGGTTCAAAGTTCCCAAAACGCTCCCATGGCTACCCAGCCATCCCAGGCTTCCTAAAACCTTCCTAACATGTCCCTAGAAACCTAATGGACTCATTAAAACCATTAAAAACCAACCATAACAACAAAAATATAAAAATAGATCAAAATGGGCTAACTGGGTACCTTGCGGGTTTCTTCTCCTCTCGCCGCCGTGGGCGGCGGTTCAGGCCTCCAGGCCGGCCACCTCAGCTCCCTCAATCTCTCTGGTCCTCACGGCTGGTCATGGGTTAAGGTGGGATGGGTTTTGGGTGAATGGTTTGGGTGAGATCGGGTAATGGGAGGGGTGTGTGTGTCTGAATGAAGAAATGGAATGGAATGCACAGTGCATGAATCAATTTGGGTGTACATTGGATGGGTGACACTTGTCACTCATCCATTGGGCCTCCATTAAATATCTGGGCCCCACTAAAGTCCAAAAGTTAACTCGTTTCGTAATTCGTGCAATAGTGCACTTGAACTTCCGTGAACCGTAACTTCGTCGTCGAACGTCCGAATTCGACGTGCCGCCTGTCTATGGATTCGTATCATCCCCATCTACGTAACGGTCTTTGGCCCTCGGCCATCGGACCTCTTGGTAAAAAAGTCAACATTTGCCCATTTTTAACCAAAAATACCAAAATGCCTCTAAACTTCCGAACGTCATAAGTTCCTCCTCGAACGTCGGAATTGAACGTGCCACCTGTCTATGAACTCGTGACATCACGAACTACGTCACGGTCTTCGGTCAAAGTTCATTTGACCGCCCGATTGAAAAGTCAACGTTTTGCCACTCCTAGGGGCAAAACGGTCATTTCACCTCGTTCGTCCGATTTCGCTCAACTAATCACCGATTAGCCTTACTAATCGTGATTAGTCACTAATCTAATCTGTGAATTTGGGACGGGTCGTTACATCTGTGGTATAGGGTGAAGATCAGATAATGCCAACAAACGCGATTAACCTCATGCTTAGGTATCTCATTTAACAAGCGGGCTCTCATATTCAAAATAATATCAAATGGAAAGACATTTATATCTTTATTTTACACACATGGTATCTCATTGGTAACACAATTTGATATTAAGAATAACTAAACTTGATTTGCATATATATTAAGCTGAATTTGAAAGACGACGCAAGAAATTAAGTCATGAAAGGTGATGCCTTATTGAGTGCTTCTTGCTATCGTAATTTTTTTTATTATGTTATGTTTCTTCCACAGAAACAACAAGACAATAGGTTGAAGGTGCCAGAGCTACCTAACCAACTTAACAATGGGCCCTCTTCTGCTCTACCTCCAACTGCAACATCTCAATCTTGTATCTGCCTCCAACTGCAGCATCTCATTCTGCATATGTAGAGGAAAAAAGTAACCATTGAATACCCAACTCACAAAAGGTAAAAAAACAAAAAAGACAAAAAAGGCTTAATCAATAGTTAAACCAAATATTAAAAAACATAAAATCTTTCCTATCTAGAAATTCACATAGAATAATGCTATCACCATCGTTGATATCATGAGTTCAATTGAATTCCTCTCGAATAAGTGATATTCTCCATTTGGTCTTCTATGTCATAGGGTAAAGATCAGACAAGGCAAGCAAACGCGATTCACCTCATGCTTAGGTATCTCATTTAACAAGTGGATTCTCATATTCAAGATAATGTCAAATGGAAATACATCTATATCTTTATTTTACACGCATGGTATCTCATTGGCAAACAATTTGATATTAAGACAACTAGCTCGATTGGCATATTAAGCTGAGTTTGAAGGATGAAGTAAGAAATTAAGCTGCTAAAGGTGATGCCTTACTAAGTGCTTCTTGCTATCACAAATTTTTTATTTGTTATGTTTCTTTTACAGAAATAATCAGACAACAGAAAGAATAAGGCAGAGCTGCCTAACCGACTTAACAGTTGACCCTATGCTGCTATACCTCTAACTGTAACATCCCAATCTTGCATCCGCCACTAACTGGAACATCTCACTCCTCATATGCAGAGGAAAAAAGTAGCCATTGAATACCCAACTCACAATATGTAAACAAAAGGAATTCATACCAGGCTTAATCAATAGTCAAACCAAACATAAAAGAAAATAAAATCCTTCCTAGCTGAAAATTCACATAGTATAATGGTATCAACATTGTTGATATCATGAGATTCAATTAATTCCACTCGAACAAATGATATTCTCTATTTGGTTGTTTGTGTTATAGGGTGAAGATTAGACAACGCTAGCAACCTCGATTCACCTCATGCTTCATTATCTCATTTGACAAGCGGATTCTCATATTCAAGATAATGTCAAATGGAAAATACATCTATATCTTTATTTGACATGCATGGTATCTCATCAGCAACACAACACAGCTTTGAAATTAGGTCAACTATGTAACGCCCCGGAAATTCGAAAAATGTAATTTTGTAAATTAATCAATAAAATGACGTTTTTACCCCTGTGATTCGTATGGTCAATTTGTTGACTTTTTGATTGGAGGGTCAAATGGACGTTGACCGTTGACCGTGACGTAGTTCGGGACGTCACGAGTTCATAGACAAGTGGCACGTCCGATTCGGACGTCCAGGTGAAAGTTATGACGTTCGGAAGTCCAGGGGCATTATCGTAATTTGGACGATTTGGGGGAAAATGTTGACTTTTTGAAATACAATTGATTTTCACATGACTCGAAGACCGTTAGGTTCGTCTCGATGCCCCGAGTACAACGACATGCGGCACGCGTGAAATGGACATCGGGTGACCAAGTTATGGGTCACGGAAGATGAGGGGCAATTTGGTAAATTGTCAACTGAGGGGCAATTTGGTCTTTTTCACCACGGGTTACTGTAGCAGCCGTGGGAGACAGTTGCTGCACCGCCGTGTGTGGTGGTTTTGCACGATCCAATTGTTTAAACCATGGTGGACTGAACGGTGAGAATTATTTATGGAATTTGAGGTATTGGAAGCATTCCATCATGGCTGAGCAGAGCTTCAGTGCACGGGTAGTTTTATAAATGGCCATAGGCTCTGTGTGCAGGAAACATTTTCCAGAGAGATTCAGTTGATTCCCACGGGTTGTCTTCCATTCTGGGGGGTTTAGCTGAGTGTCACTGAGTCTGGGAACTCATTTCGATCACTTTGGTAGTCTGAGAGAGAGTTGAGAGTGAGAGGTCTGAGACGGGTTGAGGAAAAACCAGTTGGACGGAAAAATTCAAAGGTTGGGTTTTGAGGTGAGTTGAACCAAACTGAGGGTGGAATTAGTCTTCTGGGATCCTTGCTAACACGACCGTGCAAGAATTGAAGAAGAATGATCACGATTTGCCCAGGAGCGTGAGTTCCAGTTTCAGAGAAAAACCAGTGTTGTGGACGACGACTTCTAGGTTAGTATTGGGTCAATTGATTGGATGGTTTGGTTCCTCTAGGTCCCCTTAAGCTATTGTCTGAGTTAATTTGGGAATTGGTTCGATCTGGGTGAGTTGTGGACTTCGACCCGATTTGAGGTTCGAGTTTGGATTGGTCGATTGGGTCCAAGTCGAGGTTAATAATCGACATAGAACTGAAATTAAAAGGTTATAGAAGAAGTTAGGATAAAAAACGAGAGAAATTGATTGAGAATTGAGGGTTAACTGGTCGGGTTGAGCCGCGGGTAACAGACCCGTTTAGCAGGCTAGTCGGGTAGGAGAGACGACACTGTAGCTGGGCGCGTGGCCTTCACGCGCAGCCACTTTGGGCGGCGCGTGACGACGCGTGTGATGTCATCTCTGGTCACGGTCAACATTAAACTTAATCCTTTCAGTCTAATTAACATTTTACCTTTAGGGTTCGAGTCGATCGGGGGTCGTTCGGAATAATTTCGAGGGTTCGGAAGATTAGGTCTTTAAGTTTAATTACGCGGAAAAATCCGGAAAATTAGGGAAAATCTTACGAGTTATTTGGGGATGTTTGTAACCCTCCTTGTACGTTTTTACAGGCCCGGACACTTCCGAAGCTACGGAAGAGTGCACGGGGCGCGATTGACGCGTCCGAAAACCGTGAGTGGACTTTTGATTTCTAAACTGTGCATGCATGACTATTTTACTTATTTATCTTGTGTTTTCACATATGATTTTATGTTGATAAATATGATATTTCGGTTTTACGTGATTTCACGCTTTTCGAGATAATTATCGTATTTCACGCATTTCGAGGTTACGGTTTTCTCCTATGCATGAATGATGTTTTGATGAAGGATTTGGATATGATTATGCATGTTACGTATTTATGATGTTTTGCTTATATTTGTGAAGTGGTTTTTGGGAATTGCATGTTTTGGAATTTGCAAGTGATTTCAGACATAAGTCCTATTATGACAAGATATGATTTTCGGAATGATTTTTGGGAAACGGATCACGATGAATTCTGGTTTATTGTGTTTATAAATGGTTTTTGGTTTCAAGACCCGGTTTATTTTTGGATCTGGTTTTGGGTTTAAAGACCCGGTTAATTGATGACAGAGGCGGGCCCGAAAAATTGGGTTTAAAGACCCAGATTGAGTTTAAAGACTCGTGAGTTTAAAGACTCGGTTATTGTGATACCACCGAGGCCTATTGATTATGTTTTGAGTTTAAAGACTCGTTGATATCCCGGGAAGGCCTGATATTGAGTTTAAAGACTCGGATGGATCCAACGGCTTATTTGTGATTATTGATTCAGTTTTTACTTGATTTGTTTAATTGATGTTTCAAAATGACGATTTCTGGATTTGGTAATATTATATTATTTTTACATGAGTTATGACGGTTTTCTGTAACGTGTTACATGTGTTTCGGAAAAAGGGATTTCAAATGTTTGATACGAGATTTTCGAATATCTGGTTATGCATGCGTGTTATAAAACTGGAGGGCGAACCCCGATTTCCTTAAACTGTTTTCTGCAAACTTTTGTTTCGGTCCACTCACACCTTGTTGTTTTAACTACCCTCCAGGTCGTGGTACAAGTTCGGGGGCTAGCGCCGAGGCAGAGGCAGAGGCATAAAGTTTTCCGTTGCAGAGTAGTTAATTCACAGAGTAGGATTTGTTCTTTAACTTGTTTTGTAATATTATGCTCTGTGAAACTATGGACTTGATGTCCAGTCGGTTGTATTTGTTTAATCTCCCTGGTCTGACAATGGGTGTGATGTAATATTATTTGGTTTTCCGGTCTTTTGTGTTCGATTGTCAGACGGGAGCAAGATGCTTCCCGATTATCGAGGCGATAATCGGGGTGGGTCCTGTCAAACTAAGGTTGATTGGTATAAGCTGGGTTTGAAGGATGAAGCAAGAAATTAAGCTGCCAAAGGTGATGCTTACTATGTGCTTCTTGCTATCAATTTTTTTTATTATGTTATGCTTCCACGAAAACGAAAAGACAATAGGAAGAAGGAGGCAGAGCTACCTTTCTGACATAATAATTGACCCTCTACCACTTTGCCTCGAACTGCAACATCATAATCTTGCATCTTCCTCCAACTGCAACATCTCATTCCTTATATGCAGAGGGAAAAAATAGTCATTGAATACCCAACTCGCAATACATAAACAAAAAGCAAACATAACATGCCTAATCAATAGTCAAACCAAATATAAAAAAACATAAAATCCTTCATATATGGTCATTCACATAGAATGATGCTATCACCATCGTTGATATCAAGAGTTTCAATTGAATTTCGTGCGAACAAATGATATTCTCTATTTGGTCTTTTGTGCCATAGGGTGAAGATCAATCAAGCAAACACAATTCACCTCATACTTAGGTATCTCATTTTACAAGCAGATTCTCAGATTCAAGATAATGTCAAATGGAAACGCATCTATATCTTTATTCTACACGCATGATATTAAGACAACTAACCTCTATTGACATATTAAGCTGAGTTCGAAGGACGAAGCAAGAAATTAAGCTGCGAATGGTGATTCCTTACTGGGTGCTTCTTGCTATTATATTTTTTTTAATATTTTATGTTGCTTTTACAGAAACGAAAAGACAATAGGAATAAGGAGGTAGAGCTACGACTTAAAGATTTAACCTATGCTGCTTTTCCTTAACTGCGACATCCCAATCTTGCATCCCCCTCCAACTGCAACACCTCATTCCTCATCTGCAAAGGAAAAAAGTAGTCATTGAATACACAACTCACAATAGGTAGACAAAAAAGAAGCATAACAGGCTTAATCAATAGTCAAACCAAACATAAAAATAAATAAATAAATAAATCCTTCATATCTAGGCATTCACATAGAATAATGTTGTCACAATCGTTGATATCATGTGATTCAATTGAGTTCCCAATAGATGATATTCTCCATTTGTTCTTCTATGTCGTAGGGTGAAGATTAGACAAGGCCAGTAAATGCTTTTCACCTCATGCTTGTTCAACCATTATTTATACATCATTTTGATATCATATAATGCCTCATCTCTATATCTTTTAAGTGAATTTGGGCCATCAATAAGAGAAAATGATTAATTTTGTGAGACTTGTGAGAATTTGGAAAGATAGCTTGATTCTGAGAAGAATGCACAAAATGTCTTAAATCGAAGTTGGAATGAAGAAGTTATCTCAGAATGAAAATCAAGTCCTAATCTGCATCCTAGATATGTCCCTGGATATGTCTTAGACAAATTCATTTCTTAGCTTATTGATTTCTATCCCAGATCTTGGATATGTCCCTGGACATGTCCTAGCTGAGAACCAGCCAATGTTCTAGACATGTCCTATGCCCAGCGAGACTCAAGTTTTTCCACCTTTGTGCCAACAATTTTATGAGTGCACCTTCCTTCATTATTGGTGTGCTTGTGACACTTTTTGAATGCCTTATTCAAGCGCACGATCAGGATCCGTTTTGGAGCATGTCCCAAAAATGACCTAAGGACATCCCGAGACATGTACTGTGCCAAAATTTTTGGCCTAGATTTGTGATTCAATGTCTCAAATCATTTCGAAGTAACCTATGAGCTTAAAACCTTCAAATAATGACATTACTAAGCCTAAGGCGTGGTTTGGCTCTGTGGTTAAGGCCCATGGCTTTCTCAACTCTAGAATATTCTCAATAAACTTAATTAGGGATGTTATCAGAGTCCATATGGGTTCTAGCTATGTTCCCAGTGTCTAAAGAAGATTTCAGCTATTTGGGTGACGTCCAGGCAACCTCAGAAGACTCTAGAACCTTCCTTGGCGTGCAAAAAATGCCAAGAAGTATTTATCAAATTTTCTTGCCACAAAACAGCCCTAATCCTACTAGGAATCGGTTTTTCTGATCAAGTCCAGCTAGGAATAGCTGGCTAGTCCAATTTTGGATAGGATTTTTTTTCACAAAATTCTCCAAACTCTTTGAGGATTCATCTCTTATAAATAGGATCCTTTAATGTAACGACCCATCTCGAAAATCGGGGTGAGTTTAGTGGATAATGACGGATTAGTGAAAATAATCAGTGATTAGTTGGGTGCTTTCTAACGGACGGTGCAAAATGAAATGACAGTTTTGCCCCTAGAATGGGTGAAACGTTAACTTTTCGTTCGGGCGGTCAAACGAACTTTGGCCAAGGATGATAACTTAGTTCGGGACGTCACGAGTTCATGGACAGGTGGCATGTCTGATTCTGACATTTGTGGAAAAATTTATGATGTTCGGAAGTTCGGGGGTATTTTGGTACTTTGGTTGAAAAAGGGCAAACTGTTGACTTTTCATATGACATGGATTTCTCATGCATTTCTAGGACCGTTATGTAGGTCTCACTCCCCTAAGTACAACGACAGGCGGCATGTTATCATCGGACTTCAGACGGCTCGGAGTCGAACCTCGGAAAGGTTGAGATGCGATCATTAGAATGAGTGATGATTGACATCCTTTTGGATGTACATAAACGGTGTTAATAGACATGCGAGTAGGTCGGTGAGTTGGCTTGGTTACGGACACGTGGTTGTGATCTGTAGGGGTTGTGGATTTCCTAAGTATAGTAGAGGAGTTGACGTTTGGATGAATTAGGACTACAAATGGATCAAAAATGGACTGAAAAACATAGGAAAACCGTCCACATCGGTTTGGGTTGGAACGGTCTGAACCAGACCGGTCTGGACCGAGTTTAACAAAGGTTGAAGATGAACAGTGCCAGCGTGTGAGGCCCACGTACAGCCCCTTTGAGTGATGCGTGAGGGCGCGTGGTGCCTCTGATGGGGAAGTGTTCAACATGTGAAATGATGTAATCGATGTAACAAACATTTTGGCACTGATTTCGAGTCGATCGGATATCATTTCGATAGGTTTTGGGATGTCCGAAGGTTTAAAGGTTAGTTTAAAAATAGTTAAAAATTCGAAAAAATTACGGGGCTTTAGTATAAACATTGTGAAGTAGTTAGTGACCTTATTATGGGATTTGGACAGGTTCGGGAAAGCCGGTGATAGTGGATTAGCCGGGAAAGCATAAGTGCACGCGTATCGAGGTAGCTACGCGAATGGTCTGTGAGTGGACTTTGCTTTCTAACCTATGATGCAAGCATAAATGTTTTATATGTTTTCTATACGTGATTTCTATGTTTATGATTATGATCTTGATGATTTACGGTTTTACACGTATTTTGAGATATTTACTTATTTGCACATTTTACGAGCTTACGGTTTATGTTGTGATTTGATAATGGTTTCGCTACTATGATTTTGGGATTTGAATTCAAGGATTTATACATGGATTTTGAAAAGTGATTTTGGTAAACGTGATTTCGGTTTTGGAATCGGATTTCGGAAATATGATTCGGGATTCGGTTTTGGAACTTGAAAAGTGGATTTCTGGATTTGGATTCTGAATGATGATTTCGGATTCGGCTTGGGATTCGAAATGGTGATTTCGAATTTAGATTTGGACATGGATTTGGAAATAGTTTTAAAATGGTTTTGGATTGGATTCGCTGGATCTGGTTATTGAGTTTAAAGACTCGGGAGTTTAAAGACTCGGATTATATTGAGGCCTGGATTGAGTTTAAAGACTCGGGAGTTTAAAGACTCGGATTATATTGAGGCCTGGATTGAGTTTAAAGACTTGGATTGCTATTGAGTTTAAAGACTCGGATTGGTTTTAAAGGGAGGGTATAAATGTCTTTCTTCTAAATGTTTTATAAACTTATTCTTTAGTTTTTGTCCACTACAGTCTTTTTGGTTTTTCGATACCCACCAGGTTGTTGACGCGGTACGGGTTACTGTAAGAGAGACGGAGACATTACACACGCGATCCTTAGTAAGTTCTGTGCACTCTAGGACGTCGGAAGGTTGTTTTAGTACTTTGGCCTGGTATCCCTTGTCTAGCTTACGTGTTACATGGAGGGTGGATGATGGTTTAGCTTTCGTGTCACACGTAAGTTAGACGGGAACATGACTTAGCCCTTAATCCTGGGGGATTGGGGGTGGGTTGTGTCATTTAAGGCACAAAAGGGTTCACTTTTTGGCCCTAATTTGACCTTAGCCACAAATTAGAGCTTGGAGTTCTCTTGTCACGTTTTCGGTTATGCATCCATCGTCACCACCTTGGAGTTTTCTTGCATCAAGAAGCCTCAAGACATCAAGAAAGAGTTGTTTCAACACCATTAAGGCAAGGAGTTTTCGTGGCTTTTCTTTTCCATCTTCATTCGATTCATTGTGTAATATTTTTTTTTTGAGTTCTCTTCAATTATGTGGAAAAAAAAATTTGTTAATTAAGGGTTGTTTTGAAGCCCTAGACATGTGTAATAGTTGATTGTTTTCTCCTCCTAATTTTGATGCTATGCTTGTAAATGTTTGGATTGATTCGCTTTATAAGAACTCTTATATCTTTATATGCTATGGTTCGAAACATATTGTGTGAACATGTGAGTGGTGTTAGAACTTACGGTTTATTCATATAGCATGGTTTATTCTTTATGATCATAAGGAGGAGGAACTATAGAAAGAATATTTCAATCAATTCAACTTGAGTTATGAATGTTGGCTATTCCATAATCTGAATAATTCAATTATCAATAAAATTTTCTAATAACTTAATGGTCCTTTGCACGAACGTGATGTTCATGTTTGGGATTGCATGTTCAAAACATTTTTGAGTGTGTCACCTAGTTAAAGGACTCTAGGAAAGTAATAAAAAGTTATGTGTGCGTCACAGTTTGTTCTTAATTGATAAATTTCACGGCATAGTAAAGGAATTAGGAGTAACAATTGGCTTTGCATGTGTTTAGTGGTGGATTATGTAACAACCCGTCCCGAGAATTGGGATTAGTAGAGTGATTAAGGTGTGATTAGTAAGGTTAATCAGGGGTTAGGTGGTCCCGAGGGGTCCGGGAACCTAGAATGACGATTTTGCCCCCTGCTTTGGGCAAAAATGTTGACTTTTATTTCGGGTGGTCAATTGGGGATTGACCAGTGACCGGGACGTAGTTGAGGTTGTCACGAATCCTTAGGCTGGTGGCACGCTCGATTCCGACATCCGAGGAGGAAGTTGTGATGTTCGGAAGGCTGAGGGCTTAACCGTAATTTGGGTAAAGTAGGGGGAATAGTTGACTTTTCGTATAATCGAGTTTTGGTAGGTTGACCTAGGATGGTTAGATAGTTCTTGTCGTCCTGAGTTCGATGACAGGCGGCACGTGTTCATCGGACTTACGAGGCGAGAGTTACGAGTCTAGAAAGTTTCGGTAAAACCGTAAAAATGTGTTAAACAGAAGGGTATTTTAGTCTTTTTGGGTTTATGGGGATTTGTGCAGAGAGAGAAGGAATGGACGGCTGGAGTTAATCAGGTGAGATAAGGATGGATTGGATTGTGACACATGGCAATTGTCTAGTGGGTTCTGGGGGGTTCTTCTGTGTGTACACGGTCCCAAATAATTGGGGTGCACTCGTGCAACCGTGCAGTCCTTCGATACACAGAGAAACAGAGTGAGAGCTTGAGGGGAAATCGACCGATCTGGGTGCAAGGGTGAGTGACTGGTGAGTTGTGAGAGTGACAGTGAAGCAAGGAGGAGCTGCTGGTCGTGTTTTGGCGGTGCAATCGTGCACGGCGGCACGGCGGAGGTGAGGAGAAGAATTGGGGGAAACAGAGAGGCCGTGAACGTTTGGCGGTGGCTACGCCGTGAGGCGGATCAAACCAAGACAAGGAGAGGCTGAGGAGGTTGCAGGGAGTCTAACGACCACAGTGGTGGGCGGCGGTGCGCACGGCGGAGCTGCAATCGAAGGGTAAGTTTTCCTGCTCTGTTTTCCCGTGGAATTTCATTTGGAAAGTCGTGACTCTGGGCTGAGAGTCGAGAGGATTGGAAGTTAGGGTAGTGATCAGGGAGGCCCTAGGTGTCGCTTAGGGTGGTCGCCGTGACGGGGCCGTACACGGCGGAGCTCAGTCGAAGATGGGTCTCTTTTACCCTGTTTTGGCTGTGAACTTCGAACGGTAAGTCGACGAGTTTGGGGGTGAGTCGACGGTGTAGGAAGGTTGGTCTGGGTTCAGTGAGGTCTTAGGGACCGTCTGGTGTCACCACCGTGACGGGAGGTGGCTGGAGTCGAGGAGTCGTGAAACAGGGGTCGAAGGGCTGTCTGGTTTTGAGTTCAGTCGAGGGGATTGGGACAGTGTCGAGGTGAATGGAGTTGGGGAATCGATAGGGTTGGCCTGGACGATGCTGTTGGTGAAGAAAGGAACCGTTTTGGTGGACGGAAGAGGAAGAACCAGGTACGCCGGTCTGAGTGCAGACCACTGTACTGAACCGGGTTTGATCGAGGAAGGAGGTGGTACTGTAGCAGCGCGT
Source organism: Prinsepia uniflora (assembly GCA_032719365.1). Taxonomy (NCBI): domain Eukaryota; kingdom Viridiplantae; phylum Streptophyta; class Magnoliopsida; order Rosales; family Rosaceae; genus Prinsepia; species Prinsepia uniflora. The sequence goes on along the minus strand of CM064871.1, from coordinate 27,607,476 downwards.
GAGGGCCACGCGCAGCCACTTTGGGCGGCGCGTGGGGGCGCGTGCGGCGGCGGATGGGAAAACGGTCAACATGGATTTTGGTCTAGGAGTCATGGTGAGTTCAATGGAGTTGGTTTCGGGTTAATCGGACATCGTATGAGTTTAGTTCCGCGAGGGTGAATGTTTAGGGTCCCGGGGTTTTCGGGTTTTGTTTCGGGGACTTTTGAGGAAATCTAGGTGATTGATTATAGGCGTATTAGTGACGTAATTTGACGGTGTTTGACAGGATCGGGATTTCCCGAGGAAGCCGAGGATCGGGCTGGACGTTCAGGACGCGAGTAGGGCTCGGTATGTGAGTGGACCCTTTCCTTAAACTCGAGCATGCATAACTGTTTTTATATACGTATTTTATGGTTTTACTTATGAATCTATGTTTATTGAATATGAAGTGATGATTTTATGTGTTTGCACGTTTTTCGAGAAAAAGACGGTTTTGGCACGGTTTTCGAGAAAATGTTGGTTTTCGGATTTTGATGCCACATTTGGGGATTTCCACCGATAAAGGTTTTCTAATAATGATAAATGGGTTATGAAATGTGATTTGTGATTACATGGGGTTTTGGTATGAAAATGGATATTTTCCGGATTTGGGTTCGGAATGATGGTTCTGAATGCCAGAAGGGCATCAGACCAGTGATTTCGGATTCGGGTTTGGATATGGATTGGTAAATGGTTTTCAAATGATTTTGAGATTAGATTTGCTGGATCTGGATATTGGGTTTAAAGACTCGGATATATATTGATTTTCCCTCGTAGGCCTTGAGTTTAAAGACTCGGGAGTTTAAAGACTCGGATATGATTAAGGCCTGGATTGAGTTTAAAGACTCGGGAGTTTAAAGACTCGGATAGGTCCAGCAGGTTTGATCGGGAAATTATGATTAAATTTCATGGTTTATGATATAGTTTCCTGATGCATATGTTATGGTTTCTATAACTGTTTTATAGTGTTTCTGTTTCTTATGATGTTTTATGATAATTGATTTATAACTGTGTTCAGAACTATTGGTTATGCATGTGGTTTCAAAACGGAGGGTAAAACTCGGTTTTCTTATAAAATGGTTTTGAACATTTTACACTTTCTGGTCCACTCACATTTTGTGTTTTAACTTGCCCTCCAGGTCGTGGAGATAGCGCGGGGTCTGGACGTCGAGGCAGCGTCTGAGGCATAGAAATACCGTGAGGGATCCCGGAGTGTTTACCTTTTTCTTCCACGTGCGTGTAATTATTATCACTTTTAGTTGTTGTACTTGTATCTATGCTCTGTGAACTTTAACTTCGGGATATGGTATTGAGGTTTTTCTCCTGCGTCTGACGGGTTACTGTTGGGTTGTCAGACGGGAGCAGGATTTACCTCGGGTTTCGGGGTGAAACCGGGGTGGGTCCTGACAGATTAACGGGCTCTTAACTATCTCATCTCACTGAAATTTCTCGACTTTCTCATTTTATTCTTTGCGTTTGAAACCACAAAACCCCATGTGTTTGTTTAAATATTACATCGTATCCTTTTATCTCAATTTCTGATCTACTATCTTTTATTCTTCTTTCATCTCTTTTATTTACTTTTTATTACTGAGTCTAGATTTAATCATATACTTTTCTATTGTGTGAAAGTATGTTACCTCAATCGTTCACATGAACGATACCTTGTTTATCTTATATTGTTAACGATTACAACTTGCAGGATTTAAAGTGTACGCCTGTTTTGGGCCTATCAATGCTTAGGTATCTCCTTTAACAAGAATATTCTCAGATTCAATATAATGTCAAATGGAAACAGATCTATATCTTTATTTCACACGCATGGTATCTCATCAGCAACATAATTCAATATTAAGACATCTAAGCTCAATTGGCATATTAAGCTGAGTCTGAAGGACGAAGCAAGAAATTAAGCTGTGAAATGTTATGCCTTATAGAATGCTTCTTTCTATTATATATTTTTTTATTTTGTTATATTGCTTCCACAGATACGACAAGACAACAGGAAGAGAGAGGTTGAGATACCTAACCAGCTTATTAACTGGCCCTCTGCGAACAAACACCACATACCCAGTCTTGCATCAGCCTCCAACTACAACATCCCATTCCTCATCAGTCTTCGCTAGAATTCGAATGAGACCTCGTTAAAGGAGGAGGATAGACTAGACTCCAAGTACGTAGCATTTTTTGATAATTACTAAAGTAATATAGTTATATGTCAAATTAATATAACAATTACGTATATGAAATTAATCATTTTTCGTTAACTCAATTAACTTACTGTCAGATTTAAGGGCAATATGATTACTTTGGAAAAAAAATATAAATCATCTTTTCCATCCTCATCATCATCTACCTCATTGCCTACTTCATCGTCTTCCCTTCTTGGAGCCTTTATAAAGATTGGAACTTGCTACTTATTTTGCTGTTTCTGCAAGTACCCAGTTGGTGAATTGGGTTTTTCTTGTTGAATTTAGCCACGCATTTGATGCTCCTTGAAGGTACAATCAAAGATCCAATTGCTAAAACCCTATAAAATTTGAGTTGTCGCACAATTCAAGTAGATAGTTTGATGCCTTTTGGTCTTTCTTGGGTTCCCATCTAAGAAAATCTCAAAAGGGGTTCTGCAACTTTTCCTTTTTTCTCGGTTCTAGGTGCTTTGATTCTAACGTGAGACCTAGTTTTTATTTCCTTATAAGTAATTGGCAACAATTTATTCTATTATAATATCAATTGCTTGAAGCTTGGAGTGATTCTATTCTCTGCCCAATTTAGTCATAGTTGAAGAGAGAAAGGAAATCTGCTTTCTTTTTATTAGTGTGGTGAGTTGTTACTTAGCTATTGCCATTGTGTTTGTCCATGTCTACTTTATGCTCTGAAAGGTTCCCTTTTCTTGTTTGTGGGGAGCATTTCCTTTAATTTCTATTTTTCTTTTTAGAGTAACATTGATCTTACGATTTTTGAAAGGAAGAAGCCAGTAGTTGGTGCATCATAAGATTTTATGCCCGATACACGGGATTTATCCTTTCACTTCGTGTTCATGGGATGTTGCAACAAGAGGTATCTATTACGTCAACACCCTCCTAGCGTAAGTCTATGAAGCTGCAAAGGTTGCTTGTTCCTTGTTGAGTCTAGAAAGTTGAATTGGAAGGCTCAATTCTTTATCTTATTCTTCTCATAAACTGAGGTATTTATAATGTACAAAAGATGTAAACCCTAAACTAAAAAGGAAATAAACTAATTATAGGAAACCTACTAATTACAATGTCCTAAAAGGAAAAGGACCCAAACATACAACTGGATTCAACACTCCCCCTCAAGTTGGTGCATAGATATCGTTCATTCTCAACCTGTCAAAACAGCTGTGAAATATCGGAATGGATACTGATTTAGTCAACACATCTGTTGATTGTTCTTCTAATTTAATCTCAGGGACTTCAATGATTTTCTCATCTAACTTCTCTTTATGAAGTGTATTTCTACCTTCACGTGTTTAGTCCTATCACATTGCACAAGATTATGAGAAATATCATGCGTTGCCTTATTGTCACAATACAATCTCATTGGTGCTTCAATAGGGAAGCCTAATTCACTCATCAAGTTCTTCAACCACAACAACTCGCATATTCCTTCTGACCTTCCTCAATACTCAGATTCTGCACTTGATCGAGCTACAACTTTTGTTTCTTACTTCACCAGGTTACCAAATTACCGCCCACAAAAGTGAAATAGCCATATGTCGAATGCCTGTCACTAATATCTCCAGCCCAATCAGCATCAGTATATCCTACAATGCTCATGTTACTATTCTTAGTAAACATTATTCCTTTACCTGGTGAGGACTTTAAGTACTACAAAATTCGAATAACTGCATTCATATGATCTTCACTTGGAGCATGCATAAACTGACTAATAACACTCAAGGGATAAGCCAAGTCTGGTCTTGTATGAGCTAAGTACATTAATCTCCCTACTAACCTCTGATAGCGTTCCTTATTGGTTGGTACTTAATTAGGATGCACTCCCAACTTCACATTTTCAACAATAGGAGTATTAATCGGTTGACAGGCTAGCTTGCCAATCTCACTCAACAAATCTATTGCATACTTTTGTTGAGAGAAGACTATACCCTTCTTAGACCGTGCAACTTCAATACTCGGAAAATACTTTAGAGAACCGAGATCTTTCATTTCAAAATCTTGAGCCAAATACTTCTGAAGTGCTTCTCTTTCAGACGCATCATTTCCGGTTACAACCATATCATCAACATACACAATTAGAGCTGTAACAAGCCTGTGATTATGTTTCAAGAACAATGAGTGATCAGCATTATTTTGCTTATACCCAAAACTCTTCATGGACTTGGTGAATCTACCAAAACATGCCCTAGGCGATTGCTTCAACCCGTATAAGAACTTTCTTATTTTACACACCTTTTTTGTATTGGCAGTATCTCGCTTGTAACCAGGAGGAAGATGCATATACACCTCTTCATCCAATTCACCATGTAAGAATGCATTCTTCACGTCAAACTGTTATAGTGGCAAATTCAAATTAGCTGTTAGGGTTAACAAAACACGTACCGTGTTAAATCTTGGCGACAGGAGCAAATGTCTCATGGTAATCAACTACATATGTTTGTGTGTACCCCTTAGCAACCATCTTTACTTTAAAGTGCTCAATCAAGCCATTATCCTCGTACTTAACCGTGTATATCCAACAACACCCAACAGGTTTCTTTCTCTCAGGTAGATCTACAACCTTCCATGTTCTATTTTTTTTGTAGTGCCTTCATATCTTCATTCATAGCCTCCTTCCACCTGGGATCCTACAATGCATCCTGCACACAACTAGGAACAGATACAGTAGATAATTGATTTGCAAAAAATACACATGACTTTGACAACCTGTGGGTTGACACATAGTTACTTATGGGGTACTTCACTTGAGAATTGGGATCAGGCTCATATTGAGTTTTAGGGAGATCCCTATTAGCTCGATTTGGGAGTTGCCTACATGTAGCTATAGAAGGTACAGGAGGTTTAGACGTAGACGAAGAAGACAATTTCTCTTTTAATGTGAGTGGAATAGGTGCTGGAATAGAAGACGTAATGGTTGCTAGTGGTAACACAACAAGTTCTGATTAATGCACTAGAAGAGGTAACACACCATGTTCTGGTTTATGTGCTAGAAGAGGTTCATGTACTTGACTTGGTGAGCCAGCTTGTGAATCATCACCACTAGACTCCAATAATCTACCACTTAGATCCAATGGATTCACAACTAATGGTGCATACATAAGAGTCTGTACTTCATATAAACTCCCCACTTGAAGTGGAGACTCCGAAATAGGAAAGAACATAACATCCTCTGCATAGAGCTTCTGAGAGGACCAATGATAACACCGATATCCTTTTTGGTTCTGAGCATACCCAACAAAGATACACTTCTCTGCACATGGTTCTAATTTGTTACACATCTGTTTGGGTAAATGAACTAATTCCACACAGCCAAACACTCGTGGTTCAAGGTTAGGAACTGATGGTGCAGTGAGAGCACTAGATAATGTTTGGAACGACGTCTGAAACTAGAGGACCCGAGAAGGGACCCTATTGATCAGATAAACAACAATGGAAACAGCTTCTCCCTAATAAGCCAAATGGAGTTGAGCATCAAGAAGAGAGGCATGAACCACCTCTAGAAGGTGAAGATTCTTACGTTCAGCAACTTTGTTCTGTTTTGCTGTATAAGGGCACGTTGTCTGATGAGTTATACCATGCTGTGACAATTACCCTCTAAGCTCAGAATTAACAAACTCACCACCATTATCTGTACGAAGGACATAAATGGGGGATTGAAATTGTGTAAACCCCATTTTATGAAATTTCTGAAATAGGGCAGTCACTTCACTTTTAGTTTTCATAAGACACAGCCACGTCATTCGAGTAAAATCATTAATAAAGGTCACAAACCATCGTGCACCACTTAATGAAGAAACTTTAGAGGATCCCCACACATCGGAATGAATAATCAGAAATAGAATAAAGTTTTTATTGAAGCTGATAGGGAAAGGAATGCGATAGCTTTTGACATTTCACAAATGTCACATATAAACTCAGACATATCACTAGTAGAAAACAACTTAAGAAACAACTTCTGAAGATATCGAAAGGAGGCATGACCTAAACGTCGATGCGACAACCAAATAGCTAAACTCTTGGACCCAGCAACCCCAAACTCTTGCGTTAACTTCTTTGAACTCCCTAGTGACAAATCCAAGTAGTAGAGTTTCCCACGCCTAGTACCATATTCAATTGTCTTCCTCGTTTGTATGTCTTTAAAACACAATAATGAGGCAAAAAAATCACAACACAACGTAAAGCATGGGTAATTTGGGCAACAGATAACAGGTTATAACTAAGAGAATGAACAACTAAAGCGGAGTGTAGGTCAAGGGTCTTATTTAAAGTAATCGTGCCTTCTCCTATAACAGGTGATGGTGTCCCATTGGCTATAGACATGATGAGTTGTTTAGAGGGTTTTAAAAAACTTAGTTGACTAAGGTCAAACATCATGTGATCAGTGGTACCTGAATCAATAATCCATGTAGTGGAGTTGCATGTCTTTGGGACTAGTTTGGTCCACCAATCCAGATAACCAATAAGGTCAAAACATGGAGATTTTGTGTGTCCTACTTCTCCACAATGATCACACCGAAATTGAGAACAACGATCAGCACCCATATTACACAGAATGATAGACGTCACAAGAACTCGACAGTTGGTGTTTACGAAGAACAAGGTTTATTGCTATACCAAGCTCTGATACCAAGTTGAATTGGAAGGCTCAATTCCTTATCTTATTCTTCTCATAAACTGAAGTATTTATAATGTACAAAAGATGTAAACTCTAGACTAAAAAGTAAATAAACGAATTATAGGAAACCTACTAATTACAAAGTCCTAAATGGGAAAAAAAAAATCAAACATACAACTGGATTCAATAGATGTCACTAGTCAATTTTGGTCAAGGCCACCCATTTTCCCTATTCTTTGTTCATGCAACACCCGAACAGCCCTTGTGAGATCATTTTCTTGGCAAGAAATTACGAATATATCCCTCATCTTCCTCCTCCTCCTCCCTTGTGAGATCATCATATTGGCTGCTCTGTGACTGTTGCTTTCTCCTTGCCGGGTCAGATCTTAGGGCTCCAAAAATGGAGGATGATGAAGCAGGCAATGACGTAGATGATGAAGAACATGGAGAAGAAGATTTATTTATTTTTTGGGTTCAAAGTTACCATATTGCCCTTAAATTTGATACTAAGTTAATGGAGTTACCGAAAAAGGACTAATTTGGAACGAAAATGGAGTTTTAGGGGGGTATCCTGGTACAAAATTGAATTTATAGTGTATTTTGAGACAAATGTACGAGTTTATGGTGTATGTTGAATAAAAAGCTTCTAATTTATTATCAAGTATTCGTAATGATTCTTATCATGATCATATGAGTGCGCTTATGAAGAGGTCTTCTAGTAGTGTCAAGTATTTGTCTCTTTCATTTTCGTGTTTGGAGACTTATTTTTAATTTCCTTAAAGTTCTGATAATTTGATCCACTTTGATCCATTTGGAACTGACTCTTTGTGATTGCTCTAAATTACCAGAATGGAAGGCAGAGATGCTCACAAGATCACCTAATATTCAACACCTTGTCATACTAGTTAAATTCACATGCCATGAGAATGAGCTCAAATGGATTAGCCAAAAGATGATCAATCCCCTTACTAATTATGTGCCTATTTGTTTGCCGTCACATCTCAAGACGATCAAAATATGGCGATTCATTGGCGATCAAGTTGGGATGGAAATGAAGCAGTAATGTTCTTGATAAAATTACTACGTCCATTAAGTTTCCCCTTGCAGGTTCTTCTACAGATTGTATGGCTTTTTATCGTTCGAAACAAATGATATGCGATGAAATTATATTGTTTTATAAGGTTTCTGAAATTTGTCAAATTGAATTTATGTTTTTTAATTAGAACGTATTTTAAACGCCTTCCAAAACCTATCAAGTTCTTACCTTTCTTTTGTTTCTATCGATTGAATTTCGTAACGCTCGAATAAGTTTTGTTATTCATCGTCACTATTTCAAGTTAGGAGCTCAGAGTTGTTATTATATCATATTGCTTTGAGTTTGAATGTGTCATTTTTCCAGCACGAAGCAATTATATCTTCTACTGCTTTGTCACCTACCGTCCTAGAATACGACGCCGTATCCCTCAAATTTAATTTTGAAAAAAGAAAGAATAAAAAAAAAACAATACAAAAGAAAAGAAAAGAAAAGGGGCATTTAAATGAGTTCTTCATGAGAGTGCCAGGCAAAGTCGGAGCGCAGAGGAAGTGGCCGAGCAGCACTCCCAAACCCAGGCGCAAAAGCAAGGGGGAATTAGAGGCGACACAAAAGTAAGGGAATTTACTTATTAGACAAGCACTTAGAGTTAAGAGGCAACTTTACATGTTAGAGATTTTAGGGCTCAAGGTGGAAGCTTTAGTGGGGGATTTCAGGGGTTGGGGTGCTCGATTCACCACCCTTGCCCCTTAATAGATCCCGCCCCTGTACATTCTTCTTTCTGAAGTGATAGTTAGGGTTTCTAATTGCTTTGATTTCTGAATTAAGCTAATGAAAATTAATGGCTGTTTCGGTCTAATTGAGTGAAAAAAATACTTTTTTTCCCAAGGTTTGTGCCTTCGCGATCTTAGGACCATTGAGAAAAGGAAAAAGGAGGGTTTGGGTATTTGAGTGGCTCTTTTGGGGTTCCAGCTGCAATTTTGTGTTTAATTGAAATTTTAACAAATCAATTCTTAAAATTGGAACTCCGATTGTGATTACCGAAACTGCATAACCCACAGCAACTAACTCAATTTTTTGCTTGTTTTTGTACTAATTTTTACCGACTCTGAATGTTCAGATTTTGGTAGGGAAGGCAAGTTACATACGTGAATACTTATTATAATCTATTTGTATATAGGATGGAATATGAACCAATCAAATTGACGAAACTTTCTCAAGTTCTTGGTGTAGGTAAAGATATGTTAAGTAGAAATATTATAAAACTTAAATTTCCAGTTATATTGACCTAGAATGTTCAGAATTTTGAAATTTTCTCCTGACTTTTAAGTAGAGAGGAATTTAAGAAGACCAAGAAAGTTGGCTGTATTAGTATATAAAGAGGACACTTCCCTTCATTTTTGTGCCACAAACAAGTTCTTAACATTATTTGACTTGGGAGGATCTCTATTTGGCCTATGGGCTATACATCTTAAACACTCTTATGATAGAAGACTCATATGAAGACGCAAATTTCCATGTAAGTGATTAATGAGAGATTTTGTAAACATTGTGAGGTATCTAACGTAATGTATCAGATCCACATTGAAGTATATTTTTTTTTTGCCTTGAAATTAGGCAGTGAGGAAAAATCATATGCTCAAGGAGCGCTCATCGGTGACGCTATGTATGTGCATATGTAGTGCAAGCATAATTTACATAGATGAGTCATCGAATGGCAAGTATCTATTACTTACTTTTTAGTTTTTCTTTTCAATGAATTGCTGCCACTTGTCATTTTCTTGAGTTTAAACATTTGGGAAGAGCAGTATGGTGAAGGAATTTCTGTTAATGATGGAACTTTCTATCTATGTTCTTATGTAGTGCGAGCTGGATATAGACGAGTACAAAAATTGAAATTTCTAATAAGTTGATAGCAGGTTCTATGTGTGTTCTAACACATAGATGAGTCAAAAAAGTGAGTTTCCCTGTATGGATCAGTCATTTTGCATCCTTAGTTGCCCTCTACAGATGCAGTCACTTGCAATTGGAGTAAATCTCATTTCAAATAAAGTTGTTTCTGATAAAATAGATGCCTAGTTGCAACATTCTGTTTTATTTTTCAGTATTTTTTTTCTTTTTTCCCTGGAATAAATCAGATCAGTTTACATTCTGACGAGTGCTGGTATGAAGTTTGTTTATGATTGATGGTAGATGCAGCTGTGCTAAAAAACAAATTTGTTATTGATTTTATTGTGAGAAACAGAAGCTAAGTGCCTGTTTGGTGTACTTTTTTCTTTTAGTTTTTAGTCATTTTTATGTTAGAGATGAAGGGAAATATGTGGGAGAATGAAGGGATGTAGAATAGTGAGAGGGACGTTGAAGAAATGTATATTGGAAGTTACACAAAATTAAGTTTTCACTTTCAAGTTTTTGTTTCGTGCACTCTTCTTCACTCTCAACAACCACCATTCTTCTTCATGCCTGACACTTTCCACATATTTCTAGCACAATAAGTGAAACGAAATGGTTACAATTGTGCGCTAAAGTTTTCAGTTTTCTGCCAAATGCAACATTTTGTATCCATTTTGTTTTGAACTTTTGATCTGTCATAGCTACTTAATTGTGTTATGTGGATTCTTCCTATTCTTGAATGATATTGGTCTATCATTTGTAGAGAACCATGGCAAGTAGTAAAGCTGAAGGAGATCAGAAGGAATATATAAATGAGCAAGCAGTTGCGAATAAGTTTGCTGCTATGAGGTCCGAACTCAACCAAATCTACACAAAAATCACTGAGCTAGAGATGGACGCAAGCGAGCATTCGTTGGTCATCAATGCCATCCAGCCACTTGATCCATCCAGGAGATGCTACCGGATGATCGGAGGTGTCCTGGTGGAGAGAACAATCAATGAGGTCTTGCCTGCTGTGCAGCGCAACAAAGAGGGCATTGAGGAGGTGATTGCCAGGCTGAACGAGGCCTTGGAAAAGAAGAAAAAAGAAATTTCCGATTTTGAGGCTAAGTACAAGATCAGGATACAGAAGGAGCAGGGCGAAGTGAAGGATGATAGTGCTCGGAAGGAAGGCACTGCTCAGGGAGTCCTGGTCGGCCCTGCCGGTGGAATATAATGAACGATGAGGCTCCTAATTCTCATGCCCTTTTCACAACCTTTGTTATCTTGAACTTGTTGAATGGTTGTGTTTTTTAATGTGCCAGGTACTAAAGATTTTCAGTTTTGGTTTAGTAGTGTAGTAGAATGGTTACCCTTTACAACTTTTGCACTGAATTATACTGGTTAGTTGTATTCATCTTTGTTGATCAAAATGTTAGTTTGGCTAGTAAATTTTGGCTTAAAGTTTGTAAATGAGATTGCCACGTTAAGTAAAGACGGTTGAATTAATTTATTGAATTACTCCAACTATTTATTATTCAAAGTAAATATGGTGTAATGGCCAGACGTTTGAATTAATTAATTGAATTACTCCAACTATATATTATTCAAAGTAAAAATGGTGTAATGGCCAAAGAGTGGTACCCAAAGAAATCTACTCAAATTTAGTGCTTGAATGCTGGTTGTTTATCCGATAAAAAAAAAATGCTGGTTGTTTTAGGCACGGATGAAAATATCGGAAAAATTGCTGATATATTGGATTTTCTGACCGGCGACACATAAGACGGGGGTGAAGGAAAATCTTCCCCCAAAATCGGTGGTTTCGGTCAATATCGGTGACTATCGATGATAATCACTGATATTGCCGAAATCCCCGATTTTCACAACAAATATTGCAAGCTGCCAACAAAATGTCAAAATCAAAGAAAATGAAAACCCAGAAGGCTAGAATATCGCAAGAAGCCACCAATATCAAACAAACAAGCTAGAATCACATATAAACATAAATTGGAAAAAACAAAATTGGACAACAATCACTCAAATCAATCGTTATAATTTGGAGTATTAAGCTACAATTTTGGAAAAAATAAAAAATAACTCAATCACCCATTCACCTTTGACTACAAATTACAAACCACAAAAGCCATCATACCTTCGATCTCCACAAATTGGGGCAAAACCAGCACCGACCGTGGACTCTCTCTCCCTCTTCAATTCATTCAATTGCATCACTCACTCACCTCTCGAATCCAAAATCTAACCTCTCGAACCAATTGAAGGCCTCACAATTGTCGTTGGAACCTCTCGAACCCCTTGAATTTCTTGACGTCCGAACGAACCTCTCGAAGCAGTTGACAGCCTTAGGGTCTTAGGGTCTCACCTCCTCTCGAATGCCTCAGGGTCTCAGCTCTTCATCGACGACCTCACCTTTCCACCTTTCTAGTCATCTCTGTGTCATTTCAGTCGAGAAACACTCTAGCCCAAGAAGAGAATAGTAAGTTCTCGATTGAGTGAGAACCTCTCCATCGATCAGTGTAAAAAGTGCTAAGTGAAACGCACCATTTTAAGTTTTTTTTTGCTGTTTAACCTTTTTTTTTTTCAAAATTCCTTATTATTTGGTAATATATATTTTAGTAATATATGTTTTAATATAAAATATGGTTTAACTCACATATTTGGTAATATATGTTTTAATTTAGAATATATGTTAAGGTTTTATACATATTAGTCATTGTCAGACTCATATTCTATCATATTATTCATCATATATTTATTATATTAAATTTATTTTATAATTTTTATTAGTTCTATATAACTATTATTGGGTACTTAAGTTTTTCCCAAAATTTCATTAAAAATTTCCAACTTTTAGACTAAATTTTCGTCTTTTTTGTTTATAGTAAACGATATCGATATCGATACCAATATTTGAGGCAAGATATCCGTAAATTTGATTAGCTATATATCCGACGATATCGATATTTTCATCCTTAGTTTTAGGGGATTTTTCCTATAATCTTGTTTTTATTGCCCTTGAAACAAAAAAAAAAAAAGTGATACACAAAGAAATGGGTCAAATGACACTTCATTACAATCATGTACAATTTGTTTCTTTCGTGAATAGAACAAATGTGTGTTTGGGGGGGGGGGGGGGGGGGGGGAGGGGGGGGAGGGGGGGGAGCTGAAAAAATGCTGAACTCTTTTCCCGGTGAAAACCTTATCGGACAACTTAGCGAAAACGACAACAATAACAATAAGCAAAACGATGCTGAGCCATCAATGACCCCAAGCACCACTCCAGTGGTCCCCAAGACTAACTTAGCAAACGCAGGTCACTCGATCTCCCTAACCTCATTAGCCACGCCGCTCAGAAAGTCTCCTCCTTTCTCCTCCTCCTTGTGCATAGCGTCCTTCAGCTCCTTCCCCAACTCGCTTAACTCCATGGGTCGACTCTGCTCTGGTTCGATTTCCGCAATTGAGTCTTTTTGTTGGGTGCTCATTGATTCAGCGCCTAACTTCAAATTGGCTTTGCCTTGACTTTCGTCGACGATTTTGAGAAGTTATTTTTATTTTGTTCTTCGTGTTGATACCATATCAGCCAAGACCCATTAGGCCCAATACCTCTAGTCCAATACACTTCTACAAAGTTTAAGGATCCAAGCTCACATTGATAAAAAAGCCCTAGCAAGGTCTAGAAAACACTAACACGTGGACAAATCTCATCATTCCAAGTGTCAGTCTCACAATGAATGTTCATCGTCACACATCGGAAGAATAAATTTATTGCCTACATCACACCCATACAAAAGGGAGTTACTTTTCCCAATAAAGGTAACTAATATTTACTATTCATACATACATTACAAATTACTATTCATCACTCACTCGTTACACACAGATCCACCACTTACTTGGACGTCAGAATACCTTAGGTTGGTACTACACCGGTGCCTATCTTTGATCGACCGATCACTTACTATATTTTTGTAGGTCTGTTTAAGGATACGTAGCTAGGCGTAGTGATCAAGAGAAGGGCATGGTTATTTACTTTTTTGGTTCTATGTGGCGCATCTATATTAAAATCAAAATTTACAACTTTAACAATTCTCGGTAAAATTTAAATTTTATCAAAATACGAGTAGGACCGCTGCAAATCAAACCAATAGTGACAGGACCTGTCCCAATCTCTCTAGATTATCGTGGGACGTGTCTACTCTAGTCTGACACCACTTGTCAGACCAGGGATAAACTCGTCACCCGCTCGGGGTTAGCCAAAGTACGCCAGGATCGGTGGTGGCATGTGATGTCTCGATCTCTGCTACAACCCATATCTGCTATCAACCTGAAGGGTATTAAAACCATAAAAGTTGTGAGTGAACAAAACAACAGTTTATAAAAATCATTTATTGAAAAGACATTTATACCCTTCACGTAAAAGAATGCGTGCATCATAAAACACTTATTTCAAATACTTTCTCGGAAGCAAGACGTATTACTTCCCAAATCAAAACACAGTGAAAAATGATTCTCAATCGAAGCCATTACCACAGTAGGGTCTCAGCCCAAAACAGAAAACACATACAGGGTCTCAGCCCAAAAATCGAGTCATAGAAAAAAAGTACGGGGTCTCAATCCAACTCATAGAACATGTGGAAACTCATCCCATCCTCATCTTCGTGTCAGTCACGATTCCAATCCTAGCACATGTGCATATAGCTCAGGATCGCTAACAATTCTAGTATGTCGCCATGAACACATCACCCGCCACGACCATCTCTAGATCATCGTGAACACATTACCAATTGATCTTAGAGGATTACATCAGCACTCCTAAGTCAAGCCTCCATCTGGTATCAGAGCCTCCAACGGCTTCTCGACAACAGGCAGTGCATTGTGACCTTTCCAGAAGGAATACATCCGTAATCGGGAGGCAAGCGTCGTAACGCCCGGGACTCAAACCCGAATGCGATCATCATCCACCAAGACTCTAACCCGATCGTCTGGGACTAACCCGTAATATCACACATAGGGCTATCTGCTCAAAATATCATGGGTCACAGCCCGAAATATCACCAAATGGGTCATAACTCAAAAATCCAGTGTCCAACGATACTTCATATCCAAGGATTCCTCGAATCCTATAAAATCCACAACTGGATCTCATGCCCGAAATATCTTTCATAAAACTCATAATTAGGTCACAACCCGACTTATCTCACGTTTGATTATACTCTAAGTCAAGCCACAAATCAACTGGGTCATATGGCCGAAAGATATTTCCAAATCTGAAAACCATTTCTCATTTCCAAAACACTTTCAAATCAACCCTGACTTCATGCTAAGTCAGAGTCTTTCAAATGGGTTTCGTGCCCGAATCTCGATTTCACGCATCTCCGTGAAATCCGTAAATCTGTAAGTCAGTTTCTCGATTTCATGCCTCTCCGTGAAGCCTTTGGAATCGTACAAAACTCATGCACGTAGTAAAGTCGTCCGAAATATCTTTTGTAAAACTCATAACTAGGTCACACCCCGACTTATCTCACGTTTGACTATACTCTAAGTCAAACCTCAAATCAATTTGGTCATAGGCCCGAAAGATATTTCCAAGTCTAAAAACCATTTCTCATTTCCAAAACACTTTCAAATCATCCCTGACTTCATGCTAAGTCAAGGTCTTTCAAATGGGTCTCGTGCCCGAATCTCGATTTCACGCATCTCTGTGAAATCCTTAAAACCGTAAATTGGTTTCTCGATTTCACGCCTCTCCATGAAACCTTCAAAATCATACATAACTCATGCACATAGTAAACTCGGCCGAAGCCCAAACATCATAGAAAACAGAAATCTCGAACTACGTGCAATAACGCATTTTCCTCCAAAAATGCCAAACAATTCATATTTAAAACACATACACTCATGGAATCTAAAATCATGTTCATAAAGACATATAAAACATTTATTCATGCATCATATTCATAAAACAAAGTTCACTCACAGATCGTCCAAGCTGCGCCTCGATACGCATGTCATAAGCCTCTCCGGGCTAATGCGACCTCTTCAGGTCATCCGGACCTATCCAAAACATACTCAAAGGTTTCTACTAACCTATACAAGTCCATATCAAGAACCCTCAACATTCCTGGAAAAGTCAACATGTCCTAGACATGCTTCCCTAGACTTTAAACCTCAATTTGATAAACCTAACAATCTCCGATCGACTCGAAACTATCACCATTATTCGTATCGTCGAAACCTTTTAAAATGGTTCTGGTCCCACCTCAAAATACGTGCCCACACGCCCCTACGCGTGGGTTAAAGATGCGGTCAACGTTGACAAAAAAGGTAACACTAACGTTAGCCAAGTCAACGTTGACGTCAGCGGTCAACGGTCAAAGTCAACGCTGACGTCAGCGGTCAACGGTCATCACTGAAATCTGACACGGGTGACATCATCGATGATGTCATCATCATCTGTGTCCTCCGTCCGGGTCAACCTGATTCTTTATAACTGGGTCACGCAAACCTACAACTCGACCAAGCCGGAACTCACTCCTTCGACCACCGTTTTCGAAGCCGTTGCTTTCTACGTGATCGTTCAATCCTATGCAATCGATCTATGGATTCAAAACACATAAAAATGCCCTGGAACCTTACCTTTAATTCGATGAACAGTCGCCCAGTTTTCCAGCTCCTTGTCTGGGCTGTTCCGCCGTCTTTAGCCTCTGTTTTTGATACCTACAGACTCGTACAAATCCCCCAAACATAACCCAATTGTTAGAAATAGTCCTAAACCTTTAAAACTCAAACTCCAAATTTCAAAGCTTACGAGTTTCGGGTTTACCTGGGTCTTCTGGGCTCCTCAGTCATGCACGGCGGTCCTGCCGCCTCCCACAACATCAATCAGTCCTTCACTTAACTTCAACCACTCTTATGGGTCCTCAATCGATCAAGCAAGGGAGGGGATAATTGGGTTTTATGGGTTTCGAGTTCGATAGGTTCGAATGGAACAGATGAAAGGGGTGGGTGCATGTATGTGTGGTGATAGGCAATGGATGAGTGACACTTGTCACTCATCCATTGGGCTTGGAAAAATATCTGGGGCCCACACATAAGACAAAATTTCACTGCCTCGTAAAATGTGATGTCGTAAATAGTTCCTGAAATCTTCCGTGACCCGTATCTTTCCCGTCGCATGTCTGATTTCGACGTGCCGTCTATCTACGGACTCGTATCTACTCGATCTAGATAATGATCCTCGGTCCTCGTGCATTGGATGTAAGACCCGTATACTGGAAGGAATGGTGAACGATCTTGTGAGGGGGTAATGGTCTAGGAGGGGAATTGTGGTGTGCCTTAAAGGAGTAGGCACACACCTATCTAGAGCGAGGCCTTCTGGGAGCTCACTAGCTTTGGATTCCTGGGGAACTCCAAAGTTAAGCGAGTGGAGACTGGAGCAATCCCATGATAGGTGACCCACTGGGAAGTTGCACCGTGAACTTCCGGGAACAAAACCCTGCGGGCTGGGCTAGTTCGACCAGTGAGTCTAGAGGGGACAATATCGTGTTAGATATAGTGTACTGCTACACAACTCTGATTTAAACGAGGCTTTTTGGGAGTTCAGTGGCTTTGAGTTCGGTTGGAACTCCAAAGTTAAGTGAGTTGAGGTTGGTGCAATTCCATGATGGGTGACCCCCTGGGAAGTTGTACCGTGAGCTCCCGAAAATAAAACCGTGAGGACAAAAAGGCCAAAAGCGGACAATATTGTGTTACAGTCGGGTCCTCAGAAATTATCAGAATTAATTAATAATTAATTACAGATTAGCGAGCCTGATTGGAGATTAGCCGAGGATTATCACACATTCTGGGCGAAATTATGATTTTGCCCCTAAATAAAGGAAAAAGTTGACTTTTGAACTGGGAGATCTGATGCACGAGGACAGATTACCGTGACGTAGATCGGGACGTCACAAGTCCGTAGACAAGCAGCGCGTCAAAATCGGATATTCGACGGGAAAGTTACGGTTCACGGAAGTATCGAGGTACTATTTACGATGGTACGTTTTTACGAGACAGTTGACTTTGCAGTTTATCTTATGTGGGCCCAGATATTTGTGCTGGCCAAGGGATGAGTGACAAGTGTCACTAATCCATTGCCCATTATGATTGCATACATGCATCGATCATCTGCTTGATTTCCTAAACCCGAGAACCCACAAAGCCCAAACCGCATGCCTGCCTTCCCCTGTGATGCTTTAGTGAGTTTGGGAGGGTGATTGAGGGACAAAGATGGGCTGATGAGCTGAGGACGACGAGGAGGTGGCTGAGCTATCGTGGACGGCGGAGGGAAGGTAAACCCGAATCCAACTTTTATGTTTTGAATTCAAATTTTTGATTTGGACATTTAGGTTGTTAGCTGTTGATTGGGGGGTGTTTGCTGAGTTATTATGAACATCTAGGAGTGGTTGTTGACGGCGGGGGGCGGCTAAGCAGCCCAGGGGATAAACTGGAAAAATGGAACCATGAAGGGTGATTCGAACCAAGGGGTTTTGAGCGAGTTTCCTTAATTTTAATCACTTAAATAGGTTTCTAATGATTAGACAAAGGGTTAGGAATTGAAAGGATCGAAAAAGGACGAAAAATGATAGAGAAATGGGCCTGGACCGAAAACCAGCGAACCGGGTTCAGACCAGTTCGGCTGGAGGTTGAAGGAGACACTGTGCAGGGCGCGTGGGCTTCACGCGCAGACCCTTTGGACAGAGCGTAGGGGCACGTGGGCCACCTTTTTGGGAAGTGTCCAACATGTAATTTCATATATTCGATGTAACAAACATTTTGGGATAAGTTTCGAGTCGATCAGACTTCGTTTCGATATAATTCGGGGTGTCCGAAGGTTTAGGATCGAGTTTAAAATATGATAAAAATCCCGAAAAAAGTTAGGGGGACTTTTATGAGGGGTTATTTAAATAGTTAGTAACCCTCCAGTATGATTTGGACAGATTTGAGAGTCCCGGTGACGATGATTAGCCTAGATAGGCGAATGGTGCGCGTATCGAGGCATAGCTTTGAACAATCTGTGAGTGGACCTTATTTTCTAAATTGATGCATGCATAACTGTTTTATATACTTTAATGAACATGTTTTGTGATGCCATGCATGCATTTGTTTGTGGTATATTAGTATTTATGTATTTGCACGTATTTCGAGGTTTTCGGTTTTATACGGTGCTTATACGTGCTGTGTTTCCTATGATGGTTTGATGTAATGATTTCAGATTTGGAAATATGGAATCGGGCATGAGACCCATTTGATTGGAAATTACCAGACTTGGAGTCTATTTGATTTGATGAGAAATCGGGCTGGAGGCCCGTTTGAGTTATTCGATCGGGCTGGGGGCCCCGTTGGTTTTTACGAATTCTGGCTTGAGGCCCAGTTAGTTGTAATATCGGGCATGAAGCCCCGTTGATTTATGGTATCAGACTTGAGGCCCAGTTATTTGTGATATCGGGCTTGAGGCCCAGTTAGTTGTGAAATCGGGCTTGAGTGACACGCCCCACCTTCAATCCCCCCGGATTAAGTGCTAAGTCGTGCTCCCGTCTAACTTACGCGTGACACGAAGGCTAAACCGACGTCCAACCTCCATGTGACATGTAAGTTGGACAAGGGATTCCCAAACGAACCGCTCAAATCTTCTGGACTTCCCAGAGCGCACAGACTCTACTGTGGATCGCGTATGTGATGTCTCCATCTCTCTCGACCAACAGTCCGTACCGCAGCAACCTGGAGGGTATCGAAAACATGAAAAGACTGTGAGTGGACAAAAATAAAGTATAAGCTCAAAACAGTTATCAGGAAACATAAATACATTTATACCCTCCATTTAAAAACCAATTCATGCATATCAATTCACGTTATGAAACAATTCATATCAAAACCATCAATGAAAACTATGATCGAAAACCCGAATCAAATTCGTTATTCAAATCCAGGGCTTCAGCCCAAAATCACAAATCAATCTCAAGTACGGGAACTCAATCCCAAAACTCATCAAAACCAAATCATCCGGGCTACTGCCCAAAACGTTGGAAAACCAGTGAAAAACATCAAACAAGCGAGTTTTCTGGATCTCAAGTGCACCCGAGTCTTTAAACTCAAAATCATGCGCAATAATCAGGTCTTCCCGGGATATCAACGAGTCTTTAAACTCAAAACACAATCACAGGCCTCGGGGGGTATCATAACCGAGTCTTTAAACTCAAAACCAGATCCAACGGTTTTTCTTTTCTTTTTTCCGGGTCTTTAAACCCAAAACCATTTTTCAATCAACAATGAAAACCATAGAAAATCCTTATCCGAATTCGCAACAATGATTCCGTAAGCCGGCATCCGGAACCACTGTCCCGAACCCCAATCCAGATTTCCTTTCCAAACCTCAAAACCAAATCCGAAATCTCATTTTCAAAATCCAGTTTTAAAACTGAAATCTCGTATATCGAAATCTCAGAAATAGGGCTCCAAGCCCGAAATCACTTTTCCAAAATCCATTTCAAACCATTGATATCAAATCATATTTCAAATCCCGAAATCAAACCGTTAAAATCATGATCAAATCACAAGATTAATCGAAATCTCGTAAAATGTAAAATTCCGTAAATACCTCGAAAAACGTGCAAAACCGTAAACCATCAAGGTCATAAATCAAATCATAGAATCACGTATAGAAAACATATAAGAACATATATGCATGCATCATAAGTTCGAAAGCAAAGTCCACTCACAGACCATTCCAACGTCGCCTCCATACGTGCGCATTTACGCCGTTCCCGGCCATTACGCTATCCTCGACTTTCCCAAACCTGTCCAAATCCCATACTAAGGTCACTAACTACTTCAAAATGGTCATACCAAAGCCCCGTAAGTTTCCCAAATTTTTAAATATTTTTAACCGAGCCCTAAAACCTTCAGACATCCCGAAACATTTCGAGATGATGTCCGATCGACTTGAAACTAGTGCCAAAATGTTCGTTACATCGAATACTTTAAAAGTTGTGTTGGAACCATCCTCAAAAGCCGTGTCACGTGCCCTCACGTGCCACCTATAGTGGCTGCGCGTGGGGGCCACACGCCCAGCACAGTCATCTTCAACCTTGCTTCGACCCGGTCCGACCGGCTCACAGTTCAGCCCGAACCGGCGTGGCCGGTTCACGGTCTATCTTATCCAATTTTGTCAGTTTTCCTCCCTAATTAATTCTACAATCCTATTTCAATGTTTCTAAAAGATCCATGAGTTCATAATAAGAAAACCAAGCTAATCATTATACCTTTAATTGATTCCTTTCGAACCAGTCAAGTTCCTTCATACGGTTCCATGGTTCCAGCCATCAATCCTCTCTGGTTTTGATCCTAAAACTTCCCTGGAGCTCCTAGAAGCCATTTCCAATCAACCAACACGAGTATTATGCTATAAATAACGACTTACCATAATCAAATTCCAAATTGAGCTCCTACGGG
This sequence comes from Prinsepia uniflora, assembly GCA_032719365.1. Classification (NCBI taxonomy): domain Eukaryota; kingdom Viridiplantae; phylum Streptophyta; class Magnoliopsida; order Rosales; family Rosaceae; genus Prinsepia; species Prinsepia uniflora. The sequence continues at coordinate 27,586,229 of CM064871.1, read as the reverse complement.
TTTTGTCCTTACCGTCTCGTGTAGGTCACGAAACCAAGCCCATCCAATTCTCTGAACCTCCAGAAACCATCTCCCATCAACTTCGTCAAGCTAAAACCATCGGAACACGACTGTCAATTCCAATTGTCAAGCATGACTTCACGGGTTTTCCACGGTTTCTTCACCGCCACACGCAGTCGTGGGCCGTCGTGGTCACCACCATGTTCCTCTCATCTCCCTCTCTCACTTTGCGTCAAAAATCACAGGAAACTGAGGCCATTTTAACGGTTGAATTGCACTCAGACTCACGACCACACTCATCCTTTGTTTTCCACCCGTACACAAAATAACCCGTTTTGAACAATATTAAGGCGGTTGTACAATCTTCTAACACCGTCCAAACCCTGCCAGGTGTCCAAACCCTGGTGGTCACCCCTTTCCAATGCAGCCAAGTGTCTCAATGTTATTGGGCACACATCCCTATGCACGAAAAGGACCAGAATGCCCTTAGATGGCAAATTACCATTTTGCCCTTCTCACGTTTAGACTTGTAACTTTGTCGTCCGTCGTCCAATGACGGCATGCCGCCTGTCGTTGTACTCAGAGTATCGAGACCTTCCCAACGGTCATCGAAACATGTGAAATTAACTTGTCGTCCAAAAAGTCAACCATTGCCCTTATTCCGTCAAAAATTACCAAAATGCCCTCGATCAAAGTCCATTTGACCGTCCAAACTAAAAGTCAACATTTTTGCCCATTCTAGGGGCAAAATCATCATTTCGCACTGTCCATCTGAACGCATCTAACTAATCACCGATTAACTTCACTAATCTGTCATTAACAACTAATCTAATCCTGATTTCTGAGACGGGTCGTTACATTAAGTCCCAGTTGTGGTTTATGAAATGAGAATTCGGGTTTAAGACCCTATTGAGATGGATTTAGGCTTAAGTCCCTGGGAGATTTAAATTTGAATCGAATTCGAGGAATCCTGTTATGATGCTCGGGTATGAGACCCAGTTGAACTATGGTTTGAATGAAAATAATATTTTCACACTTAAGTGTATATACCCTCCTATATTAGCAGTTTGGTCTCCTCTAGACGTCGATGATCCTGGAGAGTCACGATCCACTCCTTGGAATGAGTGACTCCAAGAGGGAGCACATTTTAGGAATGGGAGATATGATATAGTCTCGGACTGGGTGTAACGACCCGTCCCGAATTCCATGATTGGATTAGTGACTAATCCTGATTAGCGAAATCAGACGAACGATGCAAAATGACTGTTTTACCCTTGGGCGTGGGTAAAATGTTGAATTTTCGTTTGGGCTATCAAATGGACTTTGACCGATGACCGTGATGTAGTTCGTGACGTCACGAGTTCATAGAAAAGTGGCACGTTCAATTCCGACATTCGAGGAAGAAGTTATGGCGTTCGGAAGTTAAAGGCATTTTGGTAATTTTGGTTAAAATGGGCAAAATGTTGACTTTTTTACCAGAATGTCCGATGGCCGAGGGCCGAGGACTGTTATGTAGATCGGGACGATACGAATCCGTAGACAGGCGACATACTGAAATCGGACTTCGAACGGGAGAGTTATAGGTCACGGAAGTACGATTTCACTATGCACGTACTTCGAGATGGTGATGATTTGGCAAAATATGATTGGGCTAGATTTTTCAGTGGGTCCCATGGATAAGTGACAAGTGTCACACATCCCATTGGTCAATTCCCTTAAAATGTGGATCTAGTTTAATTAAATAATATTATAATTGTTATTATATAATTAATCTTTTCTTCACTCAATCCTAGCCATTCATTTTATTTAAACACTCAATCCTCTCCACTCATCTCATCTAATCCCCATCCCTCTCATCAGATCAAACATCTTCATTATCATCACTTCTTCTTTGTTCTTCACAAAACCCAAACCCCCCCCTTATTCACATTTTCTTCATTTTCTCTCTAACACACAACACACATTCCTTCATCACCTGAGACTGAAACCGTGAGAGTGTGAGTGAGGTGACAAGGACGGTGAGCCATGGCTAGGGACAGTGGTGGCCACAATGGAGAGAACCCGTGAGGTAAGGAAATATTCAAATTTTGGAATTTCAGTTTTATTGGGTTTTGTTCAATTCTAAGGACTAGGTTATGTTTCTGGGGACTCTAGAAGACTATTAGAATTAGTTTTGGGGCTTGGGACGGCTGGGAATGGCCGTGAACGGTGGAGGAAAATCGGACCGCCATTGTTGAACTTGGAAGGTACGGGTTTTACGGTTTTTGCTTCGTTTTAATGGCCTAAAAGATAAGAAATAGGATTAGGAGTAGATTAGAATCAAAATAGGTTGAAATGGGATTGAAAATGGACGGTTTGAAGGTTGAACCGGTCGAGCCCGTCTGGTCCGGTTCGACCAAGGAAGGAGATGATGAATAGTGCCCGGCGCGTGGGCTCACGCGTATGTGCTATCTAGGGAGAGTGGGGGCGCGTGGTAGGTCCAATGGGGAAGTGTTCAACATGTGAAACACTCTATTCGATGTAACGAACATTTTGGGACTAGTTTCGTGTCGATTAGACACCGTCTCAATAATGTTCGGGGCATCGGAAGGTTTCGGATCGGGATTTAAAATAGTTAAAAATTCGGAAAAATTACGGGACTTTAGTGGGAGGTTAATTAAGTAGTCAGTAACCTTATATTATGATTTGGACAGGTTTGGGAGTCCCGGTGACGATGATTGGCTCGAGAGAGCAATATGGCACGCGTATCGAGGCGGCAGCTCGGACGGTCTGTGAGTGGACTTTGTTTTCTAAATTGGTGCATGCATAAATGTTTATTATATGTTTTAATACATGTTATGTGATGCCATGAGTGCATTTGATTGTGGTTACGTATAGGCACGTATTTCGAGGTTTCGGCCTTATACGGTGCCTATACGGGTCTGTATTTCTTTGATGGTCTAAATGAAAAGGTTTTGGATTTTCAAAAGGATAAACTCGGGTATGAGACCCATTTGGTTTTGTCTCGGGAATATGACGCTATTGATGACCTACGGGTCTGAATCGTGGTGGCGACGGGTGCTATATGCACGGCGATCGACGATACGACGCTCGCCTCCGGATTGGGATGTGTTCCTTTCAGAGAGGTCACGATGCACGATCTGTTGTCGGGTAGCCGATGGAGGCTCGACTTCGGAGTACTGACGGTTCAGGATATCAATCAGTGATGAGTGCACCATGATCTTGTGGTGGTCGCGTCGGTTGATTCGTTCACGGCTAACAGGACCGCCCCCGAAGGGACATTGATAACCCTGCCTGGTCCTGCTCCCGTCTGGCAAGTCGACTGAAATTTTCCAAATAACCCTCGGTACTTGCCAAACTAGGGATATCCACACACGTACTCACTCATGCCTCCGCCTCTCGATCAGCCTCGATCAACGCGCCACGACTTGGAGGGTCAATAAAAATACAAAAGGTGTGAGTGGACAAAAATAAATCAGTTATAAAACAGTTACAGAAATACATTTCTACCCTACACGTAAAACCAATGCATGCATTCGAAAAATCATTTCGCAATCTGTTACATTTTCTTCATAAGAATACCGTGTACGAAAATCAAAATCCTTTTTCTTTTCTTAACCTTCGGGTCTTAGCCCACAATCACAAACACAGGGCCTCAGCCCCAAAACCATGAATCAAATTCAAGTACACGACATAATCCAAAACCACATAAACAGTATAAACCGGGCCACTGCCCAACACATCCGAAACATCAGCAATCAACAGTAATTCACAAGTCAAACAATCTGCTAGATCTCAAGTCCGCCCGAGTCTTTAAACTCAAAACCATGCACATAATCAGGCCTTCTCGGGATATCTACGAGTCTTTAAACTCAGAACATAATCAATAGGCCTCGGGAGTATCATACCGAGTCTTTAAACTCAAAACAGTAACCGAGTCTTTAAACTCATTAAGGGCCCTCCCCCGTCATCAATTAACCGAGTCTTTAAACTCAAAACATGATCCAGCAACAGCACCGGGTCTTTAAACCCAAACCATTTGTAAATCACAACAAACTAGGATCCATCGTGATCCAAATTCCAAAATCAATCCGAAATCACATTTTGTCATAACAGGACTCATGTCCGAATTTCCACATTCAAATCCCCAAAATCTTACTTCACAAAACATAATCAAATCCTCATTAAAAACGGGACATGTATAATCATACCAATCACTTTATCAAACCATCATCCATTCCTGAATTCGAATTCGCAATAATGATTCCGTAAGCCGGCATCTAGAACCGTCATTCCGAACCCAAACTAGAAATCCATTTTCAAACTTCCGAAAAACGAAATCTCGTTCATCAAAATTACTTTTATGCCTTGGGCATCAAGCCCGAAATCAAATTTTTCCAAAAATCCGTTTAAATATTTGAAATCACATCATATTTCAAATCCCAAGGTCAAAACATAAAAAACATAATCAAATCACCAAATTCACGGTCAAACCACAACATACTCGAAATCTCGTAAAACGTGCAAATCAGTGTCATTCTCGAAATACGTGTCAAAATCGTAAATCATACTCACAATCATAATCGAAACATCCTTAAAACATTGTACGTACAAATCATATAAAATCATTCATTAACCCATCATCAAAGCATAAGAGAAATCATAGTCTCGAAATACGTGCAATACGTATGCATATAAAAAATATGTATAAATACGGAAATCGAAATTATCACAAGTCATAATCATAATCATAGAAATCATAGAAATATTTATGCATGCATTAAATTTTGAAAGCAAAGTCCACTCACACACCTTCCATAATGCTCGTTTTTGCGTTGCACGCGTTTCTGCAATTTTCGACATTTTCCAGAAATCTCGAATCCTGTCTGAAATCACTTTTCAGAGTCACTAAGGTCTCAAATAACATCACACTAATTCCCCATAATTTTCTGGAAATTGAACGTTAATTAAAAACGTAACATAACCCTTCGGACCCTCGGTACAACATCGAAACGGTGTCCAATAAATTCGAAACCAACGCTAAAATGTTCGTTACAACGTACAGGACAAAAGTCGTGTTGAACTTACCTCGAAAATCGGGCACACGCGCCCTCACGCCCACCGTGAGTGGCTGCGCGTGGAACTCACGCGCCTGCTATAGTGTTGCTACAGTTCATCTTCTTCACCCGACTAGCCTGCAATACGGGTTGTTCAACCCGCGACACAACCCGGTTAAATCCCTATCAAAACTCACTCAATTCCTTTCCTTCTTCCATATAAATCCTTCCTTTATATTTAATTTAGGTTCTCAATCATTAATTACCCTCAACAAGCTCTAAATCGATCAATCCACCCGTGATCAAACGAACGGGTCAATCTCTGAAACTCACTCTAATCAGTCCAGTTTTCAAATTAACCTAGACAGAAGCTTTAGGGGACCTAAACGAACACTATAACACAACCAATTTTAGGAAAGCTTACCTGGAAGTAGTCGTCTTCAAGCTCGAAAATTTCCAGAACCAGAGGTTTCAGTTCATGGCCAATCTGTGATCGATTCCCTTCGAAATCGATGTGGTTGAGTTCCAAATGACCCCAGAAGACTAAAACAATCCTTGTTTTTGTCCAACTCGACTCACAAATTAAAAATCGATTTTTCCCTCCAATTTTCACAATTTCTCCAAACTCTGGTTTTTCTCTCTAGCTCTCAGCCCTCACTCGTTCAAAATGAATCTCAGCAACTCCTAACTCTCTGTTAATCGATCTGTGCAGACGGAAACCCGTGGGAATCTCACTCAGACCCACTGAACTCTGTTTCCCTCAAAACAGACCCAAAACCAGTTAAACAATGATGCCCGTGCACTGTTTCTCGTTTCATTCCATACCAGCACGTTCCCATTACCTCAAAACCCATAAACTAATCCCATGTCCAGTCCACTAACCAGGTTAAACAATTGCTTGGTCAGAACCACCAAGTACGGTGGTGCAGGCTTTGTTTCCCACGGCTTTCAAAAGTAACCTCCCTGCAAAATTACCATTTTGCCCGTCTGTCCAAAAATTACCAAAATGCCCTTCTCTTCCGAGACCCGTAACTCAACCGTCTGATATCCGTTTTCAGCGTGCCGTTTGTCTACGGACTCAGGGCATCAAGACCTACCTAACGGTCCTCGAATTGTGTGAAAACTAGTGGTCAATCAAAAGGTCAACATTTTCCCCATTTTCGTACAAATTATGAAAATGCCCTTGAACTTCCGAACGTCATAACTTCCTCCTCGAATGTCGGAATCGGGCGTGCCACCTGTCTATGAACTCGTGACGTCCCGAACTAAGTCACGGTCATTGGTCAAAGTATGTTTGACCGTCCGAGCAAAAGTCAACTGTTCACCCATTACCTAGGGGCAAAATCGTCATTTTTTTCAAATTTTCCGAATTTCCCTCTTTCTGAACGCCCGGGTCGTTACAACGGCGACATAACAGGGTTGAGGGCGATCCTGGATGGATGGTTGCACACATAACTACGATCGGAGTCGTGACTGACCCTGAGATATCGGGCAGGATGCCCAGCTGATGTCATATGTTCAGGCACGAGACCCCCGGTTACTTTACGGTTGTGATTTCGAGTCAGGGACCCTACATGGATTTCCAGGTTCATGACGGTTTATGGGAACCGGCATGAACCCTTGTTATGTTATTGTGGTACATGACGGTTTATGGGAACCGGGCATGAACCCTTAAATGGATATTATGGATCATGATGGTTCAGGGGAACCGGGCATGAATGTTTATGTTATGTATATATATGTTCATATACCTTCCTTTACTTCTATTATCTCCTCCGGGGATGGTCGTTGGCCTGGGTGGGCCCCGGAGTAGTCACGGAGCACCGACTGAGTGGAGTCACCCCCCAGTTGGGTTCTTTACTCTCAGGAAGGCTATGGTTACTATAACCTCGGGTAGGATCAGTGGTCTGCGGACATTGACCTTGACTTTGAGAAGACTCGGATTGAGACCCGGGTAGCACGCTCGTAGCTTTGGAAACCGTGACAGGATTGGTTTTGTGAATTATATATGATATATGATATGTGATATGTGGTGTGCACAGGTGTGCACAGGATTTGAGCAGTGGCTTGTGTACTTGGTTTCAGTATGGATATGGTTTTGGGCTGAGTCCCTTATGGATTTGGGCGGTGGCCTGTATATTTGATTTGATTATGGTTTTGCGCTTAGTTCCCACAGATGGTTCCATTTGCTTAAATGATTTTTGAATGCATGCATGCTTTTTAGTGAAGGGTACAAATGTCTTTCGATAAACTATTTTTATAAACTCTTGTTTTGTCCACTCACAGCTTTTAATGTTTTGACTGTCTTTCAGGTTGACATTCGGATGTGGACTGTAGCAGAGACCGAGATATCACATACCTCCTTCGGATCCTAGCGCACTCTGATAGCCCGGGAGGGCAAAGGTCGGAAATATCCCTTGTCTGACACTTCGTGTTAGACGGGAGCAAGGTCATCCCGCGTTAATTCCGGGGGGATTGGGATGGGTCCTGTCACTGGGTCTGACGACAGTCCTCCAGGTGTCATAGATCCTGGATTTTGGACAGATCCTCCTAGACGTCGTAGATCCTGGGGGTAGACTCGGAGTAAGACCCCGAGTGTATGCATACTTATATATAAACAGTGACAGATATTGGGATTAGTTCCCTATGGGCTGTGTGCCCAGTGATGGCATCTAGAATACCAAGGATGAGTTATATATATATATATATATATATATATGTATGTATATGAGATTGGTTTGGGGCAGAGACCCAGTGTTCTATGATTGGTATTTCACTGCGAATGGATTTGGGCAAAGCCCCTACAGAACTGGTTTTGGGCTGAGTTCCCAAATATCTTGGTTTATGGTTTTGGGCCAAGACCCTAATGATTGTTTTGATAAATGGCTTTCGAATGCATGCATACTTTTTAGTGAAGGGTATACATGTCTTTTTGTGAAATGTGTTTTATTAAATTCCTTGTTTTGTCCACTCACAACTTTTAATGATTTCAATGCCCTTCAGGTTGATCGCAGATGCGAGCTGTAGCAGAGATTAAGACATCACACTCCTCCTCCGATCCTGACGCACTCTAGAAGTACTGGTTGGGCTAAGGATGGAATTATCCCTGATCTGACACGTCGTGTCAAACGGGAGCAGGCGCGTCCCACGTTAATCCCGGGGGATTTGGGATGGGTCCTGACGAAATGGTATCAGAGCTAGACCCTGACCGGAAAGTGTGCCAACGAGGATGCTAGGCCATAAAGGGGGTGGATTGTAAGACCTGTGCCCTGAAGGGAACAGTGAACGATCTCACATTCTTGCGAGGGGAGAATGGTCTTGGAGAGGAATGGTGGTGTACCTTAAAGGTGTAGGCACACACCTATCTAGCACGATGGGACAATATCGTGTTAGATAGAGTGGGCCGCTGCGCAACTTTGATCTAAACAAGGCCTTTTGGGAGTTCACTAGTTTTGGATTCCTTGGGAACTCCAAAGTTAAGCGAGTTGAGGTTGGTGCAATCCCATGATGGGTGACTTACTGGGAAGTTGCATGTGAGCTCCCGAGAACAAAACCGTGAGGGCTGGGACTAAAGCGGATAATATTGTGCTAGATGAGTTGGGTCCTGACCGAGGAGGGTCGGGCCCTGACATTGGACCTCCCGGGTCAAATGTCAACTTTTTATCCTCATCTAAGGGCAAAATCGTAATTTCACTCCGAATGTCCGACAATCCTCAACTAATCTTCGATTAGCCTCGCTAATCCACAATTAAATCTTAAACAAATCCTAAAATTTTGAGACGGGTCGTTACAAATAGTATATATAGCTTGATTTGCATCGGTTTTAGATAGTCATATTTTATAGTAAAAAACTAAGATAAAATAAATCAAATTAAAATTATAGCATATAAAACACAACATGAAAGTGACACATTTAGAAATATATATATATATAATAAATCAAATTAAAGTTATAGCATATAAAACACAACATGAAAGTGACACATTTAGAAATATATATATATATATATATATAATGAATGTTTTGTAAAAACTGTTAGAAGTTAATAGTGCGATGAAAATGAAATTTGATCAAATAAATTTTCGATAATTTTATAAATTTTTTGATAAATGACATTAAATTGTAAGTTACGATTTATGTAAAGAAAATAACTGTTGATTTTTGACAAAATATATTTTGTGCATATTAACAAAAATATTATAATCATGATTGAGATTTCTTGGGTCCAATAACTAATTTCGTATTTTATTTTTTAAGTTGAGAAATATTAAACTTAATAAAAATCACTATTAAGATAACATATATATATGGACGTATATTTTTCTTGATGCGTACAAAAGAAGAGCAGAATGAATGAATGGTGTAGGCCTGTATGGTGTAAGTGGGTAAGGATGAGCAGAAAGCAACTGTAGTATATATTTTGCAGCAGTGAAGAGATGGACTTCCCCATTTGATTTTGAGTTGACAGAATTGTCTCGATTTGATACTGCCATATTGATAATTAACAAGCGAACTTTGTTTTCCAGAATTCTCTTCTGCTTTTGAATATCCTCCGTCCATTCACAATTTAACGTAACTCTCTCTCTCTCTCCCTCTCCCTCTCTCTCTCTCCCTCTCCCTCTCTCTCAATTATTATTATATGCTGCATGCGCGTACACGTAAAAGGTATTGCATTTTGCATGTGCACGATCAGATTGAGATTGATGGGATGGGATGGGATGGATGGGGTCCATCAGAAATGACGATCTCAAGGACCAAGAAAATCAGTGTTGATGAGTTGATTGAGATGACATATCCATAACCAGCTCATAAAAATCCTATTCCTCCGTCGACCCAACACTGCGCTCTGCTTCTTCTCTTTCCGGTACTAATTAATGCATATTATTATTTTTATTATTATGTATCTAATCTCTTTAATCCTTATGCTCATCGACGGGTATATATACATAACTTCAATTAATTAGATAATTTAAATGCTAATTAATATATTTTAATTTTGACTATCCAATTCAAAATTTATTAAATGGTTAGAAGAGATAAATATATGAAATAATCACAAAATTAACATTTCATATTATATTTTGTACACATGCACTTAATTAGCTAGCTGATCAATAATGGTGAATGATCAAAGACATGATGAACATATTGATTAGAACGTTGTTATTTTATGTAGGCATGCATATGCATGTGATTGTTAATTTTTTATCATATCTAAGCACACAGATCTACTAATGTCGATGATCTTCACTAACCTACAAAACACGTAGACACCCACTTATATATATAAGTGTGCACATAATATATTCCACAATTACTTTAATTATATATATATATATATATATATAGGGAGAGATAAATCCGTTATTATATTGTGTGTGAATTCTTAAATTTGTCACAACGTACAAGAATCTTGACTTTGTTCTTAATTTTTTTTTTGTCCCAAAAAACAAGAGCTTTATTGGAATGTAAAATTCTAAAATAAAACACAAAATAAATCAATTCTGATATTAAATAAAATAGAATATTTTATTTAGAAAGCAAAACCAATTCTACATCTCTCACAACATGCACCAATAAGTTTTGCCCAAAATATGATGATACATATGGAGATCTCATTTGAGGTCAAATGTTCTGGTATTAACCTTACCTAAACCAACCAACTTGAAGAATAAGTAAATAAAATATATGAAGATCTCATCTTTCTTTTCTTGTATTAACCTTACCTAAACCAACCAACTTGATGATACATATGGAGATCTCATCTTTCTTTTCTTGTAGTAGTTGGTAAACTCTCTTTGGATCCTCTTTATTTGTCACTTTGGCACTCACCAGTCACCACTAGCTATAAATAAATAAATAATTAACCTACCTTTCTAGCTGATTAATTTGTATATATCTAATTTATTTACCACTACCAAATTACTTCGGGTTTCACAATGCTTTTACTCAGTAATTAAATTTCTACACGAATTACTGGGTGGACCTTGCGGCCGAGCCAAATATCGTTTCATACATGCATGATCGATCCTTCCAAATTTCTATCCAAAGCATGCATGATCGATCCTTCCAAATTTCTATCCAAAGCATGCAAATAACAATTTCTCTTGGCAGCATTAACGTGATTATATATATAGAGAGAGAGAGAGAGAGAGGAATATAATATTATCTTTGTCTTAATAAATTAAGTTGATTGATTTGATTATGAGTCTTCTACGCCTGATGCATGTATAATTGGTATTCCTAGGCAATGAAAGTTTTCTTGTCCTCATTACCAAAAGGAAAAACAGATAATTAAGCTAGCAATATATATATGGCTTCGAAATCATTTTTGGTTGAAATTAATGCCTCTCAGAAGCTGCGGTTAGTATATATTCTAGTGATCGATGATCTAGATTCCAAGTTTCGTATTTATACAAGTAGTGTATATGAAACGTTAAAACGTTAAAGTTTTAAATACACATCACATTATTGTGTATGTTACGTTAATTTAGGTGGCACATAATTTGGTCGAATTTATGCCATATGACATGACGGGGCCATATTTCCTATTCGGTCTCTGTCATCTTTTTTGACTCGATATGTACTTTGAGCGGATTGCATAGTTAAAATTTCAGTATTTTTTTTTTATATTACAAGATTCAGAAATTTAGTATAAATTTGATGTGTTTTGTCGTACCCAGTCGCTGAATGAAAGAAAGGAGACGAGAGGAGACTGAGGCAGGACGGTAGTCCTGAGAAAGATCCTGCTGCGAACTGCTATGTGGCTGGACAGGAGAGAGGTCAACAGCGGCAAGGATAGGAGACTGACCCATATACGTGCTAGGTTTGGAACCCAACAAGCGAGTAGTCAAAGATGAAAATATTAATATCGACTTATATATCGTTAGTTAAATTTACGGATATCTCACTCTAGATATTGATATCAATATCGATATCGTTTATAGTCAACAAAAATGACGGAAATTTAGTCCAAAAATTAGAAATTTTTAACGAAACTTTGGAAAAAACTTAAGTACCTAATAATAATTATATAGAACTAATAAAAATTATAAAATAACTTTAATATAATAAATATATGATGAATAATATGATAGAATATGAGTCTCACGATGACTAATATGTATAAAACCTTAACATATATTCTAAATTAAAACATATATTACCAAATATGTGAGTTAAACCATATTTTACATTAAAACATATATTATAAATTAAAACAAATATTACCAAATATGTGAGTTAAGCAATATTTTACACTAAAACATATATTACTAAAATATATATTACCAAATAATAAGGAATTTTGAAAAAACAAGGTTAAGCAGGAAAAAAAACTTTAAAAAAAAACTTTAAACGGTGTGTTTCACTTAGCACCTTTAACACTGATCAGTGGAGAGGTTCTCACTCAATCGAGAACTTTCCATTCTCTTCTTGGGCGAGAGCGTTTCTCGACTGAAACGAAACAGAGAGGACGAGAGAGGTGGAGAGGTGAGGATGTCGATGAGGAGGTGAGGCCGTCGATGAGGAGCTGAGACCTTGAGGCATTCGAGAGGAGGTAAGACCCTAAGACCCTGAGGCCGTCAAGGTGAGGCTGTCGACTGCTTCGAGAGGTTCGTTCAGACATCGAGAAATTCAAGGGGTTCAAGAGGTTCCAACGACGGTCGTGAGGCCTTCGACTGGTTCGAGAGGTTAGATTTTGGATTCAAGAGGTGAGTGAGTGATGCAATTGAATGAATTGAAGAGGGAGGAAGAGTCCACGGTCGATGCTGGTTTTACCCCAATTTGTGAAGATCGAAGGTATTTTTGCTTATGTGGTTTGTAATTTGTAGGCAAAGGTGAATGGGTGATTGAGTTATTTTTTATTTTTTCCAGAATTGTAGTTTAATACTCCAAATTGTAACGATTGATTAGAGTGATTGTTTTCCAATTTTGTTTTTTCCAGTTTCTGTTTATCTGTGATTCTTGCTTGTTTGTTTGATATTGGTGGTTGCTTGCAATATTCTGGCCTTCTGGGTTTTCATTTTCTTTGATTTTGACATTTTGTTGGCTGCTTGCGATATTTGCTGTGAAAATCGGGGATTTCGCCCAATATCGGTGATTATTGCCGATAGTCACCGATATTGACCCCCGAAACCACCGATTTTGGGAGAAGATTTTCCTTCACCCTCGTCTTAGGTGTCGCCGGTTGGAAAATCCGATATATCAGGCGATACATCGGCGATTTTTTCGATATTTTCATTAGTGGTCGTGATCTATTTCAGATTTCTTTTCATGTCGCGACATGCAGGTACATGTAATTTTGGAGTCTTAACTAGAGCTTAATTATTACGTATACACAATGATTATCTGTTTTTACCTTTTGATTGTGCTTCCTTTCAGGTTATACTCAATATGGCTTTTTATTCAAACTTCTTCATAAAAATTTATTTTATAAACATTTTCATTTTTTTAAAATAAATAATACTATTTGAATACATTAAATTGACCATAATGACACATTTGATGTCGCAATCAATGAATTATGTTATTTTAATAAATTAAATTATTTGGTGCACCCAATTCACTATTTCACTACCAGAAAATACCCCTTACTCGTTCAATGTTTGCCTGGCGAAGCGAAATTCACTGGTAAATGAGCTTTTACCCGTCGAATGTAGAGAGGCTCGTCGGGCAACCCATGCGCGGGAAGCCGTGGTCGTTAACACGCAAAATGGTAGAGGTTTTCTTGGCGAGGGGTCAACATTCGCCGGGCAAAGTTCACTTAACAACGAATTAAGTTCGCCGGACAAACCCTTTTCGTTGACCCGCAGCGGAAAAGAGTTTGGCACGAAGATATTTTGGCACCTAAAATTTGCCCGACGGGTTATTAAAGTTTGCCCGACGAACCATTCGCCGGGCAAAGATCTAATCTGCATAAATGCAGGCAACAGATTCATTTCTTCATCTTCTTCCTTGTAACTCTCTCTCACTCACTCTCACCTTCCATACATAATTTCATCATCATTTCATCATCACTTCATCATCACTTCATCATTACTTCATCTAAAGTTTAATAATTTTTTTTTGTTTGTTTTAGTTTTTCAATTTTTATTTAATATTATAAGCTAAAATTGTTTTTTGTTTTAGGTAATTTGTGGTTGATTTGAAGGATTAATTATAAAAGGTATGTGTGTTTGCCTCTCAATTTAATTTTGCTAAAAAAAATTGGATTTAATTATGTTAGAAAATTGTGATTTATTGTGTAAAATTTTTAGAAAATGTTAGAATTCTGGATATAATTGTGCTAAGGAATTGTGAGTTATCCGTTAATGCGAAGTTAATCGGGTATAACGATATTTGATGGAAAACTTTAAACCGTTTGAGAGTCAGTGAACCAGATTGATTGATTAACTCTTGAATTGTCTATTTAACGAGACAGTTTGGGAATGCACAACTATGTGTTGTGTAGTTTACTGTCTATTTGGTTAGGTTTGGATCGTGGGAAATTCGGTTTATATCCCCTCAATATTCTCCAAAAGCATACTAGATATTTGTTTAAAATATCCAAGTCGTACATTTGGAGAACTGTAGGGTGATGTTGCGGAAATTTCCCTCGGTCGAAACTTCGCCTCGTAGGTCACAAACTATACAGCACAGAACGTGTACTCTCGAATGAGATAGGCCCAAATCACTAGAGGTATAAGGAAACGAGCGAGTTTTCATATTAATTTGTTCCAACTACGGGATAATATTTAATTATTTACTTATGTTGATTCTATTTTGCGGAAGTAAGCACAATGGAGAGAGGCTGGATGCAAATGTTGGATAGATTTTCTGATCAGTATTTGGATGGGATTGGCAGCTTCATCACCTTTGCACGTAATCATTATAGTGGTTAAAGGCGCATCTTATGTTCGTGCCGTAAATATAACAATTGTTGTTAGATGACATTGGGTGATGTTCATTTGCACCTGGCACGAAATGAGATCGTACATAACTACACTAATTGGATCTATCATGATGATCAAAATTTTACTACATCCACATCTTCAGTCCACGGGACCCATCGAGATGATATTGATCCAAACAACCGTTGTGATAATGATCAATTTTTTGAGATATTAATTGATATTTTTCCTCTTGCATCTGATGATATAGATGATGATGCCCCTTGGTCTCAACCCGAAGAGTCAGATCTCCATTACGAGAGGTTTTTGAAAGAAGTTTTGCGCGAGTTATACCTTGATTGTAAATCCTTTTCAGTTCTAGGGGCGGTTGTGAAATTCTTGCACATGAAAGTTGAGTATAATCAAACGAACAAGTATTTTGATCACATGATGGACATCATCATCCGAATACTCCTTAAAGAGAACAGTCTCCCTAAAGATCATTATAGCTCGAAGAAGCTCGAAGAAGGATCTCGGTTTAGGCTATGTGAAGATTCATGCATGTAAGAACACGGTGCATTGTTTTACGGTGATTTTGAGTAACTCGACAAATGTCATGTGTGCAATGAGCTTAGGTTTCGAAAGAATAAGATTTCGAAAAAGGTGTTGCATTATTTTCCACTGAAACTAAGGTGACAAAGTCTAACGACCCGTCCCAAATTATCAGGATTAATTAGGAATTAATGACGGATTAGCAAGGCTAATCGGGGATTAGATGAGGATTAACGGACGTTCAGGGCGAAATGACTATTTTGCCCCTAGAATGGGCGAAATGTTGACTCTTCGTTCAGGCTGTCAAATGGACTTTGGCCAATGACTGTGACATAGATTGAGACGTTACGATTTCATAGACATGTGGCACGTCCAATTCCAACGTTCGAGGAAGAAGTTATGACGTTTGGAAGTCGGGGGTATTTTGGTATTTTGGTTGAAAAGGGCAAACAGTTCATTTTGACCTGGAAGGTCCAATGGTCGAGGGCCGGGGACCGTTACATAGATTGTGTCGATGCGAATCCGTAGACATGCGGCACATCGAATTCGGACTTTCGACGAAAAAGTTAAGGATCACGGAAATTCTAAGGAACTATTGCACGAAGTTCGAGACGGATTGACATTTGGCATTATGTGGGCCAGATATTTACCCAGGGCCCAATGGATGAGTGAAAAATGTCACTCATCCACTGGCCACCATTTTACATTCATCCATATCATCCCTTGCTTGTTCGTGCATACCAACCCTCACAAACCCGATCTCACCCAAACCCATCCATCAACCATTTCAATCCTTGCTGATGGCTGAGAGAGAGAGGAACAGAGAAAGAGACTGAAGGTGGCTGATGAAGGCAGGACCGCCGTGCACGACGGTGAGGGCCTTGGAAAACGAGGTAACCCGATTACCCGATTGTGCTTAATTTTTGACAGGACCCGTCCCAACTGGACCTCGAAAACCGTGCCCGGTCCTGCTCCCGTCTGACAAGTCAACTGAAGTCTCGAAACTAGCTTTCAGCACCTATCAGACAAGGGATAACTGCCGCTCATGCCTCCGCCTCGAGATCAGCCCCGAACGTTGTGCCACGGCCTGGAGGGTTAACAAAACAGAAAAGTGTGAGTGGACAAAAATATATTCGTTAAAACACATTTTTAAAAGACATCATTTACCCTCCAGTTTATCAAACTTGCATGCATAGGAAAAAAAACATATGAAACACCAACACTGGCCTTCCAGCCAAACCACATAACCAGTTAAATCCCGGCTCTCAGGCCAAAACATACGAACACATAATCACCTGGCCACACAGACCAGAACTCGTACTCAATACCAGTACGTAATCACAATCAACATCAAACAGTACCATGCACAAGGTCAACAATCAATTACTCAATCAATCAATCAATCCGCACTATTCATAAGTGCACAAACCATCACACTGTCACACCGGCACTACGAGTAGGCCATAACCCTGCCTCAGTCGTCTGGGAAGTCACCCCGAGCTCCGACTACCCCGGCACGCATCACCCCGAGCGTTAGCCGTCTAGGAACACCCCAAGCCTCGACTATCTGGGAATATATCTCACCCCGAGTACCAGCCGTCTGGGAACACCCCGAGTTCCGGCTGCCTGGGAACAATCACAATCATATCCCCGAGCTCCGGTCGTCTGGGAACACCCCTAGCTTCGACCATCTGAGCATTCACAATCATAATGAAAATCATCCGGGATTATATCCCAAAATATCTCAATCAAATCCTTGACTTCCAACCAAGTCAAAAACACTATCCAGTTAGGCCTCAAGCCCAAAACATCAATATCACGCAAATCCGTGAAATCACATTAAACATAGTAAAATAATCCAAAAATCATCCTTGACTCACCAATTAAGTCAAAATACTCTTTTGGAAACCTTTTTAACTCCGGGCCTAGCCCAAAATACCATTTGCACATTTCCTCGAAAAACGTGCCAAAAACCGATTAAAATAATATAATCTTCCCCAAAATCCGGAATTCACCATATCGGAACACCAATCATACCAAATCATGTCAAATCATATTATAAAGCATTTAGAACATATATGCATGCATTCAGGGTAGAAAACAAAAGTCCACTCACACACCGTCCAACCCGCTCGCTTCCCGAGCTGCACGCGTTTTCGTAATTTCCGACACTTACCAGGAATCTCGAATCCTGTCCAAAATCATTACTCAGGGTCACTAAGGACCTAATTATCATCATATTAATTTATCATAATTTTTCGGGAATTTAATATTATTTTAATACGTAACATAAACCTTCGGACCCTCGAAACATTATCGAGACGGCGTCCGAGCGACTCGCAACCAAAACTAAATATGTTCGTTACATTAAATAGGACAAGTTTCATGTTAACCGTACCTTTCCCCCTCACGCGCCCCCACGCGCCGCCGTTTCTCCGATAAACGGAGCCTACGGCCCGTGAGGTGACCCGGTTCGATTGCCATCAATTTGACATCAATTTCTACAATTCAACCATCCATTTGCATTGTTATAGTCTCAATTGAAGTTCTGTACAATAAATTAGGTGTTAACTTACCTCAATCTCTTCGACTCAAACTCGATTTGCGAAGAACACCGAAGCACTGTTCATCAACCAATTGTCCCAAATTCTCACATGTTTCATTGAATTGATGCATCAAGAAGCATCGTTGGGTCCTTATAAACATATTCCCTTGATCAATTTCATGGTTCCATAGCTTTAATTCCACGACTCAAGCTCAAAAATCCAAAGCTTTCCCCCTCTCTGTTCGAAGCCAAAACAACCTTAATTTCCTTCGTTCTTGATCCAGTTCGACTCGTCTCACTCCCAGAAGGCTAACTGCAACCTCAATTTCACTCGAAACAGTTTACAAAATCAAAATCAACATTGGTGTTCATAAATGGATTTTCGGGTTTTGTTCTTAGGTTTACAGTTCGGCTTTCTTCAATTATCCCTTCCATTCTACTCGTTTTTTTCTCTGATTTTCTCTTCCCATCTCAGGTGTTATCTCCTTGCCTTTTTCATCGATCAATTTGATCGAATTAAACAAAGGAATTGGGCGGGTTATTTTGTTTGTGTTAGGCATTCAAGCCACCAATCTTTCACACATGGTGACAAGTGTCACCCCATGGCCAATCCACGCCCAAATTAAGTGAATCAGCTAATCAATTAGAACAATTATCCCTGCTACAACAAAATTACCATTTTACCCTTTAAGGCACAAATGACCAAAATGCCCTTACACTTCACAACCCCGTAACTTTTTTGTTCGGACTCCGATTGACGCATGCCGCTTGTCTATGGATTCAGCATCCCGAGACCTACCCAACAGTATTCTCGGAAAGTCAAAACAATGTCCCGATCAAAAAGTCAACTTTCGGCCCCTTTTGATCAATTTACCAAATTACCCTCAAACTTCCGCACGTCATAACTTTTTCCTCGAATGTCGAAATCGGGCGAGCCACCTGTCTATGAACTCGTGACGTCCCGAACTACGTCACAGTTATCGGTCAAAGTCCGTTTGACCGCTCGAATAAAAAGTCAACCGTTCGCCTAATTCCAGGGGCAAAATCGTCATTTTCCTCAAATTTCCGAATTTCCTTTTTTTGCATCCCTGGATCGTTACAATTTTCCTTTGTTTTCGATTTGGACGTTAGATGACAGGACCCACCCCGATTATCGCCTCGATAATCGGGAAGCATCTTGCTCCCGTCTGACAATCGAATCCAAAAGACCTGAAAACTAAATAATATTACATCACACCCATTGTCAGACCGGGGAGATTAAACAAATACATCCGACTAGATGTCAAGTCCACAGTTTCACAGAGCATAATATTACAAAACAGGTTAAAGAACAAATCCTACTCTGTGAACTAACTACTCCGCAACGGAAAACTTTATGCCTCCGCCTCAGCCTCGGCGCTTGCCCCCGCACTTGTACCACGACCTGGAGGGAATTTAAAACAACAAAGTGTGAGTGGACCGAAACATAAGTTTTACAGGAAAAACAGTTTTCCGAAATCGGGTTCGCCCTCCAGTTTTGTAACACGCATGCATAACCAAAAATTCAAAAATCGCGTATTAGACCTTTGAAAACTCTTTTTCCGAAACACATGAAAAACGTTACAGAGAATCGTCATAACTCATGTAAAACCATTTAATATTACCAGATTCCAGAAACCGTCATTTTGAAACATCAATTGCACAAATCAAGTAAAACTGTATCAATAGTCATAATTGTGCCGTTGGATCCATCCGAGTCTTTAAACTCAATATTAGGCCTTCCCGGGATATCAACGAGTCTTTAAACTCAAAACATGATCAGTAGGCCTCGGGGGGTATTACAATAATCGAGTCTTTAAACACATGAGTCTTTAAACTCAATCCGGGTCTTTAAACCCAAAACCAGATCCAACAATCAACCGGGTCTTTAAACCCAAAACCGTTTTTAAACACATTAAACCAGGATTCATCATAAACCGTTTCCCAACATCATTCCGAAATCATATCACGTCATAGTAGAACTTATGTCCGAATTCACATGCAATTTCCAAAACATGCAATTTCCGAAATCACTTCACAATTAAAATCAAAACATCATAAATCCGTAACATGCATAATCATATCCAGATACTTCATCAAAACATCATTCATGCATAAGTAAAAACCGTAACCACGAATTGCGTGAAATACGATGAATATCTCGAAAAGCGTGAAATTCGTAAAACCGAATTATCATATCACCATCATAAAATCATATGCAAAACCATAAGATAAACCAGTAAAATAGTCATGCATGCCCAGTTTAGAAATCAAAAAGTCCACTCACGGTTTTAGGACGTGTCAATCGCGTCCCGCGCGCTCCTCCGTAGCTTCGGAAGTGTCCAGGCCTGTAAAAATGCATAAGGAGGGTTACAAACATCCCAAAATAACTCGTAGGATTTTTCCTAATTTTTCCGGATTTTTCAGCGAAATTAAACTTAGAGACTTAACCTTCCGGACTCCCGAAATTATCCCGAACGACTCCCGATTGATTCGAACTCTAAAGATGACATGTTAATTAAACTGAAAGGATTAAATCTCATGTTGACCGTGATCAGAGTTAACATCGCACGCGCCGTCACGCGCCGCCCAAAGTGGCTGCGCGTGAAGGCCACGCGCCAAGCTACAGTGTCTTCGTCCTTACCCGGATAGACTGATAAACGGGTCTATTACCCGCGACTCAACCTGACCAGTTCAAGTTCAATTCTCAATCAATTCTTCTCGTTTTCAATCCTATTACCTTCTCTAATCCATTAATTTTAGGTCTGTACTAACGATCAATCTCGACTAACGTTAAATCGACCCAACTCAAGCTCAAACAGTCGAGCAAGTCGACCTATGGAACTCACCCTACATGGTTCCATTTCCAAATTAATTTCACCAGTAGCTTAAGGGGACTTATACGAACACGATAGAACAATCAATTGAACTCGCCGTTACCTGGAAGTCGTCGACCTCAGCACTGGTTTTCCTCTGAAACTGAAACTCAGGTTCCCGGCCAACCAGTCCACCTCCTCCTTCGATTTTTGCACGGTTGTGCTCGTAGTGACCCCAGAAGTCTAACACGGCCCTTGGTTTCGCTCAACACGCCTCAGGAATTGAATTCGATTTTTCCCTCCAACTGGTTCATCTATGAACTGGAACTTGGGTTCCTGGGAAAAACGGGCTCCAATCTCCACAACTCTAGCACCGTCGTGTTCCTGTCACTCCCAGAAGTCTCTCAATGTGTTTAGATTTGTCTCTCAACCCGTAGAAGTCGAATTCAGAGTTTCCCCCCCAAAAACCCAAAACTGTTTTCTCACTGTTTCTCTCAACCTCAGCCCTCACACTGATGCCCAAATGACCCAACTGAGTCCTCTCCTCACTCTCTTACTCTGTCAATCGATTCAAACGGCCAGCAACCCGTGGGAGACCAACTGAGGTTTTCTAAAAATGTCTCCCATGCACACAGAAGCCATAGCCATTTCTTTAACCCAGCCCGTGCTTGTGTGGCCTCAGTCCGTTCACCCATGTCCCCCATTGCCTCAATCAACTTAAACAATGCACCTGATCATTCCACTAGGCCATAAACAATTGCACACACAAGACACCACGGCCGTGCACTCTGTTTTCCACGGTGGTGAACAGTACCCCGTGTAAAAAGACCAAAATGCCCCTCAGGGCAAAATTACCAAATTGCCCTCCAACTTCCGTGACCCGTAACTTGGTCGTCCGACGTCCGTTTCACGCGTGCCGCTTGTCGTTGAACTCGGGACCTCGAGACGAACCTAACGGTCTTCGAATCATGTGAAAACCAATTGTCCAACAAAAAGTCAACTTTTTCCCATATAACGTCCAAATTACAATAATGCCCCTAGACTTCCGAACATCATAACTTTCACCCTGTTCGTCCGAATCGGACGTGCCACCTGTCTATGAACTCGTGACGTCCCGAACTATGTCACGGTCATCACTCAACGTCCGTTAGACCCTCCAATCAAAAAGTCAACAATTTGACCATGCGAATCACAGGGGTAAAAACGTCATTTTATTCAATATTTTATAATATTACATTCTCAGAATGTCCGGGGCGTTACATTAGAGGCTGTATTAGTTATTTGGATGAGGTTTATTAGGTTTTTGGGAGTGTATAGAGAAGGTTTTGGATGGTTGTGAAGGGCTGAGCAGCCCTGGGTGCTATCGGGGAATTTTGGACCGTGAGCATAGTTTTGGAACTTAGGGGTTTAGGGAGTTTTTATTTGTTTCCTTTATATAGATAGGTCGGAAATGATGAAATAGGAAGATTGGAACTGAAAAGAAAGAGATTGGACGAAAAATAGGGAAATTATAGGGCCAGACCAGTCACGCCGGTCTAACTGGACCAGCCCAACCAGTGAACCGGCTGGACCGGCCGTCGCTGGGTTGAAGACAGTCTATAGTGTGGCGCGTGGCTCCCAAGCGCAGACCCTTTGGGCCGCGTGTGTGGGCGCAAGGGCCACTTTTTGGGGAAGGTTCCAACATGTGAAATCATCTATTTGATGTAATGAACATTTGGGATTGGTTTCGAGTCGATCAGACATCGTCTCGATATAGTTCGGGTTGTCCGAAGGTTTCAGAGTGCGTTTAAAAATATTTAAAAATTATGAAAAATTACGGGTCTTTAGGGATGGGTTATTTAAGTAGTTAATAACCCTTTATTACAATTTGGACAGGTTCGGGAATTCCGGAGGTGACAATTGGCCCGGGAGAGGCTTATGGCGCGCGTATCGAGGCGCAGTTTCGGACGGTCTCTGAGTGGACATTTTTTTTTTCAAAATTGATGCATGAATAAATGTTTTATAATTATTTTAGAATATTTTTGGTGATTCTATGAGTGCATTTGTTTGTGGTAGCTTAGGATCGACACATTTGCACGTTTTTTGAGGTTTTCAGCTTTATGTCATACCTTTGCGTACTACGTTTTCAATGATGATTTAATGAATGGGTTTTGGATTTGGAAATTTGAAATCGGGCATGAGACCCTTTTGATTGGAAACCCTCGGACTTAGAGTCCATTTGCTTTGATGAGAAATCGGGCTGGAGGCCAATTTGAGTTATATGATCGGGCCGAGGGCCCCGTTGATTTACGAATTCGGGCTTGAGGCCCAGTTGGTTGTAATCTCGGGCTTGAGACCCCATTGGCTGTGTTATAAAGCTTAAGGCCCCATTGGTTGTGAAATCGGGCTCGAAGCCCCATTGATTTATGGTTTCGGGCTTGAGGCCCCGTTCGTCGTGATTTCGGGCTAGAGGCCCCGTTATTGCGGTATCGGGATTGAGGCCCTGTTGATTGTGAAATCGGGCTTAAGTCCCATTTTGGTTTATGAAATTAGAATTCGGGTTGAGACCTTGTGGAACTGTGGATTTAGGCTGAGGCCTGTGAAATTGATTTGAATCGAATTTGAGGAATCCTGTTGAGATGAATCGGGTATGAGACCTAGTTGACTTGTTGAGAAGAATCGGGTATGAGACCCAGTTGGAAATATGTTTTGAGAAAGGAAATGATTTGAAAATATATAAGCCCTCTATATGATTTATTTGGTCTCCTACAGCCGTCGACCTAGAGAGTCACGATCCACAGACCAAAATAAGGATCCCCATAGGGAGCCCATTCCAGGAGTGGAAGTTATGATGTCGTCCCGAACCAGATTCTGGAGAGATACTCAGACTAGATCCGGAGATAGAGCTCGGACTAGATCTAGAGATAGAGCTCAAACTAGATTCGGAGATAGAGCCTCGCTGACGGAGAATTCCTGGGGGTAGACTCGGAGTGAGACCCCGAGTAGTGTGCACACTAGTATAGAGATGAATCGTGACATATATCAGGGATGTGTTCCCTAGGGGCTGTGTGCCCCGAGTTGGCATCTTCTAGGAAGTGTCACGGATGGGTTATACTTATGCATATACGTATGAGGTTCTTACGGAAAGTGATTTGGGGCGGAGGCCCTGTGTTCTATGTTTTAGAAAGTGATTTGGGGCGGAGGCCCAATGTTCCAAGTTTTATGGAAACTGATTTGGGGCGGAGACCCCGTATTCGCTGTTTTGGAAATGGTTTGGTGCGGAGACCCCGTATTCTATGTTTTGGTATTTCACTGAGAACAGTTTTGGGTTGAGACGGTGAGGCCTAGAGACGGAGTCTGACACTTCGTGTCAGACGGGAGCAGGCACGTCCCACGTTAATCCCGGAGGATTT
This sequence comes from Prinsepia uniflora, assembly GCA_032719365.1. NCBI lineage: Eukaryota > Viridiplantae > Streptophyta > Magnoliopsida > Rosales > Rosaceae > Prinsepia > Prinsepia uniflora. The sequence goes on along the minus strand of CM064871.1, from coordinate 27,561,979 downwards.
GGGACGGGTCCTGTCACAAAGATTCTTCATGTCGTCTCACACAGATCGTGATATGAGGCAGCACAAGGATGAACGCACTGATGACAATTCACTAAAGCATCTAGCCGATGGAGATACTTGGAAGGAATTTGATAAGATGTAACCTGATTTTACCTCGGAGCCAAGAAATCTCATACTAGGACTTGCTACTGACGGTTTTAATCCTTTTGGAAGTTTTGCAAGGCCCTATATCACTTTGCTGATAGTTGTAGTTTTGTATAACATGACACGACTCATCCCAATCCCCCTGAATTATCCTGGGATGCGCCATGATCCCATCTGACACCGCGTGCTAGTCCAGGAATAAAACTGTAACCCGGTCAGGGTTATCTAAAGTACGCAAGGGTCTGTGAGGTTGCGCATTGGCATGTGATGTCTCTGTCTCTACTACAGCCCGCATCTACGATCAACCTAAAGGGTATTAAAAACAATAAAACGATGTGAGTAGACAAAAATAATCAGTTATAAAACCATTTAACGAAAATACATTTATACCCTTCACGTAAAAGCATGCATGCATCTGAAATAGTATTTCAAATACTTTCTTAAAAACAAGACGTATTGCTTTTCAAATCAAATCATTTTACTTTTCAAATCCATAATAAGTGAAAATGCTTCTCAAATCAACACCAATGAAAAACATCTGTCACATCTCATATCACATCAGTGAAAACCTCTGTGCACACAGCACCCATCGAAAACAAACATAACCAATCCTCGTGTCCAACATCAGTCAAAATTTCCCAGCAACGCTTTCCCAATAGCACTAGGACTGTTTCAATCCGAGCACGTCGCCGTGAACGCATCACCGACCGACGTTCCAGATCGTCGTGAACATATCACCAATCAATCTTCATATAATACCAACACTCCTGAGTCGAGCCTCCCTCGGCTGCACGACAACAGGAAGCTTTTCATGACCTCTCCGGGAAAACACATCCCATCCTAGAGGCGAGCATTATCACCAGGACTTCTCCGGGGAATCACATTCCTTCCGGAGGCCCTCATCCATATCAATCTCAAGATGATGATCTCAGTGAAAACAGTAATCAAATCATGTAGGGAATCATCCCAAAATCATCTCAATAGGGTCTATGCCCGGATATAATTTCCTCAAATCAGTTTCCACAAAACCATCATAAAAAAAGTGTCTAGCAACACTTCATAAATCCAGGATTCCTCAAATCCTATCAATTCCATAACTGGGTCTCATGCCCGAAATATCTTTCATAATTCATAACTGGGTCACAACCCGATATCATTTCCTCACGTTTGACTATACTCTAAGTTAAACCATAAATCAACTGGGTCATACGCCCGAATGATATTTCCATTCGAAAACCATTTCACGATTCAAAGTACTTTCCAAAACCGTCCTTGACTTCAATCCAAGTCAAGTTCTTATCAACTGGGACTCATGCCCGACTATCAATTTCATGCATCTCTATGAGATCATTCAAAACTGTTAGTCAAATCCTCGGTTTCACACCTCTCCGTGAAACCATCAAAATCACATAAACACATGCATGTAGAATACTTGACCTAAGCCCAAGTATCATATAAAAACAGAAATCTCGAACTACGTGCAATATCACATTTTCTATGAAAATGCCAAATCAACAATATAAACCATGTTTAAATCATATGCACTCAAGGAATCTCAAATCATGTTCATAAACCATATAAAACAGTTATGCATGCATCATATTTCACAAAATAACGTCCACTCACAAATCGTCCAAGCTACGAGCTTAGAAACTCGCGTCGTAAGCCATTCTAGGGCTAATCCATAAGCTCTCGTACGTCCGGACTTTTCAAAATCACAGCCAAAGGTCATTATCAACCTATAAAAATTCCCAATCATAGACCCTCAAAACCCCCAAACTAGTCAACGTGTCCCGAACACGCTTCCTAAGGCTAAAAACATCTAAATGACCTATCAAACAAACTCCGATTCAGAAAGTCGAAACCTTTCGAATAAGACTGATTTCACCTTGAAATTCATGCCCATGCGCTCTCACGCACCGATTAATGCCCACACGTGCTGGTCAACATTGGTCAACGCTAGTCAACAATAGTCAACACTGGTTAACGCTAACATCATGCGCACGTCAGCTTGACAGGTCTGACAACCTACCACGTGGCACTCCCTGACTTGTGCCACGTGTCACCCTCTAACACTACCACATCACGTGATGAAATCACCTGCTGATATCATCACTACCACTTGTCACTGACACGTTAGCTCTGACAACTGACACACGGCCATGTGGCACCAGTTCATTGGTCCACGTGGTCTGACATTACTGATGTGGACCTCCCACGTTAGCTGTCCCGTCATCTGACACCCTTTGGCATATTTTCACGTGGTAGTACTTGACAGGACCCGTCCCAATCCCCCTGAGACTACAGTGGGACGTTCTTGCTCCCATTTGAAAATCATACTCAAAATACCGGGAAGACCCTTTATGGGTTTAAAAGTAAACATTCTGAGTTTTACAACAACATTTTCAGACAAGGGATAAGTATCTATATACACAGGACCGAACATATATGTCTGTACCAATAAAAGTACCAAAATCCTACCCAAAAGGGTAATTAGATGCACAATAGTACTGTTTATACCTCTGCCTCCGTATTCACCCTTGTCTCAGTATCACGACCGGAAGGGTCAATAAAACAGTAAAAATGTGAGTGGACCAAAAAGAAGTATTTTTGAAATGCAATTTAATAATAATAGCATTTTTCCCTCCGTTTTACAAACATGCATGCATTCAAATCAAATCGTATGAAAACAGTTCAAATCATACATATATACATATACATATGGACATGCACAACAGTAAAACACGATATAGCCAATCATCGATATTCGTGATGTCTCGACATCCGCGATGTCTATATTCAATATCAATCACGATTTCCAATGCTATGCGTGTAACTCGGGGTCTCATCTCTGAGTACCTCCCTAGGATACAACTCAATGATGTTCGAGGTGATATCATAATAGGGTGCTTTCCCCAAATCTACCACATCCGAGGTGATATGATTAACTCGCATTCTTGATCTTGAGCCTATCCTCACTGATCCTGAGCCTCTCCTCGGAGCTACTCATCTCCGGTAGTGCACCGTGACTACTCCAGGATCCTCGACATGTGGAGGAGACTATCTAACTCAGCAGGATGGTATATGTGGAACCGTAACCAAATAAATTTAAAATCACTTTTAAATCGTTTATGTCTTAATTGAAGTCAAAAATACTTTTCAATTAGGCCTATGCCCGAGACATAGTCCTCACCTGTCTTCTCAACAAAAACCACCTGAAAACAGTGTCAAGAATTCATTTATAAATCCAATTTGTCCGAGTTCCCGTTTGACTCTAAATCTAAGTCAAAATCTTTATCCAACCGGGTCTCAAGCCCAAAATAATATTTTTCATGCAAAACTATAAACTGGTTCATAACCGATGATTAAGTTCACAAATATCATGATATCAAATCATTTCATCTTAAATCACATAATAAAGCATTTAAAATAGTTTATACATGCATTTCGATTATAAAACAAACATTCCACTAACACTCGGTCCACTCTGCGCGATTAATATCTGCACCGTAATCTCACCCGAGCTAGTCCAAAGCCTCTGGGAATGTCCAAATCACAACCGAGGGTCATTAATGCTCTATATAAGTTCAAACACTACACCCTCACAAAGCCCGATATTGGAAACGTGTCATGTACACGCTTCCTGAGGCTAAATGACCTATCAAACGGTTTCGAATCGACCTGAAACCACCACCATTAGATTCAGAATGTCGAAACCTTTTAAACATGATCATTTTCACCTCAAAATTCTTGCCCACACGTCCTCACGCGCTAGTCAAAGTTCCGATCAACAAAAGTCAACGGTCAACACTGATGTCAGTAAAGTCAATGCTGACATCATCATAGTTAATGTTGATGTCATCATAGTCAACGCTGATGTCATCTATTGAGGTCAGCCTAACAGGTCTGACAGACTGCCATGTGGTACTCCCTAACTGGTGCCACGCGTCCTGACATGTGTATCTGACACACTACCACATGGCACCTCCCTATTGGTCTGCGTGTTCTAACAGTGCTGATTGAACTTCCTACGTAAGATCCCACGTAGGCCTGATAGGTCCTGACACCTTGCCACGAGGCACCACCCGATTGGTCCACGTGGTCTGTCATGCTGACATGGACCTAACACATCAGTTGCTGATTGGGTCTGACAACACTCCATGTGGTAACACCTAATTTGACACGTGGACTGACAGCTCTGACAAAGATGACGAAGTGGGCTGCCATGTCATCATCGTCAACCTCCAGCTAGTAGACCCGGTTCTCTTTAACAGGTCGATTTGACCTGCGACCGGACCTAACTTGATCCCACTCATTCCTCAACCATTCTCGACCATTCTTCTTCCTACATGCTCACAATGTTCTCAGAAATGGATCTATGGACTCAAAATCAATTAAAAAGGTCTAGAAATCACTTGTGGAGCTTGATGATTTTTGGGCAAACTTCCAATCCTTTATAGGTCGATTCCAGTAGCCTCTGTCCACAAAAATGGTTCCTATGAGTTCGTACAGTCTCCGAGAACAAGTTTTAATCATCAAAATTGTCCAACAAACCCTCTAAATCAAACTTCAAATTTTGAACCCAACGACTCACCTTTCGGTTTTCGGTCACTTTATGCGATTGTCCTCGTCGTTGGTCCCTTCCTCTTCGTCTCAACTTACTCTCCCACTCTGCCTTTCACTCTAATAGCAAAGGATGATGGAATGGGGGTGTGGATGTGGGTTTTGGTTTGTGTGGGTTTCGGGTGAAAAGGAAAAACAAAGGATGAAGATGATACAAGGAACCCAAATACCTGGGGGGCTGGGCCAATGGGATGAATGACACTTGTCACTCATCCATTGGTCTACTAAGATATTTTGAACTAATTAATTTTAGTCAACTGTACACGTCCTCATAATACATGAATAGTACCTAATTTATTCCGTGACCCTTAACTTCCCTGTCGAATGTCCGACTTCGACGTGTCACCTATCTATGGACTCATGATGTCTCGATCTACGTAACAGGTCTCGATCAAAGTCTAAATAGTATCTCATGTCAAAAGTCAACATTTTTTCATAACTAGGGGCAAAATAGTTATTTCACATTAAATTTCCTAATATACATTTAATTAAAAGTCTGGGGTGTTACATTACCCCACTAGTCCACGTGGTCTGACATGTCTAACACGACACTACCACATCACTACTAATTGGACCTAACACCTGGCCACGTGTCACCCTTTGGTTGCCCACGTGGCCTGACAGGTCTGACAGGTGATGATATGGACTACCACGTCATCATCGTCAACCTCTGGCCAGGTCGAACCAAATCTCTGTAACGGGTTATTTGACCCGCGATCCTGACTCGATCGTATCTCGGCCGTCCGACCATCATTTTTCTCCATTCCTTCACCTACGTGATCGTCTTCCTCCTAAGAAGAGATCTATGACCTCAAAATTCAAAAACAAGAACTGAAATTACCTGTTCTAGATCGATCTTCCACGACCAGTTTTCTAACCTCCACCAGAGTCACTCCTGATGACCTCAGCCTCTAATGTTTGTCCCTACAGGCTCGTATGAGCTCAATAAACCCAATCATGGCATCTGAACACACCCCCAAACGTCCAAAACTCAATTTAAAATTTTGAAATTTAAATGGGTTTTGGGTTTACATTTCTCTGGGTTTTTCGGCCACCCTGCGACCACTCAGCCTCTCATTACCATCATCTCAACCTTTCACTCATCCTCTCAGTCTCTCTATGCCCTCAAACTGAAATAGAAATGGGGAAGGGAATGGGATTTGGGGTTTTCGAGTTTGGATAAACAAAATGGAAGAATAAGAGATGAGATGCATGTATGTGTTTGGTGGACGAGTGATACTTGTCATTCATCTCTTAGTCTCTACAAGATATTTTAGGCCCCACTGTTCCAACACAAAAGTCAACTTCTTGTAATTCGTGTAATCGGGAATAGTTCTTAAAATCGTCCTTGACCCGTAACTTTCTCGTACAATTTCTGATTTCGACGTGCCGCATGTCTACGGACTCGCATCGTCTCGATCTAAGCAATGGACCTCGATCCACGTGTATTTAACTTCGTTGGTCAAAAATCAACTTTTTCACCCTTTCAAAGGGCAAAATTGTTATTTTACTCCGATCATCCGATAATCCTCTACTAATCTCGATTAGTCCTTAATTAATTCCTAATAATCCGTCATTAACCTTAATTAATCTCATAGATTCAGGACGGTTCCTTACATAACATGCCTTCTTAGAGATGCACAAAGAAAGAATTCACAATTCTCAATACTTTGATACCGGAGCCCAAATTGCCGAGTAATTCCATCGAAGTTTATTTGCGGCTGTTGATTGATGAGCTGGTGAATTTGTGGGAAAATAGTGTCCGAACCTATGACATGTGCAGTGAAGGAATGTTCACTCTACGAACGGTCGTAATGTGCACAATTAATTATTTTCTTGCTTGCGAGATTGAGCACTAAGGGCTATCTTGCTTGTCTGACATGTGGACTAGACATAACATCCTTTTGGCACGCATCAAAAGTATATTATCTGGGTGTGAGAAGACTTTTACCTTGGGATCATCGATGGCGTATGTAGTCTGACTCATTTGGTGGTATAATAAAGTTACGAGCACGACCAAGGGAGAGGTCCGATGATGAGATATTGGACATCTTAAACAACATTCTCACGTTCATCACAAAGGATCAAAACCTGCTGAAAAGGAAAATTGGAAAAAAAAATGTATATTCTTTCGGTTTCCGTATTGGTCGAAATTGAAAATCAAACACATCGCGGTCCCATGCACAAACGAATGTTACTAAAAGTCTTGTAGAAACAAATTATCTATTGAAGTCAAGTCAAAAGACACAAAAAAAACTCGTCTGGGTATGCAAGACATGGGCATTTAGCGACATTTGTGGCCCAAAGTGACACGACCCACCCCCAATCCCCCGGTATTAAGGGCTAAGTCATGCTCCCGTCTAACTTACGCGTGACAAGAAGGCTAAACCAATGTCCAACCTCCATGTGACACGTAAGTCGGATCAGGGATATCCAAAATGAACCGTCCAGAAGTTCCGGACTTCTCAGAGCGTGCAGATTCTACTATGGATCGCGTGTGTGATGTCTCCGTCTCTCTCTACCAACATCTCGCACCGCAACAACCCGGAGGGTATCGAAAACATAAAAGACTGTGAGTGGACAAAAATAAAGGATAAGTTTAGAAAACCGTTTACAAGAAAGACAAGTATACCCTCCGTTTAAAAACCAATGCATGCATAATCAACTCATATCAGAAAACCATTTCATAATCAATCACAAAAAATCGAACTTATTTCCTTTACTCAAATCCAGGGCCTCAGTCCAAAACCATCAAATTCATAACATCCGGGTCATTGCCCAAAACATCGGAAAACCATTATGGAAAACCATCATTATCAAACACATTAAAAGCCATTTTAAATCCTTTGTCATCCATCGAACCTGATAGATCTATCCGAGTATTTAAACTCCCGAGTATTTAAACTCAATCCAGGCCTCAATATAATCCGAGTCTTTAAACTCCCGAGTCTTTAAACTCAATAGGCCTACGGGGGAAATCACAATATCCGAGTCTTTAAACTCAATCCGGGTCTTTAAAACCAATAACCAGATCCATCAAATCCAATCCAAAACCATTTTAAAACCATTTTCAAATCAATGTCCAAATCTGAATTCGAAATCACCATTTTGAATTCCAAGCCGAATTCGAAATCAGCATCCCGAATCCAAATCCAGAATCATATACATCATTTATTTCTAAATCCGAATCCAAAACCATCATTCCGTAAGCCGGCATCTGGAATAACCATTCCGGACCCAAATCCAGAAATCCCCTTTCAAGTTCCAAAACCGAATCCTTTTTCCGAAATCCGATTCCAAAACCCAGAATCACTTTTCCAAAATCACTTTTATGAATAGGGCTTCAAGCCCAAAATCACTTTTCAAAAATCCATTTTAAATCATTGAATTCAAATAATAATTCAAATCCAGAAATCAAATCATCAAAACTATCATCAAACCATAGCAGAAACCTGTATATCGTAAAATGTGCAATTCCGTAATTATCTCAAAATAAATGCAAAACCATAAATCATCAAGATCATAATCATAAACATAGAAATCATGTATAGAAAACATATAAAAACATATATACATGGATCATAAGTTAGAAAGCGAAGTCCACTCACAGACCATTAGCGTTGCCGCCTCGATACTCGCGCACTTATGCCGTTCCCAGCTAATCCAATATCACCAGCTTTCCCGAACCTATCAAAATCCCATAATAATGTCACTAACCACTTCATTAAGCTTCTACTAAATCCCCGTAATTTTTTCGAATTTTTAACTATTTTTAACCGAGCCCTAAAACCTTCGGACATCCTGAAACATATCGAGACGGTGTCCGATCGATTCGAAACCAGTACCAAAATGTTCGTTACATCGAATACTTGAAAAGTCGTGTTGGAAACATCCTAAAAAACCATGCTACGCACCCACACGCGCTGCCCAAAGTGGCTGCGCGTGGGCCTCAAGCGCCAGGCACCAGTCATCTTCTTCCTCGGGTAAACCCGGTCCGACCGGTTCACGGTTCAGCCCGAATCGGTGTGGCCGGTTCACCCTCTTACTGCGTTCGTTTTTATTCCATTTTCAGTTCTAATTGATCCCTTAAGTTCGCCCTTTAATTCCTAATCGAATAGCATGATCAAAACATGAACTTTCAATCCAAATCATACCTTCAATCAATATTTCGAACCGACCGTCCACCACCTTGACGGTTCCCTTGCCTTCGGCCACCGTTGGACATAGTTTCAAGTCCTACGAACTCTGCTGGACTTCCAGATCATCACCCAACTAATCAAATCGATCGACAATCACTAATTCAAAAATTACCATTTTTCGACTTAAAAACAAAACTTCAGAGAAAGCTCACTTACCATTCATTTTAGGACTCACAAATAGGTTCCACCAGTTCCTTACAACCTTAGACCCATCACTTTGTGAACCAAATTGATCAGTAGCCCTTCAATCGACCACCACCATTTTCAAGTTAAAACAGCGGCGTTCACTATTTTGATCAGGCTTCCACCACCTCTCACCGTCGTGAACAGCCTAGCTACCACCGTCATCTGTGTCCTATCCTCCTCATTTTTTGTTCACACGGCACAGTACATTGAGGATAGCTGAGGGGGTTGAATTCTCACAAACTCTATGTCTCTGTTTTTCTGTTCTTCAGCAAACACACACCCTTTTAAACTTTTACTTGAGACGGTGGATGAGGTTACACCTCCGATGCAATTGGACGCGTATCGTGATGCGCGGATAGAGATGTTAGTGATCGGCTAAGTGCCAAAGAGGTATATGGTTGGTGGTATTGATGATCGAAGTAGTTCCGATGTGATCGATTAACTGAGAATGTGGATTGGGTCAGTGTGATCTGGAGTGATCTGATTGGTTGTTGTAAAGATCAGTGGTTGTGTATGAGCTAGATGCGCAAAGTCATGAGTGGCTGGTAGACCTTGACGTTGAGATGTGTGATCACGGTTTAATAGGTATTTGATAGGGTCTAGTTGCAGGCAAGTAGTGTGGGATGTGGATGGTGTTCCCACAGGCTGATTGTGTCGGTGGTTAGTGGAACCACCAGTGAGATGACATGTTGAGTTGTTAGTGTGCGAGTATGTTGTGACTCTGGTGAGGTCGGCGCGGATCGATGATAGAGTCAGTATGGATTGTTGAACAGATGCTGATTGATAAGAGTACCTAGTTCGATGAATATTAGCGAGTTGAGGTACGTGCATGTTGACGGCAGCCTCTTGCGTTATACTGAGGGAGTTGGTACGAGGTACGTATGACTCGAAAATGAGTCGAGATTGATGTGACTGGTAACAGTGGTGTCGTGATGCACCTGGTGATGGTTGAGCTGAGTGTGTCGGCTAGTACAATGTAGGAGGTACCTCGGGAATGAGTTGAGACATAAATGGGAGATGTGTTAAACCTCAGTAAGAATGAGACGATCGCTAGTTGGATCGAGAGTTGGTATAAGTTGGTCCGCTTGACAGAGATATGATGATAGTTGTGGTGCTGGTTTGAGAAATTTCATGAGAGAAGCTGGATTGGCTGGTGATGTACACCGGGTAAGAGACCCAAGTGTGAGATAAATTGGATTCCCCTAGTTAGTTACGAACGTACGCTATTGGGAATTTCGGGGACGAAATTCTTTAAGGGGGGAAGATTGTAACTACCTGTCCCGGATTTTGGGATTAGATTAGTAATTAATAAAGGATTAGTGAAATTAATCGGTGATTAGTTGAGTGATTTCGGAAAACGGTGCGGAATGACCGTTTTACCCCTAGATTGGGTAAACTGTTGACTTTTGTTTTGGGTGGTCAAATGGACTTTGGTCGATGACTATGACATAGTTCGGGATGTCACGAGTCCGTTGATAAGTGGCACGTCCAATTTCGACATACGATGTGAAAATTATGATGTTCGGAAGTTGAGGGGCATTTTGGTAATTTGGTACAAAGGGCATTTTGGTCCTTTGTTGCATTGGGATTTGTGCCCAATGATCATATGACACTTGGATGCCTTGGGACGGTTACATAATCAGATTGGGACACTTGTCCTTCCTCTAGATGGTTGTGGAACGTCCTCACCGCCTACAATTGTTTTAAACGTGTTTGCACAGTTTGGTTAAAATGAAAAACAGAGAGTAATCGTGTAAGGACCATGAACCCAGACCCTTACAAAGCTCATGATCTTCATTATTTGTCTGTAACTTGTGAGGGAAAGTGAGAGAAGATGGTGAGAGGATGATGTGGTGATCATGGTGGTGCTGCTATGAGGACCGTCGTGGACAGTGACTTGAACGCGTGCGACAAACAGAGGAACCCGTGAACCAACCTAGTCAAACTCCTTCGATCCTTATTATTTGGCCGTGAGTTGTGAAGGAAAATTGGATAAGGAGCTGAGATGACGCTGGTGGTGGCCACAGCGAGGCACGACGGTGGAGGTAAGGTCGAGTTCCCTTGAAATTTCGTTTGAACTGAAAAATGGTAAATCATGAATTAGTAGTTATTGATGAGTTTTAATGTTTAGATGTGAGGTCTAGAGGTCAAGGGAGTCGATAGGAATCAGAAACAAGGTTAGAGGTAGCCTGTGGTTGACAGAACCAGAGGAGGAAGTTTGCAGATTTGATCGTCGGTTTGGAAGGTAACTTACGGACCTTGATTTTTGTTTTGATCACGTAGATTCATATGAAAGGGTTGGACGAAACTAATGGTGGAAAAAGAAGGGAAAATGGGTTGAAATTGGACGAAAACCGGGAATGCCGATTCGGTTGGGCTGGGTCGGTCTGAACCGGTCTGAACCCAATTTGCCTAAGGAAGAAGATGAATAGTAGCCAGCGCGTGAAGCCCACGCGCAAACCCTTTGGGCATCCCGTGAGGGCGCGTGGTACTGTTCCTGAGGAAATGTTCAACATGACTTTTCAAGTATTCGATGTAACGAATATTTTGGGACTGGTTTCGAGTTGATCGTACATCGTTTCGATATGATTCAGGATGTCCAAAGGTTTAAAGGTTAGTTTTGAAAATAGATAAAAATTCAGAAAAATTACGGGGAATTAGTAGAAGCATATTGAAGTAGTTAGTGACCTTAGAATGTGATTTGGACAAGTTCGGGAAGTCCGGCGATAGTGGATTAACCGGGAAAGACGTAATGCACACGTATCGAGGTGGCATCGTGGATGGCCTGTGAGTGGACTTTGCTTTCTAAATTATGATGCATGCATAAATGTTTTACGTGTTTTCTATATGTGATTTCTATGATTATGATTATGATATTGATGATTTATGATTTGCATGTATTCCGAGACATTTTTTGTATTTATACGTATTTCCTGATTATGCTTTTATGCTATATTTTGATAATGGATTTGATAGCATGATTTTGGATGTAAAATATGATTTGGATTTCAATGTTAAACATGGATTTTTGGAAAAGTGAATTCGGGCATGAGACCCAATTCGAATAAAAGTGATTTTGATAAACGTGAATGATTTTTGGATTTGGATTCGGAATGATGATTCAGAATTCGGACTTATTCGGAATGATGATTTTGGATTAGGATTTGGAAATGGATTTATGGATTTGGATTTGATAAAATAGTTTTGGATTGGATTTTCTAGATCTGGTTTTGGGTTTAAAGACCTGTTGAGTTTAAAGACTTGGGAGTTTAAAGACTCGGATATTGTGATTTCCCCTGTAGGCCTATTGAGTTTAAAGACTCGGATATATATTGAGTTTAAAGACTCGGATAGATCCAGCATGTTCGATTGAAGGAAATGTGTTTTAAATGGTTTTCAGATTTATGTGAAACAATAATGGTTTTCAAATGGTTTTCAGATATTTTGGGCTGTGACCGGGATGAGATGGATTTAATGGTTTTGGGTGAAGGCCCGGTATTTGAAAAAATAAATTTTTTCGGTTTTATAAATGGTTTTATTATCTTTGAAATGAAATGGTTATTGAATGCATGCATTAGTTTTACGTGGAGGGTATAAATATCTTTTCTTATAAACTGTTTTCTGAACTTATTATTTATTTTTGTCCACCCACTGTCTTTTATGTTTTTTCAATACCCTCCAAGTTGTTGATACGGTGCGGGCTTTTGTTAGTGAGACAGAGACATCACACATGCGATCCACAATGGTTTCTGCGCACTCTGGAAAATTAGACGTTGATTTTGGTACGTTGACTTGGGTATCCCTTGTCTGGCTTAAGTGTTCCATGCAGGTTAGACAGGTGTTTAGCCTTCGTATCGCACGTGGGTTAGACGGGAGCTTAACTTATCCCTTAATCCCAGGGATTTGGGGTGGGACGTGTCATCGTCTCTCTCCCACTATAAGTTTCCTCTATCTCTTTCTCCCTCACTTTCTCCATGTATATATATATATATATATGTTGTTAATTAATTAATTTATAAATTTTTATTAGTTTTTTTTTATAAATGTTTATATATTGTTTATATTACTATTATATATATATATATTCATTATATTGTTTATTAGTTTTATAAATGTTTATTAGTTTTGTTTTTTGATAAATGATTGTCATATTGTTTATATTGTTTATATATATATATATATTCATTACATTGTTTATTAGTTTATGAATATTTATTAGTTATTATATATTTTGGTTGATTATTTGTGGATTATTTATGATTGATTATTATGGATTATGTTTGATTGTGTTATGTGAATTATGGATTATGGGTGATCATGGATTTATTGATTGTTATTGAAGATTAGTAATTATTAATTATTATTAATATTATTATTCTTTTGTTTATTATTAGTTATTATTATTATTGATAATTATTCAGTAGTATTGATTATTAATGATTATTGATTATTTATTATTATTATTATTATTGATTATTGATTATTTTTTTTTGTAGATGTCGTCACCCACACTGATTACTTCATGGTCTCGACCTCGTACTTCGCCAACTTCGGTTCAGGAACTGACGAATATCGCGAGTTCGTCGATGCCGAAGACACCGAGGGTGGATTTCGGCTCGACACCCATACCTGATATGTCAGTCCCGACTTTTACCTCTCCACTAGTATCTACCACACTTGTAGTCCCGCCGATCTCGACCTTCCCCATTGAGGAGCATGTACGACTTGGCACCATGTCTGCTCGTTGACAATATTCGAAGAAACGGGGGCAACTTCATACTGATCCCGAGCTCCTAGAGGAGTAGGTCGATGGGGACGAACCCGATCCAGCCAGAACGATCTGTAAGGTTGAGTTGGTCAATAATTGTTTTTAAAAGATTTTTTATTTAGAATTTTGCTCATTTTTGTTATTAATAATTAACCAATTTGTAGGGAGGACCACCAGAGTGCGGGTGATCAACCAGGGGAGGTCATCCCAATGGATTTTCTAGTCAACGAATGGCAAGATGAAGACCATTTTCCTTGATCGGCTCCGCCAAGCGTCCGTCGAGGTCCATAGCTTGATGGTGCATGACATGGGTGTCATTCTTCTCACCCATTGCCTCATGATGGGTGATACTTTTCGGGAGCAATCCCCAGAGCACCTCACCCTTCGATGGGGTGCCTTGTCTATAAGTATTTTTAATGATTTTAATGATTTTTTATAATTTTAATGATTTTTAATAATTTATTGCAGGTCAATTTTCAGTACGTGATATGCCTTTAATTGAGCATCATTTTATGTCTATTTTATATCCTTATATTTACCATTTAATGAAAAAAAATACCAGCAATTGGATAAAATAATCTATTTTGTGATAAATGTGCAGAATTAGATAGAGTTTGGAATTACGAGACTATTTGGCAAAAGAATCAATACAAACGGAGCAATATTGAAAAATTTATGAGGCTACCAGAATTTGCATGGAATTTCGGTAAGGAGCTACCAAATTCAGCAGCCCATTCATCAGCCCAGCCTCGCTCAAAGCCCATTTTTGTGAGCCCACTCATTTGCCTGCAGCCTATCTCGCTGCAGCCCAAAACAGGCTATAGTCCAAAAGATAATTCGACGCGCACTTGCGGAAAAATTGTGGGTAGCCCAACCTGCGTGCGTCGACTCGATCCATGCTGCGACCCACGCTGCAACCTGCTCCAGACCATTCTGTTTCAATGCACGCCTACCAAACTACTTGCCCTGATCCAGAACCTATCACATTAATTCCAACTACTTCAGTTCAGCGCAGACCTGCTAAAACCCATGCCTTGCAACTCTGCACAGTGATAACGCTCAAACTACGCATTAAATTAAACACGTAATTTGAGTATTATTCAATTTAAACCTATTTTGTGTAATTGTAGCATTGGTAAATAGGGATCGTTCTTAACCGGGGAAATGAGGGAACATTATTAAGATGTTACTTAAAAAGAATAATGAATAATTAAAGAATAAAGAATTAAAGAATTAAATAATTAAACAATTAAATAATAAAGAATTAAAAAATAAATGAATTAAAAAATAAAAGAATAAAACAATTAATGAATTAATGAATTAATGAAATAAAGAATAAAAAATAAAAGAATAAAAGAATTAATGAATAAGAGAATTAATGAATTAATGAAATAAAGAATAAAAGAATAAAAGAATAAAGAATTAGATGGGGGGTTTGAAGGATCGTAATTAAATAGTAAAGAAATCAAGTAAAAATAATTAAGAACTTAATTCTACTTCTACTTTAACTTTTATGCAAGTGAACTTTCTTCAAACACATATTTTTACCAACACTCTAACATCATGCTCGTATTGAACCAATCAAGAAATTCTACCTTAATCATCTCAAATACATGCATATGTTTTTCAATATTACAAATGCACCGAACAACGGTCATCAACACTTATAATACGATTCACCTTAAGTTTGTGATTTCAATGTGTGTCAAACATCTAAATCTCTTCAATTTTCTACTGAGTGCACCGAACAGCGGTCATAAACACTTAGTGTAGAATTGAAGTTTAAGCACTAAAACATATGAAGTAAAAGAAATTCAAAAAGTAAAACACATGAAGATTGCATTCTTACTTACAAATGTTAGAAAGAAAATACCAACACATATATTGAATTATAAGTAAAACCAAAACAATAACAAGAATTTAAGTAAATGGAGAAAAGTTACACTTTCGGAACCCAAGAACAGCTTGTGATTCCGAAAGTGGATGGAAACAAAGGAATGTTATTCATAAGGAACACCGAACAGCGGCAAGAACCTTATGAATATGGAGGAAAAAACATAAGATACAGACTTAAATTCTAGAATTATTTCGGAAATACTTGGTGACAGGACCCATCCCAATCCCCCCGGGATTAGTGCGGGATGACCCTGCTCCCGTCTGACACGAAGTATCAGACAAGGGATATTTCCGACCTTTACCCTCCCGGGCTATCAGAGTACGCCAGGATCCGGAGGAGGCATGTGATATCTCGATCTCTGCTACAGTTCACATCCGTTGTCAACCTGAAGGGCAGTCAAAACATTAAAAACTGTGAGTGGACAAAACAAAAGTTTATAAAAACATTTTAACGAGACATTTGTACCTTCCACTAAAAAGCATGCATGCATTCGAAAACCATTTATCCAAAACAAACCATATGTGGGACTAAGCCCAAAGCAGATACAAACCAAGGTCGAAAGGACCACAATGAAAACGACCATACGGGCCACTGCCCAAATCCATAAGGGACTCGGCCCCAAACCATAAAGAAACCAAGTACACGAGCCACTGCTCAAATCCTGTGCACACCTGTGCACACCACATATCATATATCATATATACATATAAGTCACACAACCAATCCTGTCACGGTATCCAAAGCTACGCGCGTGCTACCCGGGTCTCAATCCGAGTCTTCTCAAAGTCAAGGTCAATGTCCCCAGACCACTGATCCTACTCGAGGTAATAGTAACCATAACCTTCATGAGAGTAAGGAACCCAATTGGGGGGTGACTCCACTCAGTCGGTGCTCCGTGACTACTCCGGGGTCCACCCAGGCCAACGACCCTCCGCGGAGGAGATAATAGAAGTAAAGGAAGGTAGGTGAACATATATATACATAACATAATATCCACGCCCGGTTCCCTTGAACCGTCATGATCCGTAATAACATAACCAAGGTTCATGCCGGTCCCCATAAACCGTCAAGAACCAGAATGACCTGACAAAGGTTCATGCTGGTTCCCATAAACCGTCATGAACCGCAATGACCTTTCCAGAGTTCATGCCGGTTCCCATAAACCGTCATGAACTTGGAAATATATCTAGGGTCCCTGACCCGAAATCATAAACCGTAAAATAAATGGGTCTCGTGCCCGAACATATGACATCAGCTGGGCACCGTGCCTGAAATCTGGGGTCATATGCCCGAGACAAAACCAAATGGGTCTCATACCCGAGTTTATCCTTTTACAAATCCAAAGCCATTTCATTAAAACCAATAAGAAATACAGGCCCGTATAAGGCCGAAACCTCGAAATACGTGCTTATACGTAACCACACACAAATGCACCCATGGCATCATCAACCAAGTAATAAAACATATAATAAACATTTATGCATGCACCAATTTAGAAAACAAGGTCCACTCACAGACCGTCCGAGCTGCCGCCTCAATTTGCGTGCCACACGGCTCCCCGAGCCGATCACCATCACCGAGACTCCCAAACATGTCCAAATTGTAATAGAAGGTTACTAACTACTTAATTAACCTCCTACCAAAGCCCCGTAATTTTCCCGTATTTTTAACTATTTTTAATCCCGAACCTAAACCTTCCTATGCCCCAAAACATATCGAGACGGTGTCCGATCGACACGAAACCAGTCCCAAAATGTTCGTTACATCGAATAGAAGATTTCGTATGTTGAAACCTTCCCCAGATTCCCTGCCACTCGCCGCCTGAAGTGGCTACGCGTGGGCTTCACGCGCCGCTACAGTACCTGCTGACGTCATCGCTGGCATCAGCATGACGTCATCTGACAGCTCTCAGGTTTGACATGTCAGACTCTGACAGGTGCCACGTGTCATGCTCCCATTGGTCCATGTCACTGTGCTGTCAGTGCCACGTGGCAGTCTGACATGTGCCACGTGTCATCAAGCACTGGTCCACGTCTGTGCCACGCGTCAGCCCCTAATTGGGCCACGTCACTGACATGTCAGTGCTGACTGTGCACTGACATGTGACATGTGTCGCCTGATGAGTGGTCCACGTCACCTGACAATCTGACAGGTGCCAAGTCATCATGCCACGTCCCACCTTCAACCTCGCACAGCCGGTCCGGGCTGGCCGGTCCGGTCCAACCCCTGCAACTGGACCGGCGTAACCGGTCCAGGCTCATTCTGGCCCAGTTTTTCACCGTTTTCAATCCTAATCAATCCTAACCTTCCTATAATCGTCCTAGGAACCTAATCCAATTAATTAGAACCCATAAAACCCACGAAAATCCACGGTTCAATTTTGAACCTCACGGTTCAATTTTCCTGAAACCTCCCAGGGCTTCCCCGACGTCCAACCACCTCCAAAACCTCTCTAACAACTCCCTAGCAACCTATTTAACTCAGACCAATCGTCCAAATCGACCCATAACAACTAGAAATCGAAAATGGATTAAACGGGCAAAACCGATTACCTCGTTCGGGTTTTCTCCTCCGCCGCCCATGGCGGTTCTACCTGGCCAGCCACCACGTCCAGCCGGTCCTCTCCATCTCTCTGCCCTCTCAGTTATGCTCACATGTCAAGGGTTTGGATTTTTGGGTGAGAAATGGGATCGGGTTTGTGTTTGGGAACAAAGAAAATGGACGATGCACGGGGATGGGTTTTGGTGCATGAATGGGTGAGGTTGGCCAGTGGATGGGTGACAAGTGTCACTCATCCATTGGTTGCTGAAAAGTAACTGGGCCCACAAAAGACAAAACTTACTTTTTGTCTCGTAGAACGTGTCGCCGGGAATAGTATCCCGAAACTTTCGTGAACCGTAACTTCGCCGTCGAACGTCCAAATTCGGCGTGCCGCTTGTCTACGGATTCGTATCGTCCTTATCTACGTAACGATCTTTGGCCCTCGGCCATCGGACCTCCCAGTCAAAAAGTCAACATTTGACCCCTTTTATCCAAAATTACCAAAATGCCCATAAACTTCCGAACGTCATATCTTCCTCCCCGAACGTCATATCTTCCTCCTCGAACGTCGGAATTGAACGTGCCACCTGTCTATGAACTCGTGACGTCATGAACTACGTCACGGTCATCAGTCAAAGTCCATTTGACTGCTCGATTGAAAAGTCAACGTTTTGCCACCACTAGGGGCAAAACGGTCATTCCGCATCGTTCATCCGATTTAGCCTAACTAATCACCGATTAACCTCACTAATTGTGATTAGTCACTAATCTAATCATGGAATTTGGGACGGGTCGTTACAACCTTCCCTCCTTAATTAATTTCGTCCTCGAAATTCCAACCGACCTAATTCTACCGTTCTTCCCTCCTTAATTAGTTTCGTTCTCGAAACGCCAGCTATTCTGATTCCACATCCACCTCGTGGAAATAATTCGATCTACCACGCAACACGTGTACGCTAGTACACCCACTAACCAGAATAATACTTACTCGTCTGCCGCCAGACGTACCACTAACACCCACGTCGTATCGACTACATTCGACCACGTCGAAGAACAGTAGTCATACGCTCCGAACTGACACCACTTGTCAGATCTACCATTTCGTTGACATAACAACTCTACGGTTCCTTCCTCAATCTCCAACTTATCCTGACATCTGCTCCCACTGGGAGTCACCAACCCGCACTCAACGATCTACGTTGACACCTCCGACAAACTGTCACCACTTGACAGTCGTCAGTCAAGACTAACACGATACACTTGTGGTTACACTAACCACCAACTTACTCAACCATGAGTGAAGCTAACCAACCATGCACTCGACCTGTGTGTAACTAGATCCATCGAAATACCATGACCCACTGCACAGTATCCAATGTCCAGTCCACGACCTCAACTAATCCGATGGTATCAGAACCAATCCGACTACCAATACGCTCACCAACATACTACGGGCATAACCTATATACCGTCACCAGGCACGACAAGTACACCCAGTATCGTACCTTGAACAACGTACAAAGTACGTACATCTACCCATCGACATACCACAACAATAACCAGACCACCTAGGTCGTAGTTAAACACGTTTCAATTATGGAGTTCATTCGTCCAATCCAGCATTAGACAAATCGAAACTCCAACCCATTATCAATTTCCAAATCCGAATCCGAATCCGCAATTTCGTAAGAAATCCCGAATCCAAACTCAGATATCATATCCCTAACAATTTCCCAAATTCGAATCCAAAATCATCATTCCGTAAACTAGTATTAGGAATGACCATTCCGAACCCAAATCCATAAAAGAAAATCCATAGTCAAGCTCCAGAAACAAATCCTGAATTTTCACCCAGAATCCGATTCCAAAACCCAAATACAGAAATCCGCTTTCAAGTTCCAAAATCAAATCCTGAATCGTCATCCAGAAATCTGATTCCAAAACTCGAAATATCGTTCACGTCTACCGAGACATACCAAAACCAAACCTATCGGTTACCTGCTAAACCGATTACCCTATTACAAACGATTGACTTCATAGGGAAGTCAATCCCAACATCAACACAACACTAGGTTAGACAGAATCCGACCTCGTCAGACACCTACTCATCGGACAACTACTCAGGCGAGTAATAAGCCATATGGGATTTACCTCGAAAAGAAGTTCAGTCCCATCATGCTCCACTCCACATCCAAGTAAGGGTAATAAACTCTCCGCCTATCTGGATATCCAAATCACGATCCAGATCCAACACTACGTCAACCACCCATAGACGTCACGATCCCCGATCGTCACGACGTCCAATGTCCTCAACCATTTCCCACATCTAAATAGATTAGTCAACGACGAGACACGCCGAGACTGTGGGTTATCACTGATTACCTCGTATCGATCCTTGTCATTCCACCGAGGAAAATCAAAGATGATACAAGACTGTGACATCAAAACTCATCCTATGTGAATACCACCAAACTCGCTGCATTCACCACGTCACGTAACCTGACATCGTCTGCCACCAAGTAGAGAATGAGGAATCGCAATCACCTAACTTCGATATACTCAACACATGCTGATGACCCAAGACAAATCCCGGGTCCACCAACCAATACACGATCAGTGTACTAGTGATACAACCATCATCTGCCTTAGCAGAACCTGAGAAGTCATCCTAATGACTTCGAATTACCCAATACCAATGCGGAAAGCCCGCACTCCTCGTGTCACCCCAATCGCAACTCTCGCGATTCCGAAGTTCCAACAAGATTGGAAACAACATACCCGGACATCAACCACGTGTCCCCTAACCAATTTAACTCTATCTGAGATCCACTCTAGGACCACAGATACCAAACATAAGCCCATCACGACGGATGTGACTCAACGTCATCACAATCACCGGCACCGGCACCAGCACCAGCACTAGTACCAGCGCCAACGCACTATCATCAACACTAGTATCAATATCAGCATCGGCACACCATGTGCAAAACTGACAACCCTGGATCTCCGCTCATACCGAACGACGATCCCGTACCTCAACTCATATTGGAGAAACTCAGTCTCCCTCGTACCTAACAATTATGAGTACAGTCATCCTGACAACTCATACGAGAAAAGGAAACGTCCCCGATTCCCAATAATCGTAACTACAACCACACTAGGTAATAGTGCCTGCCACACACTCGTGGAGACCTAACTACCAGGCACCGCTATCGAGACCCCGCATCCAACGGAATCACTCGCCCGTACCAAATACTCCGTATCCCCGCTCCGGGATTCCATCGACAAGTACCAACCCTGGTAACTTGTCCAACAATCTCTATCCTGTCATAACTCGACTAAACCACTGTCGTCTACCAGGTCACCCATGACCTTAGTTGTACCAACAATCCATCACAACTGAAGTAGCACGACAACCAACTAGGTCAAACCGATAAGTACAATCCCGACTGCGAAGTGCAGTCCCAACACAAGCTGATATGACTAGACCGACTAACGAACCCCAAATCCGAATAGTCGTCAAAGTCACACCACTCGCCAACTCACATTTCCGAATCATACACCCAAGGTAGGGTTCCACGATCACACCTAGAGTTCCACCGAACCCAACTGCACAAGGCAGTACAATCCACAATCTGCCCGACTCCGCGGTCTTGACATCGAAAAGACGTCAATCCAATCCTACCAACAATCCAACCAGGATTCCTCGAATCCGGCTGCCAACTGCCGACTGCAGTAAATCCATAATCTGACTGCTCCCAGCAGCAAATCCATCTAACTCAACCATATCCGAACATCGGATGGTCATAATTCCCAACCAGTCGTCGGAACCGATCCTACGACATCGTGAAGACGATCCCAACTAACCATCACACGATCATAACGCTAACATACGAATACGTTCATCCTTCCATAGGGTCCCACACTGTCAACCACGACAGAACTATGGCAACCCTGGCATACCGTGACGAACCAAGACATGCCAATCCTACTAACTATCGCACCGGCACCTCAACATCAGGTTGACCACGAACTGTAGCCCTTTGAGATATCACATCCTCGA
The DNA here is from genome assembly GCA_032719365.1 of Prinsepia uniflora. NCBI lineage: Eukaryota > Viridiplantae > Streptophyta > Magnoliopsida > Rosales > Rosaceae > Prinsepia > Prinsepia uniflora. The sequence goes on along the minus strand of CM064871.1, from coordinate 27,539,558 downwards.
CCTGTGTACATACTCCAAGAGCAGCACGGTTGTTCGAATAGAGTCAACCCCGCTCTAATAAGCATCCTACGAGCAATCCTATGCTCTGATACCACGTTGACAGGACCCATCCCAATCCCCCCGGGATTAGTGCGGGATGACCCTGCTCCCGTCTGACACGAAGTATCAGACAAGGGATATTTCCGACCTTTGCCCTCCCGGGCTATCAGAGTACGCCAGGATCCGGAGGAGGCATGTGATATCTCGATCTCTGCTACAGTTCACATCCGTTGTCAACCTGAAGGGCAGTCAAAACATTAAAAACTGTGAGTGGACAAAACAAAAGTTTATAAAAACATTTTAACGAGACATTTGTACCCTCCACTAAAAAGCATGCATGCATTCGAAAACCATTTATCCAAAACAAACCATATGTGGGACTAAGCCCAAAGCAGATATAAACCAAGGTCGAAAGGACCATAATGAAAACGACCATACGGGCCACTGCCCAAATCCATAAGGGACTCGGCCCCAAACCATAAAGAAACCAAGTACACGAGCCACTGCTCAAATCCTGTGCACACCTGTGCACACCACATATCATATATCATATATACATATAAGTCACACAACCAATCCTGTCACGGTATCCAAAGCTACGCGCGTGCTACCCGGGTCTCAATCCGAGTCTTCTCAAAGTCAAGGTCAATGTCCGCAGACCACTGATCCTACTCGAGGTAATAGTAACCATAGCCTTCCTGAGAGTAAGGAACCCAACTGGGGGGTGACTCCACTCAGTCGGTGCTCCGTGACTACTCCGGGGTCCACCCAGGCCAATGACCCTCCCCGGAGGAGATAATAGAAGTAAAGGAAGGTAGGTGAACATACATATACATAACATAATATCCATGCCCGGTTCCTCCGAACCGTCATGATCCGTAATAACATAACCAGGGTTCATGCTGGTCCCCATAAACCGTCAAGAACCAGAATGACCTGACAAAGGTTCATGCCGGTTCCCATAAACCGTCATGAACCGCAATGACCTTTCCAGAGTTCATGCCGGTTCCCATAAACCGTCATGAACTTGGAAATCTATCTAGGGTCCCTGACCCAAAATCATAAACCGTAAAATAACTGGGTCTCGTGCCCGAACATATGACATCAGCTGGGCACCGTGCCTGAAATCTGGGGTCATATGCCCGAGACAAAAAAAAATGGGTCTCATACCCGAGTTTATCCTTTTACAAATCCAAATCCATTTCATTAAAACCAATAAGAAATACAGGCCCGTATAAGCACTGTATAAGGCCGAAACCTCGAAATACGTGCTTATATGTAACCACACACAAATGCACCCATGGCATCATCAAACAAGTAATAAAACATATAATAAACATTTATACATGCACCAATTTAGAAAACAAGGTCCACTCACAGACCGTCCGAGCTACCGCCTCAATTTGCGTGCCATACGGCTCCCCGAGCCGATCACCATCACCGGGACTCCCAAACCTGTCCAAATTGTAATAGAAGGTTACTAACTACTTAATTAACCTCCTACCAAAGCCTCGTAATTTTCCCGTATTTTTAACTATTTTTAATCCCAAACCTAAACCATCCTATGCCCCGAAACATATCGAGACGGTGTCCGATCGACACGAAACCAGTCCCAAAATGTTCGTTACATCGAATAGAAGATTTCGTATGTTGAAACCTTCCCCAGATTCCCTGCCACGCGCCACCTGAAGTGGCTGCGCGTGGGCTTCACGCGCCGCTACAGTACCTGCTGACGTCATCGCTGGCATCAGCATGACGTCATCTGACAGCTGTCATGTCTGACATGTCAGACTCTGACAGGTGCCACGTGTCATGCTCCCATTGGTCCATGTCACTGTGCTGTCAGTGCCACGTGGCAGTCTGACATGTGCCACGTGTCATCTCGGCACTGGTCCACGTCTGTGCCACGCGTCAGCCCCTGATTGGGCCACGTCACTGACATGTCAGTGCTGACTGTGCACTGACATGTGAAACGTGTCGCCTGATGAGTGGTCCACGTCACCTGACAATCTGACAGGTGCCATGTCATCATGCCACGTCACCACCTTCAACCTCGCACAGCCGGTCCGGGCTGGCCGGTCTGGTCCAACCCCTGCAACTGGACCGGCGTAACTGGTCCAGGCTCATTCCGGCCCAGTTTTTCACCGTTTTCAATCCTAATCAATCCTAACCTTCTTATAATCGTCATAGGAACCTAACCCAATTAATTAGAACCCATAAAACCCACGAAAATCCACGGTTCAATTTTGAACCTCACGGTTCAATTTTCCTGAAACCTCTCAGGGCTTCCCCGACGTCCAACCACCACCAAAACCTCTCTAACAACTCCCTAGCAACCTATTTAACTCAGACCAATCGTCCACATCGACCCATAACAACTAGAAATCGAAAATGGATTAAACGGGCAAAACCGATTACCTCGTTCGGGTTTTCTCCTCCGCCGCCCACGGCGGTTCTGCCTGGCCAGCCACCACGTCCAGCTGGTCCTCTCCATCTCTCTGCCCTCTCAGTTATGCTCACAGGTCAAGGGTTTGGATTTTTGGGTGAGAAATGGGATCGGGTTTGTGTTTGGGAACCAAGAAAATGGACGATGCACGGGGATGGGTTTTGGTGCATGAATGGGTGAGGTTGGCCAGTGGATGGGTGACAAGTGTCACTCATCCATTGGTTGCTGAAAAGTAACTGGGCCCACAAAAGACAAAACTTACTTTTTGTCTCGTAGAACGTGTCGTTGGGAATAGTATCCCGAAACTTTCGTGAACCGTAACTTCGCCGTCGAACGTCCAAATTCGACGTGCCGCTTGTCTACGGATTCGTATCGTCCTTATCTACGTAACGATCTTTGGCCCTCGGCCATCGGACCTCCCAGTCAAAAAGTCAACATTTGACCCCTTTTATCCAAAATTACCAAAATGCCCCTAAACTTCTGAACGTCATATCTTCCTCCCCGAACGTCATATCATCCTCCTCGAACGTCGGAATTGAACGTGCCACCTGTCTATGAACTCGTGACGTCACGAACTACGTCACGGTCATCGGTCAAAGTCCATTTGACTGCCCGATTGAAAAGTCAACGTTTTGCCACCACTAGGGGCAAAACGGTCATTCCGCATCGTTCGTCCGATTTAGCCTAACTAATCACCGATTAACCTCACTAATTGTGATTAGTCACTAATCTAATCATGGAATTTGGGACGGGTCGTTACACTTGGCCTAGGTATTTCTTAAGGAAAACATAAAAATGTATTTAAGAGATCTCAAAGAAAAATCACAAGAACAAAGTAAAGAAGAAATGAAATTAAGAAATAACATAAATTAAGAATAAGAATTAAAAGAAAGCTTAATTAAATAAATAATCTACAAGAATCTAAAATGGTCCCCAAAAATAAAGAATAAAAAGAAAGAAGATGAACTAAAAGCAGAGAAACTAGAGAGAAAATAAGAGAACTTAAACTAAAGAGAGAAACAAAATGGGGAAAATGGGAACCCATGTTACATGAATTGAACCCCTATTTATAGGGAGAAAAAGCTACCAAAAATAAATAAAATAAATAAAAATTACAATAAAAAATAAATAAAAGTGAAATGATGAATAATGATGAAATTAGGGATGGGTTAGGGCTGAAAAATAAGAAAAACTGCACAAAGTGGAGTAGGTTGGAGCAGTTTTGGAGTGAGTTGTGCAGCTGGTGCAGTGGGCTGGTGGGCAGAAGAGTGGTTGAATGCTGCAGATTGAACTGGGTTGTGGGCAGAAGAGTGGTTGAATGCTTCAGATTGGACTGGGTTGTGGGCAGAAGAAAAATGAAGGTGGGCTGCAGGTTGAAAAGATTGGACCAGGTAAGGGAGTGCAGGCGTACGGTGGACTGGACCAGGTGAAAACGGGTTGTTGGGCTGCTGCAGTTGGGCTGACGGGAATGGGCTGCGAGCAGTGCTGGTTGCTGGAGCTGAACGACGCGGGACTGGGTGTCAGGGCCCACCCCTAATCCCCCGGGATTAAGGGCTAAACCCTGCTCCCGTCTAACTTATGCATGACACGAAGGTTAAACTGAAGTCCAACCTGCATGTGACACGTAAGTCGGACAAGGGATTGTCGATCGAACCATCCTCAAAGTATCCAGTCTTTCCAGAGTGCGTCAAAACTACTGTGGATCTCGGGTGAGATGTCTCCCTCATCCTCGACCAACAGCCCGCTCCGCAACAACTTGGAGGGTATCGAAAACACGAAAAGACTGTGAGTGGACAAAAATAAAGTTTAAGTTCAAAAACATTTAACGGAAAACACAAGTATATTTATACCCTCTGTTTCAAATAGCAATGCATGCATATCAAATTCATGTCATAAAACCATGTACGAAAACCAAACACATTTTCCTTTTTTTCTTAAATCTCGGTCCTCATCCCAACACCATCGAGAACCATTATAACCAACGAAAACCATCCTTGAAAACCGTCATCATCAATCACAGAGAAAACCAAAACATATTGAACCACATTTCCATCCATCGAACCTGCTGGATCTATCCGAGTCTTTAAACTCAATTCAGGCTTCAATATAATCCGAGTCTTTAAACTCCCGAGTCTTTAAACTCAACAGGCCTACGAGGGAAATATCAATATATCCGAGTAATTAAACTCCTGATTTTTTAAACTCAATCCGGGTCTTTAAACCCAATCCGGGCCCGTCCCCCGTCAAACATAATCCGGGTCTTTAAACCCAATAACCAGATCCAGCAAATCCAATCCAAAACCGTTTGAAAACCTTTTTCCATTTCCGAATCCGAATCCACAATCTCATCAGGATCCCGAATCCAAATCCAGAACTCATATCCATCTCCTTTCCAGATCCGAGTCCACAACCATCATCCCGTAAGCCAGCATCCGGAATAACCATTCTGAACCCAAACCGGGAATCCACTTTCTCAAAACCACTTTTCTGAACAGGGCTTCAAGCCCGAAAACACTTTTCCAAAAACACTTTTTCTTTCTTTAAAATCAAATCGTGTTTCAAATCCCGAAATCAAATCATTAAAACCAGGTTCAAATCACAATACCCATCAAATCTCGTAAAACGTGACTTTCCGTAATTTCCTCGAAAAACGTGCACAACCCGTAAACCATCACAATCATAAATCAAATCATAGAATCAAGTATAGAAAACATATAAAAACATATATGCATGCATCAAGAGTTAAAAAGAAAAGTCCACTCACAGACCATTCCGACGTCGCCTCGATACGCTCGCACTTATGACATTCCCGACCATTCCGCTATCCTCGGCTTTCCCGAACCTGTCCACAACCCATACTAAGGTTACTAACTGCTTCACAATACTCATACTAAGGCCCCATAATTTTCCCGTATTTTTAATATGCACAATTTATATACATACACCAACATATTAAAAATGATTTTCAATTTCCCCGGCAACGACGCCAAAAATTGATAACGCCCAAACTACGCATTAAATTAAACACGTAATTTGAGTATTATGCAATTTAAACCTTTTTTGTGTAATTGTAGCATTGGTAAATAGGGATCGTTCTTAACCGGGGAAATTAGGGAACATTATTAATATGTTACTTAAAAAGAATAATGAATAATCAAAGAATAAAGAATTAAATAATTAAATAATTAAACAATTAAATAATAAAGAATTAAATAATTAAACAATTAAATAATAAAGAATTAAAGAATAAATGAATTAGAAAATAAAAGAATAAAAGAATTAATGAATTAATGAAATAAAGAATAAAAGAATAAAAGAATAAATGAATTAATGAATAAGAGAATTAATGAATTAATGAAATAAAAAATAAAAGAATAAAAAATTAGATGGGGGGTTTGAAGGATCGTAATTAAATAGTAAAGAAATCAAGTAAAATAATTAAGAACTTAATTCTACTTCTACTTTAACTTTTATGCAAGTGAACTTTCTTCAAACACATATTTTTACCAACACTCTAACATCATGCTCATATTGAACCAATCACGAAATCCTACCTTAATCATCTCAAATACATGCCTATGTTTTTCAATATTACAAATGCACCGAACAGCGGTCATAAACACTTATAATACGATTCACCTTAAGTTTGTGATTTCAATGTGTGTCAAACATCTAAATCTCTTCAATTTTCTACTAAGTGCACCCGAACAGCGGTCATAAACACTTAGTGTAGAATTGAAGTTTAAGCACTAAAACATATGAAGTAAAAGAAATTCAAAAAGTAAAACACATGGAGATTGCATTCTTACTTAAAAATGTTAGAAAGAAAATACCAACACATATATTGAATTATAAGTAAAATCAAAGCAATAACAAGAATTTAAGTAAATGGAGAAAAGTTACACTTTCGGAACCCAAGAACAGCTTGGGATTCCGAAAGTGGGTGGAAACAATGGAATGTTATTCATAAGGAATACCGAACAGCGGCAAGAACCTTATGAAGACGGAGGATAAAATATAAGAATACGGACTTAAATTCTAGAATTATTTCGGAAATACTTGGCCTAGGTATTTCTTAAGGAAAGCATAAAAATGTATTTAAGAGATCTCAAAAAAAAATCACAAGAACAAAGTAAAGAAGAAATGAAATTAAGAAATAACATAAATTAAGAATAAGAATTAAAAGAAAGCTTAATAAATAAATAATCTACAAGAATCTAAAATGGTCCCCAAAAATAAAGAATAAAAAGAAAGAAGATGAACTAAAAGAAGAGAAACTAAAGAGAAAATAAGAGAACTTAAACTAAAGAGAGAAACAAAATGGGGAAAATGGGGACCGATGTTACATGAATTGAACCCCTATTTATAGGGAGAAAAAGCTACCAAAAATAAAATAAAATAAATAAAAATTACAATAAAAAATAAATAAAAGTGAAATGATGAATAATGATGAAATTAGGGATGGGTTAGGGCTGAAAAATCAGAAAAACTGCACAAAGTGGAGTAGGTTGGAGTAGTTTTGGAGTGAGTTGTGCTGCTGATGCAGTGGGCTGGTGGGTAGAAGAGTGGTTGAATGCTGCAGATTGGACTGGGCTGTGGGCAGAAAAGTGGTTGAATGCTTCAGATTGGACTGGGCTGTGGGCAGAAGAAAAATGCAGGTGGGCTGCAGGCTGAAAAGATTGGACCGGGTAAGGGAGTGCAGGCTTACGGTGGACTGGACCAGGTGAAAGCGGGTTGGTGGGCTGCTGCAGTTGGGCTGACGGGAATGGGCTGCGAGCAGTGCTGGTTGCTGGAGCTGAACGACGCGGGCCTGGGTAGGTGGGTCTGGCGCTTGTGTCTTGTGCGGGGCGAGCTGCAGACGAAACAGGCTGAGTTTACTTGTGTTGATTTTTGGGCGGCACAAAAGAAAAGAATATGGGCTGAGTTAATTTGGGCTTTGCAAAATCAAAATTAATTAATTAATTAATTCAACTGAATTTCGTCCATAATTTCTTCGTTATAATTCCGATCAGGACGATTCTTTCGCCAAAAAGCTCTAAATTACAAGTTTCATTTATTTAAACAAAAATATCACAAAATAAATTATTGTATCTATTTATTTATTATTTTAATATTAAAAGTCAAGTATAAGGGTATAAAATAATATAAAATAATACTTATTTGAGGACCTATCACACAGCCCTATGGAATTCCAACTACTCCAAACTTGCTCCAAATTTCTCAGTTTTCTGCACATTTGAACCCTAAAAATCAGCCAAAAATCCATCATTTCCTCATTTTAATTTTTATTGTTTTTATAATTTAATTTGTATTTAATTTTCTAGTTTTTTAATGAGCCATCTCTATAAATAGGGAGACCATTCTCATTGCTGAGAGTCTTCTTTTTACATAATTTTATGTTTTCTTTAAGAAAAATCTAGCCCGAGTAATTTCTGAGGCAATTCTAGAGTTTAAGTCTGAAATCTCTTGTGTTTATTTCTCCATCTTCACAAGGTTCCTTCTGCTGTCGGACAATCGTATAAATAACAATCCATTGTTTCCATCTACTTAGGAATCACAAGCTGTTCTTGGATTCCGAAAGTGTAACTTTGTTCTATCTACTTAAAACTCTTGTTATTGTTTCGTTTTTACTTATAATTCAATATATGTGTTGGTATTTTCTTTCTAATATTTGTAAGTGTTAAATACAATCCATGTGTTTTAATTCATGAATTTTTAGCTATTTCATACGTTTTAGTGTTTAAACTTCAACTCAACGCTAAGTGTCGGCCGCTGTCGGTGCACTTAGAAAAGGATTGAAGAGATTTAATATTGGCCGCTGTTGGCGCATTCAGTAAAAAACATAAGTTGAACTATATTGTAAGTGTCGGCCGCTACCGGTGCATTTATAATATTGAAAAAAGTATGTAGGTGATTGAAATGATTGAGGTAAGATTTCGTGATTGGTTCGATATGTGCAAATGCTAAAGTGTTGGTAAAATTTGTGTTTGAAGAAAATCTATTGTACAAAGGTTAAAATATGAGTGTTTAAATAATTTGATTGATAATTCGGATTTACTTACGTAAAGTGTCAGTTTTGTCTATGAAACTAATCTATAATTTGTAAATTCTAGTTATCATGAGCATTCGCATTTCAATTCTTAGTTTTTTAAAATGTAGTTTTGGCTACAACTCTTTCCAAAACCCCCCAAATCATTTTATTATTCTTTAATTCTTTAATTCTTTTATTCATTTTATTATTTTATCCTTTAATTTTTTAATTATTGTATTCTTTAATTATTTAATTCATTAATTCTTTAATTTTTGTATTCTTTAATTTGTTAATTCATTTATTCTTTCATTCGTTAATTCATTTTATTTTTTTATTATCTTTTATTCTTTTTCACTAACCATTATTTAATGTTCCCTAATTTTCCCAGTCCATAACGATTCCTATTTAACAGTACTACAATCTACAAAAAAAAAGTTTTTAATTGTATATACTTTCATTAAGTGTTGAGTGTTACTTTGTGTTTACTTTAATGCTTGCTAAAAGTGTATCAATATGATAATGAGAATGCGACCCTTATGAAATATATGAAGCAACACTCGCATTTGCAATACTCCGAGTGGAAGTACGAGCTCCACGACTAGTGGAAAAGCTAGACTACCCAGGCGGAAGCTCTTGCCAACCCTTTTTAGGAGCTAGGCGGAGCTCGGAAGGTTGGGTGGGAATGGATCTGTGCGAACTTCGTGACGGCCAAGTACATCGTAAGTTCACTTTCTTAACTTATTCAATTTTTTAATCGTATTTTCTAATTAATCAATTTAATTAAATATATTAATGAACATAAAAAATTGGAGGTTAATAGGCGAAATCAGTGAAAAATGACGCTGAACCACCACGAAGGGTCACGTCCATTATATTCTAGGCACGAGGGTCGACGCAACGCTCTGTCACTATTCCTAATGGTGGATAACAAGTCCCATCCCTCATCCCTTTGGATTAGCGTGGGATGCCCTGTTCTTGTCTGACACCACGAGTCAGACCAGGGATACTATCGTGAACAACTCGGGGTTTCTAGAGTACGTAGTTTCATGTGATGCCTCAGTCTTTACTACAGCCCGCATCCGCGATCAACCTGGAAGGTGCCAAAACCAATAAAAAGTGGGAGTGGACAAAAATAAACAGTTTGGAAAAAAAATTTCCCAAATCATCATTTAACCCTCCGTTTTATAAAGCATGCATGCATAATAAATTAAAACATTTCTTTCAATAAAACAGTACATATGAAAATCATCGTAAAACCAACACATGCGAATCTATCTGGACACAAGCAATAAATAAAAAACATGACCCATTCTCATATCCCACATCTGTCTTATACCATCATATCATCATCATCATCATCAATCATGATATCCAAGCAACGCGTGCATATAATCTTTAGGACAGCTCACATCTGAGCACGTCGTCGAGAACAAATCTACGGCCAACGTTCATATCGTCACCGTGAACAAATCAACGGTCGACGTCCATATCGTTGTGAAAAATCAACGAACGATCTCATACATCACAAGCACTCTTGAGTCGAGCCTCTCACGACTGCTTGACAATAGGCAGTGCATCGTGACCTCTCCGAGAGAGGGGGGGGGGGGGGGGGGGGGAGGGGGAGGGACACATAGCATCCCGAAGGCGAGCAACATATCATAGGGTCCTCTCCGGAAAAACACATTCACAACTGGAGACCCTCTCCGGGGAAACACATTCCTACCAGAATTATCTCAATCATCTCGAAGAATGGTCATAGTAAAAACAGTCGAAACACATTTTTATAAAACGTTGTATCTCAAATCAAATCATTGTTTTATATAGGGTCTAAGCCCAAAACACATTTTCCACAGAACATCATAAAAATGGTGTCCAATCCTCATTTCACAATACTCAAAATCATTATCCATTTGGGTCTCAAGCCCAAAATTACATTTTCATGCAAATCCGTAAAATTTTTCATTTCCAACCCATAATCAAACCAATATAAATCTTTATGTAATTCATCATTCAAAGCAATATGCAAAACTTCATTTCAAACCATACCCATAAAATCATTAAAATAGATATGCTTGCATTATTTATAAATCAAAGTCCACTCACAAATGGTTCACGCTACGCACTCAAAGCCTGCGCCGTAAGCCAATCCAAAGTCTCCGGGATGTTCGGGCCCGTCCAAATCATACCAAAAGGTAACTATCAACCTATATAAGTCCATAAATAAAACCTCAAAAAATCTTGGAACCAAGAACGCGCCCCGAACACTCTTTCTGAGGAGAAAAAACTCCAAATGACCTATCAAACGATCTTCGCTCAACCTTAAACTACCATAATTGGATTCAGATTGTCGAAACCTTTTGAATAAGACCAGTTTGACCTCAAAATTTGTGCCCACGCGCCTCACGCACTAGTCAAACTTCACACGCTCGTGGTCAACGCTGACGTCATCTGCTGACATCACTGCTAACCTCAGCCTAACACTTGACAACTCTGACAATTCTAACAGCATGCCACGTGGCACACCCTGATTAGTGCCACATATCACCCTCTGACACTTGCCACGTCACATGATGCCGTCACCTGCTGACATCATCATTGCCACGCGTCACTAACAATCCTAACAACCCTCTGAAACACTACCACGTGGCACCCCCTCACTGGTCCACGTGGTTTAACATTACTGACGTGGACTTGCCACATCAGCTGCCACGTCACTTGAAACTATCTGACATCTCACCACCTGGCACTAACCAGACTTGGCCACGTCATCATCGTCAACCCTCAGACAGGTTGACCCGTTTTACTATAACGGGTCATTCGACCTGCGCTCGGCCCGACTAGTTCTTCCTCCTCCGACCACCAAAACTCGCCATTCTTTCAGCATTCAACTCGTCTCTCACCTAGAATTCGACCCATGGTTTCAAAACTAAGAAAACGTACCTAAAATTCCTTGGCCAAGCTTGAATCCTCATGACCCAATTTAAAAATAGAACCCATGTATGTCTAGTCATCCTTTTCCTTCGATTTTCGATCCTATGAACTCGTCCAAACTCAGAAAACACGAACAAGGCTTCAGAACAGCTTCCAAACGTTGAAAATCAAAATTCCAAAATCAAACTTAAATAGGTTCACAAGTTTCCTAGGTTTTCTGTGTTTTCCAGCCACCAACGTGGCTCCTCGACTCCTCCACCATCTCTGTCTGTCTCTCAATCTCACTCTCAGTCTCTCAAGCAGAAGAATGGGAAGAGAAGGTGATTGAATGAAAACGGTGTGGGTTTCGGGTTTTCAAAACAAAAGAGAAAGTAAGATGATGCATGAATGTGGGTTATGGATCAATGGATCAGTGACACTTGTCACTCATCCATTAGAAACAAACCACAAAGTCAAATTTTCGAATTACGTGCAATTGTAATAGTTCGTACAATCGTTCTAAATCCGTAACTTTTCCATTTGATATTCGATCTCGATGTTCCGCATGTCTACGTACTCGTAATCTTTCGATCTATGTAATGGACCTCGGTCCACGTGCATTTAACCTGGGAAGTCAAAAGTCAACATTTTCACCCGTCTATGGGCAAAATCGTCATTTCACCTCGATCGTCTGATAATCCTTGATTTAATCCTTAATTAAAACTCGTTAATTACAAAAATCGGGACAGGTCGTTACAGTGGATGCATGGGGACAAGTGTATGTTGGCTGGGGGAACCCGCAAGCTGATGCGATTCACGTAAGTTTAAATAGTTTTATTTATTTATTTATTGTTTTTAAAAATTTAATAAATGTGTTCTGATTTTGTAGGTGAGAATGCTAGCAGACGTCCAACGACCTAGGAGGAGTTGACCCAGCAGCAGCCGGACACTCCTTTGGAGCAGCAGCTGCCAGATCTAGAGCGCTTAAGGGCGATCCTGGAGTGACAGTTGGGTCAATTCCTTGAGAAGATTGTTCGGGGTGTCGGCAAAGACCTGGAGCGAGACATTTCGACTAGCTCTGATGCTTCTGCTAGGGGCGTCAATCCTGAAGAGTACTCGGAGCTAAGGCGCAATTATACCGAACTCCGGATCGAGACCATAGAGGTGAGGGCCCAAAACACCGAGATCAGGGCTCAGCTTGTGTTAGTCTTTTGACACATGAGAGTTCCTCAGCGCTCTAAGCAACAGCTTGCTCCGTCCGAATAGCCTTCTCTGTTCGACCAGCCTCACCACCCCGACCATAGAGGCTAACAAGTGAAATCGGCGAAAGAAGACCCTGAACGACCATGAAGGGTCACATCCATTAGATGGTAGACACGATGACCGGCGCAAAGCTAGGTCAATGTTCCAGAGGTGGATGCCTGGGGACAAGTGTACACTGGCGGGGGAACCTGCAATTTATTTTTTTACTTTTTGTTGTAAATATGTTAAAAACAATAGTTCAGATTTTATAAATATATATTTTCTAATTCCAAATTTGAATTTTATTCAATTTTTATAAATTTCAGATTTAATAATTATTTAATTTATTAAATAATATAAAAAATTATTAAATCATTCCCGATGAAGGATTACAATGTTACCTGACGAACATCTTGATTCGGTAGATATCTAGTGTAAAATTTTAATTAATGTTCAAACTCTTACCCGACGAATATGTACGTATTACCTGAAGAACATATTTATTCGATGGCTATTCACCGGAAAGTTTCAATTACCATTCAAAATTTTTACCTGACGAAAATTTTAATTTGGTGGATGTACACCAAAAAAATTTCATTTATGTTCCTATTGATACCCAACGAATAAGTTTGTTTGACCCGACGAATTGTAACAAAATATAGACCAACCAACGTGATATTTTCATCGGGCATTAGCCGTTGGCCAGCCGTTACTCAACGAATTGACACTGACGAAGTGTGCTCCGGGTAAAATTAATGTTACCCGACGATTCGTGTTCATTCGTTGTTAATAGGTCTGGCCCGATGACGATGGCTCAACGACGTGCTACCCGACGGTGGCTCATCGGGTTTTACTTTCCCCAACAATTTTCATATCTTATCCAACGAATCATCTTTTTCGGATAAATGCTTATTTCTTGTAGTGGCTCTGATACTCGACGGAGCCCTTTTACCGGGCCAGTTCAATTTCTTTGTAGTGAATTTATTGATTAATACATCAAATGTATTACTTAATATGATCAATTTAATATATCTAAATAGAATTACTCTTTTTCAATTAACCACAATTTGTCCCTCCCTAATCCCTACATTTTAATTGCTCCACATGTATGACTCTCCTTCGGCAACAGTGTTCCATTTGATCTCATATTCATGCACGTTTTAGGGTGTATATATGGCAACCATAAAAGATACCGAACTTCTAAATTTTAGGGATTGATTTTTGATGTATTTGCGGATAAGTTTGATGTGGGTGCATATCGATCAAACAAACAAAAAAGCTAAATTAACTATGCACCAATGTACCAAATTAATTAAAAAAATAAATAGCCAGGTTGCTTCTGGTTACTTAATTCGTGCGCGCAGGACTCCCCGGGCCGACATTCATGCAGGGCCACGACAACCGGTCCTCCACCAATACTAATTAAACCATAATTTTATTGCCACCAATTAACATTGCCATCAGCAAACCTTCAACCACAAGGAGTACATGAATGAATTAACGAGATAGAGATTTGATGATAAAAATTCCAACAAAATAATAAAAAAAAAATATCGAATTAAGTGTTATAATTAAATATTTAATTCTCGAATTTTAGGAGTAAACAATGCGAACACTAGTTTTATTACAAACACTAATTTTGACTTCCCCAAACTTTTTAAAACCAAGAAACCAAAAATATCCTAAACACTATATGTACGTTAAATCCCCATAACACACTCGAGATCTAGTTAAAAATAAATAAATAAAATTACAGTTTTATATAAAAAAATATATTTCTACTTGGCAGTTAACACTTACTGTAATTATCTACGGGAAATGTACAAGCAAATGTACAAGCAAATTAATTTTAAACATTCATCTCGAGATCTTAACATATCCCACGCTTCAATTCCTTGGGTAATTATATATAAACACTCATCAAAATACACAATTTTTTGTTTGTCCTCATACGTTAAACATGAAACCGCCATTCAGACCACATAAAGAGCAATGGATGTTCTTTCTTTTTTTTCCTGATAAACCGTTACACCAACCAGTCGCGCGCAAAGTAGGAAAAAAAACATGACTAAGAACTAATAATTAATTAATTTCGATGACGGAGGTGATCGGAGGCTGGCGGCGGCAATGAAGGACGAGGTGGAGCTGACAGAAGGCAAATGACAAGGTCAGTGAATGCGCTGATAATGTCCTTGTGGGCATGTTTGGGGTTGAGAGAAAGGTAGCACAGGAGCAACGCATGTAGACACTCCACGTCATCACTTGTAGTATCCCTGTGATTATGATGGTTGTGGTCCACGTCATCCACCAACCTATGATTCCGATCTGCTTCCAGCATTTCCTCCATGGAGCGCCTGAAATCCAAGTAAGGGTTCGACGAGTACTTGGGGACCTGCACGCCTTTGGTGACGCCGGACATTCTTTTCTGAGAATTCTTGGTGGTGGATGGAGAGTCGGTGATGGAGTTAGAGGAACCCGGGGAGGAGAAGAAGAAGCGGTGGGAGGACAAGAGCGTGGCGAAGTTGGGAGGGGATTGGTCGGTGTCTGAATCGGAGGAAGTTGTGTAGAAGTAGTCATCAGCGGAGGAGGGAGTGGCGAGGGATTTTGCAGTTAAGGGGGATAATGACGAGTGGTTGATCATGCTGAAGTCGCATAGGGTGTTGAGGTTTTTCATTATGGGGGATGTGGCGGCGGCGGCGGCGGCGGTGGCGGTGGAGGGAGGGGGTGGGGTGTTTTGGGAGTCTAATTGGTTGTAGGGTTGATCAGATGGGGTGCCTTCAGTCGTGGGTAGACATTTGATGAAATTGGGGAAGCAGAGCTTCTTCCATATGATTTTGGGCATTTTTGAGAGAAAGAGTGAGTTGTGAGCAAAATGAGAGTTGAAGACAAAATAAAAGGTGGAAGTTAGTTTTTATTTGGGGGAAAGAGAGGGAGAAAACACTCCAAAAAGTCCACAGGATACAGGGAAGGAGGTGAGAATTGGGGTTTCCGCTCTCTTTCTTCGGTTGGTTTGCTTGTTTATATATGATATTTGTCTATCAGGGTAATCGGTAAATACAATAAAATAAATCTTATTTTTCACATATACAAGGGATAAGAACGGCTACAGAAAAACTGTTTTCTCATATATTTTCAGCTTACTAATATCACTCTAAATTAGGGTAAAAATCTTATCCCTAGCTAATAGAACAATAAACACAATTTTATTTACCTGCTTTGTTAGAAGTTGATAATTGTCTATTGATCTATTCTAGTAGAGTGCAAACAGATTCATCTTTCTATAGGGAATTAGATAAGATTAGATGTAGGATGAAACTTAACTTTTCTTATACATACTCCTATTATTTCAAGAGGATGGATATATTGGATAAGTTTTGTTCTATGTCTACTCCCTCTAATTCATAAACACATTCGTATTCATATTCAAAATATGTACATTGAATATAATGAGTTATCCAATGTATTCTAATTTGTAAATATGAATTCTCTAGCTACTTGATTTAGCATTCCTTAATTGATTTAGAACTCCCTAATTTTTTTTTATTGATATAATCAGAAGTCAAATTGAAGGAAAGGCTTTGAGTTCCTTTATAGTGCTAAAGTGGGATATTACACTTAGATTTCACACAATCTATTTTGGCATATTAGGTAGAGGTTTAAATAGTGCAAGTTCTAAGAGATGCCATTAGGAGATTGGTTGCTACAATTTGCTTTGTCTTGGATTGTTTGGTATGTGGTTAATTGGAGATATATCAATTCAAGATTGAATGCCAAAAAATGAAGAACAGAAAAGCCGATTGATTAAGTGTAATGAGAGTTCAATTTCATTGTTAATTAATTAGCTTCGAATCAAGATGAATTTCACAACTACCCAAATTAAGAAACATTCATTGTATTATTATAAAGAAAAATAGGTGTGTCGATTACAATAATCTAGCCATCCAAAAAACTGATTAGACTTATGATTTGGAAAATACTTTTGCATTCTATATTGCACTACAAGGAAAAAGCATTGGCCCGACAAAATTTTGTCCGACAAACAAACAATTTGTCACTAAAGGCATATTTGCCCGACGAACCTTTATATTCGTTGGGCAATACTTTACGCGATGATCATGTTTGTCGCTAAACTGCAGCGGGAAAGTATTCATGGGTGGCGTAAAAAAAACCTTCCCGTGCTACCTTTGCCCGACAAACAGTTATATATTGTCGAGCAAAGCACAGCTAATGGTGACGAATTTCGTTGCCACTTGAATGTGGCCATTAACTCTTTTGCCGACGAAATATTATACTTTGCCCGACGAACATATATTTGTTGGGCAAATATGTTTAATTAACTTGTATTGTTTGCTACTTGATGTGTTAAATATTTAATTAACTTGTATTGTTTTGAATGAATGGTGAAATCTTTGAAATTCAATCGTTTGAATATCAATTGAAAGTTCATCTAGGTTTAAGTAGTATGATCAACGGTTCTAAACCTATTTTCGACGAACGGACGACGAAAAATATAATACCTTTTCTGCTTAGGGTTAGGGTAGGGCTTCAGTTCGCATAAAAAATTGAAAATTGAAAATATTTAATTTACCTATAGTGGGATGAATTTGCTAAATTTCACCCCAGCAGCCAGCATTTCACGCCGACCAGCCGCCGAGCGTTTAGATTTATGTATTACTATGTTTGAGACTTGTTAAATTTCTAGAACTACTTCTTTTTATTATGTTTAACACTATTTATTATGTTTAAGACTTTTTATTATGTTTAAGATTTTTATGACTTTTGTAGAATTATTTCTTTTTATTATTTGAAGACTTTTATATCTTTTTTATTAATTTGAGAATTTTATTTTTTATTATTTAATTAGATGATAAATATAATAGTTTTATATGTTATTAAAATTTATATATTAATGTACAAAACCATTAAAACACAATTTCTTAAAAAAAAAAATAGGTAATATTTGCCCGACGAATGCAACGTTGGTCGGGCAAACATTAACCATACGAACCGATGTTCGTCGGGCAACAAAAACTGAGTTTGAGCGAGCAACAAATTAGTCGCGACGATCTTTGTACGTCGGGCCCCTGGTCACTTTTACCCAACCAACACATTTTTTTCGTCGGGCAAAGGTTTGCCTCACAAGCTTGAGGCGACGACCTTTGCCCAACAAACGTTCGTTACGTCTTCAGTTGCCCAACGAATTCCTGAGGGGGGCCGACGAACATATGTTTGTCGGGCAAATCCATATTCCTTGTAGTGAGGGACATCTCCCCATTCCATTTTTTATTTTGTCATTAAATTAAGAATTTATCAAATACACATGTTGTAATTGAAACAATGAATTTTCAATAATAATAATAATTTATAGATATTTTTTGTAAAATCAAAATAAACTAATTTGGATTGAAAATTATTGTTTTACATCAGTAATTAATGAATGAAATAAATGATATTAAAATGAAAAAGTATTTCTAGAAGTGATTAGACCTCTTAGTTTTTATATATATCTATATATCTATCTATCTATATATATATATATATATATATCGATTTCCACCAAGTGACTTTTTTTCTAAAATTAAGTATCCTTCTTTTGCTTATGGCATATAATATATATATATATATTGTTATATTTTTCTTTATACATTGACTATTTGATTTAACTGTTTTATAAATATGCGACTTGAAACTTGAGACCTCTTACTATGCAATGATGCTGAATACTATTAGGTTGTAATAGTAGAATTGCCGAATATTGTTATATTAGAATTCAAATTAACAACTTCTAACTAGAAGCACCACTACTTTAACTACAAGAAATGCAGATGAGTCCCGCAAAGGAGCTCTGTCGAGCAAGCCAACAATACCGCAGGGTGAGACTTCAACTCGGTGGGAAAAATTTAGTCAACGTTAGATTTTTCCTGGAAAAGGTAACTCGTCGTTAGATAATTTGCGGACGGAGGTTGTGGGCTCGTCGGAAATTGTTTACATTTTTGCGTGTTAAAGGCAGATTCTCCCGTGAAGACTTTATCTCCCAAGTCTTTTTTCATTCGCCAGGCAAAGTCCTTTTTAGTGGTGAACAAACGTACGTCGGGTAAGATTTGAACGGACAAACCATCTTTTTTTAGTGTTTGGCAAGTTGAAATAAAGAAATTAAAGGTAAGTGTTGTTGGTAGGAATATTAATGAGGAATCATTATTTGGATGATCAGCATTTTCATCATCATGTGGTCAAACAGGGAGACGTACTGTCCTCTCCTATCCTTTGCAAATTAACTTGCAGACCTAACATGCATGGTTTTAACATTTTAACCCGACCTCTCATCTTCAAGATCGATGGAAAACTTTTCTATTTCTTTTGAACGAGGTCCTTCTTGTCTGTCATTTTTGAGTAACTGTAAAAAAAAAAGTTAAGTTACCATGGCGCTCCTCATCATCAAACATTCAAATTACCCCATCATCGATGATCGATATGCTGACTGATGCTCTAGTTCATTTTCGCATGGACATTCTAAAATATGGTACAAATTAGCTTTATCTCCAAGGACCGTCTCACCTTCAAAAATTGACCTACTTAGCCAAGCCTAGATAGCGAGGGCTATATATATATCTAGCTAGTAGAGTACGTTGATCACCACATCATCTTAATTTTAGTAGTATAACATCGATGAATCCAATCATTTCCGCCCTCCATTCTCCAAAATAATTAATATATCAACGTAAAAATATTTTTTATTTCACTGTGAACACGTACTATATATTCATGACTATTAGCGGATTAACTATATAAAAAAAAAAGCTTATTGGCTTAAATACACTATGAACTCGTACATTTGTGACGCTTTGCACCCTGAACTCGTTATTCGGTCACTTAACAGTATGAAATTGCCGATTAGGGCCACTCAACACATTTTCCGTCCAAGCTGTTATGTTGCCGTGAAAATGAAGGGTAAATGAGAAATTTTGACACGCTGCCACCCTTTTACCATGTTAGCCACGACGTGGGGATGATTTTGGGACCCACATGTGCCAAATCAGACTCTTCCCTCTCGTTTGCATTCGAGGACAATTTTGGGGAAAATTTCTAGGGTTTGCTTGCGATCGAAATTGGGGCTTGAATTGAGGACTGGGCTTGAATCGAGGACTGGGCATTGAATCGATGCGAAGGTGCGAACAAGTAGGTGCAGACGATTTTGAAAATGATTTCTCGTGAGGAGGGAGCGGACCAATCTGTCTACGGTGAGTTTTCCTTTCCTCCATGATTCTTGTTTCACTAGTGTTCTATTATCCATGGAAGTGAGGCTGGGTTTATGTGTTTGCTTCCTTTGTGTTTCAATATGCCTCTAAGGTTAGCATGTGCCTTTTTTTGCCTAATCGATGTGCATGTTGAAATTGATGTCTTTGCTCAAATTGATGTGTATGTTGAAATAGGATATCTAGACTTAGTTTGTGTCGTTGTTTTTGGCATATCTGTTGAAAGATGAGGTGTATGGTT
Organism: Prinsepia uniflora; assembly: GCA_032719365.1. Lineage (NCBI taxonomy): Eukaryota > Viridiplantae > Streptophyta > Magnoliopsida > Rosales > Rosaceae > Prinsepia > Prinsepia uniflora. Next base: position 27,519,396 of record CM064871.1, on the reverse strand, counting down.
TGTGTTGTTGCTAGTTTGTGTAGTTGATGGTCGGTTTGTGTTGTTGTTGGCGAAAGGGGATGCTGAACTTGATGGTCGGGTTTCACTTTGCACCCTGTACTCACCATGTGTTGAAGAATATCTCACCTTGTACTCGATGTTCTAGTTCATTATGCACCTTGAACTTGATGATTTGGTTTCACTTTGCACCTTGTATTGATTATGTTTATTACATGTTGCACCCTGTACTTGGACGGTTGGTCACACTTTGGTACCTTAAGCTCATGAATCGGTCATAGTTTGTAGTTAGTTGGTTAGTTTATTAGTTACTATTTGGTATATGCATGCAGATGACAGAGATATCTTTGGTATGAAAGTTCACTATGGAGGTGAACTACTAATAGAAGATGAGGATTGTTGGAATTACATAGGGGGATAATTCAAGTTCTATGACTTTGTTACAGTAGATTGAATTTCCCTTTTGGAATTGAAGTTTATAGGGAATAAACTAGATTATCTACATTCTGAGTTGTCTATATACTCTAATGACATAGATAATGAAATATTGGTGAAGATAACCTTTTATGGCCAGTTATTTAAACTATGTGATAAGTATGCAAAGAGTAATGGTTGTGTCCCTCTGTATATGCAAAAGGGAGGGAGTGATAAGATCCAACTTGCAGGTCATGTAGAGATTGGAAGTGAGGCTGTGGATACGAGGGAGGTGCCTAAACGGAGAAGTTTCCCAAAGAGACGGATTCAGTATTCTTCCACTAAATCTGATTCAAAGACTTGTGATGAGGAAGATGACGAAGATGATCAAGATAGTGAAGATCCTGAGTGGGTGGCTGATGACTTTAGGCAAGAGACTAAGGTAAACACTGGATGAGTATGATGATACCTTGTTTTTAGCATATGTGGATGGTGAAAATGTTGAAGAGGCATGGTGTAACGACCCGTCTTGAATTTCGGGATTAGATTAGTGACTAACGAAGGATTAGTGAGTTTAATCAGTGATTAGTTGAGTGAAATCGGACGGACGGTGTAAAATGGCCGTTTTACCCTGGTCGTGGGCAAAATGTTGAATTTTGACTCGGGGGAGTGACAGATACGAAGACCGATGACCGTGACGTAGATCGGGATGTCATGAGTTCGTAGACAAGCTGTAAGTCGAAATCGGACATCGAACGGAGAAGTTATGGTCATGGGAAGTTAAATTGAACTATGCACGCATTTCGAGGCGAAAAATACATGGCTAAATCTGATTGGTTGACTTAATAATGTGGGACCCTTGGATGAGTGACAAGTGTCACTCATCCCATTGGTCATTATCCCTAAAAAGTGGATCTTAATCATGATTGGTGGATTAGGTGCAAATATATATATATAATTCATCCCACCCACTTTCCATCTCCACCGTTCATCTCTACCTCCCACTCTCATCTCCACCGTCCATCTACCTCATCTGTTTATCATCATCAGACTTCACCATATTTCATTCTTCTTCAAACCTTAACACACAAACACACCACCTCACCACCATATTCATCTGTGTTCATGTGCGGAACCGTGAGTGTGACTAAAAGAGTGCGAGGCTGGAGGGACAGGGAGGACTTGACGGTGACGGTCTGAGCCACGACGGTGGTCACGGCGGAGAGGAACCGAAAAACAAAGTGGTAAGGTTTGGTGTGAAATTCGAATATGAGTTATAAGAGTTGTTAGTTGATTTCATTGATGGAAATGGCTTTCTTGTGATCTAATGGGATGATATGGGATTGGAAATGGAGCTATGTGGACGGTGCAAACGCCCTGGACGGTGACTGTGTTTTTGGGTCGTGAGGATCAAATCGAGAAGGTAAGTTTTTGATGGTTTTTCCCCTTGTTTTGAAGGCATAGGTTAATGGAAAATGATGTTAGAAACCTATAGGAATTGAAAGGGACAAAAATGGATCGAAAATGGAGGAGATATAGCACTGGACCAGTCGCGCCGGTCCAGTCTGGTCGAGAACCAATGAACCGGTTCAGACCTAGTTTGTTGGAGGGAAGGGATAACACTGTGCAGGGCGCGTGAGCTTCATGCGCAGCCCCTTTGGGCGACGCGTGGGGGCACGTGAAGAATGGTTTGGGAATGTGTTCAACATGACTTTTAATCTATTCGTGCAACAAAGATTTTGGGACTAGTTTCGTGTCGATTGGACATCATCTCGATATAGTTCAGGATGTCCGAAGGTTTAGGATCGAATTTAAAAATAGTTAAAAATTTGAAAAAATTACGAAACTTCAATGAGAGGTTAATAAGGTAGTTAGTAACCCTTTAGTATGATTTAGACAGGTTTGGGAGTCTCGGTGACGGTGATTAGCCCAGGGAGGATTACGGCACGCAAATCGATGCGACAACGTAGGACGGTCAGTGAGTGGACCTTAATTTCTAAATTGTGATGTATGCATAAATGTTTTATATGTTTTACATATGTGATTCTATGATGATGATTTGGATATTGGTGATTTACATGATTACACGTATTTCGAGGTAATTTACGTATTTGCACGTATATCAAAGTTTTTGGTTTTACGCTGTGGCTATACGTGGTTTCGATAATGGTTTAATGAAATGGTTTTGGATTTGAAAAGGTGAACCCGAGTACGAGACCCTTTTTTTTTTGGAAACCCCGAACTTGAAGTCCATTTAATTGCGTTATTGAGCTAGAGGCCCAACTGGTTCATGAATTGATTTCGGATTTGAAAAATATGGAATCGAGCATGAGACCCCTTTTTTTTACGAACTCTCAGACTTGGAGTCCATTTGATTTAATAAGGCATCGAGCCGGAGGCCAAGTTGGTTTACGAAATCGGGGCTCGAGGCCCAGTTAGTTTACATACTCGGGCTCGAGGCCCAGTTGGTTTACGAAATCAGGAACGAGGTCCAGTTGGTTTACGAATTCGAGTTTGGGGCCCAGTTATGGTTTACGTTTGTGATTTCGAGTTGGGGACCTATAAATGGATTTTTGGTTTCATGACGGTTTATGGGGATCAGGCATGAACCCTTTGAAAGGTTTGAAAAGTTTTGAGAATGATTAGGAAATGGTTTTCATATACTATCCTTTATTTTATGGATTGTCTCCTCTGGGGAGGGTCGTTGGCCTAGGTGGACCCTGGATTACTCACGGAGCACTGACTGAGTGGAGTCGTCCCCGTTGGGTACCTTACTCTTAGGAAAGCTTATGGATTATAACCCCTAGGGAGAGTCATTGATCTGCGGACATTGACCTGGGTGGACCCTAGGGAGACTTGGGATTTGAGACCCCGGCTAGCTCGCGTGTAGCTTTGGAAACCGTGACAGGATTGCGTATGATATTTGGTAAACAAGATTTCTTGGATTTGTGAAATGGCGTTTTATGAATAGTAAATGGATTTGGGCAATGACCCACATATTCGAATTTATGATTTTGGGCTGAGTTCCCACATATGGTTGAAATGAATTATGGATTTGCGTAAATGGTTTTGGGTAGGAGTTCGTATGATTTGGATTTACGGAAATTCGGCTGAGACCCTAATAATGGTAATTTGAACATATGATTCGATAAATGGTTTTCGTATGCATGCATGATTTTTAGTGAAGGGCATAAAGTTCTTTTATGAAATGTGTTTTATTAAACTATTGATTTTTGTCCCCTCACAGTTTTCGTTGTTTTTAATGCCCTTCAGGTTGATCACGGATGCAGACTGTAGCAGATACCGAGGCATCATACTCCTCCATCGAATCCTGGTGCGCTCTGAAAGCCGATCGGGCTGAAGGTTTGAATTATCCCTTGTCTGACAGTTTGTGTTAGACGGGATCATGAAACATCCCGTGTTAATCCCAGGGGGGATTGGGATGGGGTTGTGACACTGGTGAGGCAGCCCAAGTAGAAGATGAAGCACCTAATTCACCAAGGTTCAATGCATTTGAGTCAGAACCAACTGCTGGTGAGGGAGAGGATTTGGTTCAACCTCCTCAATAACTGTCAAGGAGAAAGAAGTTTGTTGGGCCATTTAGGAAGTTTAACAATGAGGTAGATATGAAAAATCCAAAGTTTTCTCTTGGGATGAAATTCTCAAGTGGTGTAGTTTTCAGAGAAGCTATGAGAGAATATTTTGTCAATGAACAGAAAAGGATTGTGTTCAAGGTGAATAAGGCAGACCAGATTAGGGCCACGTGTGTCGAGGCAGAATGATGTCCCTTTGTAATATATGCCTCTAAAGTAAACATGAGGGAATACCTGCAAGTCAAAAATTATAAACTTATAATGGTATGCATTTATGTGGAAAATTGACTGTCAATTATCATGCCAATGTGAAGTGGTTGAAGCAGAAGTATATGAGGCAGGTTACAAGCAATAAGTGGGATGTAGGTGAATTTCAGGAGCTGGTAGTTCAGGAAACTGGATATAGGCCTGGTAGGACTCAATGTTATAAGGAAAGAATGATGGTCTTTCAGCTTCTAGAGGGGACCTACTTCTCCCAATATGGGAGACTGGGGGACTATTGTGAGGAGCTTGTTAAGGTAAACCAAGGTAGTACAGTAAAAATCAAGGCTGAGATGGAAGGTGATGCATAGTTTATATTCGAAAAGGTGTATGTCTGCTTGGGTGCTTCCAAGGAAGGTTGGCTGACTGGTTGTAGGCATTTCATTGGACTGGATGGTGCTCATATTAAACGTCCCCATAGTGGGCAAATATTGAGTGCTATCTTAGTTGATGCAAACAATGGCATGTTCCTTGTGGCTTATGCGATTGTAAAGGTTGAGTCATACTCTTCCTGGAAGTGGTTCCTTGAATTGTTGGCATTGGACTTGAAGATTCAAAATAATGAAGGGTACCTTTTCATGACTAATAAGAAAAAGGGTTTACTTGAGGCTGTGGCGGAGTTGTTTCCAAGAGTAGAACATGGGCATTGTACCAGACACATGTATGCAAATTTCAATGCCCTTCATAAGGGGTTAGCACTGAATGAGCAGTTTGAGAAGATCACAAGATGCACCAATGTGGCCTGGTACAACACTGAGATGAAGAAAATGGCTGCTTAGAGTCCTGCTGCCCATGATTGGTTAAGCATGATGGATCTAAGACAGTGGACTAAGTCACATTTCAACACAGCTTTCAAGTGTGATATTCTGCTCAATAACCTCAATGAAGCATTTAATAGGGCCATACTTCCAGCAAGTGTCAAGACCCGTCCCAATCCCCCCGGGATTAATGAGGGAAAATTTGAGCGAAGTATCAGACTAGGGAAAATTTGAACCTTTAGGCCGACCGGTTTCCAGAGTACGCCAGGATCAAAAGGAGGTATGTGATGTCTCGGTCTCTGCTACAGTCCACATCTGTAATCAACCTGAAGGGCATTGAAAACAGAAAGACTGTGAGTGGACGAAAAGTAATAATTTTAGTAAAACACATTTCATAAAAGACCTTTATGCCCTTCACTAAAAAGCATGCATGCATAGTAAAACCATTTATCAAACCACATATGTTTCAATAACCAAATCCATACGAACCCCTGCCCAAAACCATTTATACAAATACATAACATAGTAAAACATATGTGGGATCTCAGCCCAAATCCATTTATCAATCATAAAACACAATTTCGCAAATCCAAGAAATATTGTTTATCAATATCATATAACCAATCTTGTCACAGTATCTAGAGCTACGCGCGTGCTACCGGGGGTCTCAAATCCCAAGTCTCCCCAAGGTCCACCCAAGTCAATGTTCATAGATCAATGATCCTCCCTAGGGGTTATAATCCATAGCCTTTTTGAGAGTAAGGAACCCAACGGGGGCGAATCCACTTAGTTAGTGTTCCGTGACTACTTCGGGGTCCACCCAGGCCAACGACACTCCACGAAGGAAACAATCCATATATAAAGGATGGTATACAAAAAACCATTTGAAAACATTCTTAAAACCTCTCAAGGGTTCATGCCCGGTCCCCATAAACCGTCATGAACCATAAAACCTTTCAAGGGTTCATGCTGGTCCCCCATATGTAAGGACCCATCCCGGAAGTTAGGATTAGTGAGGTGATTAGTGGTGGATTAACTGGGTTAATCGGTAGTTAGTGGGTTACTTTTGGACCTTTGGCGCAGAATGACGATTTTGCCCTAGAACGGGCAAAAATGTTGACTTTTAATTCGGGTGGTCAATTGGACATTGACCGATGACTGTGACGTAGTTCGGGACGTCACGAGTCTGTAGACAGGTGGCACGCCCGATTCCGACATCCGAGGAGGAAGTTACGATGTTCGGAAGGTTGAGGGAACTTTTGTAATTTGGTTAAACAAAGGGGAAAAGTTGACTTTTCGTACGATAAGAGTTTTTACGCGTAGACCGAGGATCGTTAGGTAGATCTCGTCGTCCTGAGTTCAACGACAGGCGGCATGCTTTCATCGGACATTGGACGGGCGAGATACGGGTCTAGAACAGCGAAGGGAAAAATGGTAATTTTGATTTACAAGGGCATTTTGGTCTTTTTGGTGCTTTGGGAATTGTGCAAATAGGATGAGGACAAGTGTATAGGAAAGATTGGATATTTTGAGAGGGACCATGGGATTGTGGACACGTGTGGTGTGTGTAGTGGGTTCTAGGCTTGTGCACGGTGCAAGTATTTGTGTGTGCATCGTGTTTGTTCGAAGAAGGGAGAAACAAAGACTGAGATTGAGAGAAAATTGGTCGAGTGGCTGTGTGTGCTTGTGTGTGCTTGTATGTTCTGGTGATTGAGTGAGTGACTAGAGTTGAGTGAGTTGGGAGGGCAGCTCGTGTGAGGAAAACTTGGTGTGTGAGGGGTGAGTTCTCAGAAAAACAGAGAGGTGTTGAGGGAACTGGGTGGTGGTGTTGCCGTGTGTTGATCCAATTAGGATCGAGGGAAGGCTAGGACGGCCCTGTGAACCCTGCAGAACGCGACGGTGAGCACGGTGGTGGACGGCAAGCAGGTAATTTCTTATTCCCCTCTATTTGCTCTTTTTTCCTCTTTTGTTCAATTTGAAAGTTGTGGTTTTTTGGGGTTGAGTCGAGGTGTCTGGTAAGTCCTAGTCGACTCACTAGGTCCTTAGGAACCTGTAGATGTCGAAGCCGTGTTGGGGGGTGACACGGGTGGTCGGATTGAAGAACAGGGGTGTTCGGGTGGTTTCTGTTTCGAGTTGGGGAGGTGAGTTGGAGGCCGTGTTGTTGTGTTTGGTTGAGGGGAACAGATTGTTTAGCGTAGGACGAAGCTAGGGGAGTCGAGAGGGACAAAAATGGTGGACGGACGGCGGAGAAACTGGCCACGCCCGTCCAGAACAGTGACTGTCGAAAGGAAGACGATGAACAGTGATTTTGTGCAGGCGCGTTGAGGCCCACGCGCAGCCACTTTAGGCGACGCGTGGAGGCGCGTTGCGGCAGTTTCTGGGGAAGTGTCCAACTAGATTTTCGGTCTAAATGTTATAACGAATCTTTTGGGATAGGTTTCGGGTTAACTAGACGTCGATTCTAGTTAGTTCTGCGGGATCGAAGGTTTAGGGTCTCGGTTTGTTCGTTTAGAACCCGGGGAATTTTGTGGGGAATTAGGAGAACCTTAGTGGACGTGTTAGTGACGTATTTTGGTGACTGTTGACAGGATCGGGAATCCCCGAGGCGGACGAGGAACGTACGGAACGTACGGGACGCGAGTGACGTGCCCTGTATCTGTGAGTGGACCCCTTCTCTATAATTGAGCATGCATAACAGTTTTTCTATAATTTTTTTTATGGTTTTACATGTGATTTCATGATTATTGAATATATTATAACTGTTTTATATAATTGCACGTTTCACGAGAAAGTTACGGTTTTCAGCACGTTTTACGAGGAAGCTTTGATTTCTGATTTCGATGCCATGATTTTGGGATTTCAAACGATAAGTGATTTTCAATGATTATAAGTGGATTTTGATACATGGTTTGATGATCAAGGTTTTCGGTTTTATAATCGGATTTTGGAAAGCGTAATTTGGTTTTAAAGTTGAAAAGTGGAATTCCAGATTTGCGGTTCGGAATGGCGGTTCTGGATGCTGGAAGGGCATCAGACCAGTGGTTTCAGATTCGGGTTTGGATATGGATTTAGAATTGGTTTTTCAAATGGTTTTGGATTGGATTTGCTGGATCTGATTATTGGGTTTAAAGATCCGGATATTATGATTGACGGGGGACGGGCCCGGATTGGGTTTAAAGACCCGGATTGAGTTTAAAGACTCAGATATACTGATAATTTCCCCCGTAGGCCTGTTGAGTTTAAAGACTCGGGAGTTTAAAGACTCGGATTATATTGAGGCCTGGATTGAGTTTAAAGACTCGGATAGATCCAGCAGGTTTGATCGGATAATTATATCTTGTTTTTATGATATGATTTTGAGAATGATCATTATACTGTTTTATAATACTGTTCATGTTGGATGTAACGAGATTTATAACTGTTTCTAGAACTTGGGTTGTGCATGCATGTTTTCAAAACGGAGGGCCAAACCCTGGTTTTTTTATGAAATGGTTTTTTGAAACTTTTATGCTTTATGGTCGACTCACACTTTCTATTTTTAATTGCCCTCCAGGCCGTGGAGCTAGCGTGGGGGTTGACATTGAGGCAGCGTCGGAGGCATAGAATATTCGAGAGTTTTCTCGGAGTGGTTTCATTTTACCGTTGTGCGTGTACTCTGTGTATCGGTTTTGTTTACTTTGTTTTTGGTACTACGCTCTGTATAACGGTTGACTTTGGATGTTGTGTGTTAAATTCTCCTTCGTCTGACAGTGTAAATTGTAGTTTTGGTGAGGTTATTTCGGTCTTTTGTGTTGGGTTGTCAGACGGGAGCAGGGTTCACCTCGGTTATTGGGGTGATAATCGGGGTGGGGTCCTAACACCATAAACCGTCATGAACCATAAATCCATTTATGGGTCTCCGACCCGAAATCACAAACGTAAACCATAACTGGGCCCTAAGCCCGAATTCACAAACCAACTGGGCCTCGTGCCCGATTTCGTAAACCAAATGGGCCTCATACCCGATTTCGTAAACCAAATGGGCCTCGTGCTCGATACGTAAGTCAATTGGGCCTCGAGTCCGATACGCAAACCAATTGGGCCTCGAGATCGATACGTAAACCAACTGGGCCTCCGGCCCGATACCTTGTTAAATCAAATGGACTTCAGGTCTGAGAGTTCATAAATCAAATGGGTCTCGTGCCCGATCTATATTTCCAAATCCGAAATCGATTCAAGAACCAATTGGACCTCTAGCCCAGAGAACATAACTAAATGAACTTCGAGTCCGAGGGTTTCCAAACAAATGGGTCTCGAACTCGAGTTTACCTTTTCAAATCCAAAACCATTTCATGAAATCATTTCCAAAACTATAAGCACGGATAATCAGTGCAAAACCGTAAACCTCGATTTACTTGCAAGCACGTAAATTACCTCGAAATGTGTGAAACCATGTAATTCACAATTATCCAAATCAAAATCATAGAATCATATTCATAAACCATATAAAACATTTATGCGTGCATCACAGTTTAGAAATCAAGGTCCACTCACAGACCGTCCTAAGCTGTCTCATCGATTTGTGTGCCATAAACCTCGCCGGGCTAATCGTCGTCACCGGGACTCCCAAATCTGTCCAAATCAATCTAGAGGGTTACTAACTACCTTATTAATCTCTCATTGAAGCCCCGTAATTTTCCCAAATTTTTAACTATTTTTAAACTCAATCCTAAACCTTCGGATGTCTCGAAAAATATCGAGACGGTGTCCGATCGACACGAAACCAGTCCCAAAATGTTCGTTACATCGAATAGATTAAAAGTCATGTTGAAGTTATCCCCAAAGGATACTTCACGCGACCCCACGCACCGCCCAAAAGGGCTGCGCGTGAAGCCCACGAGCCAGTACTATTCATTGTCTTCTTCCTCCAGCGAACCCTGTTCGCCTGGTTCAAACCAGACCGGACCGACCTGGACCGGCGCGTCTTGTTCAGCAACCAATCTCACTCATTTTTTATCCAATCTTTCCTCTTTCGATTCCTAAACCTTCCCCTACTCATTTCCTATCTATTTAAGACTCCAAAACACAAGAGAACCCAACAAGGCCTCACCTTCCATGATCAAACAGTGGGCTTGACCTTCAAGTTCCTTTTTCCCATCCCTAAGCCTTCCATTTCCTTCGAATTTAATCCTTCTTGAGTCGTCCTTGTCCCTAGGTCACATTAGAATCAAAAGGAGCTCTCAACATCAATTAAAACTCATCTTTCAAATTTGAAAATAGAAAATGGGCTCTCGGGTTCGGTTTGGCTCACCCCCTGCCGTGGACCGTCGTGAGCCGCCGTCCTTGTCATTCTCAGTCTCTCAAAATTCCTCACATAGACGTATGGATGTAGTTTGGTGTTGGTGTGATATGGTGTGTTTGTTTGTTCAAAGGAATAGAGAATGGAGAGGGCTTAGGTTTGTGAAGGAAATAGAGAGGGATGATGATCAGGTGAGAGGGAAGGAGGTTTCGACGGTTACGATGGAGGGATTAGATGAGATGAAGGGCTAGGATGGGAGGTGGGTGAAAATATATGTATTAAAATACAAGTGGACCAATCACACTTGAGATCCACATTTTGGAGTTAAGGGCCAATAGGATGAGTGACACTTGTCACTCATCCATTGGGCAGGAATTAAATATCTGGGCCCACCAGGGTCCAAAAGTAATCTGTCTCGTAATTCGTGAAATAGTGCAATCGAACTTCCGTGAACCATAACTTTCCCGTTCGACGTCCGATTTTGGCGCGCCGCTTGTCTACTGATTTGTATCGACCCGATTTATGTAACGGTCCTCGGCCCTCGGCCATCAGACCTTCTAGGTCAAAAGTCAACATTTTACCCACGACTTGGGGCAAAACGGTCATTTTAGACCGTTTGTCCGATTTCGCTCAACTAATCACTGATTAACCTCACTAATCCTTGATTAGTCACTAATATAATCCCGAAATTCGGGACGGGTCTTTACAGTAAGGGACAAGCCTATAATAACATTACTTGAGAGAATCAGGACGTATTTGATGATGTTGTACTCTACAATGGAAGCAAGCAGTTGTGAAATGGGGGGGGGGGGGGGGGGGGGGTCACCAAACTGGTCCAAGGATAAGGAAGATTTTGGAGAAGAAATAGAAAGAGGGACAATGGTATGTTACAAGGCATGCAGGGGATGAAGTTTTCGAAATCACTCATTAAACTGGGAGGCAGTTTAGAGTGGAGTTGAAATTGAAAAATGTTCATGTAAAGAATGAGACCTATCTGGTATATCATGCCCCCATGCTTGTGCATCAATATCTTTTTTGTAGGGGAAACCAAAAGATTATCTCCATGAATGCTACAACAATGAGGCTTACATGAGATGCTATGCAAAGATCATTGAGCCAATGACAAGTGAAGATCAATAGCCTTCCTCGGGCTTGCCTCCTTTGAAGGCCCCAATATACCACGAGCAACTAGGGAGGCCAAGGAAAAGCAGGAAGAAGTCTACTGGTGAGGCAAACCTACCCCAAAATCCAACCAAGCTTGGCATGTTTCACACTGAGATGAAATGCAACAATTGTGGTCAATTGGGGCATAGGCTTAACAAATGCAAGGTATAAATCATCTTAGTTATGAACTCTTATTTACCTCATTTGGAAGCTTGTGTTGATTGTTGGTTTGATATTTGTTTTACAGAAGCCTCTTATAGAAAAGGCTGAAAGTTTGAGAAGAAGAAGAATTGAAACTAAACCAAGGAGGGAACAAGCCAAGGCAAAAGGATCTAGTCAGCAAGAAGGATCCCAGCCCCAAACCCAATCCCATCCCCAAATACAAATAGAACCCCAATCCTAACCCCAAACACAAATAGAACCCCAATCCCAGCCCCAAACTCAGTCCCAACCCTGGCCCCAAACGGAATCCCAGTCCCAAACCTAATCCCAGCCTATGCCCCAAACATAAACCCAACCTTAAACCCAATCCCTGCCCCAAACCCAAACAGAAACCCAATCCCAGCCTCAAACCCAAACAGAATTGTAGCCCCTGTCCCAAACAGAAACCCAGCCCCAAACCCAATCCCAGCCCCTGCCCCAAACAGAACCTCAACTAGAACTTACGATAGAACCCCAACCCTAACCTCAACCTCAAACAGAACCCGTTCGTAAGAAACTCAGGTTCAAATCTCCAGCAAGAAGGAAGAGGTAGCATCAACAAAGAAGCATAGGGTTTTGTAGGCTAGTTTGTGTGTTAGCTTAGGTGTTATGTTAGGTGTTAGGTGTTAGGTTAGCATGAAGTGCAAGACAGATAGGTATAGGCTAGTGGGTGTGGGCTGGTGGGTGCAAGCTAATTGGTGAATCTTTTTGTTTGGTGTTTTATGTGTTAATTTGCACCCTATACTATACCTATTATATTCAGCCCCAATCATGGACTACAACTTTTGTTTTTCATTGCACCATGTAATAGACAAAATGGCATACTTTTGCACTATTTAACAATGTTATTTCATCTCATCTCCTTCAATTGTTGTTTGTGTAATGAATTATGTTTTCACTTTCAAGTTATCTTCCTTAAATATTGCAGGATTAGTTGAATCATGTTCATCTAAAATTGTGTCACTTTGCACCCTGTGCTACTAAATTTGTGTCACTTTGCACTATGTACTACTAAGAGTGTGTCACTTTGCACCTTGTACTAACAATTGTGTTTTACATTGCACCATGGACTACTAATGCATATGTCACTTTGCACCCTGAACTACCAAATTTGCACCATGTAACATATTGCAGAAAGGCTAAATTTGACAAAAAAAATCCATTGAATTACATTGCAGAAAGGCTTAAATTAACATCGTTACATTACTCAAACAATCCATAGATTACATTGCCAAATTATATTGTCATTTAGAATCGATTACAAACGAAATTGGATTCTTAGGCAATCCCTAAACCTAAACTTCAGTCTTCTTAAACATCGCCACAAGAAAGACTACAATTAGGGCAACCCAAAGCTTCCTTGTCTTAGCTATGTACATTTTCAAATCCTCTTCCAATTTACCAGTTTTCCTCAACAATCCAGGTATGATTGCCTTGCAGGATGACACATTTCAGGATCAAACCCATTCCCAATAACCACATTTGTTTTCTTGCATCAAAACAAACTCTTATCAATAACTCACACAGTCCCAACAATTGAATGGAATTTAAGCATTTTCCATCTAAAATTTAAAATAATAAACCGTAATTTCAACATACGTGCGTATTCATCGTAATTTCATTCAATTAAAACACAATTTTTTTTATTTGTCTTACCCCAGAACATGGACACACTTGGAATCTCCTCCCGATATGTATGTTAATCCACGAAGTCAGGGTTTTACATTTCTTCCTACAATAGCAATGCCTGGCTTCATGCTCCTCCATCTTTCTTCTTCGACGGTCTCGTGATTTAGGGTTTCTCAATTTAGGATTCGAATTGAAAGGGCCAATTGTGAAGTTCCACAAATGCCCTTCTCCAATTTAATATACTTTTGTCCACGTAAGTGCCACATTGGCTTTTCACGGCAAACATAACAGCTTGGACGAAAAAGGAGTTGAGTGGCCCTACTCGGCCATTTCATACTGTTAAGTGACCGAATAACGAGTTCAAGATGTAAAGCGTTACAAAATATACGAGTTAAGGGTGCGTATTTAAGCCAATATGCCAAAAAAAATTGTGCATTCATATCAGTGTTAGAGTAAAATGATCATTTTACTGCATAATTGTTGACGGAGAGCGCATGGAGTGAAACTTATCATGAAATTTGGGATCTTGTTAAGAATTAAAAATGAAGTAATGATCGACATTTTAATGTGTACTCTCAAATTCACATACACAAAAATCAATTCATTAACTAATAATTAGAACAAACCATTTTTATATTAATTTTTTGACGGACAACGCATGGAGTATAAATGATTGGATTTGTGGACAATCGATCTTATGTATACCTAAAAGTTAATATACGTAATGACCAATGACCAGTACATTTTAATGCACTGAATTTTCTTCTATATATATGAGTGGAGAACGTATTAATTAACATGTCGATAATGATGTCAAATTGTAGTTATAATAAGATCAATTTTATAAGAATTCAATAATTTCCAGTTGCAATCCCCAATATCCCAATAATCAACATTAAAGATATATATACTTTTATTATAACAGTGAATGATTTTGTAATTATTGATACACATGCATGAACCGAGTTAGGTTTGGTATACGTCCATGTCCATGCGCATGTTGGGACTGTACATCAAGCTGCATGCTGTTTGCTGTTTGTGGTCTCATGTCACGAAGGCTATCCATTGTTTCCTCTTCCATACAACCAACAGCTCCCAATTACTCACTTTTACCTTTTGGATTATTGCCTACCTAGCTAGCTAGCTAGGCATGGAAATATACCCGCGCGCTGCCACCCGCCCTTGGCCCGGCCATATTCATCTCTTCTCTCTCTATAATCATGGACGCCCTTGCTTAATTAGCGTGGTCAATATATTACTAGGGTAACTAGTCATTACCACTCAATTAAAAGGTTATTTACGTGACGACATTGTGAAGGAACTTCTCGTCGAATGAAGCAATAAAAATTAAACAAATTAAAGTACTTATTCTTTGGCCATATAATGTACATGCTTCTAAATTAATAGGCGCATTTCACTGGAAAATTGGTATAAAGCCCTAACCGAGAATCATAATTTCATCATCTCTTCTAAAATATGATAATTTTAAAATCATTTTTACGATTTTTTTTAATAAATTTAGAAATTATTTATCATATTTACACAAATAAAAGTACTCTACGTATGATATTAATTATTATTTAAAAATAGAACAATTTCGAACAAATAAAAAAAATTAAGAAATTAAATATATATATATATATATAGTTATATATATATAGAGAGAGAGAATGTTCTAGGTTGACCGTAGAGTGGCAAACATGATCTCATTGTATTCCAAAATTAACAACTTAATTGCATTACAAATTCCAACATAATAATATAAGAAAAACAACACACTAGTAAAAAATATACCTTTTGAGGCAAACAATATTTGTCGCGAAAAGCCCAAATTTGCCGACTAAAATCTTCCGAGGCGAAAATATTTGTCGCGAGCTTTGTCAGTAAAAGCTCGCCAGCAAAGATCTGTCACGACAAATTTGCAACATTTGCCGCCTAAGAATGTTGTTTGCGACAAACCTTTCGCGGAAATTTATTTGTCTGCATACAAATTCCGCGGCGAAACCTAATTTGCCAGGAAAGAAAATCTCACCCATCAAATGGATTTGTCGCCTTAACTATTATATCATGGCAAAACATAGTTGACACCATAGCAAATCTATCATGACAAATATATTTGTCACGAATAGGACATCCATGAACAAGTAGAAGTCCTATACTAGCAAGCATATTTGTTGCGATAGGTGCTCTGTTACGACAACTCTGATTTTCCGCGATAAAGGATCTATAGCAAGAAATTACGTTTGTCGCGATAAAGGTTCTATGACAACAAATTCTATTTGTCACAATAGATGCTTTATCATGACAATAAATTTGTCACAGAGAGATGTTCTATTCTGGAAAACATCTTTGTCGTCTACTACTTGTCTCATAACGAAAATATATGCATCAACTATTACAAGGATTTCGACTTTTAAATGCAACAATAATACCTGATTTATCGGAAAGTCACAACAAAACAATTGTAGAAAATGTAATATTTATATTAATAACGTAGTATACAAAACATGTTGACAGGACCCGCCCCGATTATCGCCTCGATAATCGAGAAGCATCCTGCTCCCGTCTGACAATCGAATCCAAAAGACCGGGAAAACTAATTAATATTACAACACACCCATTGTCAGACCAGGGAGATTAAACAAATACATCCGACTGGACGTCAAGTCCACAGTTTCACAGAGCAATATTACAAAACAAGTTAAAGAAACAAGTCCTACTCTGTGAACTAACTACTCCGCAACGAAAAACTTTATGCCTCCGCCTCTGCCTCGGCGCTTGCCCCCGCACTTGTACCACGACCTGGAGGGAATTTAAAACAACAAAGTGTGAGTGGACCGAAACATAAGTTTTACAGGAAAAACAGTCTTTCCGAAATCGGGTTCGCCCTCCAGTTTTGTAACACGCATGCATAACCAAATATTCAAAATTTGCATATTAACTTTTGAAAACTCTTTTTCCGAAACACATGAAAAACGTTACAAAGGATCGCCATAATTCATGTAAAAACCATTTAATAATGTCAGGTTTCAGAAACCGTCATTTTGAACGTTAATTGCACAAATCAAGTAAAACGTTGAATCAATAACCACAATTATGCCGTTGGATCCATCCGAGTCTTTAAACTCAATATTAGGCCTTCCCGGGATATCAACGAGTCTTTAAACTCAAAACATGATTAATAGGCATCGGGGGTATCATAATAATCGAGTCTTTAAACTCACGAGTCTTTAAACTCAATTCGGGTCTTTTAAACCCAATTTTCGGGCCCGCCCCCGTCATCAACATACCGGGTCTTTAAACCCAAAACCAGATCCAACCATTAACCGGGTCTTTAAACCGCAAAACCGTTTTTAAACACAATAAACCAGGATTCATCACAAACCGTTTTCCAACATTATTCCGAAAACATTTCTCATCATAACAGGACTTATGTCCGAATTCACATGCAAATTCCAACACATGCAATTTCCAAAAATTACTTCACAATGTGATCAAACATCATAAATCTGAAACATGCATATTCATATCCAGGTACTTCATCAAAATCATCACGCATGCATAAGCAAAAACCGTAATCTCGAAATGCGTGAAATACGATAAATATCTCGAAAACGTGGAAACATGTAAAACCGATATATCATATCACCATCATAAAATCATAGGTAAAACCATGAGATAAATAAGCAAAATAGTCATGCATGCCCAATTTAGAAATCAAAAGGTCCACTCACGGTTTTAGGACGCGTCAATCGCGTCCCCGCGCGCTCCTCCATAGCTTCGGAAGTGTCCGGGCCTGTAAAAATGTACAAGAAGGGTTACAAACATCCTCAAATAGCTCGTATGATTTTTCCCTAATTTCCCGGATTTTTCGGCTAAATAAACCTTAAGGACCTAAACTTCCGGGCTCCCGAGATTATCCCGAACGACTCCCGAACAACTCGAATCCTAAAGGGAAAATGTTAATTAGACTGAAAGGAACAATTCCCATGTTGACCGTGATCGGAGATGACATCGCAACGCGCCGTCACGCGCCGCCCAAAGTGGCTGCGCGTGAAGGCCACGCGCCATGCTACAGTATCATCGTTCTTACCCGATAGACTGATAAACGGGTCTGTTACCCACGACTCAACCCGACCAGTTCAAGCTCAATTCTCAATCAATTCCTCTCGTTTTTGATCCTATTATCTTCTCTAACTCATTAATTTCAGGTCTGTGTTGATGACTAACCTCGACTGACACCAAATCGACCCAACTCAAGCTCGAACAGTCGAACAAGTCGACTTCTGGAACTCACCCTACACGGTTCCATTTCCAAATTAATTTCACCAGTAGCATAAAGGGACCTATGCGAACACAATAGCACAAACAATTGAACTCGTCGTTACCTGGAAGTCGTCGTCCTCAAGCTCGAAAATTCTCAAAACCAGGGAGCTCAGTTCTTGGCCAATTCGTGAGTGTCGTCCTTCGAAATCGATGTGGTTGGTTTCCTTTTGCTCCCAGAAGACTAGAACGGCCCTTAGTTTAGCTCGAATGTCCCCACAATTTGATCTTCAATTTTTCCCTCCACTGGTTTTTCCTTCGAACTGGAACTTGGGTTCCTGGGCAAAACGGGCTCCAATCTCAACAACTCTAGCACCGTCGTGTTTCTGTCACTCCCAGAAGTCTCCCTATGTATTTAGTTTTCCCCCAAAGCCCGTAGGAATTGAACTCTGAGTTTCCCCCCAAAAAAAACCCGAAACTGTTTTCTCACCGTCCCTCTCAACCTCAGCCCACACCTGATGCACCAAATGACCCAAACGAAACCTCTCCTCACTCTCTTACACGGTGGATCGATCAATGTGGCCAACAACTCGTGGGAGACCAACTGGGTCTCTGAAAATGGTTTCCCGCACGCACAGAGACCACGGCCATTTTAAAATCCAGCCCGTGCACTGAGCTCAGTTCAGTCTCCCATGGGTGTCTCCACTGCCTCAATTCTCATAAACAAATCGTCTGATCCATCCACTACCACCCTAAACAATTTGCACGCGTAAAACACCACGGCATGGCCGTGTGCTCTGTTTTTCACGGTGGTGCTATAGTAACCGCCGTGAAATGACCAAAATGCCCCTCTGTGCAATAATTACCAAATTGCCCTCCAACTTCCGTGACCCGTATCTCGGTCATCCGACGTCCGTTTCACGCGTGCCGCCTGTCGTTGTACTCAGGGCGTCGAGACGAACATAACGGTCTTTGATTCAAATGAGTATCAATTGTCAAACAAAAAGTCAACTTTTTTCCCTTTATAACGTCCATAACGTCCAATTTACGATAATGCCCCTGAACTTCCGAACCTCATAACTTCCACCCTGTTCGTCCGAATCGAACGTGCCACCTGTCTATGAACTCGTGACGTCCCGAACTACGTCACGGTCATCACTCCACGTCCGTTCGACCTCCCAATCAAAAAGTCAACAAATTGACCACACAAATCACAGGAGTAAAAACGTCATTTTATTCAATCTTTTATAATATTACATTTCCAGAACGTCCGGGGCGTTACACATGTAGTAGCTAAGTTTCTTAATGTCAAACTAAGTTCTACATAAGCATGGAAAAAAGACTATCCTAGGGAGCTTTAACCATCATTCTCACCATGTTCATCAGTCGATGGTACTTCAAAATAAAGTGCTGGCGCTTCAAACCCAGGGACTCTTGACATAGTTTGTATTAGTTTCTGGAGATACAACTCCATATGTGCAAATTTTTTATTAGCTGCCTCTTGAGATGTCTTTGCAACTATCAACTCATCCTTCAAATTCTCCAACCTTTTTTTGCAAGTGGTGAGTAGTTGCTGATGACTAAGAACTTCTAGTCTCACGAACACGTCCATATCTCATACCACGTATCTGTATTCTTGGCTTCTTTCTAAGTACATCCATCAAAATTGGGATGCGCAACACACCCAGGCATTAATGAACCATCTCTTAGTAAAGGTTTTCCTAACAAGCTGTGAGGGTTGTGAACAGTTTTCTCATTTCAACAAATATGGAAAGAGAACCTACGTAAAAGAATGTTGTTTCATCCATCCTCCAAAAATTTAAACTTCTAGTGGTTCTCTAATATTGCATCAACTCACTGGAACCTCAATAAGTACAGAATATTTGAAAGGGGCAAATGAATAATGAAGCAATATGCTCAAGTACATACCAGGAAGTTAAACATAACCATTTGATGGAAAACATACCCATTCATGTCGAGGAAATCTACAATTTGCTCATAAAGGACACAGAGGCGCTCAAAATGGACTTGTCCACAAATATGATGAAAATCAAAATGACAATATCTACATATTCAGCAAGTCCCATCATGAAACAGATCAATTACTATTACTAAAGAAAAAAGAAAATAAGGCAAAATAAATGAGGTGGAAGGAAATTCTACCTTAGATCATCACTAACAATATGCTGCATAGCATTTGCAAATTTCTCACTCAAACGGCCTTCACCTCCATGCTGATAAGACAAGAAAGTATCATGAGAAATAACCAGCCAAACTGGCATGCAAACCCCGGATATATAAATGTCAAAATTAAAAAAGTCACGCATATGAATATACTGACACAAATAGTTGTGCAAATAGACACAATCTATCCTCACATGAGCGCGCGCGCACACACACACATATATATATATATATATGCATTTGTGTGAACAATGCACAAGTATGCATGTTAGTATAATTAGTTATTCCACAAAACTTAGGAAAGAAAGAGCACCGTGTTGATAAGATCAACGGCTAACACAGTCCCATACTTTTTTCTTAGATCCAGAAACTGACGCTCTGCCACTCTGGGCTGCATAAAATGGAATATATCAATACTCAAATGGAATAGAATCCTAAAGGGAAAAAAATTTCTACGGTGTAAAAACGAGTAACTATCAACTCACAGCCTCCTCAAGTCGCACAATTTTGAACTTAGGCTTATATGTTAAATCAAAAATTTGCTCCCATAGCAACGAAATTGACCCCTTAACCTAGAAAAGCAGTTAGTGATACTGTAAACCATTTAGAATAGTTAATCAGAAGAAAAAGAAAAGAAAATAAAAAAAGAGGAAACCATGTTGGAAGACAACCTATAGCATAATCACATACACCCAATTAGATATACAATATTACCTGGACAAATGATGCAGTAAACCCATTCAAGTGCATAATCTGCTTGGTTTCCACAAAATTTGCAACATAGCCATCAGGATCGGCTCCTCTTCTCCACATCTGAGTGCCTTCCAAGAAAATATAAATTATTATTGTGGATTTAACAAAGATCCAAACTTTATTCTAATGAATATCGTGCCCCTAACATTGTATGACAATAACCTATTATAAAAGCATAGCCTAATCCTATATGCATATATACACATCATAAACCACCGGATCTTGTACTCCTACTGAACAGAATAGATGAAACTTAGTTCAGTACATCTCTCTTGTTATATTACAGTACTATAGACTTGTACCACTCAACCATCCTCATCCAGTTACCTATTGTGAACTGTAGTCTGTCCATAGCTCATTCACTTAAGTCCGTGCAAAAGTAATAATTTAAGTAGCCAAATCATTCGTTCTCCGTATATACAGATTACAGTATAATACTAAAATACTCTGTACCATCCATATAAATGCATGTATGAAAAGTGTAAAATAAGCAGAGCATGGCAATAAATAAACAACTGAGGGAAAAAAAAGGTACATCTCCTAGCAATCAGAGTAACATCAATATTGTCTTTTCCAATGGCTGCTTGAAAGTGATGAAAACTTGATGATCAATTAAGGAGAACAAGCCAATGCAAGTAGAGTAGAATTGAAAACCAGCACACAGATATAACGAAACAAACAAAACAAAAATTTTGCGGTGTGTGAGCATGAAATGCGTGCTCTAGCATCCCTGATTGTAAGCAGACATGCATGAGAAACAACTGAAAAATGAAATCAACAACGTGACAAGGATATTCCCCTTAACAATAGGAACTAGGTATGGATCAAGCTGCAAGTAAAGAAAATATAGGTATGGGTCAAGTTAGTAAACTGAGAAGTAAAAGTTCTGCATTTAACTTTATTTTTTTATTTTTTATGAGACAACTGACCTTGTACTCTATGAGCCCTTCCAACATATAATTGTTTCAAAGAAATCTAGGCTCTGCCTGTGGAAAAACTTCGGAGACATGAGATTGAACGATGAAGACAACATAGAGAAAATGGTACGTGAAAACATCATTTTTAGGGAACAAGAACATTGGAAAAACTTCAGTCTTCCATATTAATCAGTTCAAAAACAAAAATAAAGTCAGTCAATTACTATGAAAGCAAGGTCACCTGTCTCCAAAGTGGAAGAAATTTTGATTCATCGCCTAAATCATGCAATCTCTGTGCACTGCAATTACACACAAAATTTATATAAATGACTATAGCATACTTTTACCTCAACTATTAACTGAAACAACCCTTATTCTCATTTTTTTAAGGGGGGCAGAGGCTTGAGGAAGGGGTAACTTCATGTGGAAAACAGTTCACCTTAGTGTTAAATTGGTCTCATATGAGAACTAAAGACCAGAATTATTTTCTGCTATATTTAGAAGTGCAGAAAATTCGGTCTCCATCTTTTTCTGCCAAAAAGTTATGACCAAACTGACAGGACCCATCCCAATCCCCCTGGGATTAATGCGGGATGACCCTGCTCCCGTCTGACACGAAGTGTCAGATAAGGGATATTTCCGACCTTTGCCCTCCCGGGCTATCAAAGTATGCCAGGATCCGGAGGAGGCATGTGATATCTCGGTCTCTGCTACAGTTCACATCCGATGTCAACCTGAAGGGCAGTCAAAACATTAAAAACTGTGAGTGGACAAAACAAGAGGTTATAAAAACATTTCATAAGAAGACATTTGTACCCTTCACTAAAAAGCATGCATGCATTCGAAAACCATTTAACCAAATGAAACCATATGTGGGAACTAAGCCCAAAACCATAATCGAAAGAATCGTAAAGATTCAACCATGCGGGCCACTGCCCAAAACCATGCGGGACTCAGCCCAAACCATAAAGAAACCAAGTACACGAGCCACCGCTCAAATCCTGTGTAACCACACATCACATATCATATATACATATAATTCACACAACCAATCCTGTCACTGTTTCCAAAGCTACACATGTAATGACCCGTCCCGAATATCGGGATTGAATATTAATTAATTATGAATTAGAATGACTAATCGGGGATTAGTTGAGTGAAATCGGACGAAACGTGCAAAATGACCGTTTTGCCCCTAGCATGGGCAAAATGTTGACTTTTAGTTCGGGCGGTCAAACGGACTTTGACCGATGACTACGACGTAGTTCGGGACGTCACGAGTTCATAGACAGGTGGCACGTTCGATTCCGACATTCGTAGAGAAAGTTATGATGTTCGTAAGTTGAGGGGTATTTTGGTAATTTGGCATATTAGGGGCCAAATGTTGACTTTTTGATCGGGAGGTCCGATGGACGAGGGCCAAGGACCGTTACGCAGGTCTCGTCGATACGAATCCAATGACAGGCGGCATGCCGAAATCGGAGATTCGACGACGAAGTTATGGTCACGGAATCGGGCTCGATTAACCGAACGAACCGGGATTAAAATAATATTTTAATATGAACAGTACCCGGTGACTGTGCACATCCGGATGAGTGACAAGTGTCACCCATCCCCTGAAATCTGATCCATGTTTCCCTCCCAACACCATCATTACAACATCATCATTTATCCTTCATCATTTCCCCCATTTTCTCCTCATTTTCTCTTCTTTGTTTCTTACCTGTGAGCTATGAGCAGCAAAATTGTGAGAATTGAGCTCCCTTTCACAACCAGTTTCGAGGGGAATTTGAGAGCTATGAGAGTGGATTAAACTGGGGAAACACTGGGGATTAATTGAAGGCTGGAGACAGAGAATCGAAAATTTAGAAAATTGGAGGGAAATTCAAATGTCGAATGATGAGCCGTGAGAGTGGAATTGAAGCCTCATTTAGCTTTCTGGGATCAATATGAATCGATCTGCAACAAGAACGAAGGGATTCGGGGTCGAATTGAGGAAGAACAGAAGGAATGAGGTCTCTGAAATTTCGAGGTTGAGTCGAGGAATTGGAGGCTTTGATTGACGAAATTGATGTGGGGATTATGTTCCTGAGGATCCCACGATGCTTCTAGGTTCATCAATTGGAAGAAAACGGTTGAGATTGACGGAACTCCATGGTTGCACATTGACGGCTGTTCTTCGAAGAATCGAGGAAATCCATTTAAGGTTCCCCGACCTGAAATCAAAACCGTAAAGTAACCTAGGTCTCGTGCCCGAACATAGGACATCAGTTGGGCACTGTGCCCGATATCTGAGGTCATATGCCCGAGACAAAACCAAATGGGTCTCATACCCGAGTTTATCCTTTTGGAAATCCAAATCCAAATCATTTTAACCATTAAAGAAATACAGACCCGTATAAGCACCGTATAAGGCCGAAACCTCGAAATATGTGCTTATACGTAACCACATACAAATGCACCCATGGCATCATCAAACATGTAATAAAACATATAATAAACATTTATGCATGCACCAATTTAGAAAACCAAGGTCCACTCACAGAGCGTCCGAGCTGCCGCCTCGATTTGTGTGACATACAACTCTCCCGAGCCGATCACCGTCACCGGGACTCCCAAACCTGTCCAAATTGTAATATAAGGTTACTAGCTACTTAATTAACCTTCCACTAAAGCTCCATAATTTTCCCGAATTTTTAACTATTTTTAATGTCGAACCTAAACCTTCGGACACCCTGAAACCTATCGAAACGATGTCCAATTGACACGAAACCAGTCCCAAAATATTCGTTACATCGAATAGATGAAATAACAGGTTGAAGACATCCCCAGATTCCCCACTATGCGCTGCAACGCACCTCCCAAAGGGCCCTGCGCTTGGGCTCACGCGCCGGCGTACTATTCATCTTATTCAGCGATCGAATCGGTCCAGACCGGCCAGTTCGGTTCTGTTCTGCAACTGGACCGGCGTGACCGGTTTAGGTCCATTCCCGGTCTAGTTTTCACCGTTTTCAATCCTAATCACTTCTATTCTTCCTATTTTTGTCCTAGGAACCTAACCCAATTGATTAGAACCCCCAAAACCCACGAAACCCGACCGGTCCAATAAACCCCTCACGGTTCAAATATCCAACCTCCTCCCCAAGGCTTCCCCGACATCCAAACCTTCTCCAAACCTTCCTAAAAACTCCCTAGAAACCTAATTAGTTCAACCCAAACGCCTAAAACGGCCCATAATACACGAAATCGAAAATAAATTAAAATGCGTAAAACCGATTACCTCGTGCGGGTTTCCTTCTCCGCCGCCCACGGCGGTGCGGCCTGGCTAGTCACCACGTCCAGCCGATCCTCCTCATCTCAGGCCTCTCACTGATGATCATAGGGTAAGGGTTTGTGTTGGTTTGAATGGTTGGGTGAGATCGGGAAATGTTTTGGGAATGAAGGAAAATGATCGATGAAGATGATATGCATGAAGGGAGAATGGTGTCCATTGGATGGGTGACACTTGTCACTCATCCATTGGGCCTTGGGACAAATATCTGGGCCTACTAACTGCCAAAAGTTAAGTTGTTTCGTAATTCGTGCAATAGTGAACTTAAACTTCCGTGAACCGTAACTTCGTCGTCGAACGTCCGAATTCGACGTGCCGCCTGTGTAAGACCCGTGTCTTGGAGGGAACGGTGAACAATCCCACATTCCTGCGAGTGGGGAATGGTCTGGGAAGGAGATGGTGGTGTGCCTTAAAGGTGTAGGCACACACCTATCTAGCATGAGGCCTTTTGGGAGCTCAGTGGCTTTGGGGGGGATTGGAACCCCAAAGTTAAGCGAGTTGAGGCTGGTGCAATTCTATGATGGGTGACCCCCTGGGAAGTTGCACCGTGAGCTCCCGAAAACAAAACCTTGAGGGGCGCAGGCTTGCCGTTGAGTATTGTTGTGGCCCAAAGAGGACAATATCGTGCTAGATGAGTCGGGACCTGACAGAGGAGGGTCGGGTCCTGTCAGCTTGGTATCAGAGCATTAGGATTAGCAGTCAGAGTACTAGGTTAGCGGTTTGTACTTTGTACATGGTCGCTTTCGATGTCTTTTAACCTGTTTGCCTCTTAACAGTTGGATATGCCTCCCCGACGTGAACCCCGTGCACGTGTTGACGAGGGCAATGGAGGGAATGGAGACACTGCGAGCATTGAGCGGGCCCAACGCCTGGGTGCTACGCACTTTAGTGGGGGGACCGACCCCGAGGAAGCACACCAGTGGATTGACCGCTGGGAGAGGATTTTCGAGGTCATGCACTGTCCACCGGAGGAGCGTGTCATACTGGCGACCTTCCTACTGGATGGGAGCGCCTATCGATGGTGGCACAACCTTGTCCAGGCCGACTGGACCATTCACACCATTCCATGGGAGACCTTCCGAGAGCGGTTTCTCAACCAGTTTTATCCACGGTCGTTTCGCAATGCCCGTGAGGCTGAGTTTCCGCAACTTCGGCAGGGAGACCAGACTGTAGCAGAGTACGAGGAGACCTTCCTGATGTTGTCTCGCTTTGCTGAGAACTTCGTGATCACCGAGGAGGATCGATGTCGCAGATTTGAGTGGGGCCTGCGACCTGAGATTCAGGCGATGGTGACCGCAACGCCCTTTGCTACCATGAGGGATCTGACTGATGCGGCGACCAGGGTTGAGAACAGTATCCTGGCACGTCAGCGAGCTGAGGGGGAGACACGGCGACGTGATCGCCCGCACTTGGCATTCTCGGGCCGTCGGGGCTCGAAGGGAGGACATTCTGGTGGATCTTCATCTTCGAGCAGCCGAGGACGTTCTGGTCAGTTCAGGAGTCCTCAGCGGTCTGGACAGCATTCTGGGGCTTGGCAGCGGCCGTACTCGCCGATGAGCATTTCACCGGGAGGATACTCGGGTCGACCTAGGGAGGTCACATGCTTCGCTTGTGGTGAGCCGGGGCACTATGCTTCTGATTGTCCACTGATTCGGGGCAACACTATGCCAGCACAGAGCTCAGCATCCCAGACTGACAGCAGCCAGACACGCGGTGTTGTGCGTGGCCGTGATCGAGGAGCTAGAGGATGGGGACGACCTGCAGAGTCTATGGCTCGTGTCTATGCTGTTACCCAGCAGCAAGCCAGATCCATTTCGGGAGTGTTGACAGGTACTGTACATATTTATGGCATGGTTGTTCGTGAATTGATGGATTCGGGAGCAACTCATTCTTTTATTTCACCGCGTTGTGCGGGTCTGTTGGGCCGTGAGGTGACCGCACTTGAGCACGAGATGGGTGTGGGGACACCGATGGGTGTGACCTACCAAGTGAACTAGGAGATACGAGCTTGTCCTGTGGAGATTGAGGGAGTCGAATTTCCGGCAGATTTGATTCTTATGAATGTGCACGACTTCGATGTGATACTTGGAGTTGATTGGTTGTCGGAG
The DNA here is from genome assembly GCA_032719365.1 of Prinsepia uniflora. Taxonomy (NCBI): domain Eukaryota; kingdom Viridiplantae; phylum Streptophyta; class Magnoliopsida; order Rosales; family Rosaceae; genus Prinsepia; species Prinsepia uniflora. The sequence continues at coordinate 27,492,545 of CM064871.1, read as the reverse complement.
TACAATTCGCTTATCGACTGTAGTAACATCCGATTGACTTTGAGAGGTTCGGGATTGCCGGAAGTGATATTTCAGGGGGAGTGTGGAGACGCATCACCCAAGGTAATATCTGCACTCACAGCTACAAAACTTTTACAGAGGGGGTGTCAGGGTTATCTTGCTTATGTGGTAGAGTCTACGGATGAATCTTTGAGAATTGAGGATATTCCGATTGTGCGGGAATTTCCTGATGTCTTTCCAGGGGATTTACCTGGATTACCACCACTCAGGGAGATCGATTTTACGATCGAGTTACTCCCCGGGACTCGACCGATTTCACAAGCACCGTATCGTATGACACCTGCAGAGCTACGGGAATTGAAAATCCAATTACAGGAACTGGTGGATCTAGGGTTTATCCGACCCAGTACATCACCATGGGGAGCGCCGGTCTTATTTGTGAAAAAGAAGGAGGGTAGTTTGCGGTTGTGTGTGGATTATAGGCAGTTGAACAAAGCTACTGTAAGGAATCAGTATCCCTTACCTAGGATCGATGATTTGTTCGATCAGTTACGAGGAGCACGATATTTCTCCAAGATAGATCTGAGGTCAGGATACCATCAACTGAGAATAGCCGAGGGGGAGGTTCAGAAAACAGCTTTTCGAACGAGGTATGGGCATTATGAGTTCTTGGTGATGCCCTTTGGACTGACGAATGCACCAGCGGCATTCATGGACTTGATGAATCGGGTCTTCCGAGCGTACTTGGATAAATTTGTGATTGTGTTTATCGACGACATCTTGGTGTATTCCAAGAGTGTCAGGGCTCATGAGAAGCACTTACGAATGGTATTGGGTAAACTACAACAGGAGCAGTTATATGCCAAGTTAAGCAAATGTCAATTCTGGCTAAATAGTATTGGATTCTTGGGTCACATTATATCACCCGAGGGGATAAGCGTGGATCCTCAGAAAACGGAGGCTGTGACAAATTGGCCAAGACCGACCACGGTGACGGAAGTGCGAAGTTTTGTTGGGTTAGCAGGCTACTATCGGAGATTCGTGGAGGGTTTCTCCCAGATTGCCGCACCATTGACTCGGTTAACCCGGAAAGGGGTGAAGTTTGTGTGGGACGATCAGTGTGAACAGAGTTTTCAGGAATTAAATTTCCGATTAACCACTGCACCTGTCCTTGCATTACCGGACAGCCATGGAGAGTTCGTGGTATATAGTGATGCATCGCTGCAGGGCTTGGGTTGTGTATTGATGCAGAATGGAAAAGTGATTGCTTACGCATCCCGGCAGCTGAAGATGCACGAATTGAACTACCCTACTCATGATTTGGAATTGGCAGCGGTGGTTCATGCTCTAAAGATCTGGAGACATCATTTGTTCGGTGTGACATGCCGAATATTTACCGATCACCAGAGTCTTAAACATCTGTTCACTCTGAAAGGAACTCAACATGAGACAGCGGAGATGGTTGGAATTGTTAAAGGATTATGACTGTACGATCGAGTACCATCCTGGCAAGGCAAATGTCGTAGCCGATGCACTTAGTAGGAAATCGGCGGGATCAGTTGCGCATTTGAGATTGGTATACCTTCCTTTGCTAGTGGAACTCCGGAAGAGCGGAGTTATGTTAGGGATGGACGATCAGGGAGCCTTGTTGGCTAGCTTTCATGTGCGACCCGTGTTGGTCGACAGGATCATCGAGGCTCAACTACAGGACCAGATACTCTGTGACTACAAAAACGAGGTTGAGTCTGGACAGAGACAAGATTTCTCAATCGGGGGTGATGGAGCATTAGTGAAGCTTGGGAGATTGTGTGTACCTGCGGTACCAGAGTTGAGGAGAGAGATTTTAGACGAGGCCCACAGTTCGGCCTATGCTATGCATCCAGGAGGGACGAAGATGTACCTTACTCTCCGGGACTATTATTGGTGGCGAGAGATGAAGAGGGAGATAGCTGAGTTTGTCAGCAAATGTTTGATCTGTCAGCAGGTCAAGGCAGAACGGCAGCGTCCGTATGGGGCTATGCAGCCACTTCCAATTCCGCAATGGAAGTGGGATCATATTACCATGGACTTTGTCTTCAAGTTACCGAAGACAAGGAGTGGATTTGATGGAGTCTGGGTGATAGTGGACCGGTTGACTAAATCAGCGCATTTTCTGCCTGTACGTGAGACGTACAAGCCCAACCGTTTGGCCCAGCTATTTATTAATGAGATCATCCGACTACACGGTACCCCGGAGTCGATCGTGTCAGATCGAGATCCGCGTTTCACATCCAGGTTTTGGAGGAGTCTACAAACTACTTTGGGTACGAAATTGCACTTCAGTACGGCATTCCACCCACAAACCGACGGACAGTCTGAGAGGACAATACAGACTCTCGAGGACATGATGAGAGCCTGTGTGTTGCAATTCCAGGATTCGTGGGCTGATCGATTGCCATTGATGGAGTTTGCCTACAATAACAGCTACCATGCGAGTATAGGGATGGCACCCTATGAGGCACTGTATGGTCGACAGTGCAGAACACCGGTATGCTGGATGGAGATCGGAGAAAGAACCGCAGTGGGGCCGGATCTGATGGATATGACCCAGGAGACAGTTCGGGTTATTCGGGAAAGATTAAAGGCGGCCCAGGATCGTCAGAAGAGCTATGCGGATCGACGGATCCGAGATTTGGAGTTTGTGGTTGGTGACTTTGTCCTTTTAAAGTTATCGTCGTGGAAAGGAATTCTCCGATTTGGACGGCGTGGGAGATTGAGTCCCCATTATATCGGACCTTATGAGATTGTCGAGAGAATTGGTCCAGTGGCTTATTGTTTAGCGTTACCTTCGGAGCTTTCCCGAGTACATGACGTATTTCATGTATCGATGCTACGGAAGTATCTTCGGGATGACTCTCATACACTGCCGGAACAACCACTGGAACTGATGACAGATTTGAATTTTGAGGAACGGCCAGTGCAGATTTTGGATAGGAAGGAAAAGGTCTTAAGGAACAAGACAATTTCTTTGGTTAAGGTGATATGGCGGAACCACGAGGTAGAGGAAGCGACATGGGAACCGAGGAATTGATGAGAGGGCAGTACCCACACTTGTTTGAGTAAATTTCGAGGACGAAATTTCTGTAAGGTGGGTAGATTGTAACGACCCGAACCGAGGATAATAATATTTTAATGTAAAAAGACTATTTTGCCCCTAAAGGGGGGAAACTTTGACTTTTTACCAGGGAAATAATTTGGACTTTGACCCATGACTATGACGTAGGTCGGGACGTCACGAATCCGTAGACAGGCGGCACGCCGAAATCGGAGTTCGTATGAGGAAGTTATGGTCAAGGAAGCGTTTAGCGGAATTTACGAACCGAGAACAACAGAATAAAATATTAATTTATTATGGGAATCCGTGCCAAATTAATATTTAAATCAAACCAGTGGATGAGTGACAAGTGTCACCCATCCAAGCCCCTACTATTCCAATAAAGCAACATTACACTATTTAACCATTTTATACTAATTTAATTTTCCCTCCCTAATTCCTAGCCATTGGATTTCTGCCTAAACTAATCCTAGCCTTCCATTTCCTCAGTTTTTTCTTCTTCATGCACGATCACTCCCTGTCTTCTCTCAAACACACACAAACACATCCATCCCCCCTAACCCATGCATTTTCCTTCCATTTTCTCTCGACCCAAACACACAAACCAGCCGCCCTCATCGCACCAGACGACCACCCACAGCACCACCATCATCTGCTCATCATCACCGTGCATCGCCGGCAACCACCACCCCTGTCCCTGCTTTGAAATCCCGTGCAAAAACTCAGACCCGAAACACAGAGGAATCGGGTCCAAGAGGCAAACCGCGACATCCACACCACCTCGACGCAGGGGAAGCTCCAGTATACACCGTGAGGACCCCAGGAGCGTAACTGGACGACGGCGCGGCCTGCGGCGGCGACACGGCGGGCAGTAAGACCCAAAACCCGAAAGCCCCGTTTTGATCCCCTGTTTCGAACCAACCTGTTTTGATGCTAGGAAATCGATTATTTGGTGATAGAAATGTCCTAGGGTGAGAGACGAGTTGGTTGGGACCAGTTTGGATGACTGAGACGGCGTGGATCGCCGGAGACGACGACCGGATTCCTAGCCGTGAAGTTCAACAAGGACTGGTGAGTTTCTTCTCGTTTTCTTTTGGTTTTGAGGTTGTAGAACAATAGAACAGACCTAGACGACCCTATAGGGATGAACCCCGTCGAAAATGGTGGCTGGAATCGTACGGTGGAATCGGGTCAAGCCGTGGGTCGACGGCGAACCAGTTCCAGTCAAACGGGCTGACCCGGTACTGTAGCATGATGACGTCATCATGTTGACGTCACTTCTAACGTCATGATGACGTCATCCTGTCAGATCAGGGACCAATCAGAACATGCCACGTGTCACCTGACAAGTGTCAGTGATGACGTCACTACTGACGTCAGCAGTACTTTAGCAGCGTTGACCTACGCGTTGACCAGGCGCGTGGGGGCGCGTGTGAACAGTGATTTTGGTGGGGCCAGTACCATTTTCAAGGTTTCGACGATACGGATCCAATGGAGGTGGTTTCGTGTCGATCGGAGATCGTTAGATTAGTCAAAATGGGGTTTGAAGCACCGGGAATAGTGCCCGGGATGCGATTTTGAGGCGGATCTATTCTAGGGTCTTGGTATTGATGTTATAGGGCCTTTAAGTAACCCTCAGGTATAAAAATACAGGTTTTAGAGATCGTTGAGCAGCAAGGACCGAGTGTGAGTGGGCTGTTTGATTTATAAAAGGTCTGCATGCATAAACTGTTTTACTATGTCCACTTATGATTTCGATGAGTCTTATATGAACTGTTTATATATGCTATTACAATGTTTTGGGCATGAGACCCGTCTGGATTATATGTGGATTTTGTTTGGGATGTCCGGGGGGACATAGGGTAAACTATACTGTTATTGTACTGTACTTTCCCACCTGTGTATATTGTTTCCTCCAGGGAGGGTCGTTGGCCTGGGTGGACCCTGGTGTAGTCACGGGGCCCTGACTGAGTGGAGCTGACCCCCGTTGGGCTACTTACTCTCAGGAAGGCATGTTCATATACCTCTGGCAGTGACCGGGATACCGGGAGCTGATGTACCTAGAGAGTCTCGGGTGTGAGACCCTGAGTGGCAACGCGTAGCCTTAGAACCGTGACATCATCTGGGTTGGGTTTTACAGTTCACTGATATGTTAGTTTCTCCTTTCGATTATTATTGTGGTTTTATGGTTATGATTCATTATAATATTATATTTTCACTGCATGCAAGATTTGGAAAACGGAGGGGTAAAACCTTATGATTTTTATTATTAAATTGATTTATAAACTGTTATTTTTGGCCCACTCACCCTTGTTTTACTGACCCCTCCAGACCCTGACACGGAAATAGAGGAGGTGGACCCGGAGGAGGAGGCAGAGGTTTAGTTTGCTTAGCTGTGCACCTGTACACCCACTTGTGGGTAGGTTGAGCACCGAATAAATGTACTCTGACTATTGTGCTCACGTGTTGTATTTTACTTTCCCTTGTCTGACAGTATCGCTTTAAACACTGTTGTAGTACGTTATCTATCTATTTAAGTATTCGGTTTTTATTCAAGGGTAATTTTGGTATGTTTAGAGTCATTGTCAGACGGGAGCGGGGCACGTCCCCGGGTGGTCCCAGTGGGATTGGGACGGGTCCTGTCAGCTTGGTATCAGAGCAAGACCCCAACCGGGAAGTGTGCCAGCGAGGACGCTGGGCCCTAAGGGGGGTGGATTGTAAGACCCGTGTCCTGGAGGGAACGGTGAACAATCCCACATTCCTGCGAGGGGGGAATGGTCTGGGAAGGAGATGGTGGTGTGCCTTAAAGGTGTAGGCACACACCTATCTAGCATGAGACCTTTCGGGAGCTCAGTGGCTTTGGGGGGGATTGGAACCCCAAAGTTAAGCGAGTTGAGGCTGGTGCAATTCTATGATGGGTGACCCCCTGGGAAGTTGCACCGTGAGCTCCCGAAAACAAAACCTTGAGGGGCACGGGCTTGCCGTTGAGTATTGTTGTGGCCCAAAGAGGACAATATCGTGCTAGATGAGTCGGGACTTGATAGAGGAGGGTCGGGTCCTGACAGTCTGTCTACGGATTCGTATCGTCCCGATCTACGTAATGGTCCTAGGCCCTCGGCCATCGGACCTCTTGGTCAAAAAGTCAACATTTGCCCATTTTTAACCAAAATTACCAAAATGCCCCTAAACTGCCAAATGTCATAACTTCTTCTTCGAATGTCGGAATTGAACGTGTCACCTGTCTATGAACTCGTGACGTCCTAAACTACATCACGGTCATCGTTCAAAGTCCATTTGACTGTCCGATCAAAAAGTCAACATTTTGCCCACGGTTAGGGGCAAAACGGTCATTTTGCATCGTTCATCTGATTTCGCCTAACTAATCACGGATTAACCTCACTAATCGTGATTAGTCACTAATCTAATCTAGGAATTTGGGACGGGTCGTTACACAAACAGAGTTTGAATCAATAGGGACTCCTCAACAGGCAATCATTCAAGGGAGGGTAAAGTAGTAGAAGATTTAGTTGTTCTAAAGAGGTATTTTTCAAGGAATGGTCACAAGGAAAGACCTTCAAGGATGAAACTTTATAGATAGGATGCCCCAAGTAAGAACCAACCAATTCACGTTCAGTTATAACCATTAAGTATGACCTTGAAAGGCAGAATCAACTGAAGACATTAAATAATTGGACAACAGCAACTCCTGCATCAGACAGAATGACATAATTCACCACTTATGTGTGTATTGTTAATCATTAAGTACCCTATAAGGTATCTTAATTTATCGATAATTGTGCCATTATGATAAAACTAGTAATCCCTAGGACCTTATATTCCACATTATGAAAAGCATTGGTTCAGTTTAATTTCACGTAATGGAATATGGGGACTTGGTCTAAAATGGGCAAAGAGCCAGGCTGAGAAATTCCTCTAATACACATTTAGGTCCCAGTGCAAAACCCCAGTCACAGTCCATCGATGAATGAATATAACAACAATGCATGAGGTAAAGGAACATAGTAAATGGGTAGTGAATGAAGAGGAGTGATGAAGTGCATGTTATTCAAGAAGAATTATCAACATCAGAGAGGTAATCAGATTAAACAATTTCTACTAGTTGGCAATAACAATATCAAGTCCAAAAATACTAATAATCTTGCAAAGCTGAGCCTTCGGAAAAGATGAGACACATACTTAATCTACTATGGAAACATTTAAGATGCAAAACTCTATTCAACTAACCTAGCCTTTCTATTGCTGGGAATGCTCTCTCTTCAGCAACTGATGAATCCCTTGATTCTTTGAAAAGCCACTAAGAGAACACAAATTCATGACAGAGTCAGGGCCTCACATAACCTAGCAAAATGTACAGTGAACCAAATTTGAATGCAATTTCTAATTTACTATAGAGATTTTTTAGCTTCACTTGATCTTTGACTTAAATTTGTACTATTGCTTGTGTTTACACCATATTGGACGCGAGCAATGGGACTTGTCAAGCACTACATTGGACCACGAAGAAAGCCCATCCAGAAGGCTCCAAAGATCACACAAACGCTCACCATCAAAGTCCATGCCGGAAAAGCCCATCATTAGGCTCATGACTTAAATCCTAGCTCTTGCCTATATAAGGGGCACTATCACCCTCATTTCGGGGATCTCTGGACTCTCTCACTAGAGAGAAACATCTCTCTCTCTAGACTTTAGAGCTCTCACCTTTCTCTGCTACCACTTTCTCTCTCTAAAGGCTCTAAGCCTATTGTATCATGTACAAAACAAACACTATTATACGAATGAGCAATGGGGGTGACACCGTGGACGTAGCCCGATTTAGGTGAACCACGTACATACTTGTGTTCTTGGGTCTTGTGCGATCTTCCTACTTCTAGGTTGAAACATTTTATGCTTCAACAACTTGTAAGGGAGTAAGTTCTCAAACATCAAGTAAAATGACAGATGTGAAGATTTATAGTGTTCAAAATTAACAACTATAATTGTTTTATTATCAAGCCACAAATATAAGTTTTAAGCTGCCCGATATAGCTTATGTAGAACAAAAAGCAATCAGCTGAAGTGCTCATAATGAGCAACAACAACATGAATTAGCAGGTTTTTTAAAGTTTAATTCAGCAAATGTTCATTTATAACTCATATTCATGTCATGATCACAATAATACTTCTCATGAAAGAGGAACTTATTATAAATTAAGTAAAAGTATTTCCAAGTTCTACAAGTTTTTGGAATATTTCAGGAAACCTAAGCATGGGGACCTAAGCATCAGGAAGCCTACATGAAAGAGATTCATAGAACTATATAGGCAAGTACATCAGTAGAGAAATTCAAAATGCAAGTAAATATTAGGTTCACAATTAGGCTTTATAGCCCAAACAGAATAACTTCTCCAAGATGATCCTTAGTCTTTTTTTCTACACATATATGCGACATGACAATCAATGATGGAATTGTAATTCAAAACAAAGAAACATGTCACATTCTCACATGAAATAGGAAGCAACCTAATAAGAACCTAAGAAGGGATATGTTTGCAGCATGCCTAATCTCTCTAATTCTTGAACTTGAAATAACGTGGAAGTTGACCTTCATTTTTTTACTTGAAGATACCTTCAGTTTTTACTTAAAGAAACCTTCGGTTATCCAATCCAATTGACATACATGGCTATACTTTATAAACCAAACCAATGCCAACAAATGAAAAGGAACTAAGAAAGCAAAATACTTGGCTTTTCCCAACCAAATACTTAGCAATACCTAGCCAATAACTTTGCCAATAACCTCTAACTTTTAATCATCATATAAATAAGCTTTGTACCTATGACCAAAGATTAAATGTTCACTCAAATTCATCCAAGAAAACCAATGTACATAAACTAAATTTCATGATCAATGATTAAGCGCAAGTTAGAAATTATCAAAAAACAATTATAAGGAGGCCATATTAAGTATAGATATCATGACATTGAGATGTTTCCATCAAAGCATACAAATTTCTGAAAGACCCAAAGATCCACAGACCATTTTCCCATATGAAGGCATACAAATTCAGAAAACCAAAAATAGCGCAAGCAAAGAGTAAACATATGTATACATTTTGAGCACTTAAAAGTGAACTGAATAGAGTAAAACAACTGATCATGAATAAGCTCAGACACATGCTGAAAATACTCATAACTACACAGATTGTTAATTGTCCATGTCAATGTAAATATTTTAATTGACAAACAGAACCCATGATTGACATGAAAAAATTATTGCGATGAAAACAGAAAACAAACTTTGTTCAGCTGCTCATAATTCTAAATGAAGGGCATTAAAATATAATGTTTGAGGAAGATATTATAAAAATAGATAACCTATAAATGAAATGAACAGCAGACAAATCAACAACAAGGAAAACAAGAATAGACAAACAAACAAACGTATTAGAACACATACGCAGAAATTTGCGATGAACTTGTGTGGAGATGCTGCCAAGAAATACTAACAAACAACAAAAACATAGTAAAAAATAAAAAAATGAAGATTCTATTTCACATGATTGTTATTAGAAGTGGTGAGAGAAGAAAACTTTACCTACTACTAATGGAACCATATAGAACTAGTATTTCAAAAGTTATTCTTCTGAAAGAATTGCATAGCCAGCGTAGGTCAATCGACTAAAGGGACTGGAATATGAAGGAATGGGGATATTCCCCAAAACTCCAAAAAAAAAAAGGACCAGCAAAGCGTACGAACCTGAAAAGTGATGGATTCAAAAACGTTGATGCTCTCTACAATCGCTTTGGTTTCTTGCTTGGCGACCAGGCTTGGGGATCCTTCTATAAGGAGTAAAGAATGAAAGAGGGATGAGGTTATGAGGGCAGAGAACCCTGAAGATTACAGCCACTAAGATTGGGTTTGTGCTTGGTAGGCATGGGGATCCTTCTCGATCAGGAGCAAAGAGATTGTTTGCAAATTTTCCAGAGAGATGGAGATATAACTCACGCAGGGCAAATTTTGTTTGAAACAGAACCCACAAAACGGCACCGCTTTTGATAGTATTTTGATGCCTATGCCGGCAAATTTAAATTTCGCCAGCAAACAGACGAAATTCTACCTCGTGCGGGAACTAATCCCGCTTTTTTTTCCTTGTGTAAATTGTGAGCCAATAATTCAATTCGCTTTTATTTTTTTAGGAAAAACATCACGACGAACATATTTCCGCCATAGATTACTTGTTTGTGTCGTCTAAACTTTCGCGTATAGACCGAAATCGAATTTCCCCGTGAATCTTTCATGTCAAAATATGAAGTTTGTCGCGATAAAATGTCTTTTTTTGCGGCAAATTTGTGCTTTTCCACAAAATATTTTTGCCGCGAAAGCTACTATTTCTTGTAGTGACACTTGGAATTGATATATATATATATATATATATATATATATTTATTGTCTAGTTTCATAGACACAAAAATATAAATTTAAAAGCAATCCTTCGGAAAATCTAAAAACAAAACATATATATACATCTCAAAAGACTCCAAATATTATTGCCTAAGCCTTAATTTACAACCATTTATGTATATATATGTATATATAGCTAGCATGAAACTGCAGCAAGTACTCATATGTTTATATTGTCATTAAGCCTAGCAGCTGCGGCCACAGAAGCCGCCACTCCGCCCGGGCGGGTTCCTACATCCGCCTTGTTTCTGGACTCGGCAGTCACAACTCCTTCAGCATCCTCCCTTGTTGCCGCCTTGTCTGCAGGCAGCTTCGCAGTTGCACCCTTAATCCACCAAGACAAGGCCAAATGAACAACATTGATATAAATATGATATAATAACAAACTTCATACTATGCCTAGTTAATGACTTACTGAGAGGACATCTGTGAGTTTGATCTTATCCTGCTCACGCTGAGTCCCAGCATTGTATGCGGCAGCTGATTGAGCCATGGCGGCAAGCCCGCTGGGACTTATGGCAGAGCTGCCTGTTGCTCTCACCTCGGCGGCCTGAATAGCGACGGCATCACTTTGATCGATTGGCTTGTCACCGGCTGTCTGGGCCGAGGCTTCGAGCGCTTCCCCTATAGTGATTACGTTCTGCTGCATGAAACCCGCCGCGACTACCTGCTGTGCCACAGGTGTAGGCTCCACATATTGCTCAATGACCTAATCAATATAACACACATACACAATAGAACGTATTTAAAGGGTCTTAATCATCACATGCATATATCCATATATATTACTAATTCCAATTCAGAATCTGATGACATGTCAATTATACTCGATTTATCATGTATCATATATGTGATTGAATAAGTAAGCATAAATTATACTCTTATACTCGATTTATCAATATTTCAGTAACAGTACGCGTATAATTAATGGAGCTATATGACAAAATAATATCACAATCTAACTAATTAATAATAAAGTAAATCATTGTTACACCCTTAATGACTTTTACTTTTATTTAAAACCTTTAATGCTTATTCTAAAAATAAAACTTTTTCAAACAAAAATTATTCAAAAGTTCCCTAAAAGCAAAACAATTTGTAAAGTAATAAATTCACATTTATCCTTTTATATCTCAATAAAGAGAATGAGTGAGTTATAAAGAATTTTTTTAAGCAATTAAAAATAACATTATCTTTTTTTGTCCTTTTTACCCCATGTGCCCCTTAGCGTTTGATTTCCTTAACCTCTTGGGACCTTTATTATATTATGTATATAATAAATATTATATATATATACTATATATATTGTATATAGTTACAATTGAATTTTTTCTATAAAATAAAAAATAAAGTTTGTACTGTCTAGGATTCAACGGTAGGGTATATAATTTATTTTTTTGGGAATGGGGGATGGTGGTGGAAAATCGTACAACATAAAGTTTAGTTCTTGAATTTTGGCACAAAATTCAAGAATTAGACCCCTAAATTATACGAAATTAACCAAATTATTTAATATTAGAAGATAGAATTTTTTAAATTTAAAATTTAAAAGTATTTTTTGAAGAATTATTGCTTTTAATTATCTACTTTAAATTAGATTAGATACTCATATTACTTTTAAAAATGAACAAGTGAAAAAAGAAATATAAATAGGAGTAATATTTTCATAATCTCAATATAATCTTATAATAAAAAAATAAAAATAAAAAGTAATGTTGAAATCATTATAGATTTTGGTAAGTATTTTTTAGATTGTTGTTAGACTAATTTACAATTGGATAGTATTAGTTGTAATTTTTATAAAAACTAAATTGTAGTCGTTTGATTAGTTAAAGAACTTATTAGTTTAATTTTTCTTTGAATAAATTTATATATTAGTAAGTACCCCTTAATAATATCAGGATCTAACTAATTAGATAGCCAGGTCTTCATCTAAAAAAATTCATCAGTAAACGCGATGAGGTTAGATTTATATAGCAGATCTTCATTTTAAAATTCATCTGTACTCAATCCAATATCATTGCTGATCGTTTCAACAACGACGAATGCCTAAATAAACAGTACAGAAGATATAATATTACTAATTAAAAACAAATACATTAATAAAGACAAAATTACAAATGATGTTCACGAAGATAATTAATTACATGGCTAAGCAAATTTACTTGGTGAATTTTCTACAGAAAATCTTCGAATTGGACTGTTATTATATTTGTGATTGTGACCAAATTACAAATGATGTTCACGAAGATAATTAATTACATGGCTAAGCAAATTTACTTGGTGAATTTTCTACAGAAAATCTTCGAATTGGACTGTTATTATATTTGCGATTGTGACCAAAGGATGCGACCGCTAACTCATTAGAGAGAGAGAGTAATGAAAAGACATGTTGGATAGTTAGGGATTAATTTGTTTTATCAAATAGATGAAGCTATAGATAGAGATCCAAAATTAGAAAAAAAGAGGGATCAAATGACACCTGTCCACCAACTGATTCAGTGACGATGCGGCGGCCAGGGGCATCAGTCTCAGTTACCATCACACCTTCCCTTCCAGCAACGTCCGTGGCCTCCGCCATGCCGAACAACCCCAGCTCTTTCGTTGCGGTTGGCGGCCGACTGCATCACAGCCGCCGGACCACCCTTCTGGGTCTCTCCCAAACACCATGGTTTCAGCTGTCCTGCATCGTGTTCGCATCTTCTGGTGCGATAGTCTTCTTCGCAAGCTCCTCCGAAACATGGAAAACGTCGCCATATTTGATCGGCTGCTGCTTCTCCTCCTGAGGCTGAGGCCTCCGCGGCTGCTTCTGACTCATTTTCGTATGAAGATTATTTTCAAGTTTTGTTTGGCAATGCCTTTGGTGCTTATGATCGGTCGACTCGCTAGCTAGCTTTTGATAAATAATCTGTACGGACATCCTTACAGTTAGGGACGGTTTTTATGGCTATGGAAGGTGATAGACACGTGGTTTTAAGCAGACACGTGGTTTTGAGCAGACACGTGTCGAGAGAAAGCCAAGACAGTTTGATTTGCAGAAGTACACATGGCAGCAGGTGGCTTCCGTTATGTTCCCAATTCTCTGCTCACCATTCCACCGTGTGCAAGCTTTGCGACACTTGTCATCACTTATATGTATGAACTAATTTTTAATTTTTTGATCCTTGTCTTTAATTAGACGTATTATCTTAAGATAATATTATATTGCGTGAACCTAAAATACTCCAAAATTGGGAGCGAAGGTTTCCTCTAAGATACTCTAAAATTCTATCAAGAGTGAGAAAGTGTAGAAAATATTTAATTTGATAGATACAAGAAAACTTGGGGTACAGCTTCATAGATGGAAATGATCACAGCAACTTAGTCTACATACTAAAACGTTACTGATAGTGTGATTCTTCAATCCACTCAACCATTTCGAGCAGCCCTCTGTTCATTGACCTGCAACCTCCAACCCATTGCCTACACAGCAACGAATAACTGAGACAACATGTCGCTATCATTTCAAATAACAAGTCAATAACAAAATATGGCAGCATGATATTGATACTGTTTCGTCAATATCGATACCAAGTTGTCCATTTCTGTGCAAATCACTACTGTGCTTAAATTGTTAATTAGTTTCACAATAGATCATGTTGAATGTGTCAATTTGATTATAAAGAACAAGTAATCACTCCCAGCTTATCCAACATTCTAACACCTTGAGAAAAGAAGGTGAATATAAGCTCAAATTAAAAAGGCTTTCCCGTAAGTTTTGATCTTCAAACGTCAAAGTCTAACAAAAGAAGCAGAATATCTTACCATCTGGATCGAAGAAAAAGACTTGCTTGACCTTGCCATCAGGTAAAGACCTCTGAAAAGTCTGAATTCCCTTTTCCTGCACGCCCAAGTTTGTTTGGACAACTCCATCATAGCGAGGAAGGAAATGTAACCCAAAAAGAACAAAAGAGACATGCCAAAGCTTTTGAACCAGCATGGCTCAGAGGAGAGGCAATCATGACCTATTCGAGCATTTTTTAAGAGAATAAACGCCATAACAAGTTCTTTTTAAAGCATTCAGAGTTCCCAATTCCAAGAAAACAAGCA